>CAKXYN010000190.1:0-1200000 GCA_935064755.1 Tragelaphus eurycerus | reverse complement strand
CTGAGAAACTCCAGTACTTTGGCCACCTCATGTGAAGGGTTGACTCATTGGAGAAGACTCTGATGCTGGGAGGGATTGGGGGCAGGAGGAGAAGGGGACGACAGAGGATGAGATGGCTGGATGGCATCACTGACTTGATGGACATGAGTCTGGGTGAATTCTGGGAGTTGGTGATGGACAGGGAGGCCTGGCATGCTGCGATTCATGGGGTCGCAAAGAGTCGGACATGACTGAGCGACTGAACTGAACTGATGGCTGATTCATGCTTATGTTTGGCAGAAACCAACACAATTCTGTACAGCAAGTACCCTTCAATTAAAAAATAAAGGCATTCAGACTTATTTAAAAAAAAAAAAGAAAAGTTCTGTCAGAGAACAAACTGGTAGCTGCCAGAGGTGGAGGGAAGAGGGACAAAATGGGAAGAGAAGAAACCAGTTCTGTCTGCAAGTTATCCATGTTGTATGTTTTGAGCAAAACAAGTAATTGCTTATAGAACCCTGTCATAATGATGCCAAAACACAGATTTTATAAATCAATAAAGCACATTTAATGGAGGAAAACTACACAGTAACACTTTAGAGGTTGCTGGGGAAGAATCGGTGTTCCTTCACTGAAGCTGCCCCCACCCCCTTCAGGGACTCTCTTACAGGGGATGTATCTGGATCATCAGCCCTTGTTTAAGTCTCTCCAGCCTCAGGGACTCCCTGCTTTATTAGGCTGACTCACTTTTAGTCATTTCTATGTCAAAAAAGCCCAAAGACTTCCTTGCTGTAATTGTAAAATATTGATCCTAACTCTGCCTACATAATGCAATATAAATTTCATCTTTTCATCTTTCTTCCACACAAGAGCCCTTGAGCTCTACTGCCTCACACACTCCACATGGTCCCCCAAACTCATATCTTCTTATTAAATATCCCTGGTTTCCTCAACATCTCTGGTCCCTCACATGACATTTTTCAGTTCTCTTATGATCCCAACTGGCCCTTCACTAATAGCTTATTTCCCCAATAACCTCAACTTCTCATGAAAAGAAGCTTACAACGTCTTATTGTTCCCATTTTACACATGGTGAAACTGAGGCTTAAGAGGTATGTGACTTGCCTAGGTCATTCAGTAAGTGGTAGAGTTGAGATTCAAACCAAGCAGTTCAACTTAAGTCCATGCTCTTAACCACTGTATTAAGTTCCCACTAATGCTGTGACAAATTACCATAATTCAATGGCTTAAAACAAGACAAGTCTATGATTTAAAAATAGCAGAGGCTAGAAATTCAAAATCCGTCTCACTGGACTAAAATCAAGGTGTCAGTATGTTACTTCTAGAAGAAATATGTTCCTTCTAGAAATATGTTCCTTCATAGAAATATGTTCCTTCTAGAAGCTCTGGGAGAAAATTATTTTCTTTTCCTTTCTGAAGCCCACTTCCTCCATCTTCAAAACCAGAAGCATTGGGCTAAGACTCTCTTCCACGACCATCTATCTGGTTCTTACTCCACATTCCGTGTAAAGGACCCTGGTGACTACATTGCTCCCCCACCCCCGGCTAATCCGGGCTCCTCTCTCTGCAAACCTAATGCCACCCTAATCGCCCCTCGTCTTGCAGTGCATTCACAGATGCAATGCACTAGACTGTGAACACTTTGGGAGCTGGTCTGCCTACAACTACCGAGCCTCCTTAAAGACAGGGTCCTGTGTGCTCTGTCCTCCCTTCTCAGCATGAAGCATCTGCAACTCAAAACGAGTCTCCAAGTGTGGCTAATTATGACCAGAAGCCATCACTTGAAAGGTCATTAATAATGGTCATCTGGTAAAATGAGATAACAGTGATTGTGAGGATGGAGTGAGGAAGTAGACATAGGATTGGCACAGTTTCTAGCACTGAGGAACTGATCAGTGAATAGAGAGAAATTATCCAATTTTTCTCGCTACAGGCCATGGCTACTTTGTATTGGGGCATCTATAGTATACTTTCAGCTAATGGGAGTTCAGTGAAGATCCCCTGGAGAAGGAAATGGCAAGCCACTCCAGTATTCTTGCCTAAAGAACTCCATGGACACAGGAGTCTGGCAGGTTAGAGTCCACAGGGTCTCAAGAGTCAGACACGACCTAGTGACTGAACAGGAACAAACTGAGATCATGTTGTGCTGGCCAAGTTCATTCAGGTTTTCCAAACGATCTTACAGAAAGACCAGAACAAACTTTCTGGCCAACCCAATACAATGGCAACAGCCAGTTGACAATGACATCACAGTTCACAGGAAGATGATCTGTGAATTTTAACAGATCAGGAGGCTAGTCTAATTTAGAATAAAAATGAGGTGGATAGAAAGAATCTGAATTGAAAATCATGTGACACTATTAGTGATGTGCCATGGATAAAAGAATAAAAAGGATGATTCTATTTGTAGATAAAATGAAATCACTGGATTTATGATTGATTTTTTTCAACTAAAATAGTTGAAATGTATTCCTGATAAAACATCCTTTTGGAGACTGAAACCCATATGAATTGTTTTTAGGTTTAGATTTTGATACCCGGTACATGATCTATGCCTTATTGCTCCAACATCTATAAACTAAACTAAATAAATTTCCCATATTTTCATCCCACATTTTTTTAAAAAATAAAAATAGGGCAAGTATAAGCTCTAAGGCAAGCTGCCAGAAAACTCTGTCCAAGTTTACATGGATTTACATCCTGGTTCTTAAAATTGAGCATTTTTTTCTCAACTATTTAAGATTTTGCCTACAGATATTATTATCTTGTCTGCTTTTCCATCAACTTTACCAAGGCCATAACAACAGACACACTGCAGGAATTAAGACAGATATCTGAAAGGAAAAGCATGGTATATGAATAAGCAAAATATAAATGAGTAAAATGGGCATAATGTCAAGGAGATGGCAAAAGAGAAGAAGGAAACCAGAGACTCTTATCCTGTCTATAGGATACCCCATATAAAGGTTGCCTTGGGGAAATGTAAGCCTCCTGTTACCAAATTCATTGAAAAACCAGAGACTGAGGATTTTATCTAAAATCTGAAGGTATGCAAATGTTGGTTTAAATTTTTAAAACAAGCAGAAACTGTGAAAGTCAAACAACACCCATCATGGGCTACTGCATGACCTCTAGTGAGTCTCCTGGACCCCCTCCCATGGGACCAGTTCAGTGACCTGTTGCTTTAGAGCATTTGCTTATGATGGACAAGGCTGGCTTCTAGTGATGATCTTCCTTCTTATTAAATAATCACAAACCATCCCTTTAGTCATCTTTTCTATGATGTTGCTAGAGAATATTTGTAGCTGTGTCCCAAGTTCCTAGAATAATACCTGGCACAGAGTAGGTGTTCAGTAAGCATTTTAGGAAAGGAGGGATAGTCATGGGCCTAAACCCCATCAAGCAACCAACGCCCTGATACCAGTCTTACACCTGGATTCAAGTTCTTATCGTCGTCATTTGCTCTTCCCTTTCCAATTTCTATATTTAAAAGGTGCCTAAAGAGAAATGTTGGAAGTGTTTTGTATCTGAATAAAACTGTCATGTATGACATAATCTTACTCTGAATCAACTTTTTTAAATCTACAAGTTAATTACAGTGTTGCTTTAGAAATTCTAATTCATTAATGTTTTGAAAAAAGTTGCCCTCAAGGCTGCAAGTTGGCACATAAATGTTCATCTTAGATTTAAAAACAAGAGAGTTTTGGAACTCTAGGGGAGTGTTCCTACACTTGTGCCAATGCCATGACTAAGATTATGGCTAGAAAGAAAACCGGAGTTTCCTGACTTAAAGAGCTGCATCATTATGAGGGCATTGTAACCAACTTCAATGTTGACACTAAGTTTCTAAGTTTCTACTCCTGGTGATACTTATCTTCAACCAGGAGTTAGAGAGAAGCAGGGTGACAAGGAAACTTAAGGAAATCTCCTAAAAATACTTTATAACTAACTTAAAATCATCACTGACTTAATTACATGCCATTTACTAGGAGGTATTAAGGCATCTGGATAAAAAGTGAAAAACGTGAAAGTGTTAAGACTCTCAGTAGTGTCCGACTTTTTGCAACCCCATGGGCTGTGTAGCTCACCAGGCTCCTCTGTCCATGGGATTCTACAGGCAAGAATACTGGAGTGGGTAGCCATTCCCTTCTGTGGGGCATCTTCCTGATCCAGGGATCTAACCCAGGTCTCCTTCATTGCAGGGAGATGCTTGAGCTACCCAGGAAGCCCCAAGGCATTTGGATATTTAATATCTAGTATTTGTTACCTTGAAGACATCCAATACAATCAGTCTGTTTCCTCAGACCTGATAATTGGATAAACCATTTCAAAATACCAATGGTGATACAGAGAAATTCCAGTAAAAGATACATTAGAAAAAAATACTTATATTAAAATACAACCATAGAAAATATCATTTTAAAGGCACAAAGTGATCTTATTTTCAGTAAATAGCTAACATTTATGCTATGATTTCTTACACAAGTGTAACAGTAAAATAAAAACGGTAACACTGTGGTACACGTCTTTCTTAAGAAGTAAGAAAAGTACTTTGTGTTATTGGTGCTTTGTTTTTTGTCTTTTTGTTTAATTTTATTTTTATTTTATTTAACTTTACAATATTGTATTGGTTTTGCCATGTATCAAAATGAATCTGCCACAAGTATACATGTGTTCCCCATCCTGAACCCTCCTCCCTCCCCCATCCCCATGCCACCCCTCTAGGTCATCCCAGTGCACCAGCCCCAGCTTGGAACAGCAGTTCAAATTCCCTTTGAAATAAAAACAAATTTTTAAAGTAGATTTAATCATGAGACTACAACTGAGCAGTTTTAGTCAAGTTTATTGATATAGTTTAACCTTCACTGTCTCTATTAGGAAATGAAAGTAAAAAATCTTTTAACTCAATAAAACCCCAAGGTCTGATCCAACATATATGCAGTTGTTCCAATACAGTAATAGGCAAGAAATGGCAATTCATAGAAACATCTAGCCTTGTTATTTATCAACTGTTTAAAAACTAAGAGTGGAGGGAAGAGTAAGGGTTACAGGAGGGGACCCTCTTGTTTACCCTTATCCACTTAAAGATGGGGATCATGGCAATTAGAATTAGCTCAGCATGAATGCTGCTCTTATTGGCTAAACAATCAAATTGCCAAGGATGAGTGAATCAAAAAGAATTTGCTTGGTGGAAGCCTTTCCCAAGTTCGCTAGGTGGAAGAGCTCCTTCAACAAATCTACAAAATCAGCAATAAAATTTAAGACCAGAAAACAGACACTACTGATGTTACCATGAAATGGTTATTTTATACTGGCTTCCCTGGTGGCTCAGACAGTAAAGAATCCGCCTGCATCTCGGGAGACCTGGGTTCAATCCCTGGGTTGGGAATATCCCCTGGAGAAAGGAACAGCGACCTACTCCATTACTCTGGCCTGGAGAATTCCAAGGACAGAGGAGCCTGGCAAGCTACAGTCCATGGGGTCGAAAAGAGCTGGACACTATTGAGAACCTTTCCCTTTCACGCCATCTTCCTCTCTTCCCATGCTACAGCCAATGGTTCTTATTACCAACTAGAGAGATATTCCCTCTGGGATGCAAATTGAATTTGACCTAGTACAGAGCAACCCTCAAAAACCGTCTTTCAAGCAAGGCATATATTTATACTGGCTACTCATCCAAGCCACATTCTAATATTCCTTGAGTACTTTCTCTTCAACCATACAAAATGTATTCCTCCCTCTTACCCAGAAAAGAACCACACTTGAATGAAAATAGTAATTATATTTGTACTTTTTACATTATTTCAACTTGGAAAAGAAATGAAACAGAAGAAAGCTTTTTTCTCCCGAAAATACTGTCTTGAGGTCTCACATTTTGGTCTTATTTGTAGAAAGAGCTCACAAACTCAGAGTCTCACAAGCCTCCTCTCTCCCAATTCTTGGGCTTATTTTACTAAAAATTATTTTCAATGGGATAAATACAGTAGTCATTGCTTTAGAGTAGTTTTTAGGAAAGTACATGATAAAACCTGGATAAGAGTATTTAAATTTTATAGCTGATTCCTCAGGTGAATTTTATATTATAGCTGGAAGAGAATAACTAGATGTTTCAATGGTGACTTTGTCATAGACTAGGCTGTACTACTTTGCTGATACCCAGGTACAGGTGAGTGAAGATGAATGAATCAGGACTCATGTTACACAGGTATAAGAACAATGACCGTTAATAACCTTCCAATAAACGGTGGCAAGAACAGACCCATAGATTTGTCTTATTTCTTAAAATAACCATTACGAAGGCAGGAGAAAATGACACATCTAATAGCTTAAGCTAGCTGGCATCTTTGCTCATCTGCTGTACTCTATGGCATTCCTAAATGAGGAGACAATTTTCCCCAGCCTCTAGTCAACCTTACACATTTCTACTCTTCAAGGAACCTGACAGAAAAACCCTTTAGAGCAAAGATGTTCAAACTGAGCCCATATTTTTCATGCAAGCCTAGATATACTGAGCATTTCTCTAAGTCCACTGATGGACAGAAACATTCAAACAAACAAAAAATGATTCATGGTAAAATTTTCTATGATACCATCGCTTTCAAAGGGAAACCTCAACTGAAATGGCAAGTGTGAGATCAATTCAATCTATAGTCAGCCAGCAAACTAGTCCATGTAAAAAGGGTAGAGTTTACTTTCTTGATTCTTTAGCTCAGTGGCTCTCAACCAGGATAAATTTACCCTACAGGGGTTACTGGCAATGTCAGGAGTCACTTTTAATTGTCATAATTGGGGGGTGGAGGGCACAGTGATGCTGCTCAACATTCTACAATGCACAGGACAGATGCCTAGAACAAAGAACTGCCCACCCCAAATGTCAATAGTGCCGAGGCTGAGAAACCTTGCTTTAGAAAATACTAACAAATCATTAGGGGTCCAAGATGACTATAAGTCTTATGGTTAATAACTTGCTTGATGTTTTCTACACATATTATATATCATGCACACTAATGCAACCCATAGTAAAATACCATTCTGGTTCAATGGCTCTTTTCACCGTCAGAATATCTTGCCTGTTTTTCAGGGTTTTGTTTTGAGGTGGAGTTTTTTTAACTCTCAAAGTTTTTGTTTTGAGTTTCAATGATTTGAACACACCCACATTTAACACCAGCTAACTTTTTGGAAGGGTGAAACTCTGGGGTTAGAATTTTTAGCATGGCTTTGTAAAGAACAAAGGGAATTTAAATGATAGGGGGAAATGTATTTCTTTACAAAACTCAGTCAAGTAAGAAAAGCTATATCTCTAGAAGATCTATGAGAATATAATTACTGCCTTCCTCAAGAAAAAAAAAAATCATCATCTAGTCATATGACTGTTTTAAGCAAACCATTCAATATATTTCTAAATCATCTTAACGTCTCCCTCTGTTGTCATTACTTAGGAGATATTCCATGTGTTTCGCACAGGTCCATCTGCCATGAATAAATCCACTGCCTCAGCTTCATAGCTAAATACACATGGCAGTGGCCATGAAACAGATAAAAGTCATAGCTGAAGAAAGGAGAGTAAAAGAGAAGTCACGGAAAGCGGGGGCTTGAACACTACACTCACACAGCTTAACAAACCCTTACATAGAAATTGTGTCATTATTTCGGTATTTGACTTAACTTGGTATCTACCCCACACAAACCTCATTTACAGAAATCACCTCAACCCATACACCTGAATTGAAAAATACCAAAGGAAATGAATACTCCTGACCACAGCCTAGTTAGCCAAGACCACTCAAGGAACTCATCTACCAGTCGGCCACTAACCCATGCTATCTGTAGCCGGGAAAGAAAAGGTAACTGTAGCCTCACAGATCTCAAAATAAAACTTAAGGTTACCAAAGGCAAAATGTGAGGGGAAGGGATAAATTATGAGATGGAGAAACATACAACACTACTATGTAACAGAAAGTGAATAAGGACGCACTGTAGGGCACAGGGAGCTCCACTCAATATTCTGTAATAACCTATAATGGGAAAAGAGTATAACTGAGTCACTTTGCTATACACCTGAAACGAATCAACGGTGTACGTCTACTCTACTCCAGTGAAAAGATAACAAAAGGTAATCTGATCCATTCAGATTCTTCTCTTAGAAAATGCAACTAGGGACAGAAAAAAGTAATCATGTGGAATGCAACTTCCATGGTTATGCCTGAGCACTAGATTAATAAGAGTCCTTTGGAAAATCCTTAAAATAAAACACTCTTCATCTCACTTAGCTTGAAAGCATCTCTGCTTTTAGTTACTAAAAGAAGCATTAGCTACATATAAAACTGGTTAATCTGATTAAAGTCTTGGGATGCATCAGTGTGAATTCCTGGTTTCAATAGTATACCACTTATACAAGATGTCACCATGGCGGAAACGTGGTGAAAGGCACAGAGGACTTTCCTGTACTGTTTTTCTGGCAACTTCCTTTGAATTTCAAATTAAAAAAAAAATAAAGATCTCAAAATTTGTTTAAAAAAGCAAGTATTGAGTAAAACATTTATCCATCTGTATTAGTTTCCTAAGGCTGTCGTAATGAAGTACCACAAACCGAGTAACTTAAAAAAAGAGATTTACTGTCTCACTGTTCTGGAGACTGCTGCTGCTGCTAAGTCGCTTCAGCTGGGTCCGACTCTGTGCAACCCCACAAATGGCAGCCCACGAGGCTCCCCCGTCCCTGGGATTCTCCAAGCAAGAACACTGGAGTGGGTTACCATTTCCTTCCTTCAATGCGTGGAAGTGAAAAGTGAAAGTGAAGTCGCTCAGTCGTGTCTGACTCTTAGCGACCCCATGGACTGCAGCCTACCAGGCTCCTCTGTCCATGGGATTTTCCAGGCAAGAGTACTGGAGTGGGTTGCCATTGCCTTCTCCGGTTCTGGAGACTAGAAGTGGAAAATTGAGGTATTCACAAAGACATGATGCCATGAAACCTGTAGGAGAATCCTTCTTTGCCTCTTGCAGCTTCTGGTGGTTTGCTGGCAATATCTGCTCCTCCTTCACTCCAGTCCTCAGTTATCATACGGCTTTCTTCCTGTATGTATCTGCCTACATAAGGTCATCTTCATATTAGGTTAGGGTAATGCTTAGCCTGATTCACTATGACCTCTGTCTCCATACTCCACGTGACAACTCTATTCTCAAATCAAGTCACATTCTGAGGTACTGCAGCTTAGGACTTCAATATATAAACATACCACAGAGATATTGTGGGTCAGGTTCCAGATCACCACAATAAAGCAAGTAACATGAATTGTTTTGTTTCCCAGTGCATATAAAAGTTATGTTTATGTAGTCTATTGTAGTCTATTAAGTGTGCAATAGCAATATGTCTAATAAAACAGCCTGATGCTGCTGCTGCTAAGTCACTTCAGTCGTGTCCAACTCTGTGCGACCCCATAGATGGCAGCCCACCAGGCTCCGCCGTCCCTGGGATTCTCCAGGCAAGGACATTGGAATGGGTTGCCATTTCCTTCTCCAATGCATGAAAGGGAAAAATGAAAGTGAAGTCATTCAGTCGTGCCCGACTCTTAGCGACCCCATGGATTGCAGCCCAACAGGCTCCTTCATCCATGGGATTTTCCAGGCAAGAGTACTGGAATGGGGTGCCACTGCCTTCTCCACATACCTTAATTAACAAATGTCATATTGCTAAAGCATGCTACCCATCATTTGAGCCTTCAGGGTCATAGAAATAACATCAGAGATCACAGGTCACAGATCACCGGAACAAATATAATAATAATGAAAAAGTTTGAAATACTGCAACAATTACCTAAACATGACCTAGACACATGGGGTAAACAAATGCTGTTAAAAAATGGTGCTGATAAAACTTGTACTATTCAAGGTTGCCATAAGCCTTCAATTTGTTTAAAAAAAAAAAGCCAAAAACTGCAGTATCTGCAAAGTGCACTAAAGCAAAGCACAATAAAATGAAGTGTCCCTGTATTGTGTCTTTCTTTGGAGGACACAATTCAACCTATAACACTATTCCATCAAAGACCTAATTCTGGGGACTTCCTTGATGGTCCAGTGGTTAAGAAGCCACTTTGCAATGCAAGGGACATGGGCTCGATACCTGGTCGGGGAACAAAGTTCCCACGTGCACAGAGCAACTAAGCCTGCATGCCACAACCACTGAGCCCGTGTGCCCTGGAGCCCATGCACCACAACTAGAGTGTCCAGGCACCATAACAGAAGATCCCACATGACGCAACAAAGATCCCACACGATGCAACTGACACCTGCTGCAGCCAAATACATCATTTTTGAGAAAGACCTAATTCTAGAGCCTATTACTTCTCACAATGGAAATCTTGTTCATTCACTCATTCAAAAGATTGTATGTACTAGTCACTATGTTAGGTATTATGAACACAAAAATTACTAGTATGTAGAGTCTGGCTCAAGTTTTATACCTTTCTTCTATAAGTGTCCAAAAGTAAGGCTTCTGACATATTATTTTTGAGGAATTATTAGAGGTCAAGCCTCCTAGTCCAAATACATAGGTGCTCATAGGTGTTCAGCAAATGTCACTCTACTATAATTCTCTGCAGCATATTCATTATCTGGTGCTTCCTTGCTCATATGTTAACTCATTTGCCCAATCCCAACTCCCACACCAGAACATAAGCTCTTTGGGGGTAATGTCTTGGTCTTTGTTTCTCCCATATATTCCTATGAAAGTGAAAGTCACTCAGTCGTGTCCGACTCTTTGCGTCCCCATGGACTATACAGTCCATGGAATTCTCCAGGACAGAATACTGGAGTGGGTAGCCATTCCATTCTCCAGGGGAGCTTCCCAACCCAGGGATTGAACCCAGGTCTCCCACTTTGCAGGTGGATTCTTTACCAGCTGAGCTACCAGGGAAGCCAACATATATCCCTATACACTAGAAAAATTCTTACCTAATAGGCACCCAAGTATTTACTAAAAGAATGAATGTGATACAAAAGAACATTCACAGACCAGACTATATATCATCCCTTCCCATCCTCATAACAACCCTAGTAGTAGATGCAGGCACTCTAATTCACACTTGAAATTAAGGCTTTAAGAAGCTGTGATAGAAAAAAAAGCATCCTGACACATAAGCATGAGAAAGAGTCAAATGATGCATGATAATGACTTTAAGCCAAATGCGCTTAGCTCAGTTCTATGGCTCTGGTCACTCTTTATGCTCCTAAATCCAATTAAAAATACTCAGTGTCCTGTAGTTGTGAAATTACCCTATTAAGGGTACCATACATACATTTTGCTTTAGTTCCTAGAGATAAAATCCAAACTAGATAGAATTTCTCGTACTTGAAATAGAAATACTTGGCGAGATCTTTGGATTTAAATATAAAATACATTGGTGCTTTCATCTAATCATAGACTCAGAAGACGGAATAAAACTTCTAGTGGCCAATCACAATAAACCACCACCGCAATCAAGTGTTCCAAATATTTGGGGTGTTTGGAATCAAAGGTTAATTTTATTGAAAATGCATGTAATTGATCCAAGAAATGACAATTTAAAAATCTAAGCATTAAACCATCTGAGAATAACTCAAGCCATCTGAAAAGAAAGAGTACTTTCAATACAATTCACACTTTAAATTTTCATAGAAGTTATTTCATAAAAGTTATTTCCATATAAAACATTTTATTAAACAATCTTTCTTTCTGGAAAGACTTCAGAAATCAAAGCTCTTTTTTTCCTTAAATAACATCTCTGACTTGCTATATTGCCAGAAGTAATTCATGCATATACGTATATTGCAATATATGCATGTATATTACAGTATTTTACCTAACCAAACTTGAAACCAATAAAAATACCCTATCAGTTGCCCAGTCATGACAGAAGTAGAAGAGCTACAACTTGGTAAGAAGGGAGGAATTAATATTTAGCCCAACTGCTCTGGGAACTTTATATATAGTCAGCTGACACTTGAACAACCCAGGTTTGAACTGCACTGGTCCATTTACACCTGGATTTTTTCAGTATATTAGAAAATTGTTTGGATATTTGTGACAATTTGAAAAAAACTGAGACAAATCATGTAGCCTACAAATATCAAAAGAAAAAGAGAAAAGCACATCAAGAGTGCATAAAGTATTCATAGACACTGTCCTTACATAGGCATAAGGTGAATGGTATTTAACATAAAATTATGTGTTGGTTTTCTTACTGTTTTATAACTTTGCTTTCAAGGAATTACATTACAGTACAATATGACTCTCTCTCTCTCATGATTGCAGAAATTGCATATCAGACTATCACAACAAGTAAGTGGATTTTTTAATGTAACAGTGTTTCTAACACTATATTATGAATATGACTGTAATACTGTATGTCATAAAAATTGTATAATGATTTATTCACTAGTGTTTAGGCTTGGCAACTGTAAAGCAATCATAGTGCTATTTTTTGTTATCAATGCCTGAATGTGAAAGGGTTAAATCTCTCAGTCGTGTCTGACTCTTCAATCCCACAGACTATAGCCCACCAGACTCCTTTGTCCATGGAGTTTTCCAGGCAAGAATACTGGAGTGGGTTGCCGTTGCCTTCTCCAGGGGATCTTCCCAACCCAGGGATCAAACCCAGGTCTCCTGCATTGCAGGCAGATTCTTTACCAACTGAGCCACCAGGGAAACCCAATGCATGACTACATCTAAATAAATATGAATTTCGTTTTCATATTACCTTCTGAATTTGATGTCTAGCATTAGTAATATGTATACTATCCATGGTGGTTTGTATCATGTGAGATAATACTGATGTACATACTGATAGACAGATGATCCATCTTGTAAATGGATGATGTAAACTTACAGTATCAATAAATACAGTACAGTACTGTAAATGTATTTTTCTCTTCCTTATGATTTTAACATTTTCTTTTCTAACTTCCTTTATTGTAAGAATATAGTGTATAATACATATAACACACAAAATATTTGCTAATCAACTATTTGTGTTATCAGTAAGGCTTCTGGTCAATGCTGCTGCTAAGTCACTTCAGTCGTGTCCGACTCTATGCGACCCCATAGACGGCAGCCCACCAGGCTCCCCCGTCCCTGGGATTCTTCAGGCAAGAACACTGGAGTGGGTTGCCATTTCCTTCTCCAATGCATGAAAATTAAAAGTAAAAGTGAAGTCATTCAGTCGTGTCCAACTCTAGCGACCCCATGGACTGCAGTCTAGCAGGCTCCTCTGTCCATGGGATTTTCTAGGCAAAATTACTGGAGTGGGGTGCAATTGCCTTCTGGTCAATAGTAAGCTATTAGCAGTTAAGTTTTGGCAGAGTAAAGTTACATGTAGATTTTCAACGGCATGGGGTGTCAGCACTCCTAATCCTTGCATCGCTCAAGGGTCAACTGCATCCTATATTTCAAAAGAAAATAGTAATTTTGTGATTTTTTTCAAAGAAAAGAACTGTACAACTCTTTCTCTCCTAGACAGATATTTTCTGTCTATTTTCTGCCACCAACTTATTCCTGTCAAAATTCTGATGAGATTCTCAAGTCAACTGCAAACCCAGACATTTTAGTACTGCTACCTTTAATCTATAATGCCTTTAACATCTGCAAATACATGGGTGGCCAAACAGAAGGTGCCTGAATGTATTATAAAGAAACTTGACTACTTCAAAGATAACTGGTGATGGACAGGGAGGCCTGGCGTGCTGCGGTTCATGGGGTCGCGAAGAGTCGGACACGACTGAACGACTGATCTGATCTGAATAGCTGTCTTAAACTTCAGTGTTTTGTAAAATTAATTTTTTTTAAACTGGACTCCTATCATTAGCCTTGATTCTTTGGGATTGCTAACATTTTGAAACATATCCCTCATCTGTCATTATAAATTATTTATCTCCAAAGATATAGACCTACCTTACTATTGATCTCTCAAGGGTCTTGATCCAATAAAGAGAATTCATTCACAAAATTCTGAATTTAAAGCTAGAGGCAACCTAGAGAATCATGAATAGTTATCTTAGGGAAAATACTACTGATGCGAAGCGGAAGACGGTGACTCACCCAACACCACACAGTATGTTGGTAGGAAACCAAAAGAGCAGATAGGTCCAAATACCCTCCAAGACCTGTGTGCCAAGTGAGGGCAATGCCTAAGCACAAAGCACCTGAAATGTAACAATGCATCAGTTTTGGACAGTTTCCATAAACTGTGGTCACCTAGCAACCAATGTATGGAAGCTGAGATTTGAAAAGAACACGATCCTCAACAAATGCAATGTGTGGAACAAATGGGCCAAGAAAGAGGACCCAGGAAGTCCAGGGGCACAAAAGATAAAACAAAGAAAAAACTAAATAAACAGAATAAAAGCTTCACAGGAAGAATAGAAATAGAAGAGAAACTAAAGCTATAAGGAGATCACGAAAAATACTTTTCTTGAGCAAAAGACTCCAAACCTGATTTCCATGATAATTCCAGATAAGAGAATCTGTTTATGCCCATTTTCTTACAGAGACAAATCTAGTTTTGAAGAAAATTTATTACTTACCAAGCCTGCTATAGGTGTGGACAATCTATTGATCTTCTTAATGACCCCAGGTTTCAGCTTATTAATTAAACTGAAAGTAAATAAAGAAACAACATATGCAGTTACAAGAAAGCCAACATTAGTTTCACGTTCTTCACAACATTTTTAAAAAACATACATGTCACTCATCCATTTCCAATATTTTCTTCAGGCCCAGGGAAAAAACAACCAACCAAGAAAATACACCAAGAAACAAAAACCAGCACTGTCGACAATAGTCAACAGGTCTCTAAGACCATATAAACACACTTCTACATTGAAGAACATGTCCTTAAAAATAGTTCCACATTTGTTAAAGGAAGGAAATATTTGATTCTGTTTCAACAGTTTATGAATCCCTTCCATTATAGTTTAGTTCTCTTCAACCTAAGAATACCTTTTTCGATTAATCATTTGTACTGATTTTTTTCTCAAACTTAGCTATGTTTTAAAAGGTAGCTACACATGCATCCATTTTCCCCTAAACTACCCTCCCATCCAGGCCATCAGATAACATAGAGACAGGTGAATACGTGTGTATATATGGTGGGTCCCTTTGTTGTTCACCTGAAACGGTCACATTGTGAACTGGCTCTACCTCAATACAAAAGACAAACTTTAAAACATGGTGGGGGCGGGGGGGGGGGGGAGTTGCATAAAGTAAATGGAAGCTACCAGTCGACGTCTAAATAAAGGATAAATTTCAACCCCAAATGGGCATATTCACTAATATCTTAAAATATAATAGCCTTCTTAATTATATATTTTATTTAAAATACAGTTGCTGTATAATTTTTACACAAGGAAAATTCACAGGAATTTCCCAAACAGAGCTCAATTTCAACTGCTAATTACATACTGATGAACAAATTCAGTTGTTATCTGTTTACAAACCACTAATGAAACATTAAGAAGTGAAAATATATTATGGTTCTTTCATCACTGTTAATTCTAACATGAGCCAGGCGACTGCCAATTCTGTACGGTGTTTTCATTTCTGACCCTGATAATTACAGTTTATAGGTATTCTGTTAAGCTATATTTCACATATATTTTTCTTGAGTATACACTGTCTCTAATGAAAGAATATTCTAGAATATAAAATATTAATATTTTATTAAAAATAAACTTTAAAAATAAATTAATTAAAAGTAGATTAAAAACCATGTCTGGGGTTTTTTGTTTGTTTTGCCAGATTTAAAGGGTGCAATGGCATTCATTCAAACAACCAACTAGTAGCCACTGGTAACTCATTCAAGGCTATGATTGCTTTATCACCACCACAGACTGACTGGGTAAAAGTTAAATGTATCAGAATGCACCCAAATAGGGTAACAGTTACCTCAGAATCTGCAAAGCTATCTGTAAGTCTCTAGATTCTGAAACATTTTTAGAACCCAGCTTTGACACCTAAAATTTAAGAGTACAATTTGGGGTTCTAAATCTAGATTTTTGTGACTTCTATTTTTTTGTTTCAGTGCTCTGATAACAGTGTCAAGCCATGTGGAAATTTAATACTATAATAGTGCTTTTCTACTATAGCTAGCCTGTTTAATCAATCATTAATCACTGCCAGGAAACTACAGTGATTCTTCTATTCAATAATGCTGCCACACAAAAAAAATTCTTTATTCTGTAACAGAGCTCTAAAATGAAAGCAAATATAGGAGAAAGAATCAAACATTCTGCATTTACTGGTCTCCCCTTCACAATGGGCAACAGAAAAAAAAAAAAAAAAATCTGACACTTGTGGAATGTCACTCCTTCAACATTCCAGAGATTTATATATACACTTGAGTGTGCTAAAAATAAAAAAAGACAAAAGTCTCAATTTAATGACCTTCAGAATGTTGTTCGACAGGATTCAAAATTACAAAACAGTGGCTTATGAAGACTTAGTCTGGTGAACAAAAGCTGTTTTTCTGTTTTCATACTTTCTTCACACAAAGATCTTTAGACAACTTAACACAGATGGCAGAACCACCCCTCGACTATAAGCATTTCCTAGAACTGTTTGTCTTTGACTCCTCATTTCTTATTTGTGCACTGAAAACCATGGAGGAAGGAAGGCTTTCTCCCTTCATAGTCACAATATTTTTCTTTAATCACTAGCTGAAAAGCTAGAAAAGAATTGAGCAAGTTTATAAGAAATGACAACTCCAATTTAATTCTTGTAGTTGTTCCCTAAGAAGCAAGTATTTCTTGAATTCTATGACTGGTGGCTTTTTGCCATGCACAGTACCAACGCTGAAACGTCACTTAACAGAAACATAATTCTAACACAGTGTCAATCAAGAAAGTCACAGTAGTTGTTGATCGCTGGTTTGGCACAGACTTTCCTACAGGAACTTGACTCTTAAAATGTAATCTTTCTGAGATATAAAAAGTTAGACACCAATATGAGCTGGGACAACTTATAAAATGTCAGGGAAGTCTGACATCAGTTGTCCTTATTAAAGGAACAAAGTCATAACTTCCTCCTCCACCCATTTGAGTCACTGGTGACATTGGCCAGAATAGTCAATTTACCTGTTTACGTCACTTACCATTTTTGTATTACTGTTAGTAATATCAAGAGAATTTTTTAAGACAGTTTCTAGAATGGATGATAACACAGCCTATTCTCAGTTAAGTCAATGGAAGGAAGAAAGGAATAGAAGTAAAAGAAAAATAGCACAGATAAATGATGTCTCCCAATAATGAGTTAATGGACTCCTCCCTCAGAAAGTTTCAGAGCTATTACTCAGCAATAACATACACCCAGTGGATTGGCGTCTTCCACTCCTGAGCATCCGCATATGTGTACAAACATGGACGTAACCATAAGGAAAAACAACACTCTGGATAACCTGCAAACTACCCTCTAAAATATGGTGTCACTAGAGGTAAATGCAGTTTTACTTTGTCAACTGTTAAAATGTTAAGTGTCAGTTCTAAGCACTAGAGTATGGAGATAATTCTCATATAGTTTCAGTAAAAAGCAAACATCCAATCTGATTATAAATTGTTTGCAATTATTTTCATATACAACTAAAGGAAGAACTTCTAGGATATTTCTTCTGGGGCGAAAAATAGGTTTCAGGAAATTTAAACTTCTGTGAAATTTAAGTCTATCTAAATGAATAGGGAGGGCATAGTCTTCAGTTCAGTTCAGTTGCTCAGTCGTGTCGCTCAGTTGTGTCCGACTCTTTGCGACCCCATGAATCGCAGCACGCCAGGCCTCCCTGTCCATCACCAACTCCCAGAGTTCACTCAGACTCACGCCCATCGAGTCAGTGATGCCATCCAGCCATCTCATCCACTAACATCCCCTTCTCCTCCTGCCTCAAATCCCTCCCAGCATCAGTCTTTTCCAACGAGTCAACTCTTCGCATGAGGTGGGCAAAGTACTGGAGTTTCAGCTTTAGCATCATTCCTTCCAAAGAAATCCCAGGGCTGATCTCCTTCAGAATGGACTGGTTGGTGCCACACGAGAGGATACTACTCTCTTTCACAGATAGAACTTCTTTGCATAACAGTGTTAGTCGCTCAGTCATGTCTGACTCTTTGTAACCTGATGGATTGGAGCCCACCAGGCTCCTTTGCCCACAGAATTCTCCAGGCAAGAATACTGGAATGGGTAGCCATTCCTTTTCCAGGAGATCTTCCCAACCCAGGGATAGAACCTGGGTCTCCTGCATTGCAAGCAGATTCTTTATTGACTGAGCCACCAAGGAAGCCCCTTTGTGTAATAAGCATCTTTAATTATACATGTGGAATTCCTAAAGGCAACACTGACTTCAGGTCACTGGCTCTATTCAGGAACCAAATAACATGCTAACCTCCAAGCTACCTCTGTGCACAAGGAACAAGAGGCAGTCAAGGGATCACTTTATTTCCCTGCACCCCTCTTACCTCATCCCTCTAATCCTATGTAGAATCACACCACAACTCCCCAAGCTTTCATCAAGCCATGGCATAAATATGGCCATGTGCTTTGCTAGCATATCAGAGATTTGCTCTTTGGGGAAGATGAAAACCAGAACACTTAGAGGTAAAACCAGGAAACAACTTTTCACTTTCTATCTCCCAAGACAGAACACTCCCACAAAAAGGCATGACTCCGCTCTTTCCTCTAGTTTTAGCTACTGCCTTTCCTCCTCCTCCCCAAAACGTACTGCTCCCTCCCTCCAAGGAGCTGTCTTACAGAACGGATGTGAGGAAGTTGCCTCTGTTCAGAAACCTCGCCACCAGTGAATGTGACCTGACTTTAAATATAAAAGTCATAGGTGACACTCCCAAGAAAACTGCACATAGAGCGCAACGTGGCATCTGGCTCAGTTATTAAAGGCTTTCAAGAGAACTAGCACGTGATGCCCTGTCTCTCGGACTCCAGGAACTAGCTCCAAATGCCAAACCTCATTTCCCTTTTATTGGAAAGCTCTCGGGCAGAGGTAGAAAATCGAGAGGCATCTTTTGACTTCCTATTTCCAAAGATTTTTCCAAATGTATGAGAAAGACTGACATCAAAGAGCATATCAATGCAATGAGAATGAACTTCTTAACTTTCAAATATTTGGTTAGTTGTTCACACATACATATTTCTAATCTTTCTGTTGGCTACATTTTCTAAATATATATCCCCATATAAGTCAAACTTTTCCTATCAGTATGCAAAATATTTGTTTAAAAGATATAATAAAAATATTACATATTTCTTGACAAATTAAGGAGCAATGCCCTATTTTATGTGTTGCACATAATCATTTGCCTAGGTTTCTTCTACATGCAGACTGTGCTCAACAAACAGGTGTCAACTAAAGACAGAGCAACCAAACAGTGAAGGTGCTAAGAGGACATAAAGATGTCCTCTGATTCCCAACACATCTCCTAGGACTTGTCGAGGGACCTGGCATCATCAAATATTTTATAAATCCACAGTCTAACTTCAAACACAGAAATGTTTCTGTGAATGATTCAAAATTTCTATCTTCTTTGTAGAAACGAACTTAGAAAAGCTTTTTAGTTTCACTCAAATGCTAAAAATGATTTTGTGCTTTTTCCAAAGAGGATACCTCCCCTTTATTATTTTCTTCTGTTGCCAGATGAGTTAAACCGCATTGTTCTCTCCCAATTGTCAAATGCTGTGCAAGAGCATAAGCTATCAGTTATATTAGAGTGGCTACCTTGAGTAAATTTCTTACCAAGATTTTTAATTCATTATCTCCAGCTAAATTCAAAAATTGTAATGTTTTAAAAATAAAAACCACCTTTAGGAGTAATCACACATTCATGGCAAAGTGTATGCAATTTAACACTTTTAAGATAAAAGGCATTCAATACAAAATTCTATGATCACTTTAGTATTTTCAAAGACTGATAGTAAAGTTAATATAACTTTAATTTCTAGAATTCCTGTGGTAGTAATTTTGAAAACTGCTGAGTCAGGATAGAGTACAAAGAAATCATTAACAATACATGCTAAGATGGCAAAGTACATGAAGCAGCAAGAAGTGAGTACCAACGCGACTGATAATCATCATTTCAGGGTGACAGGACTTTCTTTTCAGCCTCACTGTGATGCCTGAAGCATCCTCAAGTGAGTCTGGCAAAGCTTGAACGTTCTGAGAGCAGAGTCCTCTTATTTTTGGCAAACTCAACAGAGCACTAATGGATCTCACTGAGTGACAAGACATTTGCCAGTACCACAGTGATAGCAACAGGTGTCTAGCAGGAGGGCTCTGGGTTCCCATACTGGTTTTGTATTAAGTAACATCACAAATTCTGCTCTTCCCTTTATGCCAATCAGAGGATTCTCACAGTCAAACTTAGGTTCCTTCCAGTGTTTGCCTCTGTAAAAATGCCTGGATGTGTGTCTGTATGTACATCTTTCTCCATCCTGCTTATTGTTCCTTACATTCTATTTCAAGATGAAATCAGTGTCAAGCTCTTGGAATTGTCAGTGTGTGTGTGCTTAGTCGCTCAGCTGTGTTTGACTCTGTGACTCCATGGACTGTAGCCCACCAGGCTCCTCTGTCCATGGGGATTCTTCAGGCAAGAATGCTGGAGTGGGTTGCCATGCCCTGCTCCAGGGGAGCTTCCCAACCCAGGGATCAAACCCAGGTCTCCCGCATTGAAGGCGGATTCTTTACCATCTGAGCCACCAGGAAAGCCATCAGGAATGGTCTAGAAAGAAATTTGGTAATATGAATCAATTTACTTTGGCATCAGCAGGCGGCACTCCTGTGCCCACCCCATGGCATGAAGGAACAGCCACACAGTTTCCCGGTGCCTGTCAGCTGCTCACTGCATCATCTCCCCAAGTGCTATGGCTTTTAGAAGCACTGCTTGTCAGGGATGTACAAGTTGTACCCACGTATTATGTACCACGTCTTAGATATTGAAGCTCTTTTTAATATTTTCCACTACGAAGAGTCTTTATGCATATCTTCTTCCCCATGCCCACCAACAGTAAGTACACAAGGGTTTCTCAAATCATACAATTTACCGTTACGTTTTCAACATACAAAATGAAAGTCTCACACACTTCTCTAAACAATAAACCATGTTCTAAACTTTTTCACTACTGCTTTTCTTATCTGACTTTCTGACTGATGATTGTCAGTATGTAAAAATTTTAGAGATCAAGTCTCTCATATAGGCAATGACTCTACTTTTTAGTTAATGTGATATCCTTATATACTTGCCCTTTTTGCAATATTCAGTTCCCTTTAACACTTCTCATTGCACAGACCAGAATTCCTGTACTTTCAACATTTACTAGCCAACACATGTTTTTCCATTTACCTACCTGAGAGCCTTCAATGTATCAAAAAACTACTTCAAAAATAACCTCTGATCAAAACTAATATAAACTGTTTACATCACATACATTTAGCACACACATTGCTTCCATGTATTTTCAGTAGAGCAGCAGTCTCATTTTTTTATCTCAGAGGCCCTACACTGACATGTTATGTGCCCTCCCCTTAGTAATTTATATTTAGGGGGAGAAAGCCCTGTAGAAGGTACATGCAAGTTCATGAAACAGGACCAAAGCTTTCAACCTTCAAGTTTGAGGTCACAATGTTTTAAAAATTCCTGAAAATTTGCAGTCCATCTGTATAATACAACTACCATTTGTTGTTCAGTCACTCAGTCAAGTCCAACTGTTTGAGACCCCATGGACTGCAGCACACCAGGCTTCCCTGTCCTTCACTAACTCTTGGAGCTTACTCAAACTCATGTCCACTGAGTCGGTGATGCCACTCGACCTTCTCATCCTCTGTTGCTCCCTTCTCGTCCTGCCTTCAATCTTTCCCAGCATCAGATCTTCTCCAATGAATTGGTTCTTCACATCAGGTGGCCAAAGTATTGGAGTTTCAGCTTCAGCATCAATCCTTCCAATGAATATCCAGGATTGATTTCCTTTAGGATTGACTGGTTTGATCTCTTTAAAATCCAAGGGACTCTCAAGAGTCTTCTCCAACACCACAGTTCAAAAGCATCAATTCTTTAGCGCTCAGCTTTCTTTACAGTCCAACTTTCATATCCATACATGACTACTAGAAAAATCATAGCTTTGACTAGACAGACTTTTGTCAGCAAAGTAATGTCTCTGCTTTTTAATATGCTGTCTAGGTTGGTCATAGCTTCTTTTCCAAGGAGCAAGCATCTTTCAATTTTATGGCTGCAGTCACCATCTGCAGTGATTTTGGAGCCCAAGAAAATAAAAGTCTGTCACTGTCTCCATTGTTTCCTCATCTATTTGACATGAAGTGATGGGACCAGATGCCCTGATCATAGCTTTTTGAATGCTGAGTTTTAAGCCAGCTTTTTTACTCTCCTCTTTCACTTTCATCAGGAGGCTCTTTAGTTCCTCTTCGCCTTCTGCCATAAAGGTGGTGTCATCTGCATACCTAAGGTTATTGGTATTTCTCCCGGCAATCTTGATACCAGCTTGTGCTTCATCCAGCATTTCGCATGATGTGTTCTGCATAGACATTAAATAAGCAGGGTGACAATATACACCCTTGATGTACTCTTTTCCCTATTTGGAACCAGTCTGTTGTTCCATTTCCAGTCCTAACTATTGCTTCTTGACCTGCATACAGGTTTCGCAGGAAGCAGGTAAGGTGGTCTGGTATTCCCATTGCCATTAGAATTTTCCAGGAGTCAAGTTTTTAATGGACATTTACCAAGTTTACCTTCAACTGTAAAAACTAATTCTTTTTTTAAAAAATTATGTTTTGCTATATGTGGAAATAAGTTATAGAAAAAAATAACTGTGAAGCTTAAAAAGCGAGCACACAGATGGCAACTGTAAAACACTACCATGAAGAGAAGGCAGTTTAAAATTATTTAATTATCTTTATGAACTTGAGGGATTCCCAATACTTGCATCTCTGTTTGCCCGTATGTGGGTGCTAAGTTGCTTCAGTCATGTTCAACTCTTGGTGACCCCATGGACCATAGCCTGCCAGGCTCCTCTGTCCATGGGATTCTCCAGACAAGAATATTGGAGTAGGTTGCCATGGCCTTCTCCACGGGATCTTCCCAACTCAGGGATAGAACCCACATTTCTTTATGTCTCCTGCATGTGCGGGCAGGTTCTTTACCACTGATGCCACTGGGAAGCCCTTGTTTGTTTATTACTGGGTTATCAAATAGTATAGAAACTTCAAAACTTGTATTAGTTTAAGTGAAAAAAAAAAGTTCTTATTACTTAAATTTTAAATGGCTATAGTACAGATCAGAGTCAACAGGTTGGTGAGCTGGAGAGTTTATGAATCCAACTGTCCTCAGGAAATTCAAAACAGAAAGAGCTCTAAGAATAAAAGCCTTCACTCTTACAGATGGGCATTATACGGAGCCCCACACAGAAGTCCCAAGAACCCTCTGATGTCACTTTCACTCAACATGTGCATGTCTCCCAACTCTAACAAAGGAAAGAGCTCTCTCACATGAATGAGAAGTGGCCAGGTTCTCTTCTTGTCTGATGTTTTAAAACAATCACCTGAGTAACCCATAGTAAATTCAGAGGAGTATTTTTTAATCATTTTTTTCTTCTTTTGAAAGCATCTTCAACAAAATCCTAGATCATTTCAGGAAGACAGGATAGTATTCACACAGCAGATATAAACAGAAATAGGACTTCTCAAACTAATAGGTGAATGTTTATTTGCTCCACTCTTTCAAAGCTGCAAGTCAGGGAAAGGAAGGCCTGGTGACAGGATGAGAAGAGTTTGCTCAATAATGTGAGCCATGAGTTCAAAAAGGCATCAATGTCTGAGTGGCTAACTTGGGATGGAGTAAAGACTTGGCATAATTCCACAGATCGGAAGTACAGACTCACTAAACAGAGACACACCCAATAAGATTACCTTCAAATACATCTTCTTACTTCATAGGGATCATAAAGAATGTTTTCATTTAAATATTTCCAAGATTGCTATCACAAGATGAGTAACTATGAAATTACTCACATCACTAGCTGGATATGCCCCAAATAAATATATTTAGAGAAGAGAAATAATACTGCAGAACCATGGAACAAGACCAGATTGTGAATATTTTTAAGTATATAGTAAAGGAGTCTACATGAACTCTAATAAATACTGAAGAGAGGAGACAGATGAATGGATACTATGATAAAATTCATAGAAAATTATAACAAGGAGCTGACATCCCCTTTTAGACCCCTGTCAATCCTTTTACTAATTAGAAAATCCTTCAAATTAGATTTTGTTCCCATTTCACTGTTTAATAAAGCCAAGAGAGATTACATGCCAAAGGTATACAGTAAAATGATTACTACAGCAAATTTTAACCAGAGAAGTATTCTTTAGCCCTCCACTGATTAGATTCCACAGTCAATCAAATTAAATGATACTAAAATGATTTACAGAAGACACTAACTTCAATAGCCAATCAGATTAAAAAGCAATAAATGCACATAACTACCTTCATTACTCAGATGTGTATCTTGTCTGAAACCTCAGTGCAGCATTTATACCAGTTTAAACTATCTGAAATGTCAGTACACTGCCAGTTGGGAAAAAACTATAATGAGCTCATTTCCTCCAACTCTTGACTTTGATATTCCAGAATGCCAGTTCAAACTACTACTAAAGCATAAAAGGCTGCTGACATTGCTAGATAAAATAGTAAGAAAACTCTTTAACGGTGATAATGAACTAGGATGTCTAGAGATTTTTAAAGAGGCAATATGCAGACCCTATATTTCACAAGAATTGGTCATTTTTCTGGCAATGAACTAAACAGAAGTCAGCCTTTTCTTATAGAATATTTTTAAAATCTGAATTTATTCTTTAAATCATATTTCAGCTAAAACTTGATATCTCAGATGGTAAAATATTCACGGAGACAGACAGTCTAATACATTCTGTTGCTGTTGTTTAGTCACTCAGTCGTGTCCGACTCTTTTGCAACCCCATGGACTATAGCCCACCAGGCTGCTCTGTCCATGGGATTCTCCAGGCAAGAATACTGGAGTAACTTGTCATTTCCATCTCCAGGGGATCTTCTTGAGCCGGGAATTGAACCCACATCTCCTGCACTGGAAAGGGGATTGTTTACCACTGAGCCACCTGGGAACCCCTGCTATATTTACCACTAATTTAAAAGTCATGGTTTATAATACCAGGCTTCTTCTGAGCAGCAGGTTTTACTTTCCTCTTAGAAATTACAACTATTCAGGATGACAGGATCAAATAATGATGCTTAATATTTAGCAGACCAACCAGCTAGGCTTTTCTTTAGTTATAAATTTATACAGAATATAATTACCTGGACTTTTTATCTACTCTGGATCTATTAGATTAAAATGCATTCATTAACCAGGGTTATAAACAATGAAATTCACCCGGAAGAGTTTTGGGTTTGTTTTTTTTTTTTTTAATACAAACATCATGTAGTACTTTGGGATCTCATCTTAAACTAAAATTGATGATTAACACAGATAAATATTTACTTACACTACTTTTGGAAATATTCATGTAAGGAATGCTGCTGCTAAGTCGCTTCAGTCGTGTCCGACTCTGTGCAACCCCATAGACGGCAGCCCACCAGGCCCTGCCGTCCCTGGGATTCTCCAGGCAAGAACACTGGAGTGGGTTGCCATTTCCTTCTCCAGTGCATGAAAGTGAAAAGTGAAAGTGAAGTCACTCAGTCGCCCCGTGTCCAACTCTTAGCGACCCCATTTAAGGAATACTGGGTACTAAATAGATTGACTACTTATTTGGTAATGTACAAAATCCCAAATTGATGTTACTTTAATTAGGAAACAAAGAATGAGCTTCTGGAGGCTGTGAATTTAAATGACATTTTAAAAAACCAATGTATCAGTCTCTAAACATGCATCCAAATGTTTGCTGTGGCCATGAAGGTAGAACCATGTATTTAACCTAACAATGCTGCCTGTCATCAAAACAGTGTTTTGTTTGTTTTTTTTTTAATCAACTCTGAATATCCTCACTGGTGACAATCTACTCAAACTGGATATATTTTTTGGAAATCACCTCAAGTAAATCAGAGCCCAGGCTGGTACATTAATTGCATTTTAAATAAAACATTTAAGTGTCACTGCTGCTGCTAAGTCGCTTCAGTCGTGTCCGACTCTGTGCGACCCCATAGACGGCAGCCCACCAGGCTCCCCCGGCCCTGGGATTCTCCAGGCAAGAACACTGGAGTGGGTTGCAATTTCCTTCTCCAATGCATGAAAGTGAGAGTGAAGTCACTCAGTCATGTCCAACTCTTAGCGACCCCATGGACTGCAGCCTACCAGGCTCCTCCATTCATGGGATTTTCTAGGCAAGAACACTGGAGTGGGTGCCATTTCCTCCTCCAAGGCATGACAGTGAAAAGTGAAAGTGAAGTCCCTCAGTTGTGTCCGACTCTTAGCGACCCCATGGACTGCAGCCCACCAGGCTCCTCCATCCATGGGATTTTCCAGGCAAGAGTACTGGAGTGGGGTGCCATTGCCTTCTCCGTTAAGTGTCACTACAAGTATGTTTAATGACCTAGTTCTGGAAAGTGATGCCCCCAAAAGGGAGATCCCTTAAAGTGTTGAGTAATAACTCATCACTAGAACTATAAAACCATGAAGTGACCTATTTGAAAAGATCACCTATTTGGGTTGTTAGATGTGCATTCCTAAGTCTAAAAACACCTCTGTGCTCCACAGGTCATAGGTCATAGGTCATAGGTTATGTAGGAGGCTCCATAGGCCTCCCACATAAACCCAACTACCCCAATCCTGACTTACAGGGCTTGCAATTGACATCAAAGTTATTTCTGCAGCAAGCTTCTAAATAGTGTATACTCATAGCTAAGGTTTCAGATCACTTGTGTCTAACAGTCATTTTTTCCCCCCATCTTCTGAACACATTAAAATATATATAATTTGCAAACCAAGATAAAGTAATTTCCTTTGAATGATCAACTGAGCTGACCACATAGCCTACCAAGATTAAACACTCTTTGGCTACAACAACTCTAAATGTGGCATCAGAAAAGGACAAGAAACCTCCCTTAAACTTTCTTTGTGGCCCTTGTTCATATAACTGTCCTACTCTCTATTATGTAGAATTGCATGAAATGAACATTTTCTGTAGGTCATTGATGGTTGAATATCAACACTTAATAAGGTTCCACTTAACAACACTGCTCTAAGACAATGAAGTTTGAAACCTACCAACAGAGCAGATGAGAGAGAGACTTTTATCTTCATGGCCATCTACCTAGTAACAACTTGTATGTACATAAAGTTTGATAGTTTTAGAAACCTTGATATATGTATTGGGTTGGCCTAAAAGTTTGTTTGGATTTTCTGTAAGATGTTATGGAAAACCCAAACAAACTTTTTGGCCTACCCAATATTATGGGAACTTTGTGAATTAGGCAGATCAGATGCTCTGATCTCCACTTTATAGACAAGAAAATAAGGCTCAAATATTGTCATTTGCTCAAATGTCTGAAAGTATGAAGCAAGGAATCAAACCTAGCCATGTAACTCCTGATCCTTGCTATAAACAACCTTCCTGTAAAAGGATAAACAAAATCATCTAAGTCTGAGCACACACACTCCCAGTGCATGCTTGTGGACAGATTCCATAAATACTTATGTCATAAGTGTCTAGATTGGAATACTTAAGTGCTTTCAAAAATGTGAGTACGTTCTTAAGTACATTCTTATACTTTATTTGCTCACATATGCAATCTGCACCCTCACCCAGGAGTTTGTCCTTCCATTCCACAGCCTGCTTGCCCCTCACTCTCAAAGGTCACCACCAGGCAAATTGTACTCTGCCTCCATGAGGGAACAAAATATTACATTAAACAGACACTTTAGGCTCCATGCCATCAATCATGGCACAAGCCTCTTAGGATAGCCAAAGCTTCAAATGTGATTCTTAATAACATCATATTAATTGAATGAATGGCTGGCCCATAATTCAAATTGATTGTGGTAATGTAATGACTCCACTTAAAAGTTCAGAGAAGAAATTTGCTACAGCCTAAATTTGTTCTATAAACATCACTACCTACTGATGAAGGAAACAAGTTACATATTAACTTCTAAACCAGGCAACTCCATATATTAGAATACTCACAGCAAGTGAGAGCTGCTGCTACGTGAGAAGGCTTTCTTCTCAACCACCCACCACTACTGGCCCATCAAGCAATAATAGAATCTTTCTTGTTTACTAATTTAAAATAATATATATTTCACTAATGCTATCTTTAGATACAGAGACAAATAACCCCTTCCTACTGTCTGGTACTGTGGGGTGTCAATTTGCAGGAATCGAATCTCACTTGTTACCAGGAAAACATGTCAGTGACTATAGTGGCCACAGAGTGGGGGATGAGACCTCTCATAACATGCATGTGTGCACACACACAGACACACACAGAGACACACACCCCTTTGCTTTTGAATTATTTTTTAAATGCTTTAAATACTTACTCACACAACAGAACACCATTCTCTAGAGAAGCTCGAAAATCCTTTGTTTCAAAATTCTTCTCTGTCACTGCCTGAAAGACAGATTTGGGGATTAATTTTCTCTTAATCAGGAATAATACACAAGTCAAATTCAGTATCAGATTAATTAATAGGCATCCAGAGTCATACTTAAAGAATGTGCAGATATCACCAAAAGTTGTTCCACATAGGAAATTGTACGTGCATTTCTATGTTACAAAGAGAGTGGTTAACCACTTTAGTATGAACAAATATAAACAGAAAAAACCACAGCAAGTGTTCTCTATAAAGAACCATTTTATGCAGGATAAACAAAACTTAGAAGCTTTATTTCTAGCATATTTTCTATTTTTAAAAAGCCTAAAAGCAACCTACCCTACTAAGGGTAAATAAAACCAAATTAAGGTATAACCTTGAAATATCAACTATACACACACATCATTAATTTCAATTCCACTCTGAAATCCCTCAAGTTTCACTACAAAGCTATATAGCAGAGGGCTATATGTTTAAGGATATGAGTATCCTTAAACATCCTCATGAAATGTTTCAAGTTTCATTACAAAGCTGTATAGCAGAGGGCTAATATGTTTAAGGATATGACTATCCTTAAACATCGTCATAAAATGTCCCTGATTTGTGTAAAGAGCTATTTACTGTAATATCCTAAGAAGAAAATCATTAAATCCTGACACTGACAGACAACAGAGAGAAGGAATATGGTATATACTTTAAACAGACAAGTCCACACTTGGGGCTTTTATATATGAGCAGGCCATGCCTATGGTTACCAACAATGTTCTTAGTGAAACTGCTGAGAAAACGTCTACCATTTCTGTCTTCCTCTGCCTTTTGAGAGTGAGTGGTTGGAGGAAAGGGGATCCCATAGGGAGAATGTTCAGTTGCTAAGTCATGTCTGACTCTTGAGACTCCATGGATGCAGCATGCCAGGCTTCCCCGTCCTTCGCTATCTCCTGGAGTTCGCTCAGATTCATGTTCATAGAGTCAGTGCTAACTAACCATCTCATTCTCTGCTGCCCCCTTTTCCTTTTGCCTTCAGTCTTTCCCAACATCAGGGTCTTTTCCCTGAGTCAGCTCTTGGCATCAGGTGATCAAAGTATTGGAGCTCCAGCATCAGTCTGTGCGTGCTAAGTCACTTCAGTAGTGTCCAACTCTTTGCAACCCTGTGGACTGCAGCCTGCCAGGCTCCTCTGTCCATGGGATTCTCAAGGCAAGAATACTGGAGTGGGTTGCCATTTCCTACCCCAGGGGATCATCCTGACCCAGGGATCGAATCTGGGTCTCTTACATCTCCTGCATTGGCAGGCGGTTCTTTACCACTAGCGCTACCTGGGAAGCTCAGCATCAGTCCTTCCAATGAATAGTCAGGGTTGATTTCTTTTATGATTGACTGGTTTGATCTCCTTGCAGTCCAAGGGACTCTCAAGAGTCTTCTTCAACACCATACTTCGAAGGCATCAATTCAAAAACACTGGGACAACAGTAGAAGAGAAAATGGAAGCCATTCAGGGAAGGCTGCCCCAAGGACCTCCTAGGACTGGGACCCCTGCCAAGGGTGTTGGCAGATGCACCACAGCAGCTGGGACAGCAGCAGCCCTGCAGATGTACCCACCACCCACAGGCAGAGGCCTTGCTCTACCACCACTTCAGGAAGAAATCCAATCTCTGAAGCCTGATTGGAAAGTCACTAATCTTAAACCCTCAGTGAACTCTAAAGCTCCTGCTGTCCTTACTCACCACTGACAGCTTTACAGTCCACTTCCAGTCCCTGTATATCTTCTGTATCTTTTCCACAACACCCAGGAGTGCCATCGCTACTCATAACAATGGGTAACTGACAAAACAATGGCTCTGTCTAGCATTAAAGGTAGTTTCTCATAAGCTGGTTCTATAAATAAGGACAGGAGCCTGGGCCAGAAGGTGATACATTCAGCTGCAGGAAGTAGCAGATCCTTTCCTACAAAGGGCATTCTCTAACAAGGGATACATTGCTGCATGAATTAAACATTTGCTGAGTGTCTCCGTTAGATGCACTTACCTGGATAATGGGTAGAGACCTTAAAAAAAAATGCAAGGAGCTCACAGCCACAGAAATAAAACACAGCGTTTAAAAGTGCATTAAAACATATCCAAATGGAACAGTATATTCCTTCAGGAATTACCTCGAATGTCTCATGGGTTATCCCAGCTAACCTGTGAGGCACAAACTCTTCTGAATTTCCCAAAAAAGATCCAAAAAACTCAAAGTGAGTACTGAGCGCAGCTAGTGAAAACACAGTAACATCTCATTTATCTAGGAACTCCTGCGTGCGTGCTAAATTGCTTCAGTCGTGTCTGAGTCTTTGTGATCCTAAAGATTATAGCCTGCCAGGCTCCTCAGTCCATGGGATTCTCCAGGCAAGAACACTGGAGTGGGTTGCCACTGAAGATTCTTCCAGGGAATCTTCCTAACCCAGGGACCAAACCCACAGTCTCTTATATCTCCTGCATTAGCAGCTGGGTTCTTTACCACTAGCACCACCTGTGAAGCCCTGGGAACTCCTACCCAAAGCTAAAAAACATGAAAAAGTCTCAGAATAATCAAAGCCAATGTCAAAGTCCATTCTCTCTAGTCATTCACAGGAAAGCCCCTCAGAGCTACAAATTCTTAATTATCCACCACTGAAACTATCTGTAGATTATGTTCCTAAGTCAAGGTAGATTAAAAGCAGTGAGGGAGAAGGAAAAAGGCGTGCGCCCCGCAGACACACAGAGAGCAGAGTGACAGTCAACAGCACTGGATGGGCCAGTCGAGAGGCAGTGGAGCGATGAAATGGAAAGAGAAAGGGCTCAAGCCAGACAAAAGCATATTCAAATTCCACTTTCATTATCATGTAGCTGTGTGATCTTAAGCAAGTTGAATCACCTCCATGAACCCTAGTCTGCTCATCTGAAACTGGATAAATATCACCTATTTGTTAATAATGGCCAAGATGCTGTGCAATCACGTACCTAAGGGTGGCTCACAGTGGTATATGCTTAACCTCATTACATGCATCAACCTTCGAGTAACACCTAGCAACAGACTGCAATAATTAACCCTCAAAAGAATACCTCTGTATTGTACAGACAACACTGAGTTAGATTCAGAATATTAACAAAGTAGAAATAATGGAATACATAGAAATATTCAGAAAAACCCAACTATCGGAATGGTAAGTTTCTCCAAAAAGACAACAGAAAGGTAAAATCATAGTATGTAGCAGATTTAAGAGCATCTCCCTCCATATGTCAAAACATGAATGTACTCTTCTTTCTACATGCACATGTGCATGCATGCTCAATCATGTCGGACTCTTCGCCACCCATGGACAACAGTCCACCAGGCTCCTCTGTCTATGGAATTTTCCAGGCAAGAATACTGGAGTTGGTTGCAATTTCCTACTTCAGGGGATCTTCCCAACCCAGGGATTGAACCCATGTTTCTTTCGTTTTCTGCATTCTGCAGGAGAAGCCCACTGATTTATAGATACTTAATCAAAATCTAAATAATGATATAAGACCTGATTCCATTTACACTATAGTTACAAAACTAAACAGATTCTTAAAAGTTTACATTTTGAGGACATGGGAATTTGGCATGTTCTATATATCCCAAAGAAAGGCAATGCCAAAGAATGCTCAAACTACCGAACAATTGCACTCATCTCACACGCTAGTAAAGTAATGCTCAAAATTCTCCAAGCCAGGCTTCAGCAATATGTGAACCGTGAACTTCCTGATGTTCAAGCTGGTTTTAGAAAAGGCAGAGGAACCAGACATCAAATTGCCAACATCTGCTGGATCATGGAAAAAGCAAGAGAGTTCCAGAAAAACATCTATTTCTGCTTTATTGACTATGCCAAGGCCTTTGACTGTGTAGATCACAATAAACTGTGGAAAATTCTGAAAGAGATGAGAATAACAGACCACCTGATCTGCCTCTTGAGAAATCTATATGCAAGTCAGGAAGCAACAGTTAGAACTGGTCGTGGAACAACAGACTGGTTCCAAATAGGAAAAGGAGTATGTCAAGGCTATATATTGTCACCCTGTTTATTTAACTTATATGCAGAGTACATCATGAGAAATGCTGGACTGGAAGAAACACAAGTTGGAATCAAGATTGCTGGGAGAAATATCAATAACCTCAGATATGCAGATGACACCACCCTTATGGCAGAAAGTGAAGAGGAACTCAAAAGCCTCTTGATGAAAGTGAAAGTGGAGAGTGAAAAAGTTGGCTTAAAGCTCAACATTCAGAAAACGAAGATCATGGCATCTGGTCCCATTGCTACATGGGAAATAGATGGAGAAACAGTGGAAACAGTGTCAGACTTTATTCTTCTGGGCTCCAAAATCACAACAGATGGTGACTGCAGCCATGAAATTAAAAGACGCTTACTCCTTGGAAGGAAAGTTATGACCAACCTAGATAGCATATTCAAAAGCAGAGACATTACTTTGCCAACAAAGGTTCACCTAGTCAAGGCTATGGTCTTTCCTGTGGTCATGTATGGATGTGAGAGCTGGGCTATGAAGAAGGCTGAGCGCCGAAGAATTGAGGCTTTTGAACTGTGGTGTTGGAGAAGACTCTTGAGAGTCCCTTGGACTGCAAGGAGATCCAACCAGTCCATTCTGAAGGAGATCAGCCCTGGGATTTCTTTGGAAGGAATGATGCTAAAAGTGAAACTCCACTATTTTGGCCACCTCAATGAGTTGACTCATTGGAGAAGACTCTGATGCTGGGAGGGATTGGGGGCGGGAGGAGAAGGGGACGACAGAGGATGAGATGGCTGGATGGCATCACTGACTCAATGGATGTGAGTCTGAGTGACCTCTGGGAGTTGGTGATGGACAGGAAGGCCTGGCGTGCTGCAGTTCATGGGGTCGCAAAGAGTCAGACACGACTGAGCGGGGAGGGGGGGCGGCGGGGGGGGGGGGGGGGGGGGCGAAGGGGTCGGAAAGAGTCAGACACGACTGAGGACTGAACTGAACTGATTCTGCTGTAGTAACCACAGTGTTTCTTATGCAATAGATACACAAATTAAATTTTTTATGACATTCAGAAGAAGTCAGATTCCATCAGGTTTAGGTAAATTTCTTGTGTCTCCTACATGTTAAGGATAAAGAAAAGGACACCAGCTTTCAGGTAGGTAATTTTTCTCATTATCTATGAAATGCATACAATCCGAAAGTTTAATAATCCTTACCATTCCCCTTTCACTAGTAAGTAGGTTGAAGTTCAGAAAGTTTAACTTTCTAGAAAGTTACAGAACCATCCACATGGAACAGACACCAAATACCTACAGTATTTTGCAAGCGCTCAGTAAGAGAATATCTCAACTGCATCAGACACAGAGTGTTTCTAAACTAAAACAAATTAAGTTGTCTTCCATCTGTGTGACTTCAAAAATAATCCCCCACTGTTAGGGATACAAAAAAGTTAACTCAGTAAACAAAAAATGTTGACTTAATTTTTCCAATGTTCCTGAAAATAAGAGACTTGTGTCTGAACACATAACGATTGTGCATATGTTTGTCTGTGTATGCGTGTGTGTACTAAAGAGAAAGACAGGGAGAAAATGTACTCTAAATGTTAATAAAATGAAAAGGTATCTGTAAATGGCTTCAGCATTTCTCCTGACATTTTCATGAACATGATAAAATGCTCATACTGTATATACTATCTACCTCATCCTCAACAATGAAAAACATCTGATCACTGTAAAGTAAAATTTTTCATTAGCAGTTTACATATCCATATAAATATAAACACATCAAGACTTCTCTTAAGAAATTAAAACAAAAAGTTCTTCCAAGAGCTTTAAACTGAAAAGAGAAATTCATAGAAGGGATTTTCCATCTACAGCAGTTGCCTGGATCACATCCTGGATTATGTTCCTTAAGAAACACACAGAGAGGCCCCTACCATGGCCAGGTGAGGCCAGGGTGGAGCCCTGGAGCTTGTGAAGCCCCACCTCCCACCACCACCACTTCCTACCTGTAACCCTGGACCAGGGTGCTTAACCTCTGTTTTCTCACAGATGCAGTACAAAGTACCTAGGTCACAGGGTTGCACAGAGAAGTAAATGGATTACTGTTATGCAGACCTCAGAGCTTGCCCAATTCAGGAAGAGCATTCACCAATGTTAGTACAATTAGCTATTATGATGCATCTGTAGAATGAAGATAAAAAGTTTCATTATAGCAAACAAAGAAAATGTCCATGTTGCCAGAAGTAACATCCTTTACTTAAAAGTATGAAACTGACTTACCACATTATAAACCTCCACTAGACTACCTTCTGGAGAAGGCAGTGGCACCCCACTCCAGTACTCCTGCCTGGAGAATCCCATGGATGGAGGAGCCTGGTAGGCTGCAGTCCATGGGGTCACTAAGAGTCAGACAGGACTGAGCAGCTTCACTTTCACTTTTCACTTTCATGCATTGGAGAAGGAAATGGCAACCCATTCCAGTGGTCTTGCCTGGAGAATCCCAGGGATGGGGGAGCTGGATGGGCTGCCATCTCTGGGGTCGCACAGAGTCGGACACGACTGAAGCGACTTAGCAGCAGCAGACTACCTTCTAAATCCTGGAAACTATTTAAAAAAAAATACAGAGATCTAGAAAGGACCTCAAAATAGAGTCAAGGTAGTTTTGGGTTCCCCCCCACCAAAAAAAAATGAAATCATACTTTAAAAATGTGAACCCATCTATATTTGAAGAATTCAGTATGCTAAATGCAGTTACAAAATCTTGAAAGAGAAATTGGTAGTTCTAATCCAACAATTACTCATTGTGTCTTTCAACAATTTTGAACCACACTCATTAGGAAGCTATTTGAGGTGTGATACATTTTATGTATGAGGCTGTGATTCATAGGACTAAATATAAACCACCTGTTTCCCATGAGCTATCAAAAGTCAACTCAAACAAGAGTGATCACTATGTCACCAAACAGCCACTCCTTGTCTTCTATAAAAACGTGTTTTCTTCCCTCTTCCTTGTCCCTTTCCATATCTTCCTAAAGAAGTTAAAATCATTACCACTTGAAATAAGCGAAAACATACATCAGATTTCATCTAGGATTCAATCCTGGATCCATCTCACACCACACACTTCTAATAAGTTATTGCTCAGTCCTCTAATTTTCAAACGGAAAGATGTATTTGTCATACCTATTTTAGAGCCTCCAAATGATATGTGAAAATATTTGACCCCTTCAAAAAGAAAAGGGGGAGAAAAAGGACTATACACTCTAGTCGAGGCCAGTGCATCTTGGAGCCATGTGTCCCTGTGCGCTGAATGCCCAACCTGCTGGAAAGAAGCTGAGAAGTGACAGGGCCAAGTCTGAGGTTCTCGGGTGAGATGCTTCCTGTGAAGTTATAATTACTCCCCCGGGCATGTTAAGGGCAGAACAGTGTGGCAGAAAGCCCACTCTGCACAAATACCACAGCCAAACCTGTCCTACCACCTGTAGCCTCCAAAGAAACCCTTGATAGGAAGTCTTTTTGTTTTTTAGGTATTTATTTATTTGACTGTGTTGGTCTTGGTCACGGCATATGGGATCTTAGTTCCCTGACCAGAGATCAAACCTGCATCCCCTGCATCAGAAGGAAGATTCTCAACCACTGGGCCACCAGGGAAGTCCTGATAGGAAATTTTTAAAGGGCATATGTTGTGGAAGAAAATACCTACCAATCAAACACATCTTCAGTAAGTGCCAAGTTGGCAAATGTCAAAAAAGCCATTACTTTTGCTATGAAATATATTTAATAAACCAATGGGAATGATCTTCATACCCTTTACTGTTTTGTTTGGGGCTTTATTTTAATCTTCTTGCTGGATGAGATTGGCCACCAATATATAAGCACCAAGTTCCTCTACAGCTTCACTTCTCAGTTCTGGTTCTGGCCATGAAATCCAAGTGTCTTAAATCCCAAACATTCTGGGAACTTCTCAAAGACTACTTCACACCAGACTGGTTATCAGCAAAATACTCATTAACACAAGTCAGCAGGCGCTTGCCTCTTTTAAATTTTTTGGTTCCTTTTAAGTAGCCATTTTAAAGACGTTTAGAATCCCCAAAGCACTCTAGACCACGTTTTTGTGTGAATCACAGTGCAAAAACAGTGCCCACCGGAGGGGAAAGGATGTTTGCTGACAAAACCTAGCTGATGAGCTTCAGCTGGGCTCACAGTGGATTCCAACGTACTGCTGCTACTGCTAAGTCGCTTCAGTCGTGTCCGACTCTGTGCGACCCCATAGACGGAAGCTCACCAGGCTCCCCTGTCCCTGGGATTCTCCAGGCAAGAACACTGGAGTGGGTTGCCATTTCCTTCCCCAATGCATGAAAGTGAAAAGTTAAAGTGAAGTCGCTCAGTCGTGTCCGACTCTTAGCGACCTCATGGACTGGAGCCTACTAGGCTCCTCCGTCCATGGGATTTTCCAGGCAAAAGTACTGGGGTGGGGTGCCAAGGTAAGTTACTTACTAATTGATTGGTCATCTATTAGATCAAGTGATTTAAGATCCACACATATGATCATCATCACGCCAATCATATTCATGTACTGCTGCTCCTGCTAAGTCACTTCAGTCGTGTCCGACTCTGTGCAACCCCAGAGACGGCAGCCCACCAGGCTCCCCCATCCCTGGGATTCTCCAGGCAAGAACACTGGAGTGGGTTGCCATTTCCTTCTCCAATGCATGAAAGTGAAAAGTGAAAGGGAAGTCGCTCAGTTGTGTCCGACCCTCAGCAACCCCATGGTCGGCAGCCTTCCAGGCTCCTCCATCCATGGGATTTTCCAGGCAAGAGTACTGGAGTGGGGTGCCATTACCTTCTCCACATATTCATGTAAGTCATACCAAAAAACAAAAGTCCAAGGAACACAGCATCAGAAGCCACTGTGGATCACAGGAACCACATTAGGGAACAATTCACAAACAATGGGTCTGCCTTAATTGTTCCATTTAGGGACAGACTCTAGCATCCACCTTCCAGTGAGAGCACCCTTACAGGGTGTGGTTTCCAGAGACACGCCCCAGGCCAGCACACATCAAGAAGCTGCTGTGTTTTCAGTCTGAGAAGCTGCCAAAGAGATAAAAACACCCTTCCCTCCTTTTTCCATCAAACTTCATTTAATATAATATAATCACTATATAATCCCCATGACACCACAAAACAGGTCCAATTTTTACAAGGAATTCCATGATTCATACATATTACTTATGACTCAATAACTTTTAAAAACCTCATTGTCATGCTAAAAACCTATACATGCAAGGATTATGGCACACAGTTGAAAATATTAGGAAAAAACTAAACATAATTTAAATAGATAAAAGTGTCTACCTCCTAGCTCTTTCCTTGCCCAGAGTAAAATTACTGAAAAGGTTATTCACAATTTTAGAGAAGCCAATTCTTCCCAAAAGAATGGGCTCTGTCCTTTTTATTCTTTTTATTTTATTGGAGTATAGCTGACTTACAATGTTAGTTTGATTCAAGTGTATAGCATAGTGATTCAGTTATACACATGCATATATTCATTCTTTTTCAGACTTTTTTCCCATACAGGTTACTACAGAATATTGAGTAGAGATCCCTGTACTATACAGTAGGTCCTTGCTGGTTACCTGTTTTATATATAGTAGGATGTGTATGCTTATCCCACACTCCTGATTTTATTCCTTCCCCTGCCACACATTTCCCCTTTGGTAACCATAAATTCGTTTTCAGTATCCGTGAGTCTGGGCTCTGCCCTTTTTAAACTACCCCAATATAAATTTGAAGTCAGAGAAGCTGACTTCAAACTGTGGTGTTGGAGAAGACTCTTCAGAGGCCCTTGGATTGCAAGGAGACCAAACCAGTCAATCCTAAAGGAAATCAACCCTGAATATTCATTGGAAGGACTGACGCTAAAGCTCCAATACTTTGGCCACGTGATGAGAGGAGCCGACTCACTGGAAAAGACCCTGATGCTGGGAAAGATTGAAGGCAGGAGGAGAAGGGGGCCACAGAGGATGAGATGTTGGATGGCATCACCGACTCAATGGAAGTGAATTTGAGCAAACTCCAGGAGAGAGTGAAGAACAGGGAAGCCTAGTGTGCTACAGTCCGCGGGGTCACGAAGAGTCGGACATGACTTAGCGACTGAAGTGACTGAATAAAAATCTGAAGTCAGAGAAGCTGAGATTGGAGTCAGACTCTCTTCGTGTAAATAAGTAAATAAATATAGTCTCCCAATTTCCTCAGCCCTCAGTTTTCTCAGCTACAAAAGAGGGCCTAGGATTAAACAGTCAACATTTACTCTGTTTACTTCGTGCACAATGTCCCTTAGTCTCCACAGCAACCCAACGTGGTGTAGCTTTTACCCTATCTTGACATGAATAAATTGAGTTACAATATGGGAGGGACTTCCCAGGTGCACTAGTGGTAAACAGTCTGCCTGCCAGTGCAAAAGACTCGGGTTTGATCCCTGGGTCTAGAAAATCCCCTGGAGAAGGAAATGGCAATCCACTCCAGTATCTTTGCCTGGGAAATCCCATGGACAGAGGAGCCTGGCGGGCTACAATTTGTGGGGATGCAAAGAGTTAGACACAACTGATTATGCACACAGCACAAATGCTTACGTTGGGACCTAGGTTGGTCCTTACGTAACAGGCAGGGAGCATCCAATGAGTGTCTATGGAGCCACTGAGTGAACTTTACAGTGTAATTAGGAACCTACCAGGCCCACCCAGGCTATTCTGCACACTCTCAAGGGTAGGACTGTCTTTCAACTTCTCAGTGGTCGAAATACAGCTTACACATACTAGTTACTTATGTTAAATCTAATTACTCTTGCAGTGAATATTCGCATTACAAATATTTTAGGTGAGGAAGAACAAGACCCCCCAAAAGGCATAACTGATGGTTAAACTTCAAGTGTCTGGGGGGTAAGGGGGTAGGGAATGGCTGTGTTTTAAAAGAACTTGCCTCAGTTCCCAAAATCACTCACCCTAGTTTCAGCAGTAGCTCAAGAACAAACACATATAAGAGTCTATAGAAGCATATCACTAGTGATACATGTTTTTAAAAAGGAATATTCTTAAATGAAAACCTCAATGTTGAGAGCTGTTCACCACTGATTTGCTAAATAAAATTTTTCCAGACTGAAGAATACATTAGAATTCAGCTTTCCATTTAAGTAATCTTTCTTAATTTTAACTAAAATGCTAAGAAAGTATTTGGTTAGTCACTCATTCAAAACCCATGCAATGACAATGTCTATGCACGTACCTGGCCTGGTGCTTGGCACTGGGGATATAAACAGATAAAGCAGTTCTTGGAAATTCCTCTTTAAAGGTCTAACCCTGTTTTGAAATATGTGGTTAAAGTGGTATTTTAAGCCTAAGCATCTCTCTAAAATGTGGTTAAACCTTTGAATTACAGCAAGTTCTTGGTTAGCTTACATTGTATATTCAGCATTGTTTTAAGTGACATAATTCACAAGTCACTGGCCTCTCTTAAGATCTGGCACTGTTCTACACAGTATCCTGACATACACTAGGACTCTTTCTACCAATGCTAATATTACTTGATAGCATTTCTTGATAGCAAAACCAAAGCCAGCTCACCAAGGTACTGATATGAGAATTGCACAGATCACAGAATTCTAAATGGAACCCAAAAGGCTCATAGTAGTAGAAAATCTAAACATCTAAACATTTTCTGCCCCACTGCCCACAGTAAGCCCTCGGTCTCAGCGGCTACTGTAAATTACACCTCTCCACCCCACTTCTCCTGGGAAGCTCCCCAAGTCTTCAAGCAGTCAGAAAGGGAAGACGAACAGCAAGTACACAGCTCCTGGTATGATCCTGGATAATTAAAAGCCAACCATCTTTATGAACACTCCAAATTCTCACTCGATCATCATTAGGCCAAATGCCAACTACACTCAGGTTTTGGGGTGGAGAGAGCAAAAAAAAAAAAAAGCATGAGTTTAACCATAAATTCTGGTCCAGGAGAAGTGGCCACTTACCAATACCATTACCACCTTTCAGCTTACAGTCTCCAAATATTTTTGCTAAGCCAGAAGTATTAATAAACCACAAATTGAAAACAACTGGAAAGAACTAAATAAAACCAAGGGAAGAAAGTTTGCTCCAGGGCTGACAAATTATGAGCCAGGTTTTGTCTAGATACAAAATCCAAGACAATCTGAGCCCTATTAGCAGCTAGTTAAAGTCACCAAAAACATCACACACAAAAATGTGCTCAAGTTTTACAGCTATACTTTGTCCTGTTAACAATCACAAAAACTACTTCTAGAGAATAAAGTACATTTTATCTATAAATACCAGTTCATACTCCAAATTTATGCTGTGGCAGACAATAGGGAAAATACTTCAGGAGAAAGAAAGTTTACCAAAAGCCTAGTCTGGGGCATGAGATATTTTTTTCTCCTAGATCAAGGAGTTTTTGAATAAATAGCACACAAGGTACATGGAGATGTGAATATCCACTATCAGGATATTTTAAGGAGATTTCAAATGCTTAATATAATCATGGGTTCTCAAGAGTCAAGAGACATCATTGTTTTGTGTAGAAATGTCTCACACACATTAGCAAGTCTCAACAATTACCTGCTTATCTCCTGGTGAATTATGAGAGTCATGACTGTGGGAAACATTCATTCTGGGAAACAGTGTGTCTGTATTACAGGTAAGAGTCACTACTTATTTAACATGAACTTCAAATGGGTAGTTACACCCCTGGGACCCAGGACATGCTTTACTCCCCAGTGTAAATTTGGCATTATGGGATGGCCTTGAGGTGACTGTGACACAGGAATTGTCTAGATGATTCTCAGTGGATTCCTATTGCAAGCCAACAACCTCAGCCTTCTGGTACCCAATCGTCAGCCTTCCTTACACTTAACAATGAATTTCTAAGAAGAAAGAGATAATTACAATCCTATTCTTAGGTACATATTTGAGAGAAAATAAAAACACACGTCCACACAAGGAACTTGTATATTAATGTTCATAGCAGAATTATTCGTGTTAGCCCCAAAAATGAAAATAACCCAATTCATTAACTGATGAATGTATAAATAGAAACGTGGTGTAAACCATACAATAAAATACCATTCAGCCATGAAATAGAATGAAGAACTGACATATCTGCACCGTGGACAAACCTGGAAAATATATGAAGCCAACTGAAAGACACCTAACACAAAAGACCACATATTGTTAGATTCCATTTATGTGACATGTCCAGGGGAGGCAAATCCATGGAAACACAAGAGTACATTCCATGGAAACACAGAGTACATTAGTGGTTGCCAGGGATTAAGCGAAGGGAGGAATGGGGCTGGGTGCTAACGGATATAGGGTGTCCTTGGGGGGTGATGAAAATGTTCTGAAATTAGGCAGTGGTGAGGGTTGCACAATTCTTTGAATACATTAAAAACCAATTAACTGTATACTTCAAGAGAGTGAACTGTATGGTACATTAATTATATCTCAATAAACATGTTCTTAAAAAGTTCAATGAACTGTACACTTAAAAATCAGCGCATTTTATTCAAGTTTAATAAAGATGGCTTTTTAAAAGGGCTTCAATACCATCTCACACCACATACACAAAGAAAGTTCAATCTAAGTTAACTATTAACTTGTTTACTATCTTCCTAAATGTTTACCCACCTTAAAAAATAGTTTATATGTAATTTCATAGGAATAGGTGTAAATTTGCAAAGGGAAATTTTCATCTTACTACCTCACGTACAGAAATGTTTTAACTATGGCATTTCATTTTATATATCTGCACCTTTCTATTTTTAAATGTGTCATCTTTGCAGTATCGCTAAACAATTTCACAACACTAAGTTTTCTTAAGTGCATTTATGGACTTTTTTTAATATATAGTTCACTTTACTTAAATGATTTCAAAACAGAAAATACATGTAAGGTGTGACAAAGAGGGCCACAGCACCTCCACATTGGCTCCTGTTGTGAATTAATTATTCCCTCCCCACAACAGAATGATTAAGAAATCAGTTTTCGTTAAACAACTTGTAGGAACAAAGCTTCTCTTGCGCTCTCTGTAGGGCCTTAATATACCAGTAAAGCTTCCAGATTATCTCAAAACTAGATATTGCTCAGGGTTCTGTAACATGTCTAATGATCAGTTTAACATATCCGTAGCTGAGTAATAACTAGTTTTTTATTGGAATCATTCAAGACTACAAAAATTGAAGCACTGAGAATAATTTCTTTAACACTACAATTGGCCCAGGAAACCCTGGGAGACAGTGAAGGACAGGGAAGGCTGGCGTGCTGCAATTCATGGGGTCACAAAGAGTCTGACATGACTTAGCGACCAAATGACAACAGCTGGCCCTCTGCACCGTGGGTTGGGAATGTGGAATGCACGAATCCAAAGGGCCGGCTGTACTAGGGAGTTTTATCAGTACATGCGGGGCTTGAGCATCCCTGTATTTTGGTATCACCAAGGGATCCAAGAACGAATCCCGCAGCTACCAAAGGACAACTGTATTCTGGTATAATGACACATAAGAAGGCTGATATGAGTGTCCCTGGATAGGGTAACAGAGACTCTGCCTGCACCAATGAATGAGACTGTCTTTCTCAAAAGTGGCCGATGTTGAGATCTCAATGTCAGGAAGCGTGCCTGACCCCCTCACACCATGCTGAAGACTCCCCCTTCCCCCACCACACCTTCTCCTCCTGGCTGCCCATGACATTCACACCACTGCAAGCAAGTGCGTATTTGCCTTTGTGGCTCCCCTACCGGCCTAAGTCCCTAGAGGAGATATGACAGCCAAAAGGCTGACTCCAACCTGAACACATGTTTTGTTTGGCCCACGCAGAATACTGAAGTTGGGAAATAGGAAGCAAAGATCTGCCTTACCAGCTTCTCTCTAAAAAGAAATGGTCTGGCCCCACGGGGCATGCATTAACTCATAGTCACAGCTAGCTGCCCTGAGTTAATGATAGGCAGCCTGGGAGGGAACACTCTGCAGACAACCACAGACCCTACCCTCCCATCTGTTATGCCCACCCTTCCTCACTCCACTCACCACCTGGCTGGCCCCGCAGGCATGTCAGTTTGAAAATATATGGAGCTTATTCATTGTATCCTCAAGGCCCAGCATAACTCCTGCCCTGTAGGAAGGACACTCATTTGTTGACTCAATTTGGTGTGTAAAAGAATCACCTGCAGTGCCTGAAAAACAATAGGGGTCTTAGGACTTTCTCTAAGGGGTGATGGTTCAGCCGCTCAGTGGTGTCCCACTCTTTGGAACCCTATGGGCTGAAGCCCACCAAGCTCCTCTGCCCATGGAATTTTCCAGGCAAGAATACTGGAGTGGGTAGCCATTTCCTTCTCCAGGTGAACTTCCTGACCCAGGGATCGAACTCAGGTCTCCTGTATGGCAGACAGTCTCCTGCATTGCAGGCAGTCTCCTGCGCTGCAGTCAGATTCTTTACCAACTCAGCCATCAGGGATCCCAATTCAAACAGTCTGGCCCAACTTTTTGAGAAGCACCATAACTGACTCTTGCTAAGAATACTGCTAAGTCACTTCAGTTGTGTCCAACTCTGTGCGAGCCCAGAGACGGCAGCCCACCAGGCTCCCCTGTCCTTGGGATTCTCCAGGCAAGAACACTGGAGTGGGTTGCCATTTCCTTCTCCAATGCATGGAAGTGAAAAGTGAAAGGGAAGTCGCTCAGTCGTGTCCGGCCCTCAGCGACCCCATGGACTGCAGCCTACCAGGCTCCTCCATCCATGGGATTTTCCAGGCAAGAGTACTGGAGTGGGGTGCCATAGCCTTCTCCACTTGCTAAGAATGCTCTGTAATAAATACCTCCTTAGCATTAGGTATCTCGAGTTCTTGTGAGTCTTGATTTACTTAAACAATTTGGAAACCAAGCAGGAAATCCGTTCCTGTGCTCTTCTACCACCTGCTGGCGAGTTTGTGGTACTGCAGAGGCATAAACCGCTTGAGAAGTGAAGTCGCTCAGTCATGTCTGACTCTTTGCGACCCCATGGACTGTAGCCTACAGGGCTCCTCCCTCGGTGGGATTTTCCAGGCAAGAATACTGGAGTGGGTTGCCATTTCCTTCTCCAAAACTGCACTTAGGGGATTCGTTTTCTATTTTCAATGGCTAGACCCAAGTACATTTTTTAAAGAAATTCAACAAAATAGCTTAAAAATATAACACCAAGATACATTTGGTGAAAACAAAAAAAAGATAAATATCTTACAATCTGATTTGTCAATTGTACCTCAATATGTCTGAGAAACCTGTGTGTAGGTCAAGAAGCAACAAGAACTGGACATGAAACAAAGGACTGGTTCAAAACTGGGAAAGGAGTATGCCAAGGCCATATACTGTCACCCTGCTTATTTAAAAAGCAGGCATAACAAATTGAAGATGTGCCTGAATGTTCAGGCAAAACCAAATGCCTGAATGCTTAGCCAAAACCGAGCAGGGTTCCTGGCAGAGGGCAGCTGGGTGTGACAGAATGTGTGGGAGGTGAGAGGGTTAATCTGGAAAACTTCTCCATCATGATTACTTCACCTCCTCGAAACTGTGAGGCCTGATCTGCCAACCACTCCCTCCAAATTCTTCAGGTCACCTGCTCAGTGTTCTTCCTCCACCTCCTAAATTCTGCTCATTCAATTACAAACACCAAGCAGGTAGCCCTGTCCTTCCCCCAAGCACACCTCCAGCCTCACTTTCACGTCTCCCTTGTCTTTCCTCCTGAGAGCCCTTACTTACAACAACACACAGCCCGCATGGAAAGCAGACCTCCCTTTCACCCAGGACTGAACGGCCACACCCCACTTCTACTGAAATCCTGATATCAGGATGGGCATCTGGCAGCTGACCAGACTCAAAACATGAGCATGAACCTTCCTGTCCCTCAAACCCACATCATCCTCTCCACCCCAGTTCTGGGCTTCTCCTCTGGCAGATGTAGCATTTTAACAACCGATTGATCACCCTGCCTTAATCTGCCCCTTCTCAACTCTGTACTTCAAAGGCTACCTGCCTATCATTCCTTAAAAATCAAAAAGGGCTTGATCACCCAAAAAAACACTGCTCAGAATCTTCCAAAGGTCCATTTGACCTGTAGACTAAGCCCACCCTCTCTCCCTCCAGGTCTTTCAGCCCTGGATTCTCACACATGATTCCTTGATTCTGTTGTTGTTCCATCACTCAGTCATGTCCAACTCTTTGCAACTCCATGAACTGCAGCAGGCCAGGCCTCACTGTCCTTCACCATCTCCTGCTGCTGCTGCTAAGTCACTTCAGTCGTGTCCAACTCTGTGCAACCCCATAGACGGCAGCCCACCAGGCTCCCTCGTCCCTGGGATTCTCCAGGCAAGAACACTGGAGTGGGTTGCCATTTCCTTCTCCAATGCATGAAAGTGAAAAGTGAAAGTAAAGTCACTCAGTCATGTCTGACCCTCAGCGACCCCATGGACTGCAGCCTACCAGGCTCCTCTGTCCACAGGATTTGCCAGGCAAGAGTACTAGAGTAGGGTGCCATTGCCTTCTCCGTGGAGCTTGCTCAGATTCATGTCCATTGAGTCGGTGATGCCATCCAACCATCTCTTCCTCTGTCGTCCCCTTCTCCTGCCCTCAATCTTTCCCAGCATCAGGGTCTTTTCTAATGAGTCAGCTCTTTGCATCAAGAGGCCAAAGTATTGGAGTTTCAGCTTCAGCATCAATCATTTCAATGAATATTTAGGATTGATTTCCTTTAGGATTGACTGGTTTGATCCTTGATTCTATGTAAACACAAGAAATCAGCATCCTTTAATGCTTCCATCCGTCCATCTCAGCAACTCAGAGTATGCTCCTCCACTGTCTTCTCCAAACACCACTACCTCAGAAATTTTCCTTCTTTCTACTCTTCTGGGAAATCGATTTTCTGAGCCACTAATTCAGGAGCTACCCTGTTCTGCCTCATGTCACCATCACGTGGTCATCTGCTCTTCTGCCATAGACTGAAACTTTATGGAGGTCAGGAACCTCCATCCAGGTTATACATCTTCTGCCTGATCCCACTGTGTAAAGTGCACAACAGCAAATCTTTGAAAGAAAAAAAAATCTCAATTCATTTCTCCTAAAGGTCCAAACTGAATATTCACTGGAAGGCTAAATGCTGAAGCTCCAACACTTGGGCCACCTGATAAGAAGAGCCAACTTACCAGAAAAGACCCTGATGCTGGGAAAGATTGAAGGCCAAAAAGAGAAGGAAGTGGCAGAGGATGAGATGGTTAGAGAGCATCACCGACTCAACGGACATGAATCTGAGCAAACTCTGGAAGATAGTGAAGGACAGGGAGGCCTGGCATGCTGCAGCCCACAGGGTCTCCAAGAGTCAGACACGACTGAGCAACTGAACAACCACCACAACAAGAAAAGGCCAAAAGGAGAAAAGTAAAGAGAAACTGCTGCAAGGTACACAGAGAACATTTAGTCCAGATTCAGAGATCACAGCTCAGCCAAAAAGGATTTTGACTTTCTGGGAAAAATTTTAAAAATAGGTGTGATGAGAGAAAGATGAGGGCGCTCACCACCCGGCAGCCGTGGAAAGTGGGAGGAGACAGGAGAGCCGATGAGCCTCCCTGCCTCTCAGGCCACGATCCAGAAACCAGAGTCCCAGTTCAGACAGATGGTACCTACACCAGGGAAAAACACCTGAGAGCTTCTGGCAGCACACGAGAGCCTAGACTAATGTCTTGAGGGGAAATGGAAAAGCCAAAACCCAGCGTTCAGAATAATGACAATCATCGTACATCCTGGAACAGAGAACAGAATCAGAAGATGGAAAAGCTGGAGCAGAAGGAAAACAGATTCAGTGTCGGCAGGGACGGGGGCGGGAGAGCGCATGAAATAATGATCACCCAGCCTGAGGCTGGGCCAGATGGCAGCCGCGGACAAGGGAGACCTACGCGGGCCGCATGAAATTTTGATGAATTCCTTCATGGCCACACCACGAAAGCCCATCTTCCAGAAAGAGGCTAAGAATAGAACAAATGTCAGAGTGGAACAAAAAGACTAAAATCGCCTGCATTATTTACTCATCTATATTTGGACATTTTTCAAAATGTGGTTGTTTAATAAGTGCTTTCACAGATGAGAATGGTCACTGTTTATGACACAAATCCTGCTTCTTTTTTGAAGCCTAAGCTGATGCTCCAGGCCACTGTGATGATTGTATGACCACAAAAGACTAAGTCATACAGCTACCCACACACTTGATCCAAAATGAGAGCCAGAGTCATGGATTAGAGAGAACCATACTCTCCCATGGGCTTCCCAGCTGGCGCTAGTGGTGAAGAACCCTCCTGCCAATTCAGGAGACATAAAAGATGTGGGTTGGATCCCCGGATCAAGAAGATCCCCTGGAGGAGGGCGTGGAAACCCATTCAAGTATTCTTGCCTGGAGAATCGCAAGGACAAAGGAGCCTAGAGGCCTATAGTCCATGGGGTCACAAAGAGCTGGACGCAGCTGAAGAGACTTAGCACAGCACACATATTCCTCCACGCCACTTTCTAGCATCGCAACCTGAGAAATCAAGCCGAGCTACAGCCTCTGTAAAGACATACTCTGAATCCTCAACATGAGCAGACCAGCTTATACAAGAGTATGCACAATGCCTGACAAAGTCTGGCTTGTCTAAGCAAGGCAAGATGCTTCTGAATTGCATCCAGTCTAAAGTCAAAATAAGGCTGGAGGTCACTGGTCTTGCCTGCTGTCGATAAAAGCTTTGATGAAATTAGTTAAATCTGGAGAGGTTTTTTTTCCGGGAAGACATTGTGGAAAAAGGCACAGCCATGTGATAACTGGTGTGAAGTGACGTTCCAGGTTGAAAGACCTAAAACTTGACTGGAAAAGCCAGAAGGAATACTGAGTAGGTATACATGTGTGCAGGATCCAGAGATAACTGGAAAAGAATTGAGGGAAAATCAGCCCTCCTGCAGGTCCTGGGTAAATAACCTCTAACTAAGAGATACTGAGTAATGCACTTCCCTGGGGGTCCAGCGGTTAAGACTCGGTGCTTCCAATTCAGGTTCGACCCCTGGTCAGGAAACTACGGTCCCACATGCTGTGCAGACAGAGAGGGAAAGAGACACTAGCAGAACTAATGATTCAGAAACTAGCTGGGCAACCTGGAGTGTGTCCAGGTCAAGACTACCTGAGTAGGCTGTCACCAGCTGGGTTTTCCCATGTAGATGTGAGAGGACAAGAAAGCAACTCTGAAGACAATCTCCCGGGCAGACTACACTAAGCAGGGGAGGGAAGCAGAGACAGGCAGCTGGTAAGAAGGAAGAAAGGGGTTTGAAGTTGAAAACCTGTTTTCAAATCAACAGGTTTAGTTGCAGCTGTAAGGTAAGATGCTGGACAAGCTGTAGAGTAAGATGCGGGGATGTAATAACGTGAAAGTGCAGCCCTCCCAGGAAATAACGAGATCCAGGATGAGGACATCAAAGAAAGTGGCTGGAGTAGAAATCAAAGTCATGGACTGGGCAAGTGAGAGAACCTGATGGGCCCTCCCAGTCTACACTGTTTACCCAGCATGATGGCAGGTCAGGACAGGAGGGAAGCATGAGTCAGGTTCTCAAGTCTCCACTGAATAAAAAGGAGCAAGTGAAAGGTCAGAGGTCAACCAGTAATGAGCAGGAAAGATACTGGACACTCTAAGCACCTGGCCTAAGGTACAGACATTTCATGTGAGCATTTCAGGCTAACCGTCTGAAAGTGGCCACTTCTTCCAGCCCTGAGGTGTGGGAGAGATGGCAGACTCCACTGGGAAAAGCTACTGGAAAAGAGAGGACTGGGTTCCTCTTACGGTGCAGAGGTAAAGGGAGGGTTTAGGGGTGGGGTAAACATTGGCAGGTTCGCCATAAAATTGCTCCAGGGGACAGAGTGGAAAAGTCTGGGAGGGAGCATGGCACTGGACCAAGAAGACAGCATTGGGCGTCATGACCGAAACCCCTCCATCTTGTCTGCAATTGTACAACAGCTGCGGGGAAGACCTCAGTGTGATACTAAACATTTCCGTGTTACATTTAAGAATAAGTAACTCGTGACACTAAGTCAGGCGAGGACCATACAGATCCTGCAATTTTTTCTTATGATAAACCATCCTGCATTTTGAAACTACACTGAACAAACATCCTCTATTTAACACACACCCAGAAGATTGATGGGATGAATAATATTTCAAACATGAAGTCACCGGTCTATAAACAGAGAGCTATTTTGGCTATATTCACATTACCTGAAGCAAAACTAATTTTTTAAAGCTTTTTAAAAACATTCTTCTCAGTCACAGTTTGGTTTAGAAAAACCTTCCAGTTTTCTTTAACATGTACATTCCAAATGGGCCCGTCAAAACTTTTCATTTATTAAAATCAAATCTGCAGTTTTTAACTTTAAATATTTATAAATACAACATATAGATGATCCTTTCCACGTTCTGAGAACTTCATTGAAGCATTGTCAGGAAAACTAGCTATAATTATTATTCAGCCACTAGAAATAACTGTTCATCACTGAACAAAGAACATTCAAAGTACATTCAACAAAATCAATGTACTTTATGAATCTACTTAGTACTATGTTAAAACAACATGAGAGATAAGATAACTTATTAACTTAATTTACTGAAAAGTGAAAGTGTTAGCTGCTCAGTCCAACTCTTGCGACCCTGGATTGTAGCCTGCCAGACTGCTCTGCCCATGGAATTCTCCAGACAAAAATACTGGAGTGGGTAGCCATTCCCTTTTCCAGGGGATCTTCCCGACACAAGGATTGAACCTGGGTCTCCTGCATTACAGATAGATTCTTTACCATCTGAACCACCAGAAGGTCATTCAGTTGTGTCCAACTCTTTGCGACCCCATGGACTATGAAATTCTCCAGGCCAGAATACTGGAGTGGGTAGCCTTTCCCTTCTCCAAGGGTTGCCAGGTCTCCCACATTGCAGGTGGATTTCTTTACCAACTGAGCCAAAAAGGAAGCCCAAGAATACTGGAGTGGGTAGCCTATCCCTTCTCCAGTGGGTCTTCCAGACCCAGGAATCAAACTGGGGTCGCCTGCATTGCAGGTGGATTCTTTACCAACTGAGCTAACAGGGAAGCCCTTAAACCAGAGGTGGGCAAACTAGGGTCTGTGGGCCAACCCCAAGGCTGTCAACTGTTTTTATAAATAAAGTTTTATTAGAACACAGAACACAAACTTCAATTGACTGCAGTGAGATTTCTCACTACGGTGGGTAGAGAGTCAAGTAGTCCTAACAGAGACCTGTTACCCTATTACCCATGAAGCCTAACAGGAAATTAAATATGGGCTTGGGCTCCTGGGTGACAGTTCCAGAGGGCCTGCCAGGAGGCCCAGCATGGACGGATTAGGCCAGAGAAGACCCCAGCCAGGCCCATACTTTCCTTAGAAGAGGCAGCTTCTAAGGAAAGGGTTTTTCTGTCCCACCCAAGTGAACAGGTAAGGATGTTCCCACTGAGAAAATGGACTATATCTATAATCAGTAAACCCTGGAAAAAACTTACAGTTCATGGAAATGTCAACAGTCTAGAAATCCCTGGAGAACCTGGCCACTGAGAGCTATGCCCAGCAGGGAGTCTCCCCATATTGGGAAGAAATGGAAGCTCTACCCCAGAACTTGCAGACTTCTGGGTGTGCAGCCAGCAAGAGAAGGTGTATCCGTTCTAAGAGTTACTCTCTTAAAGATTGCTTCCTCCTGACCCAAGTTAAGTGATGCTGTATTGGACCCTACAGATGAAACCTGAACTCACAGGAAGGGAAAGATCAGATAATTAGAAAAGCAAATTTCAGATTTTTCTGCAGAGGGACCAAAAGCTGAAACAGAGCTCCATGTAAATGCATACAAAGTACGCCTTCCTGGAATTTTCTTTAATAGGTGGAACAAAGTTCAAGAATTACATAAATAACATTCCAAACATAAAACCCAAACCTCAAGATTGGGAAGAAGAAGATGGAGTAGACAGAAACTCTCCAGAAAAGATAAATTGAAGAATGAAGAGGCATCCTGTTGGGAACCATCTTGAAATAAAGCCCAGTGGAAGGAACACATTCAGTATTTTGGAGACAGTGGTAGGTTGAAGACAAGAAAAAAAATGATAATAAGTAAGGCCTTCAGAAACAATGACCAGGTTGTGGATGACTGGCTATGGAAAAAGCTGAGAATCCAGCAACCAAATGACTAGAGGAGAGCTTAGTGTGAAATTGTCAGAGCCACCGTCAGGCATAATTCTGTAGAAGTCAAAAACGATGCTGCTGCGAACTCACAGGTTGTCTGAAAAAAGAATAAACTGGTAGGGGTTTCCCTGGCGGCTCAGTGGTAGAGAGTCCTCCCGCCAGTGCAGGAGACACGGGTTTGATTTCTGGTCCAGAAAGATCCCACGTGCCGCCAAGCAGCTAAACCTGTGAGGCACAACTGCTGAGCCTGTGCTCCAGAGCCCAAGAGCCGTCCGTAACTGCTGAATTCATGTGCGGCAACTGCTGAAGTCCACGCACCCAGAGCCCGTGCTCTGCAACAGAAGCTGCCACAATGAAAAGACTGTGCGCCACAACTAGAGAAAGCCCATGCAGCAAGAAAAACCCAGCATAGTCAAAAAAAAAAAATGTTCTTTACTTTTTTAAAAAGAATAAACTTGTATGGGGAGGCGGGGAAACTAAAACAATATGAAACATATGTCACTTGGCCCTTAGCCTTCACTACATGTGTGAGCTCCATGTGCTCAATTTACTGAAAAGATTTCCCTGCTTGCATTAAATGTGTCAGGAAATTGACTGAAGTAGGAAAATAACAACCATAAAATTTGGGACCTAATCATGGAATCTTTTCAATTTTTCTCTAAGGAGTTTACAAAAACGAAATGAATGAAATGAAGCTTTCTGTTATTTGTATAAAAATTTAAGCAGACATATGGGAAAATGATACACTTGTATATCCCTAGAATGTAAAATCCATTTTAGTTTTCACCCATTTATTATGGCATAGTCAGTGAGCTTCCTAAACTCTAATTCAGCTTAATAGTGCTTATTCTGAAATTCTGTATTGTCATTTGTTTATAATGGATTAGTCATAATTGGATGAGTCTCAGTTGATACTGTCTTTGTAAATGATTAATTAATGTTAAAAAAGTAACAATTAAATTTTTATTAGAAAGGTGTAGTTAATATTTCATAGTCACATGGTAAAAGCAGTTAATTTTCATGTTCCTTCAAATAAAATATTTCAGTAAAAAATATATATATATAATAAGCACTACATAGACATGTGTGCTGAAAAATGGAATAACTCCACTTGGGGAGAAAGGAAAAAAGAGAGACCAAAAGTGACATTTGATTGGAGCTATTCAGGTAGAGAAAAGGTGGAGAGTGGGACGAGTATAAAGCCAGTACTGTTTCTTCGCTTCAGAGGCCACTCCCCTTTCACGCAGTCCTCAGTGATAGTATCTGAAAATACGAAAGTGAAAGTGCTAGGCGTCAGTCATGTCCAACTCTGTCACCCCATGGACTGTAGCCCACCAGGCTCTTCTGTCCATGGAACTGTCCAGGCCAGAATACTGAAGTGGGTAGCCATTCCCTTCTCCAAGGGATCTTCCCAACTCAGGGATAGAACCCAGGTCTCCTGCCTTGTAGGTGGATTCTTTACAGTCTGAGCTTTATTTTCGAATAAGGACTTCAATAAAGAGTTGTTGAATAAATACTGCCCTCTGGTGGCCCAAAAGTGCTATCCCCTATCAGGGCTTTCTCCCAAATTACTCCAATTGTATAATACAATACTGTGTTGTAAAAATTTCCAAGTTCTCTTCCTTCCAAAGTTACAAATCCTTTATTCCAGTCACTTAAGACTTCAATCTCACATGACAGCCTAATGTTACTGACAAAACAAATCCTAATACAGCCAAGATATAGCCCTTTCCTATGTATTCATTTCATAGAAACATATCCTGAAAAGTCAGTGATGGTAACTCCAGAACGGGAAGAAGAGCCTTCATGCGGACAGGACCTGTAGACTGTCCCTCATTCCTCAGGGGCTGATTAATTGCACACATAACCTGCTTTCTCCTAAATGTTCCTCTGGTTCTTTCCCTGTGAGAATTTACTTTCAGGTATTATTTCCACAAATTTTGCCTAGATCCTTCTGTACACATTCCATTAGTCTGTCCTATGAAATATAAAATATATCAATGTATTTTACCTCTCACTGGGGGTGTGAAAAAAAACAAGAGGGAGATCTTGATCTGCTGGAGCCTCCTTTCTCAGTGAATTAATACACCTGAGTAGCCACTATCTCTCCCAATTTATTACTCCTTATTTCATATACATAATTACAGCTGATTAAAAAAAAATGGAGGCCACTCCAGTGGCCCAACACACATCACAAACCTAGATCCAAGTCAGACTGCACTTACAGAAAACTGCCGAGACACCGAACACACACCAGTCACAGTCCTCCAGCTTGGCTGGGTTGGTTCACCTCACCCTGGAGAACAGGACCTGTTAGCCTTCCCAGGAAATCCGTGGCCACCTGGTCACTCACGCTCCAAGCCGCTGCCTGTAAGGTTCTCAGCGACTGATTAGTTGCTCAATCATGTCTGACTCCTCAACCCCAAGGACTGTAGTCCTCCAGGCTCCTATGTCAACGCACTTTCCAGGCAGGAATACTGGAGTGAGTTGCCATTTCCTCTCCAGGTGATCTTCCCGACCCACGGATTGAACCTGGGTCTCCTGCCTTGCAAGCAGACTCTTTACCATCTAAGCCACCAGGAACTCTTGCCCAAATGCCTCAGGAACAGCGCTCTACTCCTTGTGGGGCCTTGTATTCCCCCAATCCATGGATTACCTTCCTTTGAATAAAGATATCAAACTTGATACTAAATTGTATTATTTTTTGTCATTTGTCACAACTCACAGACACTTCCTCTATATCCAGGCTATTAAAAGCTTCCTCCAATTTCTCTCACTGTTGAACATTTGGGTCTGTCAGCCACCACCACAGGCCACAGAGAGTTATGTGCTCAAAGGTGAGCCAGAAAGCATGGCTTTCATTTCAACACGTGCTTCATGAGCCATTCTGGTACAAACCATGAACAGCTGAGTTCTGAGTGAGTTTCCACAGGACAAATCCAGTAAGTATTCCAAGGCTCTGCTGCTTCCTGTCCTTGACAGGGCCTGGAGGCCGCTCAGAGTGGGCAGACAAGAAGATCAAAATGCACTGCCAGGCTTTCATCTTTTAATTGCTCTCTTTCTCTGCCTTGCTTTTGGAAGACAATAGTGTGGGATGAGGCTTTAGCTTCCTTCCTCTTTACACAAACCCGAGTTAACTACAGCCAGAAGGGCTGCGTTCCTGCTAGCTTAGTCGCTAAATCCCGTCCAACTCTTCAGGACCCCATGGACTGTAGCCCCCAGGCTCCTCTATCAGATTATGGAGACAAGAATACTGGGATGGGTGGCCATTTCCTCCGTCAGGGGATCTTCCCAACTCAGGGATCAAATCCTCGTGAACCCCCATCTCCTGCCTTGGCAGCTGGGTTTTTACCACTGAGCCACCTGGCCACAAGGGATACGAATACTCAAATCTGTGGTGTGACAGCCTGGTTCCCAGGGGCCAACAGGGTTCACAGAAACTGCATACCGAGGTTACTCCAAGTTCAAGTTTGCCTTTAGAGGATGTTCACTAAGTCTATGAAAAAAGAAATGGAGGCAAATTCCACGGAAAATCTAAACCAAAGGGTACTCAGAGGCAAAAATCTTTCCTGTACTCTAACAAATTCTAGGAAAATTACCTGTGGAGTAACAGATTGGAAAGTTACAGAAAATGCACTTAAATTTTCCAATTATCACTATTTTTACACAATAACTTACAAATATCTGAGACAAGTAGAATTTACTAGAATTGATCCAGTAAATCACAATGTCATAGATGAAGGAGTGGCTAAGATTTCCTAATAACTGACAACTAAAGCTCCTTGTAAATTATAAATCACTATATATATGAGGATAAAACTAAGGCTCTTCACTGAAAAAGATAAAGAAAAGTAAAATGGTTAGTGAAGAATGGACACTATATAGTAATAAGCACAGGCTTTCGGTCAGAAGCCTGTTGTCCCATTCAGGCTCTGCCACTCTCTAGCTAAGTTATGGAATAGATAACTCTCTATTTTTTCTCTTACTGAACCAAATTTTCATAAGAAGGATGGCCAACTCCTATCCTTCCTGTAAGACTTTCTGCCTTCAATGGTAAAAGTTTTTTAAAGAAAAAAAAAATGACTACAAATTTTAAATGTGACTAAATTTGGATACCTAGAAAATATTCTTTTCCACCACTCCATAGTACTAATAGATATATTTGATACATTAGTGGGTTTAAAAGAATTGGAGAAGAATGGAATAGATGAACAGGAGTCTATTAAGAAAAATAGAAGTATATGATTGCATTAAATAAAAGGATGACAATAATTAGTGTTGTGACACAAATTCTACTCTTGGAAAGACACCAAAAAAAAAAAGTCAAATCACTGGGAGAATTTTTACAAGACACAACTGATAAAGGAATTATATCTAGAATATAGAATGCATGTATGCTCAGTCATGTCCAACTCTTTGCAGCCACACAGACAGCAGCCTGCCAGGCTCCTCTGCCCATGGAATTTTCCAGGCAAGTACACTAAAGTGGGGTGCCATTTCCTATTCCAGGGGATCTTCCTGACCCAGGAATCGAACATGAGTTTCTTGCATCTCCTGTATTGGCAGGAGGATTCTTTACCACAATGGCACCCCACTCCAGTACTTTTGCCTGGAAAATCCCATGGACGGAGGAGCCTGGTGGGCTGCAGTCCATGGGGTCGTGAAGAGTCGGACACGACTGAGTAACTTCACTTTCACTTTTCACTTTCATGTATTGGAGAAGGAAATGGCAACCCACTCCAGTGTTCTTGCCTGGAGAATCCCAGGGACGGCAGAGCCTGGTGGGCTGCCGTCTCTGGGGTCGCACAGAGTCGGACATGACTGAAGCAGCTTAGCAGCAGCAGCAGTACCACCTGGGAAGCCCAGATTATTATAAAATGCTAGAAATCAACCTATTAGGTAATTAGAATAGGAAAAAGGAGTCCAAAATAGCAGTGGCTAAAAGACAAAGAAAGGAAAAAGTCCACAAAAATAGAATAAAAGATGGTCCGAGGACCAGAGTGAGAACCGCAGGTGAAAGGAGCCAAAAATTGAACCTCTCGCTTCTCTTCTCTTCACTTCACTTCTTTTGGGTCAGCCCACTCTCATGCCTTGAAGATGTATTTTCCTTTGCTTGCCAAATAAAACTGAGCTTTAACACCAAGCTGTAACACTGATCCATCCATTGCTTCAAATTTTTGCTGAGGCAAGACAGAACTGAGGAAATTACACACTCCCCCGACAAACCCAATTTAAAAGATGGGCAAATCTGAACACTCTATCATAGTGTTTGTTATGTATCGATGGCAACTAAGCACACAAAAAATGCTCAACATCATCAATGTAATAACGAGAAAGATTCACTGTGGGAAACAGACTGTCAATTTCTGATAAAGTTAACATACAGTGACAAGAGGACCCATCAATCCCATGCCTCAGCATTTACTCAAGGAAAACAGAAAGCCTGTCGTGAATGTTCATCATGGTTTTGTAACTGCCAAAAATTAGAAACAACCCAAATATCCTTCAAATGGGAATCGATAAACTGCAGTACATATGTCCCAGGAAAACCACTCAGCCATGAAAAGAAATGAAATACTGATACAAACAACATGAATGAGTCTCAAATGCATTATGCTAAGTATGATTCCATTTATGAGATATTCTCAAAATGACAAAACCATAAGAACTCAGCACAGCCAAAATTAAGTTTATATGAAAAAAGAAAATATTCCTTAAAAAATAAGGAATTAGGACTTCTATTAGGACGCACAAATCTAGCTAAGTTCTACTTAAGCGTTTCAGCAAATTCAGTAAATTTGGCTGAATAATATTAAGTGTAAACAGATAGGAGGAGATAATACTGATAAATATTATTAGATAAATATTATAAGGTAAACAGATAATATTAAGTATTAATATCATTAAGTAATACACTTAATACTTATAGTTATTCTGTATGTTTGTCTGGTTTATTCACTAACATATCCCAAGCACTTACAAATGTCACTAGCCCATAGTAGGTACTCCTACTTACTGAATCAATATTTAAACAAAAATATCAGTACAAACTATATCCCCAGTGTAGTCAAAATTTAATTGCAGATGCTAGTAAAACAATGATAATGGTTAATCCTCCCAGAAAATAATTTCCGTTTTAAAGAAACATTAACTAAATGAATCTCTAATTAACCAAAAGTATTAGAGTAGATTTTTGTAGAAAGGACTTTCTGAGGTCTGTATCTCCCACTAGTGGCCATGCCATTACTCCAAACATGCAAGTCTTTATTAGTGTTTAAGGTATTTATGGGGAGAAGGCAATGGCATCCCACTCCAGTGCTCCTGCCTGGAAAATCCCATGGACGGAGGAGCCTGGTAGGCTGCAGTCCATGGGGTCTCTAAGAGTCAGACACTGCTGAGTGACTTCACTTTCACTTTTCACTTTCGTGCATTGGAGAAGGAAATGGCAACCCACTCCAGTGTTCTTGCCTGGAGAATCCCAGGGACGGGGGAGCCTGGTGGGCTGCCGTCTATGGGGTTACACAGAGTCAGACACGACTGAAGCGACTTAGCAACAGCAGCAGCAAGGTATGTATGACTAGCCATGTCACTTCTGAATTAAACAAAATCACAGAAAACAATCCAGGGGGAAAAAAAAACACATGGGCTCATTCTATACCATAGACAAGGCCTTAAAAGCCTTTTCTAAAAAAGAAAGATAAGTTGCTCTTATCTTGGACACAAAATAAATACTGAACAACCAGGATTTGATCCAAAAGCAAAACTTCATAGCTTTCATATCAAAATCTTCAATTATAGATTAAAAGTAGTAAGTCCACTTTACAATGTTAACCATCTAATAGGTTAAAAGCCCTTGAAAAAGGCCTATGGGCAATAACAAAGAATGGCCATCTTATTACAAAAAACTATTACTCCTGAATAGTTGTTTTTTGTTTTAAAAACAATAGTAGGGGAGGGGTGTCCTCAACCTCTGTATCTAACACCCCTCTTGGCGGCTAAAAGCTTTAATAATGCAAAATCTTCTCATCTTTGTTAGCTAGGGAAACACGGTTTAAGTTTCACATTCAGTGGGTAGCTGCTGTGGAATGCATTAAATAAGGAATGTTTTATCCAGAGGAGAAAAACCTAATCTTCAGGTGTGGATTGATACAAAGGGAGTGCCATTCACAGAATTCAGGAGAATCAACACCTCACAAATTCTTGCTCCCTGCCCTGGTGTTTTATTACCTGCTACACTGCATCTAAAGTTCACCCTCCTCCTGCAGTCCAAGATGCAGAGAAGGTGTCCCTATTAATGCAAGGAAACCGGCTTCCAGTGCTTGGCTCCTCTGTGTAAAACTCAGAGAGAGCAGGGCAAGCGCTGAAAAAATCTATTTCTGTTAACTATAATTCCATTAGCCATCAGAGAGATCAATGACTAGCAACAATCACTGTTCCATCTAGTCAGTCAAATATTCAGTCTCGAGAAAGTCACATATTTAAAAATTAATATGCTGCACTTGACAGCATAATTTTACTCATCCATTCCATTAATATTTACGGATGGTCTTCTCTGCTCCAGGTAGGATGCTTTTAACAAAAATGTGACTATACTCTGTACATGCGACCTTCTAAAAACATGTGTGGGGCGGTGGCGGGGGCTTCCCCATGGCTCAGAGGGTAAAAGAATTCACCTCCTACCAATGCAGGAGACAGAAGAGATGCATAGTCAAGCCATGGGTTGAGAAGATCCCCCAGAGGAGGAAATAGCAACTCATTCCAGTATTCTGGTCTGAAAAATCCCATGGACAGAGAAGCCTGGTAGGCCACAGTCCAAGGGACTGCAAAGAGACATAACTGAACAAATGAACAGAGAGAAAAATAAGTGCAGTTTTAAGGGGAAACTTCCTAAATTTTCCCCTGCATTTTGTTTATTACTTTGCTTCTTCCAAGAAAAACTGTATAAATGACATCTGTGTGTGTATGATTTACAAGGAGAAATTGATGAATAGAGAGGCCAATTTATAAAATGTTCTTCCATTTTCTGTTACAAGCCTCATGTCTCATTGACCACTTTCTTCAACTAAGTAAATAAGTAATTCTTTGTTTGAAGAATAGCATTCCAGCAATGAATGGTTGGGTAACATTTAGACACGGAGCTCACTCTCTCTCAGAAAGCTCACCCACTACCTCCTGAGTTTGCCTCTAGCAACAAAGATGTCTTCGGATTTGTTTCATTGGTTCAGACTTCCGTCAACACTACAGAGGAGAGAATATATTCCAAAGAGTGTGTTTAAGTTTATCTTTGGAACTAAAATGAATGCTTAGATTAGGAGAGGGAAAAGGATATATCAACCTTTAAAAAAGCCTGATTTCGTAAACAAGTTGATTTGAATATTGCTTTATGAAAGCCATGTGTTTAATAGCCATGGGACCTAAGGTAAACCAGTTTACAAAAGACTTTAGCTGAAAGAAAATACAGGAAACAGATTTTTAAAATTTTATTTATGTATTTACTTTTGGTTGCACTGAGTCTTCCTTGCTGGCTGACTGGGCTTTTCTCTAGTTGTAGTGAGTGGGGGCTACTCTTAGCTGCAATGCTTGGGTTTCTCACTGTGGTGGTTTCTCTTGGTGTAGAGCACAGGCTCTAGAAAGCAGGGTCAGTAGTTGCCCCATAACATGCAGAATCTTCCCAGACCAGGGACTGAATCTGTGTTCCCTGCATTGGCAGGCAGATACCTATCCACTGCGCCACCAGGGAAGCCCACAAATAGGTTTGAACATTCTTCTGTTATAGTCTAACCCGAAGATAAAATTATAAACAGCAGAGAAAGGGAGTTGAAACCATATATTCACCACAACTATTTGCTGCCGCTGGCAGATTCAATCCAGTAATTTTGGTAAATGATTACTTGCATTTTCTTAATAATTCAACCTTTATTTTTTAAATATGGGCTACTACTTATTTCATTACCCTAATCAGGGTATTGTTTGTCAGCTGAAACCAAATAGATCAATCCTTCGAGGGGATTTTTCTCTGCCTTTCAAAACCCAAGGTACAACCTAGCAAGAAAATGGACATATTAATATTTGAGATGACTTCATATTTCAGCGTAGATCTGTGAATAGCCAACTGCCATGTCCAATTTGGGGAAGGCCAATATTTTAGGAATAAAAGCTAAGAATTCAGCCCTTCTGTTTAGTTGCATTCTTCCATTGTATTTCACGCTCTGCTTTAAGGTTGCCAACATACACAGAGGCACTCTGACCTCTGCTGCCAGAGATAGGAATTTTTTCAACAAGTGTTTTATTTCAGTTACATTTCTCTGTGAAGTTCATAGTATCCATCCTCAAAGTATAATCCACAATCATTTCTCCGATGGCCTACAAATGCTGAACACGTGCACTTTATACCCTCACCCAGGCAGGAAAAGAGGGAAATAGTAAAACCAAAAGCTTAGTCTATCGGTCTGTCCTTCTTTACCCCCAAGGGCATAGCTCTCCTGGAAGGTCCACCCTAAAGTCACCTGTGACACATGGGCACTCTAAGCACAAGGGTGTCTGAGAAGATGAATCTTTTCATCTGGATTTACTAACATTCTCACAAATATCACCGTTCAAAGGGTGACAAGAGAAGAAAGGATATCAGATAGACAACTTGTAATATTTGCCACAGGTAGATTACATTGTAAAAAGTGAATTCACCTAGGTAGCTATCTGAGGGAAAAAGAAAGTTAGATCTATAGCTCAGGCCTTAGTGCAAGTTAATTCCAACTAGATCAATGATTAAAGTATAAAAGATCTACAAAATAACCTAAAGAAACAGAGATTTTTGTACTCTAGGAATGAGAAGGGTGCTTATGATACAAAACCACAAAAGGTTAATAAACTCAACTATGTACAGATTTATTCATAGAAAAAGTCAAAACACAAGCCAGCCTGTGCGCGCACACACAGATACACAATAAAAACACCTGCAACTCATCCTACACAAACAGCCAATTTCCTGAATAAAGAGTTCTTACAAAAAGGACTATAGACTCAATAAAAAAGCTACAAATTGCCCTTAATATGAAGAGATGGTCAGTCTCATCAGATTAATACAAAGTCAAAACTGCAAGATACTATCTTTCTAACAAGAATAAGAATAGTGGAAACAGACCCTCTCCTGCCTGACTGGTGGAAGTGTAAATTGGCAGACCCTTCCCTCCAGGGAGGAAAAGCAACTATTCACGGCTGGGAACCATCTTATTGTTATAACCACACACATGCAAAGTGACGTATGCCCAATATCATTCACAGAAGCTCTGCTTATAATTATTTTAAAAAAAAAATCAGGAAAAAATTAAGTATCTATCAAAAGGAGACAAGCTAAATAAATTCTAGTTCATCTGGTCAATAAAATACTATAATTAAAAATATTATATTTTGCAACAATCAAAAAAAAAAATTTTAAAGCCCTTTATGTGCCAATATGGAGAAGGCAATGGCACCTCACTCCAGTACTCTTGCCTGGAAAATCCCATGGACAGAGGAGCCTGGTAGGCTGCAGTCCACGGGGTCATGAAGAGTCGGACACGACTGAGCGACTTCACTTTCACTTTTCACTTTCATGCATTGGAGAAGGAAATGGCAACCCATTCCAGTGTTCTTGCCTGGAGAACCCCAGGGATGGTGGAGCCTGATGGGCTGCTGTCTATAGGGTCACACAGAGTCAGACACAACTGAAGCGACTTAGCAGCAGCAGCAGCATATGCCAATATGGGCTTCCCCAGATGGTGCAGCAGTAAAAAATCTGCCGGCCAGTGCAGGGGATGCAAGTTGGATCCCTGGGTCGGGAAGGTCCCCTGGAGGAGGGCATGGTAACCCATTCTAATATTCTTGCCTGGGAAATCCCATGGACAGAGGAGTCTGGCAGACTACAGTCCATGTTGAGGCAAAGAGTTGGACAGAAGTGAGCCACCGAGCATGCATATGCACAGGTTCCGATATGCAAGAGCAGTCAGGCTATTTCGTTAAGCACCAAAATCATGGGACAAAGTATGTGTATACTATGCTTCCATTTAACTTGTAGGAATGAAGCATGTACAGAGATTATCCAAAGCATTCAGGCTTCGCAGAAGTCATGTGAATATATTTTCCACTTTCTCACCAAGCAGTGACCACTCAAGGTAATATGCAGTTTCCACAGAGTTGTGAGAGCGGTGGGCTGGCTCTGGACCTGAAACTTCTAAGCTGATTTATTTTACTCCTTGGCTAAAAGAGTCTGGGAAGGGAAGGGTCCAAAATGTTGTTACTCCAAACTTAACCAACCGCAGATTCATTTCTTAACAAGTTTCTAGTTAAGAATTGAATGTTCTAATAAGAATTGATTGTTGATGGAGAATTTGTTGTTCAGTCGCTCATTCATGTCTGACTCTTTGTGACCCCATGGACTGCAGCACACTGGGCTTCCCTGGTGGAGAATTAACTCCCATTTAATCTTTGATCAATTCTTTTCACCCTTATCTGATATGAGAAGTACAGTGACACTGGATGGCTTCATTAGGGCTGGAGGGAACAGGAAGAATTCATGTGAAGGTAGCTGTCTTGGGTGAGGAGGGCACCCTGGGAGGCAGGAAATGTTCTATTTCTCAGGGCAGAAAATTAAAAGAAGCTGAAGGAATGAGCCACAAAAGCTACTTTGCAGATTTCCTTTAATTAAAGGATAACCAGATGAATTCAGAAAGCTACAAAATCTCAACTTCCATACTTCAGCTGACCTTTCTCTTTTTTTATTTTTCTTTATTATTGGGTACACTGGGTCTTTGTTGCTGTGTGAGGGCTTTCTCTAGATGCAGCCAGCAGTGGCTTCTCTTGTTGCGGTTCTGGGACTCTAGAGCGCAGGCTCAGTAGTTGTGGCACACGGGCTCAGCTGCCCTGCGGCATGTGGGATCTTCCCGGACCAGGGATGGGACCTGTGTCCCTGCAATGGTAGGGGGTTTCTTAACCACTGGGCCACCAGGGAAGTCCCAGCTGACTTTTCTGATTCCCACAGTAGTTCAGCCTGGTGTCCTTCCCATCTAATCAATCTTCTCTCTGATTAAGAAAAGAACCCCCAAAGTGGGAGGAAGGGAGCATGGGCAGTGGGTATCTATTCCATACTTCTGGTTTTCTCCTGGACAGGTTTTTTGAGGGCCTTTCCCTATTCTAGGGGCTTACAAAGGGGAAAACCTTAGGAAGCTAAGCCTATGGTACAGAGCAACCTGGAATCTCCCCAGGGACCTGAGAGCAGCCAAGGAGAGCTGTAAGGGAAACCGCGCACAGAGATGCTCGACACCCTTGGCACTTCAACCACTGTTTCCACTGGATCGTGGTCCTATCCCATATCCTGAAATCGATGCCAGTGCCATTAACTATATGCAGAGCATAATAAAAGGGGTGGCAGGGTAAGAACACCAAGCTAAAGAGAAAAGGAAATCCTGGTTGTCATGGAGCCCATAATCTCTTTGGGATCAAAAGCTATGAACATATGTATGCCAGCCCACACAAGCAGTCTCAAAGGCTGGACAGCAGAGCAGCTTTTACAAACGGAAAAATCTCAGGACATAAGCACAAAGAGGATAGTGTGGCAAGGGGCCTGCAGCAGATGAGGCCAGGCAGGGCATTGCTATGCTGTTCTTAACCTTGCTCCCCTCTGTCAGGCAATCTCTCCTCACCTTATCATCCAGATTTCCAGCAAGAGAATTCTATCCTCCCATCCTTACTTCTGTCTCTCCATCTCCAATTCACTTCTCAGTGAACTCCGATATGTCTTCCACCTGCACTCTGAAATCGCTCTAAATCCCTAGTGGGCTCCAAATTTGTAAATTAAATAGACATTCTTCAGTCATTTCCCTGAATTTTGACACTGCTTCCTCTATTTTTATTGAACTACAGTTAATGTACAATGCTGTGTCTATTTCTGCCGCACAGCAAGGTGACACAGTTGTACATATATACATTCATTTTTATATTCTTTCCTACTATGGTTTATATCAGGACATTGAATATAGTTGCCTCTGCTGTCAGTAGGACTGTGTTTTTATCCATTCTATATGTAATAGTTTGCATCAACTCACCTCAACCTCCCAGTCCATCCTTCCCCCACCTCTCCTCCTCCTTGGCAACCACAAGACTCTTCTCTATGTCTATGAGACTGTTTGCTTCATAGATAAGCTCATTTGTGTCATGTATTTTAGATTCCATGCACACGTGATATGGTGGTATTTGCTTTCTCTTTCTGACTTACTTCACTGAGTATGATAATCTCTAGTTCCATCCATGTTGCTGCAAGTGGCATTATTTCATTCTTTTTATGGCTGAATAGCATTCCATTGTATGCATGCACCACACCTTCTTTACCCATTCATCTGTCAATGGACAGTTAGGCTGTTTCCATGTCTTGGCTATTGTGAATAGTGCTGCTATGAACATAGGGGTGCAGGTTATCTTTTTGAATTATAGCCTTGTCTGGATATATGCCCAGGAGTGAGACTGATGATCATATGGTAATTCTATTTTTAGTTTTCTGAGGAACCCCCATACTGTTTGCCTTAGTAGCTGTACCAACTCCCACCAGCAGTCCCCTTTTCTCCACACCCTCTCCAGCCCTTATTGTTTAGACTTTTTGATGATGGCCATTCTGACCAGTATGTGGTGGTACCTCATTGTAGTTCTGATTTGCGTTTCTCTAATAATTACTGATAATTACTGATGTTGAGCATCTTTTCATATGTCTATTGGCCATCTGTAAATCTTCTTTGAAGAAGTGTCTATGTAGGTCTTCTCCCCCTTTTTTGATTGAGTTGTTTGCTTTGATACTGTTCAACATTTTACAACTTGCGGGTCATGCACCTTCCTAGAAATCTGATGAATGCTATGAACCCTCCTCCCAGAAAAATCCTACCCAAACACACAGTGCAGAGAGTCCAGAAACCGCCTGAAACTTAATCTTGGACCAAACGGGTCACAAGATCCCAGGTTAAGAACACATGACCACTAGCTTGGTTTCTGTAACAACTTTTCCTTACAAATTACAGTTGACTTTTGAACAACTCAGCAGTTGAAAATCTGAGTGTAACTTTACATGACCCTCTGTAGCCACAGTTCCACATTCACAGATTCAATCAATGGCTCATGGGTTGTATAGTACTCTAGTGAAATTTTAATGAAAAAATTCATGTGTAAGTGAACCCGTGCAATTCAAACCCAGGTCATTCAAGGGTGCACTGTATTCCACTTACACTTTGAATCTTCTGATTATTTCCTAGAGTTATGAATTATGGTCAATCTTCTCATTCAGAACACTCCTACTTGTTCAATCACTCTCTCGATCTCAGTCATCATTGGCATCTTTAGAAGTCCTAAGGCAATGGCATCCCACTCCAGTACTCATGCCTGGAAAATCCCATGGACAACGGAGCCTGGTAGGCTGCAGTCCATGGAGTCGCTAAGAGTCGGACATGACTGAGCGACTTCACTTTCTCTTTTCTTTAGGAGAAATGAATTGAGATTTTTTTTTCTTTCAAAGATTTGCTGTTGTGCACTTTACACAGTGGGATCAGGCAGAAGATGTATAACCTGGATGGAGGTTCCTGACCTCCATAAAGTTTCAGTCTATGGCAGAAGAGCAGATGACCACGTGATGGTGACATGAGGCAGAACAGGGTAGCTCCTGAATTAGTGGCTCAGAAAATCGATTTCCCAGAAGAGTAGAAAGAAGGAAAATTTCTGAGGTAGTGGTGTTTGGAGAAGACAGTGGAGGAGCATACTCTGAGTTGCTGAGATGGATGGATGGAAGCATTAAAGGATGCTGATTTCTTGTGTTTACATAGAATCAAGGATCAAACCAGTCAATCCTAAAGGAAATCAATCCTAAATATTCATTGAAATGATTGATGCTGAAGCTGAAACTCCAATACTTTGGCCTCTTGATGCAAAGAGCTGACTCATTAGAAAAGACCCTGATGCTGGGAAAGATTGAGGGCAGGAGAAGGGGATGACAGAGGAAGAGATGGTTGGATGGCATCACCGACTCAATGGACATGAATCTGAGCAAGCTCCACGGAGAAGGCAATGGCACCCTACTCTAGTACTCTTGCCTGGCAAATCCTGTGGACAGAGGAGCCTGGTAGGCTGCAGTCCATGGGGTCGCTGAGGGTCAGACATGACTGAGTGACTTTACTTTCACTTTTCACTTTCATGCATTGGAGAAGGAAATGGCAACCCACTCCAGTGTTCTTGCCTGGAGAATCCCAGGGACGAGGGAGCCTGGTGGGCTGCCGTCTATGGGGTCACACAGAGTCGGACACGACTGAAGTGACTTAGCATAGCATAGCATAGCATACCTGTATCTCCAGCCCAAGCCACTCCTCCAAGAGTCACACTTCCATAACTACCACTTGGTAAATAACTCTACTCTGGCTAACATCATACTCAGTGTGACCAGAAGCAAATTCATCATTCTTCCCCTCACTTCCCCACCTCCCACTTAATTAGGCTGTCTTTCTATAATCTTTCTCAGTAAATAATACCAATACATTATCATAATTCCGTTTCTGAAACAGCCCCGGAGCTCCTATCAGATCAGCTCTCCCAGAGAAAAGAACTATAAACCTAAGACGGATGCATTTTTCAAAATGTTCTGGAGAAGAAACAAAAGCAAGCAATTCCTGGCAGTGAGTTGACATGCGAAAGGATGAATGAACTACACTAGACGGGGAGAGGCCCGAGTCCATGCCATGCAAGTGTTTAAATTCCGGTAGAAAATCCACGGTCTCACTGGGCTTCAGAACTACAGAACACAGCCCAGAACAACCACAGTCCCCACAAGAGGAGAGGAAAATCCCAGGCCATGGAGAGGTAGACAAAGGAAGCATAAATACCCTCCCAAAGCTCTGGAGGCCCCCGAACCACAGATGTTCAGGGAGAGTCCACGCGTACAGACTAAGGGAAAAGAGCTGAACTGAGACTTAAGTGTCCACCACCACAAGTAAAACAGAATTTAGAGTTTGAATCCAGGCAAATGAAGTACCTGCACGCTTGCTCTTGCTTAGTCATGTCTGACTCTTTGCGATGCCATGGACTGTAACCCACCAGGCTCCTCTGTCTATAGGGTTTACCAAGCAAGAATACTGGAGTGTGTTGCCATTTCCTATTCCAAGAGCTCTTCCCAACCCAGGGATTAAAACTCCAGTCTCCTGTTTCGCCTGCACTGGCAGGCAGATTCTTCACCCCTGAGCCACCCGGGAAGACCAATGAAGTACCTGCTTTAAGCATAAAAGTAGAATAGAATAAAATAAAGATACCATTAAAAAGAATACATTTGAATCAGTTCTAAGGAGGTGGATGAAACTGGAGCCTATTATACAGAGTGAAGTAAGCCAGAAACAAAAACACAAATACAGTATACTAACGCATATATATGGAATTTAGAAAGATGGTAACAATAACCCTGTTTATGAGATAGCAAAAGAGACACTGATGTATAGAACAGACTTTTGGACTCTGGGACCGGGAGAGGGTGGGATGATTGGGGAGAATAGCATTGAAATATGTATAATATTATATCTGAAACGAGTCGTCAGTCCAGGTACGATGCCCGATAACAAATGCCTGGGGCTGGAGCACTGGGACGACCTGGAGGGATGGTGTGGGGAGGGGAGAGGGAGGAGGGTTCAGGATGGGGAACACGTGTATACTGGCGGCGGATCCATCTTGATGTATTGTAAAAGCAATACAATATTGTAAAGTTAAGCAAAATAAAAAAAAAAAAAAAATACCATTTCTTGGAAAACATGTAAGAGAACTGTGAATTCCCACAGCTTATCATGTATAACATCCAGGATACTGCCCAAATTAGTTGACTGAAAAGCACCAAGAGGGCTTCCCCGGTGGCTCAGTGGTGGGGAGTCCACCTGCCAATGCAGGGGACATGGGTTCGATCCCTGGTCCGGGAGCATCCCAAGTCCCCCAGAGAAACCAAGCCTGTGCACCACAAATACTAAGCCTATGATCTAGATAGAGCCACAAACACCAAAGCCAGCACACCCTAGAGCCCACGCTCGACAACAAAAGAAGCCACCACAATGAGAAGCCCATGGTGCTGCAACTAGAGAGTAGCCCCCGCTACCTGCAACTAGAGAAACCTGCACAGCAACAAAGGCCCAGCACAGCCAAAAATATTAAAAAAAAAAGAAAAGCACCAGGAAAGAGGCTCTCATTCCCAAAGGAAAAGACAATCATGCAAGATTCTAAGATGCTTCAGATATGCTAAGTAGCAAGCAAATATTTTAGGTCCAATCCTCAGGAATAGAGAGGGGAAATGCTAATAATGAACAACAATCTAGAAAATCAAATAATCATGACAATACAAGAGAAACTGAAATGAAAAATAAAATTTCTGAAAGAAAAACTTCACTGGAGGAGATCAAGAGCAAAAGCAAGATGACAGAAGAGTCAGTGAACCTACTGAAGATATGCTGAAGACAAAGCAATATAAATGATTCAATCTGAAGAAAAGATAAAATGTTGGGGAAAAGTGATTCCAGGAACCTAAGGAACATTATTAATCTATGCTCCAGAAAAAGAGAATGAATGGAACAAGAAAAAAAAACCTGATAAAATAAAAGGCCAAAATTTCCTCAAAAATAGGGAAATAAGTTTGGTGATTCAAGAAGATAAGCAGATAACAAGCAGGATAAATACAAATAAGACAATACCTTGGCACATCAGAAACAAACTGTTAAAACCTAAGTGTAATCAGAAAATCCTGAAAGCAAGCTGAGAGAAGTGAGACAGTGCTTCCAGGACTACAATGATTTGAATTACACTTTACTTCTCATCAACGGCAACAGAAGCCAGAAAACAGTGAAACAGATCTATAGAATGCTGAAAGAAGAAAAAAATGTTTTAAAAGCCTGTCCACTCAGTCTATAATATCCCTGGCTGCCAGCATCCCACATCAGAAACCCAGGAATGAGCTGGACTTTCTTCCTCATCCCCAAATCCTCCCAGGACCACTAATTCTACCTCCTTTGCTGCTGCTGCTAAGTCGCTTCAGTCGTGTCCGACTCTGTGCGACCCCATAGTCGGCAGCCCACCAGGCTCCCCCTTCCCTGGGATTCTCCAGGCAAGAACACTGGAGTGGGTTGCCAGTTCCTTCTCCAATGCAGGAAAGTGAAAAGTGAAAGTGAAGTCGCTCAGTCGTGTCCGACTCTTCACGACCCCAAACACTGTAGCCTACCAGGCTCCTCCGTCCATGGGATTTTCCAGGCAAGAGTATTGGAGTGGGTTGCCGTGCCCTCCCTCCAGGGGATCTTCCCAACCCAGGGATCAAACCCATGTCTCTTACATCTCCTGCACTGGGCAGTATCTAGAAATTCTTGGCATACTCTTGAGAGAATTAGGGTGAAAGGGGCAAATAAAATCTTACTACAGTTTTATAGTTTATGTTTATTTTTTATGATTCATGTTTTAATAGTTTTGTACTTGTAAATCCTCCACAAAAGAGTCTCAGGGACCTACAGGGGGTCTCAATCCACACCTGGAGAATTGCTGCTTCAAAGGGTTCCCTCCGGTGTCCAGATGTCCCTGAAAGCTCCAGCTATACCAACCTTCCAGGAATTCCCTGAGTACACCACTCTCTCATGTTCTGTTCACCCTGTTCCCTCTCCTTAGAAGAAAAAGCTTTGAGTTCCACATTTCCCAGCTTACACCTACCCATGGGGGATTAAGGACAACCTGTTTCGAAAGCATTTCCTAATCTCTCCCCTACAGTCTGATTTTTTTGAATGTTGAGTTTTAAGCCAGCTTTTTTACTCTTCGCTTTCACTTTCATCAGGAGGCTTTTTAGTTCCTCTTGACTTTCTGCCAGAAGGGTGGTATCACCTGCCTATCTGAGGTTATTGATATTTCAATACCTCAGAATTTGGGGACAAATGTGATGGGTGACAGGAATCATTTCTGATGGTGGAGGAACAACCCTCAAAATGCCTAGTTAATCACAATGGGTCACCAGGAAAAAATTCCAAGATGATAGATGAAGAGCTAAGACGGTCTTAGCTGCCACAGAGAAATAAAAAAGCACTCTATGTTTTTCATATAAAGTTTACAAAACAAACAATGAGAAATGTTGAAGAGGGAAAAAATATGAGAGGAACCAGCAACAGAGTTACAAGTATAGCCAGTCCTCCTTATCCACTGATGGGGAACCCAAGGACATGAAGGGTGGGCTGTACCAGGAGACTTTATACAAGTCATTTAAGCGTGTGTAGATTTTGGGTGGGTGGGGGGGGTGGTAGATGGGGAGAAACACGGGGTTTGGGCAGGGAGTAAAACCAATCTGTAACACACCCTTGCTTGTCAAGGAGGGCAGATGCAGAGGGGTGCAGTTCCCAGGCCTGGTAAATTAAATGACCCATACATGAGTCCTCTCTTAACAGCCTAGGACTGTTCAGTAATTTCTGTTCGTAACTGAATGGGTGTGAATATGAGGAGAGAATGAGAGAACCAGCACACTGCCTTTCCATCCCTGTGGAAGGCTGGATGATCTTAGGAACACAGTGAGGCCCCAGGGCTGTAGCAACTCTACACCATTCCAGATCGAGAATATTAAATGCTTTCATCCATTCCTCTGTCGAGGGACACTTCGGTTGCTTGTATGTTCTGGCTATTGTAAATAGTGCTGCAGTGAACATTAGGGTGCATGTACCCTTCTGCATCATGTTTTTCTCCAGATACATGCCCAGGAGTGAGACTGCAGGGTCATACGACATTTCTAAGATGTGGTGCATATATACAATGGACAATTACTCAGCCATTAAAAAGAATGCTGCTGCTGCTAAGTCGCTTCAGTCGTGTCCGACTCTGTGTGACCCCATAGATGGCAGCCCACCAGGCTCCCCCGTCCCTGGGATTCTCCAGGCCAGAACACTGGAGTGGGTTGCCATTTCCTTCTCCAATGCGTGAAAGTGAAAAGTGAAAGTGAAGTCGCTCAGTCATGTCCGACTCCTAGCGACTCCATGGACTGCAGCCTACCAGGCTCCCCCGTCCATGGGACTTTCCAGGCAAGAGTACTGGAGTAGGGTGCCATTGCTTTCTCCGATTAAAAAGAATAGACTAATACTATTTGTAGCAACATGGATGGACCCAGAGGTTGTCATACTGAGTGAAGTAAGTCAGACAGAGAAGGATAAATATCATATGATATTCTTTATATGTGGAATCTTAAAAGAAATGATACAAATGAACTTACTTACAAAACAGAAAGAGACTCTCAGAGAACAAACTTAAGGTTCCCCAGGGGGAAGGATGTGGAGAAGGGAAAGTTAGGGAATTTGGGACGGAAGTATACACACCACTATATTTACAGTGGATAACCAACAAGGACCTACTGTATAGCAGGAACTCTCCTCAGTGTTATACGGCAGCCTGGATGGGAGGAGACTTTGGGGGAAATGGATACAGGTATGTGTCTGGCTCAGTCTCTTTGCTGTTTATCGGAAACTACCACAGCATTGTTCATCAGCTATACCCCAATACAAAATAAAAGGTTTTCAAAAAAACCCTAAAAATGTGTAGAGAACTGTCAACACTAAAAAATATTCTCAGAGTAAATAAGTCACATTTTACTCTAATTAGCTGTGTCTAATTCAATAAGAATTAAGTCATAAATTAAGTCAAAAAATTCAGATTTTTATAATAACTAAAACAAGGTAAATAAATGTTTTTCTACTGAAAGCAATATTTTCAGCTATCAATTTTAATCATGAAACAAATTTTTCCCAAAACACTATCAGTAGAAACACACATATCTATTGTTACCTTCCAAAGATATTTAGAAATATTTTTAAAGGACCAGAAGTTATCTAAATGAAAATCAACCTTGTTATTGGATTCCACATGTACCTTGCTTTTCATCTGGTAAATGTTAAGTTCTAGACTGAATACATGAAGAAAAAGATATTATTTCCGAGTTATCATATTACTTGATTTTATGTAAAAAAAAATTCATGTAAATGTTTCCAATTTTATGAGAAGTGATACATAAGTATTTTGATCTTAAACATTTGATATAAAAACCAAAAATGGTCCCCAAACTGAAGTATACCAGTATTCACCATTAGTGCTGATTACTTAAACGTTTATAAGTCCTGTTTTGATTCTTAAAGACAAAAGCAATAGTTACAACTGTAGTACATTGAATTTTACGTCACTTTTTTGCATTACACTCCAGAAAGAAGTAGAGAAGGCAACGGTAACCCACTCCAGTACTCTTGCCTGGGAAATCCCATGGACGGAGGAGCCTGGTGGGCTGCAGTCCGTGGAGTCACTAAGAGTCAGACATGACTGAGCAGCTTCACTTTCACTTTTCACTTTCCTGCATTGGAGAAGGAAATGGCAACCTACTCCAGTATTCTTGCCTGGAGAATCTCAGGGATGGGGGAGCCTGGTGGGCTGCCGTCTATGGGGTCGCACAGAGTTGGACACGTCTGAAGCGACTTAGCAGCAGCAGCAGCAGCCAGGAAGAATTTTTGTTGTAGCTTTTACCTTTCAACAGAATACAATGTCCTTATTCTGTGTTCCTTACCATAATAATTTGTAAATAATTAGCTGAAAGACAATTAAAGGTAAATCTAAACCTATTAGAGCTTACAATTAGCATTTGACCCCAAATGAGCTAAAACTGGTAGGACTAGCTCTACCAAAACATTAACGAAGAGAGGGAAATAAAAAAATACCGGCACTTTATTTTAGTAACTTCAGTATTATTACGTATACTATTTTAAATTCATATTTCTTAAATTGATAGTTTAAAACATTAAAATTTCAAAATCTGAATTCAAAACTATTTTAAATCATGTTGGATTAAAGTATGTAATATGAAAAGGAATAAAAATTATGCCTGAATTTGAAAAAAATTATGACTAAATATTTTGTGTAAATCTAAATTTAAAATATAGATACCTCAGAGAAAATCCGTAGATGGGCTTTTCTGATGGATATTGCAGAGAAACTCCTTAGATATAGAAGTCTTATGCTTAGCAAATTAAGACAGATTAAGGCCTTTGCTATGATCAGGTAAACTGTATACACGATCATGAAGGACATCTCAAAAGCTCATTAGCAATCGTCAACACTCTTGCCCCATACAAAACAAGTCATCTATCATCAGTATTAAAAGCAAATGAAAACCTCGTGTGTTCGTCCCCTGAAAGACATTATTTAGCTTAAGGATGCTACAAGTGCTCCTTTAAACTCTCAGCATTAAACAAAAAAAATGTCCAAATGGAGGAGGAGGGGAGATTAGAGGGATAATTAAAAGGAATTAAAAAGAGGTCCTCTCCTTCATGAACAGGGCCAGGGCTTGGTTTTATTCCCTGAAGCCAACTCCTTTCCTCACAGGGATATATATGTCTTCTTTTTTCTAGGTGCACATCAGGAAATCAATAATACTCACTGAGTTAAAATTGAATATTTAAAAACTTAACTTCAACTTTTAATTAACGACTACAATAACCCGTAGGAAAATAGTCTCAATCCATAAATGATATTAGGATTAAAGTCAGAGGCCCTCAGCTCCACCCTTCAGAAGCTATGTATAAGTTCTTAAGTGAGCTTCAGTATTCTCACCTGTAAAATGGGAACGTCATCTGCCAGTCCTAACAGAAAGGGATCAGATGAGGATCAGATGGATTAAAAGGATCAGATGGATCAGATGAGGATTGGGAAGCTTCAGAGCACTAGCATCAGTATGAGACATGTGAGCCTGGAACACTTAACACTTTTGCTCTCACCGTCATCTTTCAGGAGTTAATCATTATCTCCTCAGGGTAATTGTAAAAAAACTAATACTTGAAGAATGTAAAGATAAATGAGAAAGACAAAAAGCAGCCGAAAATTACAGTCCTTGTGAAATGATAAGTTTCTAAAAATACCATCAGTACCACAGAGAAGAATGCTGGGAACATTAAGAAATTCAGTTTAACATATGATTAAAGGTGAGTCAAGGTTGGGCTTGAGTAGCCATTCAGTTACAAGCGTCACTTGTCACGTAAAAAAGAACCTGAAAGCCCAAAGAAGAAAACTTAAATTGCTGGGTAAATAAGAATCTGAGGCTATAAATTCCATATACAAAATGTCTGTAATTTACAACTTCTAGTAGTAAAGCACACCCATTCAAAAAAAAAAAGACTGTTCAGCTCTAAGGTATAACTCTACGTAATTATGACAATTTCACAGCGTACGGGGGACGCTTAAGAATCTTTAATAAAGCACAGGATTTTATGGGATATAAAATCAAAACCTCATATAAAAGTTGCTAAAATATATATAAAATAGAGCAAAGCATAGGAGGAGACAGGGCAGAGATGCACTCTGAACATGACATCCTGGCATAGCAACTTCTTTCATGCCTCGTAAGCTTCCCAACAAGACGACAAGAGAGACCGGAAGCGGTGACTGGAAGTCCGCCCAGGTTCCGAGTCACTGCTTATCCATTTGTGTATTCCTAGCGTCTTAGTTGGGGAAGGCAATGGCACCCCACCCCAGTACTCTTGCCTGGAAAATCCCATGGACGGAGGAGCCTGGTAGGTTCCAGTCCATGGGGTCGCTAAGAGTCGGACACGACTGAGCGACTTCACTTTCACTTTTCACTTTCATGCATTGGAGAAGGAAATGGCAACCCACTCCAGTATTCTTGCCTGGAGAATCCCGGGGATGGAGGAGCCTGGTGGGCTGCTGTCTATGGGATCGCACAGAGTCGGACACGACTGAAGCGACTTAGCAGCAGTAGCAGCAGCGTCTTAGTTACCCTTTCCGGAATTTCGCCCTTTTCCTTACTTCTGGTGTCCACATCTTCTGCATTCCATAGAAATTACAGTTGAAATAGCTCTCTGCTTGAATCATTTCATCCTCCAAACCCTATGAAGCAGGTCTGACTACTGTTTTACAATAAAACTAATGCCCAGAGTTCAGTCCTTTCTCATGGTCTCACTTAAGCAGTTTAAAAGCACATGTAAAGTTCATACATGTGAATTTTATTCTTGGCCATCCACTGTCAAGAAGCTACTTTTTCTGTCTAAAATTAGTTTGTGACAATATTTAATAGGGCTTCCCTGGTAGCTCAGCTGGTAAAGAATTCGCCTGCAATGCACAAGACTTGGGTTCAATCCCTGGGTTGAGAAGATCCCCTGAAGGAGGAAATAGCAACCCACTCCAGTATTCTTGCCTGGAGAATTCCAGGGACAGAGGAAGCTGACAGGCTATAGTCCATGGGGTCACAAAGAGTTGGAGACAACTAAGCACAGCACAATATTTAATATCTCAAGCCTTTTTGGCACATATCATATATACATACAGTACTATGGGAAGTACAAAGGTGAAAAAACAGGATCTCAGCCCTTCAAGTTCCCACATTAGGATGGGAGTGGAAGTCAAGCAAAAATCACTATTTTAAAAGAGAATGACCCAGATAATGATGGTGTGGTCACCCACCTAGAGCTAGACATCCTGGACTGTGAAGTCAAGTGGCCCATAGAAAGTTTACTATAAACAAAGCTAGTGGAAGTGATGAAATTCCAGTTGAGCTATTTAAAATCCTAAAAGATAATGCTGTTAAAGTGCTGCACTTAATACATCACTAAATTTGGAAAACTCAGCAGTGGCCACAGGAGAGAGTTCAGTTTTCTTTTCAATCCCAAAGAAAAGCAACGCCAAAGAATGCTCAAATTACAATATAAGTATACTTATTTCACATGCTAGTATGGTTATGCTCAAAATCCTTCAAGCTAGGCTTCAGCAGTTTATGTACCAAGAACTTCCAGATGTACAAACTGGGTTCATGAAAGGTAGAGGAACCAGAGACCAAATTGCCAACATTCACTGAATACAAAAAGCAATGGAATTCCAAAGAAACATCAACTTTTCTTTCATTGACTACATGGAACCCTTTGACTGTGTGGATCACAACAAACTGTGGAAAATTCTTAAAGAGATGGGACTACCAGACCACTTTACTTGTCTCTGGAAAAACCTGTATGCGTGTAGGGAAGCAACAGTTAGAACCTTACATGGAACAACAGCCTGGTTCACAATTGGGAAAGGAGTAAGACAAGGTTGTATATCACTCTGTTTACTTATGTGCAAAGTACATCATGTGAAATGCTGGGCTGAAAGAATTACAAGCTGGAATCAAGACTGCACAGAGAAATATCAACAACCTGAGACATGCAGATAACATCCCCCTAACTGCAGAAAGTGAAGAGGAACTAAAGAGCCTCTTGATGAGGATGAAAGAGGGGAGAGAAAAAGCTGGCTTCAAACTCAACATTCAAAAAACTGAGATCATGCAGGAGACGTAAGAGATGATGCAAGTTCGATTTTTGGGTGGGAAATATCCCCTGGAAGAGGATATGGCAACCTATTCCAGTATTCTTGCCTGGAGAATCCCATGGACACAGGAGCCTGGTGGGCTACAGTCTATGGGGTTGCAGAGTCAGACACGACTGGAGTGACTAAGCACACATGCACACTACTATATATAAAAGAGATAACCAAGGACATGCTATAGCACAGGGAACTATATTCAGCATTTTGTAATAAACTATAAGGGAAAAGAATCTGAAATCCGATGGAGCAAGCACATGGGAGAATGACATGTAGGAGGAAGAATTACTGCTGGAGAAAAAAAAATCAATACTTCTTAGAATAAGGAATCTGAAGGAAAAAGAAGATTAAACGTTGAAATACAAGTTTGCAACCTTGACTCCACTCGTGGGGACACCATACGCCCTTACTTACCTTCTAAATTCCATTGATAAAGTGCCTGTTATCAGCCAACCTTGCTCCTCATCTGCAACTTCTGACAAGGCATCTCTTCTTACCACTCAGGAGGGAGACACAATCTCAAAAACTCCAGGGAATGGGTTTCTAAAGGTGGAAGTCATTACAAACTAATGGAACAGTATATAGGAAACCAAGGTACCTTCTCATGGCACGTGGCCAGTTCGACAACCTCCAGAGACCCAAGTGCCCCTCCTTCCCTGGCAAGCAGAGGTCTCCGAAGAAAAGCAAAAGTAGAGACTAGAGAAGGGGCAAGAGATGCCGAGTCTCCCAGGGCAACAACTGAAGGCATGGCGCTCCAAGAACTGGCAATTTAAGAAGTTGGGAAAAGCAAGAGTACAAGCCAAGAAACAAGAGGTAAGATTGCTATTAAAGAGGACAGAAACAATAACATGGAAATCCTATCCCCTGCAAGCATACCAAAAATCAGATCAGATCAGATCAGTCGCTCAGTCGTGTCCGACTCTTTGCGACCCCATGAACTGCAGCGCGCCAGGCCTCCCTATCCATCACCAGCTCTCGGAGGTCACCCAGACTCACATTCATCAAGTCAGTGATGCCATCCAGCCATCTCATCCTCTCGTCCCCTTCTCCTCCTGCCCCCAATCCCTCCCAGCATCAGAGTCTTCTCCAATGAGTCAACTCTTCGCATGAGGTGGCCAAAGTACTGGAGTTTCAGCTTTAGCATCATTTCTTCCAAAGAAATCCCAAAAATAGAAGTGAATAAAACCAAAATTGGTTCTTGGAAATGACCAATAAGATACACCGACCACTGGATAGTGTGGTGGAATTTTTCATTTTATTTAAAAAAGATAGACTACAATAACCAAAAGACAGACTAGAGTGCAGCGATAAACAAAAGTCTAATCTAACGTCAGCTTGTTTCCTTTTTACCTCTCCCCACCAAAATGTCAGTGAGCCCCACAGGCTAGTGACTTACACCTCCTTGTTTGTCGCTATGATGGTTTAGTCACTAAATTGTGTTTGACTCTTGGGACTCAATGGACTGTAGCCTGCCGGGCTCCTATGTCCATGGACTTTTCCAGGCAAGGACATTGGAGTGGGTTGCCATTTCCTTCTCCAGGGGATGTTACCGACCCAGGGATCAAACTCCGGTCTCCTGCATTACAAATGGTCTCCTGCATTGCAGGCAAATTCTTTACTGACTGAGTCATCAGGAGCCTGAAAAGAATAAACTGATTTCACATAAACAATCCTGTGCATCCAAGCATGCTAAGTCACTTCAGTCACGTCCAACTCTTTGAGACTCTATGGAATGTAGCCCACCAGGCTCCTCTGTCCATGGGACTCCCCAGGCAAGAATACTGGAGTGGGTTGCCATGCCCTCCTCTAGAGGATCTTCCTGACCTAGGGATTAAACCTGCATCTCTTACATCTCCTTCACTGGCAGACAGGTTCTTTACGCCTGCTGTTGCTGCTGCTAAGTCGCTTCAGTCGTGTCGGACTCCGTGCGACCCCATAGACGGCAGCCCACCAGGCTCCCCCGTCCCTGGGATTCTCCAGGCAAGAACACTGGAGCGGGTTGCCAGTTCCTTCTCTAATGCATGAAAGTGAAAAGTGAAAGTGAAGTCACTCAGTCGTGTCCAACCTCAGCGACCCCATGGACTGAAGCCTTCTAGGCTCTTCCATCCATGGGATTTTCCAGGCAAGAGTACTGGAGTGGGGTGCCATTGACTAGCAACCTACTTGTTGCTATTTTCCATTAATTATATCAGATGGAATATAGTCAATGCTCAATAAACATTTTTTTTCAGGGAACACACAAAGTTTTTTAATGGGTATTATAAATTGGAAACTATTAATTACAATGTGAAAATCTAAAGAGAACTGATAGATTCCTGAAATCTTATGAAATGCCAAAATAAAATGCAAGAAATGGATTTTTAATCAGTTCCTCCCTGAAATATACCGCTTCTTAAATGGTCCAAAATAGGACAGAAAATGTATTAAAGGAACAAAATATAATGACCATGAAAAATTTAAGACAAAGTTGAAACGCACTAAAGCTTATTTTTAAATGACACTAATCAATGTTACCTGTGGGTAACAAAAACTTTAGTAATAATTTCTATCCCCAAACAATGATGAGTTCCTATGAACTGGATATTAATTTTACCTTTTCTTAAAATATAAAATTCTTTAAAAATTTTATGTGTGTGTGTGTAATTATACCTGCCTACCAATACTATCTTAAATCATCAGAGGACAAGTTTGTTTTTCTCACAAAAGGTGATAGAAGAGGTATTGAAACAACACATCAAATTTCCCTAATATATTTCTTTGGTGTAATATGCATATCGTCAATTAATACATTTCCCTTTCCTGATAATACACTTAAGCTCACCATAGAGATGCTGGGTCATCCGTGGGTGATTCATGTCAATGTATGGCAAAAACCAACACAATACTGTAAAGAAATTATCCTCCAATTAAAATAAATTAATTACAAAACATAAAAGAAGAAAACAAAAGAAGAATACTTCATGCCATTTAAAAATAATATAAAATTCAAAATTTCATATGCAGAAGTAAGGTTTTATTGGAACAGTCATATATTTGTTTCATAACATATATAATGTTTATAACATATAAACATGTTTATACAATTTATAAACATATATATCATTTATAGCTGTTTCTGCAATCTGAGTTGAGTAGTTGTGACACAGATCATATACATTGCAAAGCCAAAAATATTTACCCTGTTTACCCTATTTGGTGGTTGAAGGCAAGACTTGGAGCATTGGTTTCCTGTGGCTTAATTTCCAAAAAAATCATTAAAATGTCGAATGCAAATATACTTTACACCAAAAAAAAAAAAAGAGAGAGAGATGCTGGGTCATCAATAGTGAGTTGGTTTATACAAGAAGACAAGGCTAGGGAATCAAGCAGGATTTCAAATGTGAGGCCAGTCTCACTCTTTTCTTTGACTCTTGGAGAATATTTCTAGGTAATTATACTACCAGACACACTGTATTGCCTTTGAAACAGACTATACCCTCCTCAATCTGTTCCCCCAACAGCGCCCAGAACATCAAGCTGCTTGCAATATGTGCTGCTCAATTTGCGATAACACTATCCCAACTCTAACTTCCAAACACACAGCTCTCTGTAGGGAAAGAAATAAGAAAAATAACAGCTAAGCATAAATTTTTAAGGACTAAGGGTAATTACAGGTTTTAAAAATTACACAATGCCAAAAAACATTGCGGGGGGAAGACTATACTCTAGAAGAGGATTTCTTGACACCCATACTGCTGGCATCTGGTGTGGGGGCTGACTTGTGGATTTAGGATGTTTAACAGCATCTCTATCCTCAGCCCATTAGAAGTCAGCAGCATCCCCACCCCAGTGGCAGCCAAAACTGTCTCCAGACATGCCCAAATGTCACCTGGTGGGCAAAATCACCCCCAGCTGAAAATCAGTAACTCCAGAAGACCGGGATTAACCATTCTGGTCCCAAGTCAACACAGAGCAGCGTAATATTAAAGAGGGATGCCTGACCCCTTGGAATATTGACTCAAGAAGGGGAAAAAAAGAAGGATCCAGAAGTCTAATCTTCTTCATACGGTAGTTCTTAGGCTGCCAGTGTGCCAGACCTGAACTAAGCTTTCCCATAGCAAAGGAATTGAGGTAACCTTTCCAAGAGCCACATATTTTACATCCAAATGAAAATTGTTGGCTAGGATTTCTCTCCACTGATTATAAATGTCCTATAGTCTACTAACCACAAGCTAAACATGGCATCTCTGAAACCATAACTATGACAACCACTTAGTATACGAAATCTGCCTGCATTTAATCCAAAGTCATAATTTGAGAGAAAATGTTACAGCCTAGATTTTGAAATGCAAAAACATCTTTATGCACTGAAAAATGCTGAAGTTTAAAAACTTTTAAACCTACTGTACAGAGGAATAACCACTCAGAATTGCTTAATAGATGGTCAAAAACATGATAAATATTAATAATGCATCTACAGAAAGCCTAAGACAGTTTTAAATACAGCGGAGGTGGTAGCATATCAAATACATAGAGATAAGTGTGATAATTAAACATAAGGAATAAAATTTCACTGAGGTGAATAAAATATGATATTTTCTGATCAAATATTACTAGAAAAAATATAATCAGCTTCCATACAAGAATTGACACTTTAAACTGTGCTGTTGGAGAAGACTCTTGAAAGTCCCGTGGTCTGCAGGGAGATCAAACCAGTCAATCCTAAAGGAAATTAATCCTGGATATTCACTAGAAGGACTCATACTAAAGCTGAAGCTCCAATACTATGGTCTCCTGATGTGAACAGCTGACTATTGGAAAAGACACTGATGCTGGGAAAGACTGAAGGCAGGAGGAGAAGGGGATGACAGAGGACGAGGGGGTAAATGAAATCTATGCTGGTGAGTTTGTTTGCTCTAACTCCCACCCCAATCTATTCTCCTGCCTCCCCCAGTCTGATTACACCCGCCTTCTGTCCCCAAGAATTGCATCATCTTGGCTACTGAGCTAGCTGGTCTGATTGCATTTGTGCAATGGAATTATCAGATGAAGAAGACAAATGATAACAGAAGGATCAGGGTTATTTTTTTCCCTATTCCCTCCCACAGCCTCTCAAGAAGCTTCACAACTAAAATGCAAACATGCCTGCCCTCCTCAATGGCCCCAGATTTGTTTTAGTGATTTCTAGCAGCAATATTGGGAGACGGCAATGGCATCCCACTCCAGTACTCTTGCCTGGAAAATCCCATGGACAGACGAGCCTGGTAGGCTGCAGTCCATAGGGTCGCAAAGAGTTGGACATGACTGAGCAACTTCACTTTCACTTTTCACTTTCACTTTTCACTTTCATGCGTTGGAGAAGGAACTGACAACCCACTCCAGTGTTCTCATCTGGAGAATCCCAGGGATAGGGGAGCCTGGTGGGCTGCCGTCTATGGGGTTGCACAGAGTCGGACACGAGTGAAGCGACTTAGCAGCAGCAGCAGCAATATTTCCTTCTCTAACCTTTTCATCCACCTTTGCTACCTTCTGTTCCTTGACATCTTTAATTGGTTCCCCTACCTCTTCCTATACATTTGTAAGAACTTGCCTTCTTAAAGCTCTTCATTTGAATCATGGGAATTGTGATCTGTTTCCTACTAGAATCCTGATATACATTCCAAATTTCTTATTTGGAGAAAGGGTAGGATAATGTACCAATGATGAAAATAAGAAAGGGGTATTTTTTCATATTTAAAAAAACACCCAAGAGTCAGTGTTGTCTTATAATTCCATTACATTCACCATAAAGAGACCACTATGGTTGCAAAGAAAAGGAAGAGTACAAAATGAATTTTAATGATTTGCTCATTTTAAGAGGGCTTCTCAGGTCATGCTAGTAGTAAAGAACCCACCTGCAAATTCAGGAGATTTAAGAGACTAGGGTTCAACCCCTGGGTTGAAAAGATCCTCTGATGAAGGGCACGGCAACCCACTCCAGTATTCTCGCCTGGAGAATCCCATGGACAGAGGAGCCTGGCAGGCTACAGTCCATGGGGTGGCAAAGAGTCGGACACGACTGAAGCAACTTAGCACAAATGCACACTAAGATCATTCTGTATTATATGATTAGTAAAATCTATCCTAAGTTTACATTTGAGTATAATATAAACATCTCTAACATTCCTAATGTCAACTTGTCAGAATTACAGGTCTAGATTCACTGAAATAACAGAAAACTATTTACTGGACTCTGTCATTAGAGACATGAAGTGCACTCCCTTTAACCACAAAATACCAGCACCATTACACACTGTTTCCAGTTGCACTGATGGCTTTCCTGCCCTTACTCAGCATTTCTTTCCTCCAGAAGTTATCCGGCTAAGACGCCAAGTCTCAGGTCTCGTTCAGTAAGAATTTATAGTACAGTATTGTGTCTAAAGCACTCAATTTGTTCAACATTTTCTTTTTTTCAAAAAAATTCTACTGAGCCATCATTACAGGTCCAGGCACTATGCTTGTTCCTACATGGTTTGGCAACTCCTCAAGAGTCGGACACGACTGAGCGACTTCACTTTCACGCATTGGAGAAGGAAATGGCAACCCACTCCAGTGTTGTTGCCTGGAGAATCCCAGGGACGGGGGAGCCTGGTGGGCTGCCGTCTATGGGGTCACAGAGAGTCAGACACGACTGAAGTGACTTAGCATAGCATAGCAAGAAGCTTATCCCCATGGTGCACAGCATGGTGACCATAATTAATGACACTGTGTTGTACATTTGAAAGTTGCTAATAGAGTAGATTTTCTAAAAAAAGAATTTTTTTTTTTTACAAGGGCCATGTTTAAAGTCCTTATTGAATCTGTTACAATATTGCTTCTGTTTTATGTTTTGGTTTTTTGGCTGCAAAGCACGTAGGATTCTAGCTCCCAGACCGGGGATCAAAGTCATGCCCCCTGCACTGGAAGGTGAAGTCTTAACCAACCACTGGGCCACCAGGGAAATAAATCCCTAAGTGAGTAGATCTTAAAAGTACCTGTGCCTATGTGAGGTGATGGATGTTCCTAAACTTATTGTGTTGATCATTTCATAAAATATCCATATATCAAATTGTTGCATTGTATACTTTAAACTAATACAAAGTTATGGTAATTATACCTCAATAAATCTGGGGAAAATAAAATAAATATTCAATCTATATTAGCTTGCAGCAAAAACAGACAACTAATCATAACAAATAAAGGACTGTTCTCATTTTGGGAAACATTCACATGAAGGGTGTCACTGGAAGAAATTGTGATGTTGCAGACAGGAGGACAGAAGCCAGGAAACCTTGCTCTTCCCTGGGCACGTTACTCAGGCTCTCTGATCTTCAGTTCTCTTATTTGCAGGATGCAGCTGTTTGAAGTGACTGAAACCTAGTACTCAATATATGTCAACTTCCTTTTTTTCCCTTGAAGGGCCAAAGTTTTTCAGAGGTGAATGAAAGAGTGTGCATAAAAGCTGGGGCTGTGGAAGGCACAGATGGGCCATGATTATGTCTCTGAACTGACTGCTAGAAAGATGAAGCTTATAAACTATTATTATTGCAGATAATGGAACACACAGCATAAACTGCAACTCATCTGTGGCTTTAGTTTATCTTTCTTATGAGCATTTTCTGCTTGTCCCATATTCACTACCCCTTTAATTGTGATTTAAATTTTGTCTCATTACAGTGTATGTATAGGGGTTTTTTTTAATTTATATAAAGTGACATCTATTTTACTGGTATGAAATTCACCTAGGCAGGTTTCCGATTCAGGATGGTCGTGCAGGACATGTGTTCGTCTCCTCCTGCCTATCGACAGAAGGACACTAGTGTAAGTGTTAGTCGCTCAGTCGTGCCCGACTCTTTGCGACCCCATGGACTGCAGCCCACCAGGCTCCTCTGTCCATGAGATTTTCCAGGCAAGGATAATCTGGAGTGGGTTGCCATTTCCTTCTCCAGGGGATCTTCCCAACCCAGGGATCGAACCCGGGTCTCCCGCACTGCAGGCAGATCCTTTACCAACTGAGCTACAAGGGAATCCCCACTGGAATCCACCAAAAAAAAAAGAAACCCCACGTCCAAAGACAAAGAAGAAGCTGCAAGGAGATGGTAGGAGGGGTGCAATCATGATAAAATCAAATCCCATACCCACCAGGTGGGCAACCCACAATCTGGAGAACAATAATACCAAAGACGTTCTCCCACTGTTGTGAAGGTTCTGAACCTCATGTCAGGCTTCCTAGCTTGGGGATTCGGCAAAAGAACTGGGGATCCCCAGAGAATGTGACTCTGAAGGTCAGTGGGATTTGATTACAGGACTTCCATGGGACTGGGGGAAACAGAGACGCCACTCTTGGCACAAACAGAACCTTGTGTACACCAAGACCCAGGGGAAAGGAGCAGTGATCCTACAGGAGACTGAACCAGACCTACTTGCCAGTGTTGGAGGATCTCCTGCGGAGGTATGGGTCAACAGTGGCCCACCGTGGGGAGGGTGGCACTGGCAGCAGCAGTCCTGGAAGGGGCCCCTTGGCATAAGTTCACTTGGAGATCACCACCAACCCTACCATAGAGCCCACAGTCCCCAGGGATGGGTCCCCTCAGTTCAGACAATTAAATGGAGGGAGTGCACTCCCATCCATCAGCAGAGGACTGGATTAAAGTTTTACTGAGCATGGCCCTGCCCACAAGAACAAGACCCAGTTTTTCCCACCACCTCCCATCAGGAAGCTTATTTACAAGCCTCTTAGGCTCATCCACCAGAGGGCAGACAGAAGAAGCAAGAAGAACCACAATCTCACAGAGGCTAGAACCAAAACCACATCACAGAAAGTTAACCAGGATGATAAAGCAGAGGATTTTGCCCCAGATGAAGGGACAAGATAAAACCCCAGAAAAAAATAAGCAAATGAAGTGGAGACAGAAAATCTCTCAGAAAAAAGAATTCAGAATAGTGATAGTGAAGATGATCTAGGATCTCAGAAAAAGAATGGAAGAAATTCACCTAGGCAATCATTGCAATCTTCATTCAATCCATGTTTTTCTACTCTTTTATTCTATGATACACACACACACGCACACAACTTCTGCTTGAACACAGTGAAGTGGTTACACATTTCTCTCCATTGGCTCCCAAAACCTCACCAAAATGACAGCACAGAAATTTAAGGTATTAACCCACAAAAACAAAGGGAATTCAAAGAGGCAACAGTAGAGGGAAACTTTGAATCAACATTTGGACATGGAAAGTAGGAAGGGTGGTAATCAACCAAACAGAATGGAGGAGATTTCAACTGCAGGACATGCAAAGGGCATAGTGCAGAATCAAAGCAGTCAAGTCCCTCCAGAAAAAGACTCAGAGTCTGCAGGCAATAGGTCCTTTGGGGAAGGTCCACATACAGAAATTGACAGAAAATCTAGGCAGCAGTTAGACAGTGAGAAACTTTCAATTTAAAAGAGATCAAAGGAGGTGCTAATGCTAAAGAATCCCCAATGCGGGAGACTTAAGAGACTCGGGTTGGATCCCTGAGTTGGGAAGATCCCCTGGAGGAGGAAATGGCAACCCACTCCAGTATTCTTGCTAAGAGAATCCCACAAGAACACTGGGATTCTGGCAGGTTACAATCCATGTGGTCGCAGAGTCAGATACGACTGAGCATCTGAGCACAAAACTGCAAGAAACAGATAATGCAGGAGTAAAGGGAAATAAAACTATGATATGGCATCTTCAGAGAGCCAGGACACTAGACCGCAGTCATAATAAAGCAAAACAATACAAGAAAGGAACAATCAGAAAATGGGTGTGACGGAGATTTCACTGTCAAACTCTTCTTTAGTAATGAAACCTCCAAATTGTTGGAAGCAGTTATGTGTCCATCTACATTTGTAGACTCTTCTACAGATAAAGGTAACTAATAAAAAGTAGAAATATTTAGGTGAGCTTCCAAGAAAATTCTGTTTTATGACACTTAGCAGAACTTCCTATGGGTCTTCCACATGATCTCCTTAAAGGCACATCATCAACTTGTGCTCCAAAATGAGCCACCCAAATGTAATTTTCCCCACAAATGCTCTAGTTGCACGAAGGATTTAACATCACATCGGCCATTACAAGCACAGAGAGGGTGGCTGTACCTAAACTGAATAATGAAACCTTACTTTTAAATGATTTGCTAATAATCAAGAAGCCAGAAACTCATCTGGAGTTTATTAAACCACGAAGATTCATTTCCTTACACAGAAAGGATTACTGTAAATTACAGTGTGGTTGTCAACCACATTCTTTTACCAGAACTAAGGCCAAATTTCAAAAGTATCAGCTATTTGGCAAGTGATACCTCTCAGGACTTACAAGCATTTTCCAAGTCTAAAAATGTTTGCAAATTGGCTTAAAAACAATCAATTCCATAAAGTTATCATTTGAATATAACACCTAAAATGCATTTCCTTCCCTCATGGAAACTGTAAAAGCTTCTCTTTTCTAAAATAGCTCATTAGGCTCCTTTTTAGGAAGACATCAAAAAAATGTCTTTATTGGAAGGATCTTACAATTGAATACAACAGAAGAGCAAAATTAATGACATGACTCAAAGACACACACACAAAACATAAAAAGTAACTTGAAGGATTAAAAAGGTGCATGAAGAACAAAGAATAATTGAAATAACAGTAACGTATAGAGGTGGTGCCAATGATAAAGAACCTGCCTGCCAATGCAGGAGATGCAAGAGACATGAGTTCTACCCCTGGGTTGGGAAGATTCCTTGGAGTAGGAAATAGCAACCATTGCAGTATCCTTGGCTGGACAACTCCATGCACAGAGGAGCCTGGAGAGCTACAGTCTATGCAGTCGCAAAGAGTATGGAATAACTGAGCATGCACTGGCCCCTGCCCCACTCCCACTTAATGTATAGATACTTGAAAAAATAATTTATAGGAAAAGAAGCTTAATGCAAGTAATCTACATAACCTACTCTCTGATCGGAAACTAGACGCTGAACAGAAAACAGTAGTGAGAACAGAACACAGGGCAGTGTCTTCAACAGCACAATTAATATAGAATTCTCTTTCTTAAACTTAAAAGGTCTCAGCCAAGTTGATTAGCCTTAGATTTATACTGTAAGTTCACTGACAGGAAAGAATCAGAAGCAAACAAGTGCTAAAATGTACAGAGTCCCTGGAAAGAAAAAAATGACAGAGTATCATCAAGAAACAGAATTTAGGGAATTCCCCGTGGTCCAGTGACTGGACTCTGCACTTTGACTGCCAAGGGCTTGGGTTTAATCCCTGGATGGGGAACTGGGATCCCACGAACTGAAGGGCACAGCCCAAAATAAAAGGTCAAACAAACAAACAAACAAAAAAACACAATTCATTACTTGTAAGGCATTTGTTCATTCTAACTTCAAGTCCTTATAAACGAAAGGATTTTTATCACTCAAGTTTGAAAATCAAAGGTCAGAATACACAGCAAGTTATCTAAATGCATTGTGGGATTCACACACACAGGCATCCATGTGCTCAGGTACACACACACATCTGCAAGAATTAGCCATTCTAGGAAACAACAACAAAAGATATCAATTAATCATCTAATTTTTAACTATATACAGATGAGCATGTATGTGTGCACACTCAGTTGCATCTGACTCCTTGTGACCCCATGGACTGTAGCCCACCAGGCTCTTCTGTCCATGGAATTCTCCAGGCAAGAATACTGGAGTAGCCATTCCCTTCTCCAGGGGATCTTCCAGACCCTGGATCAAACCTGTGTCTCCTGCATCGGCAGGCAGATTCTTTACCACTGTTTCAGAAAAATAAGAACAAGGATACTTATCATCTGTTGAGTACCTACATATCTTTGTTTCCTTTTTTTTTTTTTTTAAATCTTATGCCACCTTGCAATCCTCATTCTATAGTAGTGAGAACTTGGCCATAGGGATGCTATGCATCCTGTCCGTGGTCACACGTTTTATCTGGACCTGCCACGTATGAGGTATGCCTGGGCAGTATTATCCCAAACTCTGCCCCTCTCGTCACTACAGCACGCTACATGCAACAAAGGAACAAACCCAACATGCTGCAAATGTACACCTTCATGGCAACAATGTGCACCTCAAAAAGCTTAAAAAAGCTTTATTTCTTTTACTACCATCTGTTTCTGATTAATATCACTTAGAGTCACTAAATCAAAACTATTAAGATATATTTATTCTAAATACTATAAACAAAGTATCTTCACCAAATTAATATCAGCTCAAAACCCGAGGGAGAAGAGAGATACTTTCCCTGTTTAGGAAAGAGGAAATAAATTCAGAAGACTAAAATGGCTTCCAGATGATCTCCAGCACATCAAGGGCACAGACCTCTAAAAGACAGCTGTGTACTTCAACTTTAGTACTTTATGGGGAGACCATGATGATGCCTTCAGACCTGCTGTCCTAGAGTGTACTCCCTTAAGTGTGAACGGTTTGTACCTCTGGTATAAGTAAGCTGGGGGCAGGGAACAATTTTGTTAACACGAAGACAATATAGATTTCCTGGGTAGCTCTTCCTACCTCTGCTTCCAGGCATGCCTGCCCCCATACCAAGACTTCCCAGAAAGATTTCCTGAAGCTTCACTTGGCTCTCACATGAACACGCCGAAGCTCTATTTTCAACAAGTGAGAGACTTCTCTTGCCAAATTCAATGGCCTTGTTCCATTTTCTCTTCCCTTGATCTCTTCTTTTAGTCCTGAACCCTGCTGCTAATTCTCTTCTTTCTATCTTTCATGGAACCAACACTTCCCTGAGGATGCCTAACACACTCCTGGTTTTCTGCCCAGCATTTTGACCACAACCTCTCTTTCCTCTTCCTTTCCTCTGAACAGAAGACATTTACTGCCAGATACACACCTTGATCTTCTAGGTGATATGGTCATTCCCTGCTTCTGGTCCCATTCTGCTGGGTCCAAATGATGTTGGAACCCAGGGGACAGAATTTATATTAAATTCTGTGGCATTTATATTCCAAAATGTTAATTCTTTACCCACAGTTTGGGCTTGACATTCTCACTACCTTCAAATAAGCACCTTCCATGCTAAGTAGACTACAAGCTTCACTGTCTTTCCAACAGAACAATCCAAGGTGACCTTGCCCATGCCAGAGCCACTGCTGCTGCTAAGTCACTTCAGTCATGTCCAACTCTGTGCGACCCCATAGACAGCGGCCCACCAGGCTCCCCCATCCCTGGGATTCTCCAGGCAAGAACACTGGAGTGGGTTGCCATTTCCTTCTCCAATGCATAAAAGTGAAAAGTGAAAGTCAAGTCACTCAGTAGTGTCTGACTCTTCGCAACCCCATGGACTGTAGCCTACCAGGCTCCTCCGTCCATGGGATTCTCCAGGCAAGAGTACTGGAGTGGGTTGCTACTGCCTTCTCTAGGGCAACTGCAGCCCAACTTACCTCCCCTGTACACCATGTTCGACCCATCATCTCTCTGGCCCAACTCAAGGACTCTCTCTAAGAGCTTCCAAATTGTTCTCCCATCTCCCCAGAGATATGCTATACAACACGCAGGCATTTATCCCCATGCTGCCCTGCAACTGTCCCTTACCAGCCAGGATGAGCTCCAAGAAGTACCACTAAAGTCAGTGCCGCTGTACCCCCTTCCTCAATATATACAGACGCATGCATACAACTGTCTCTAAGCCTGTCTCATCTTAACACAGAAAGTTATTCAACAGTACCTATTCACATCTTAGTGTTAATTCACACTACATTTATATTAAGTCTGAGCACTTTCTTATGCTTTTTAATTGTGAAATAAGAAAAACACGAGACAGAGGCAGACATACAGAACAGTACAACAGCATGTACATGCCATATCATTAGGTCCAACTACAAAAGGAGGAGAGAAACAGAGGAAGATGAATGAAACAGTCAGGTTTTTCTGTTAGAAAAATCTAACTTCAAACACTGGTTCTATCAGTCCCAGACGTACTGGGAAAGAAACTTAACTTCTTTGAGCCACTCTTTTCTCATCTGAAAAAAAAAATATATATATATACTATGTATATATGTATATATACATATATATATATACATATATATATCGGAGAAGGCAATGGCACCCCACTCCAGTACTCTTGCCTGAAAAATCCTATGGACAGAGGAGCCTGGTAGGCTGCAGTCCATGGGGTCGCTAAGAGTCGGACACGACTGAGCAACTTCACTTTTACTTTTCACTTTCATGCATTGGAGAAGGAAATGGCAACCCACTCCAGTGTTCTTGCCTGGAGAATCCCAGGGATGGGGGAGCCTGATGGGCTGCCGTCTATGGGGTCACACAGAGTCAGACACGACTGAAGTGATTTAGCATAGCATAGCATATATATATATATAGATATATATATATATATATTTAACAGCTGGTCACTAGACTTGTGGTGGTGATCACTTCATAGTGTATATAAGGTCGAATTATCATGCTGTGCACTTGAAACAGTTATCAAAGTCATATTTATAAAATAAAGCACTATCATTGAATTCACATGACAGGTAGGAGGAATAATTTTTTTAAGTACATTAAAAGAAAGTCAGTTTCCATCCAACAGACAGAAAGTTTCAGCTTCCCTTTGCCCTCATGTCTGAATGCAGTTCTTTGGAAGCCTGCACTCCTCAGCTTTATGTGCTATTGCAGAGTGATTCCTAAAAAATTGGTATTAAGTGAAGCGCCTGGGAAGTATGAAGTAGATTGACGTTTGAAACTGGGCTGAAAGGAGAAGTGTTCTCATTCTCAAATTTGTAATTATTTTCTCTTGTTTCCAAACAAGGTAAAGCTATTTTCAGCCTGTCTCCAGTTAGTTCCTGCAGACAGTCCATGCCCAAGCAAAAGGACACCAGTCAGGGAGTTGTAAGACTTTTTCATGACCAATACCCATAGTTTCATGATGATGCATTGTCCCCAGGGCAGGATATTCAGCTGAGGAGGCTCACCTGACAATTTTCTAGGATGTTTATTACCTTATGATGCTTGCTTACCTTTGGGCATCTTTACAATTGGTTGAGCAAACTCAATTTCTCATGGTTGAAACTTGCATTTTAAAAACATGCTTTGAATTTGCTCAATCCAGAGCTGAACTTAAAAATGAAAAACAAAACCAAAAAAAAAACCTTAATAAAATCAACCTGTCTTATTGAGTGAAGAACTGCCAGAAAGCCAGTTATATCAGTTAGAAAATGTCACACATAAAGAATTAAGACACTTGTTCATTCATCCATTTATTTTTCCATTTATTGACTGCCTTCTAAATAAAATACTCATATTCTTACAGGAGTAACAGTCAAGTCAAAAATATATATCCTATAACAAAGCAAGTGATGTCAAGTGCTATGAAGTACAAGAGTATGGGGTCACAGGTGTGGTTACTGTTTAGAGAGGGAGACGAGGAGGAGGTAGTGTCATTTAAACTGAGATTTAGGTGAGGGAAATATACTCATGCAGAAGGAACAGCAATGCAAACGTCCTATAATAAAAAACCTCTGCACATTTGAGGACTAGCAGGAAAGCCGGGATGACTGGAGCACGGCAAGCAAGATGGAGAGTGAGAGCAGAGATGAGATAGCCACAAAGGGAATAGGTCTTGTGGGGCCCTGGAGAACATGGGTTAAAAATTCAGATTTTGTTCTCAACATAACGATATTCACTATGGAGGGCAGAGAGGGAAGAGCTGAATAAAAACTTCTCTGGTTCACATTTTTCAGGAGGAACCTGGCTGTTACTTTGGGAAAAGCAGGCAATGAGGGGCAGATTCTGGGTGTATTTGAGGATATGAGCCACTTGGATTTCTTGTCAGCCTGGATGTGGGATGTGATCAAAATGAGCATCAACAAGGACTCTGAAGTTGGGAACTTGAGCAAGCGGGTGACCAGTGGTGTCGTTTACTAAAATGGGAAACACTGGGGGATGAGAAGGCAGTGGTTGGGAGGGAGAGAAATTGAGGATTTTGTTTTGAACCAAGCGTGATGTGCCTATATGACCTACAACTGGAAATCTTGAGTGTGTGAGTGTGTGTGTGTGTGTGTGTGTGTGTGTGTATACACATACATGTATGAGGTGGGCCTTAGAGACAATGTCAGGGTCAAGAATACATATGTGGAGGCTATCAGCACACAGAAGGTGTACAAAGCTATGGATCCAATAACACCCACAAGGGAGAGGTTGTAGACAAAGAAGAGATGACATGGAAAGACGAATGAACCCCAGGACAGTCTAAAATTTACTCGACAAATTAGGAGTCTACAAAGGAAAACCAGAAGTATCAAGTAAAATGGGAGAAAAAACCCAGAGGGCAATTGCAGAAAATGTTGCAAGAAGCAAGGTGTGGTCAACTATGTCTGATGCTACTGATAGATGGACGATATTTTTACAGGCAACATGGTAAAATTCCAAGTTGATCAAAAAACAGCACTCAAGAAGTAAAGGCAAAAATGCTTATTTTCTCCTTCCTCAGGTAGAATGAGAGACTTTAAAACAAAGAAGAATTCCAGAATCAAACTTTGTTACAAGGTTAGTAACAACTGCCCTCCCTTTCAATATTATGAAATGGTGTTATAATAAAATAAATTGGGTGTTCCCTTCCCAGCTCAGACACCTAAGTCAAATTTAAATCTAGTCAAAAATGTGGAATCTTTTATCATGATCTGTGCTTCAGTCCTTACAAGTCTAAAACATTAACTAGAAAGTGCCCTCATCAAAGGGCTTCCCAGGTAGCTCAGTGGGTCAAGAATCTGCCTGCAATGCAGCAGACGCAGGAGACACAGGTTTGATCCCTGGGTCAGAAAGAGCCCCTGGAGGAGGGCACGGCAAGCCACTCGGTATTCTTGCCTGAACAATCCCGTGAACAGAGAAGCCTGGGGGGCTACCGTCCCTGGAAGCACAGAGAGTCAGACACAACTGAGGCAACTGAGCACACACACACGTGCTCATCAGAAACCATGACATATAAATCAAAGCACCATATAGTCACAGTCTGAACAACTGTTGCTATACCATGGGCTACTTAAAATCAGGTATCATAAAAGAAAAACTTGAGACTTTTGTAAATTGTTTAGAGAAGAAACTAGTTAGATATCATATATCTCCTACTCTAACTTCATGTCATGATGTAAAAATCTTTCCCTTTTTAACACTTTAAAGGGCTTATGAAGCATCTATATACACCAGAGGGCTTCCCTGTTGGCTCAGGGGTAAAGAATCAGCCTGCCAACACAAGAGACACAGGTTCAATCCCTGGTCCAGGAAGATCCCTTGGAGAAGGAAATGGCAACCCACTCCAGTGTTCTTGGCTGGAAATCCCATGGACAGAGAAGCCTGGTGGGCTATAGTTTATGGGATTGCAAGAGTTGGACACGACTGAACAACACATAACATACAACAGAAGATACAAATCTAAAGTCTGCAATTACTCAAGAGTGTCTATCAGCAATGCTGTGGCTTAAATAATATTCAATCATGAGTTTTCCAGGCACTAACATCACAAGGCAGAACTTGTTGCGTGTGCAGGACTTGTCAGAAACAGAAAGCAGCTAATCGCACAGCTTTAGATGGAATGAAGACCGACAGCCCATTCTCTTCCTGATTTCTAAATCCTTCACCACGATTTACTGACTGGTGGCCTCATGAACAATACGGTATACTGATTAAGAGTCAGACTGCCTGGTTTCAAATCCCCAACCACCATTTACTAGTTCTGCTGCTTCCTTGAGCAAATTATTTTACCTTTCATTCTTCTTTCTCCTCATCTGAAAACACACACACGCCTTTGGGAAATAACAATCCTTCATTATAAGAACATGTAAGTATAATGCTCTGGCCACGTGTCTTTCACATGATTAAAAATAATAATAATGGTTGCTTCAATGGTCACTTACTCACCTACTCTTATAAAACCTTTACTAGGAGGCAACCCACCATTCAATTCAGTCCATTCTGGTGTAGGACTGCTCTTTATTTATAGAAGGTCTTCAAAATACTTGACCTGAAAGTCTCACTGTACCCAATAAGTTATTACCAGTTCTGCCCTCTGTGCGCGTGCACGTCCAACTCTGTAACCCCATGGACTGTAGCCTGCCAGGCTCCTCCATCCAGTGGATTTTCTGGGCAAAAATACTGGAGAGGGTTGCCATTTTCTACTCCAGGGGATCTTCCCAACCCAGGGATTGAACTCACATCTCTTGTGTCTCCTTCAGTGGCAGGCAGATTCTTTACCATTGCACCACCTGGCCCTCTGAGCCCAGAGAAAACTTCCCTAATTGCTCTTCTTAAGACAATCCTCCATGTACTTAGAGACAGACGTGATATCCACAGCTGTGCACCACCATCTAAATGCACATAAGCACCAAAGGGAGCATCCCGTACTCAGGAATTAGAACCAGGTTTTGAGAAGCCAACTGGGGAGGATTTTACACTTTCTGAAAAAACTGTTTATGGGGCCGTGTGACAATTCATTTGAAAGTGGCAGAGTGAGTGTGCTCAACCTCTGTTTCAAAGCTATGCAGAGATGACAGCTATTATCCTTACTAAGAGCTTTGGGCACATCAAGAGTGTTTTTAAAGAAACATACCCAACAATTATCTTCAGCAAGAGTAAACACAGGTACACATAATTTATCATTTCCTTCAGCTCAAATACATTACTGACAGTTGACAGTTTTAAGGAGATCTCCAGACATCAATTAAATCAGTCAACCCTTTGATTGGATGCAAAATTTCATTTGTTCAACAAGCACTTGAGAGCTTTCTGTCCGGGAGTGGAGGCCATGGGAACGATACAGGAAATTCAGTCTGCAGACAGTAACAGATGAAATAGTTAACCTACACTCTATTTTCTCTGAACTAAAACAGTCTAACTAAAAGGTAATTGTGTTGATGTTGCTTGGTTTTTCTTAACAAACATTCTCAAAAACAGTGCTTTTCTAAAACTCACATGCTGTTGAGAAGTTATTTGTTTTTAACTTTTTATTTTGTATTGGAGTATAGCTGATTAACAATGTTGTGACGGTTTCAAGTGGACATCAAAGGGACTCAGCCATACATATACATGTATCCTTTCTTCTCTAGACTCTCCTCCCATCCAGGCTGCCACATGAGAAGAGATCTTAAAAGGAAGGAGGCAATAAAAGGAGTCAATTAGTCTCAAGAGAAACCCTTGACCACCCGAAGTATCCTTGGCATCCAGAGAGAGCAAGCGGTCGAGTGCTGCCCCAGTGGGTTGAATGAATTGCATACTCCCTGCCACACACTCCAGACATTACTCCTCTCTCAGCCTCAGAGAACCTTTAAGATTTTCTGTGCTTTGCAAATGGCTGAAGCAACATCAAGGTGTCCTGCTTCCTCATAATGACCAATTGTTCCATTTTTCCTCTCATACCTGGAGATGAGGTGGAGAACTCGACAGGTCTATCTCCAAAAAACCAAAGGCAAAGTGGGACCATCAGGAGATACTTCCTTGATGGCCCTACCATGCCCATGACCCTAGAGACTCACCTCAGGAGCCCAGGGGCCCTGTGCACCTCTTGTGACCGCCTTTAGGGAAGACCAAACCCTCCTTGTTGCAACTTCACCCTTTCTCACTGGAAGAAACCCAATGAGTTATCTGTTAGATGGGGCTTCCCTAGCAGCTCAGACAGTAAAAAAAAAAAAAAAAAAAATCTGTCTGCAATGCAGGTGACCAGGGTTCGATCCCTGGGTCAGGAAGATTCCCTGGAGAAGGGAATGGCAACCCACTCCAGTATTCTTGCCTGGAGAATTCCATGGACAGAGGAGCCTGGTGGGCTACAGTCCATAGGGTCACAAAGAGTCAGACACGACTGAGTGACTAACGCCTTCACTTTTTCATTACTGGTTAGATAAATGTCATTAGTGATCTGAGAAAAAGTAGAACATACATCTTTCACCTATTTACTTAGAAAATGCAAATGACAACTTCAATTCTAGTTAGAATAATGAGAGGTTGGGGCCCCCTACCCCTGCTCATGGCTGCAAATTAGCACAAAGCTTTCAGAGGGTAACCTGGTGATGTGTGAAAGAGAAAGTGTTAGTCACGTTCAGTCATGTCTGACTCTTTGCAACCCTGTGGACTATAGGCCACCAGGCTCCTCTGTCCATGGGATTTTCCAAGCAAGAATACTGGAGTGGACTGCCATTCCCTTCTCCAAGGGATCTTCCTGACCCAGGGATTAAACCCAGGGCTCCCACATTATCAAGAATCAAAAAATCATTCATCGCCTCTAGCTGGCTCAAGAGCACTCTTTTTATGAAAGGTGCAAGTTCCTGGTATTTTTCCCCACTTTAAGAAAAGGTCCATTTCTAGTTTTCACTATACTGGTACCTTGAAAGGAACCAGGGTGACTGACACTGCTAGAATCCTCCCAGTTCCTCAGGAAATATCTTGTCGTATGTGTTTACACTTTCCAGAATCAAGCGATTCTAACAGCATCTCAACCCTGGTTCCTGGTTTGTGTGAATCAGTTCCTTCCCAAGAGAATTTTGTGAACGCCCTCATCTCTTACCACCCTTCCTGCTCTAAGACTCCTCCTTATTTGCTAAATAAAGGTTTGTGTTCAAGAAACAGTAAAATGCTGCAGAAGTGAAAGTGAAATCTCTCAGTCATGTCCGACTCTTTGCGACCCCGTGGACTGTAGCCTACCAGGCTCCTCTGTCTATGGGATTTTCCAGGCAATAGTACTGGAGTGGATTGCCATTTCCTTCTCCAGGGGATCTTCCCAACCCAGGGATCAAACCTGGGTCTCCCGCATTGTAGACACACGCTTTACCATCTGAGCCACCAGGGAAGACTAAAATGCTGCAGAAAGAATAAAAAAAAAAAAATTGACATCAAGACACCTCTTGGCTGCTCACAACTGCCCTGAGCAATCTATGATGCTAGAAATCAGAAGAGTGGAACAATAAAGACTGATGTGCCCTTCTGCAAGGAAACCTTCCTGAGCTATAAAAATACTTGATAACATTATTAGGTTGCTGGGCGTGGACCTATATGTTTGACCAAAGGTAGACTGCAACTCTGGGCTTCCCAAGTGGTGCTAGTGGTAAAGAGACCGCCAGCCAATGCAGAAGACTTTGGAGGAGGGCACGGCAACCCACTCCAGTATTCTTGCCTGGAGAATTCCATGGACAGAGGAGCCTGGCGGGCTACATTCACAGGGTTGAAAAGGGTCAGACACAACTGAGTGACTAACACACAAATGCACAGCCCAGCAAATACCTGGTACAAAGTAGGCACATCAAGGGCATTTTTGGATAACAAAGTGACTGAATGTAAGTCCCATGAGGGAAACCATTAACTAGAAGGCAGGAGTAGAGTGACCTCACTCAGGAACAGGGTTGGGGCAGAAAAGGAAATGCTGAGCAAACAGGCAAGCACACACTGGCACCCAGAGGAAGGCACATCGTGTAACTGCTCCCAACCAACTGCCAAAGCGAAGAGCTCAGCTTCAGACACTGGGAGAAGGGAAGAATCCCAGTCCTTCAGTTTAGCTCAGTTCAGTTGCTCAGTTGTGTCTGACTCTTTACAACTCCAGACTGCAGCATGCCAGGCTTCCCTGTCCATCACCAACTCCTGGAGCTTGCTCAAACTCATGCCCATTGAATTAATGATGCCATCCAACTATCTCATCCTCTGTCATCTCCTTCTCCTCCTGCCTTCAGTATTTCCCAGTAGCAGGGTCTTTTCCAATGAGCCAGTTCTTTGCATCAGGTGGCCAAAGTATTGGAGCTTCAGCATCAGTCCTTCCAATGAATATTCAGGGTTGATTTCCTTTAGAATTGACTGGTTTGATCTCCTTGCAGTCCAAGGGACTCTCAAAAGTCTTCTCCAACACCACGGTTCTAAAGCAACACTTCTTTGGTGCTCTGCTTTCTTTTTGGTCCAACTCTCAAATCCATACATGGGTACTGGAAAAGCCATAGCTTTAACTAGATGGACCTTGTAATGGTTGACAAAGTGATATGCTGTCTAGGTTGGTCATAGCTTTTCTTCCAAGGAGCAAGCGTCTTTTAATTTTATGGCTGCAGTCATCATCTGCAGTGATTTTGAAGCCCAAGAAAAGAAAGTCTGTCACAGTTTCCATTGTTTCCCCATCTATTTTCAGTAAAGTGATGGGACCAGATGCACAATCTCCGTTTTTTAAATGTTGAGTTTTAAGCCACCTTCTTCACTCTCCTCTTTCACTTTCATCAGGAGGCTCTTTAGCTCTTCTTTACTTTCTGCCATAAGGGTGGTGTCATCTGCATATCTGAGGTTATTGATATTTCTCCCCACAATCTTGATTCCAGCTTCTGTTTCATCCAGCCCTGCATTTCATATGATGTACTCTGCATAGAAGTTAAACAAGCAGGGTGACAATATACAGCCTTGATGTACTCCTTTGCAAATTTGGAACCAGTGTGTTGTTCCATGTCCAGTTCTAACTGTTGTTTCTTGACCTGCATACATATTTCTCAGGAGGCAGGTAAGGTGGTCTGGTATTCCCATTTCTAAGAATTTTCCACAGTTTGTTGTGATCCACACAGTCAAAGTCCTTGGCGTAGTCAATAAAGTCTGGTGCATAGGTTTTGTTAAAGCCACAGCCTTGGGAATTCCCTGGCAGTCCAGTGGTTAAGACTCTGCACTTCCAAGGCAGGGGCACAGGTTCAATCCCTGGTCAGGGAACTAAGATCCCACATGCCATGCAAAATGGCAAAAAAAAAAAAAGAAAAAAAAAATTTAAACCCACAGCCCTAAGACTGTACTTTCTCTCAACAAACATTTATGCGGCACTGAGCCAAATCCTCAAGATAAAATGTTGTTCCCGCCTTCAGTTAGCACCTAGTCTAACATGGAAAAATGGACGTAATTATATCACAGAGTGCAGAAAGACAGGTCTACCCAAGCAAGAGAGACGAGGAAGAACCAAGTGGGGTGGAGGCTTGGTAGCCCAGAAAAGGCCTCACACAAAGGTCAACCACAGACCCCAAGTGTGGGAGATTAAAGAGGTGTACTGAGTACTCCAATCACAACAGTCTGAAGGTTAGAAAACAGCACCCTGAGCATGGGGAAACACAAGCCAGGATTAGGGCACACTTTTAATGGGCTTCCCTATTGGCTCAGATGATAAAGAATCTGTCTACAATGCAGGAGATCCAAGTTTGATTCCTGGGCCAGTAAAATCCCCTGGAGAAGGGAATGGCTACCCACTTCAGTATTCTTGCCTGGGATATCCCATGGAGAGAGGAGCCTGGGGGCATGGTCCATGGGGTCACAAAGAGTCAGACATGACTGAGCAACTAGCACAGAACCTCTGTGCAGCCAGCGCCTCGTTCAGCTGGCATCATCACCACTGGAGACTCAAAGAAGAAAACCGAGGCCTACAGGATTTGAGAAGCTGAGCCACGACTTAAAAATTTAATTTCAAAATGGTGCTTTTTTTCACTTTTTTCAATTGAGATTTAATTGACATACAGCTTTGTATAGGTGAAAGGTGGATCCCAGAACAATGTGACATATATTGTGAGATGAATATCACGTAAGCTTAGTCAACAACTATCTCTTCAAATAGTTACAGAAAAGCTTTTCCTTGTGATAAAAACATGAAGATTTACTCTCTTAGCAACTTTCAAATATGCTGTACAGCAATGTTAATTATAGTTATCCTGAATTGGATGAAAGTGGTCAAAAGGTACAAACCTCTAGTTGTAAGGTAAATAAGTTCTGCGGATAAATGTATAAATCTGTGCTCTTAATCTCTATGCTATCTGGCGGTTATGTAAATAACAACACACAAAATGAGCAAAAACAAAGACATAAAGCCACAGACCAGACTGTAAAGGGCTTTGGAAGCTACATTTCACAGCTTAATGTATATGCGGACTTTAAAATCTTTTCATGCCTCCACAGAAAACAAAAATCAAAATCAAGTTATCTTCTGAAAAACTAATTCCAGTTTCAACGGCTACAGTAAGAACTGCTTTCTAACATTTAAAATTTTAAACAAATTTTTACCATCATTCTTTTCAAGTTTAGTATCTGTCCATTGAAACCATATATTATGACCAAAAATGCTTCTATAAATTCAGTTAAGATTTTCAAATGCATGTTTACATCACTTTCCATCCATGTGAAAAGCAAGAGTACAAATCATGAGAACCTTTGTTTTGTCTGCAGACAACACTACTATCCACTGAGGACTCAAGGGCACTCAGCAAATCCTTTCACACCAGACCAGAGGTGGGAAACCACCAATAGAAGGGAAACAGCTTACAGAGAAAAAGAGGGAAATCACTTAGGCAGATTATGTAACTATCAGTGGGAGACCCACAGAGTGGAATTCCTTAAAAATTTAGCACTAAATGCACACTAAAGTGATGACCAGCACACAATCTCTAAAGGACAGAAATGGGCAGGTGGAGAAACAGGCCAGCTGGAAGTAACTGGGGAAGGATTCATATTCTGGTGCCAGGCATGACAATGAGCTCAACTGGCATCTCTCGGGTCCTTCTACAAGGGGACAGTGATACTGAAAATATCAAACCCAGAGATAACAGGACTGGCAGGGGAGCAGGAGGGTGTGGAATTAGACTAGCCTGTTCTGCTCCAGTCATAAAAATTACTGCTGTGTTTAAACCTCAACCTAGATAGGAACATGAAAGTCACAGACTGGAAATGAGTAACCAACCAATGCAGTCAGCAGTAATGTTCAGTTTTCAATCTCATTGGTATTTTGTCTGTTTATTACAGGTTTTTTAATGCTCCCAAACAGAATGATAGAGGCAACTATTTGGTACAGAAAATTAAAAGGTGCTGCAGAAAAGGACTAAAATTAGAGGGTCTGGAGTGCGTTTTCTGCCACTTCCTCTTCCACTCCATGACCGTGCTAGAATCAAGCTTCTCCTTTGCCATCACCTCCAAACCATTACATTATTTGGCTTTCAATGACTGTTTAATCATAAACTAGCTCGCTACATTATTAATATTCCAAACTGCATTTTCAACCAGATAATAATCCAATATCATGATGTTGAATTATTTTAGAAGGTTATGTTCCTACATTTGTTTTTATTTCAAATATGAAACTAAGCATAAATTAAGTATATATACACCTTTAAACAGCAAAGAACAATTTGAAATACAGAGTCATAAAATGACAATAACTGGCAGAATAACAAGCACTAGTCCTCACCTTACCCTTTCTCCTCTTCCTCCCAAAACAAAAAACGATTTTAATTTTGGTTGCGGGAGTAATACATTAGTTATAAAAAATCGCTGATGGAGCACGGAAATGGCAAGGACATACCGGCATGGACTCTGGTTATCTTTCAAAGATTTACAAGGTTATTGGAGTCTTTTGACCTTGGGCTAGTCAAAGCTGCAGCTGAAAATAAAGGTAGCTCATTAGGTCACATTATGTACAATACATATAATATGTATATTATAGTATTTTTGTCGCTAAGTCATGTCTGACTCTTCTGTCTACTTCCCATGGACTGTTGTCTGCCAGGCTCCTCTGTCCATAGGATTTCCCAGGCAAGAACACTGGAGTGGGTTGCCATTTCCTTCTCCAGAGGATCGAACCCGTGTCTCCTGCACCAGCAGCATATTCTTTACCACTGAGCCACCAGGGAAGCCCACTATATGATAGCATATAATGTATCAAGGATATATTTATGTTTTATATGTATATATACATAAATGCCTGTATATGACATAATTTACATAATACACATGTTCATATATGTGCATTATGTATATATATATAAACATGCATACATATGAATGAAACATGTATGCTTCAGTGTATGTAAAGTATAACATAAATGGAAAAATGGAACAAGTATATTAGTCAGCAGGAGAAAGATTTACACTATAATAGTCCACGCTTTCCAAAATACTTTATATACTTTGCAATCAATATTTTATTTTCAAATTAGGGGTTCTCAGAGTTAAGATGTTATGGCAATGAGACAGTCATTCATCCTGCTTCTTTTGGCAAGAGCAACATTTTAAAATAGGTGCTCTGGTTGTAACGACAAAGCTAAGAGGAGGGATACATTTGGACACTAACTGAAGAAATTACATAAACCCAGCAGTGAACACTAAGCTGTCACTTTAATGTCCCAACTATACCAAAAGTATAGGTGAATATGTAAATTATTCACATACCATCAGTGAATGTACTGCCTTGCTCCCTGGGGCACGAGAAAAAGAAGTCAATTTTAATTTCATGAGAGTTAACCACATTCAAATTATAAGGCAAAGCCTTTAGAAACATTCAGTTTTCTGCTAATGAGGAACAAAACACTTTACCAAGTTATCAAATCATTGCTGACAAACACTTTTGGGGGAGTGGGATGGGGGTTGGGTAGATGAGCACATTCACCATGTACATGAGATACCTTTTATCACAACACATCACAAACCCAAAGTTTATCACAAATCTCTCACAGAAATCTTATCCAATTACAAGCAAGTTATCACCAAAACAGGAATGTTGAGATCTCGAAATCTGTATACTAAAAAGGGAAAGGATGTGAACTCATTAATAATCACAGTCAAGCAAACACTGGACTTGCAGGTGCAACCTCCACACTGCAGCCCTGTCTGGCCAAAAATGTATCCCATATTTCTTCCCTTCTCCCTCTCTACATCCCTAACACTCAAACACAGAAGGGCAAGTTTAACTTCTAAAATTATGCAGTACACATACTGCTAATGGAAAACTACCTTTGAAAGGCCTGACTTGTCAAGGTTTATGAATGGGGGAAGTGATTTCTCTTAACTACATTGCTGGAATTTTTCCACTCTCATTTCAATTCAGAATACAGTGTTTATTCTTCTCCCAACCTCCCCATGCCCTCGCCTCACACCTTTAGGTCACCTTCAAACCAGCTCAAAGTTTCAGTACAAAATGATGGCAAAGCTAATTTCTTAGACGCCCTCCACCGACTGGCTAGGTGGTAGTGAGACACTCACTTTCCTTTAGTGTGTGAACCATAACATTTAAAGCTTATTCTTTTTTTCCCCACATACATTTAATTCTTTAAGAAGAAATAAATTAAGGTACAGTTTGCTTTAGGATTCTTGAATATGCAGTCTTTCCCATGGAAAAATCTTTAATCCTAATTTGAATATTTAAATACGTTGAATAGCCCAGCACCTGGCTTCAATAACCCCTAAATGACTGCCAAGCTGGTAAAGACAACACTTCTCTAACAAGCAGTGGTTCCTGATTTACAACTGCTCGGAAAACTTCTTCAGCATCATTATAAAAGTTATCTTTGACATCCAAAAAGATAACGGCTATAAGTCCTGGTGTTAACTTTTCACAGACAGAAGTAACCCTAAGGCGCTGATCCTGGCTATTGCAGGAGACCGTCTCCTTGTAAAGGCAAAGACTGGAGTGGAAGATCTCCTTGAGGCATAGCTGGGCAAATAACCACCCTTGAGTGAGTGATTTCAGGAGATTTTAGTCTTGTCAATGCCGATTTAGGAAAGCCTACGCGCCCTAACTTACACAACCTGGGCTCCGGAAGCTACCTCGGAGAAAGCATCGCTCCAGGGGCGCCACAAGTGTCTTAGGGTCCTCCATCCGCCCTCCCATCCGACACACAGTACTGCCCAAGCTGGTGTATTTCAGGCGTTTCCATTTCTAGCCATCGCCGGAAAAAGGCACCCAAGGACCCTGAGCCGTCTCCGCCCTGCAGAGACATCCCCGGAGTCCTGACGCGGACGTGGGATGGTCCGCAGGGATGCGCGGTCCCCAAATCCCCGCGGGGCCGTGGCAGAGGCGCTCCGGGGAAACTCAGGGAAACAGTTGTGGGGAGGGCAGCGATAAGCTTCTCTGGACGTTAAATGATAAGAGACACGGAACTCGGAAAGTCCCCCGAACTACAGCTCGAACCAGCCTGACGCGCCGCGCCCGCGAAAGTCCGGGGAGACGGCTGAAAGTCCAGTGGCAAGAACGGCCAACTCGTGCGGAAAGGAGAGGAGAAAAAGCACTCACCTCCACCCATCTCTGGGCCTCGGCGAACGCCAGGGCGCAATCGGCCTCCGCCTCCTCCATCCCTTCCAGAACTAGAGGGAGAGAGAGGTGGTGGGTGCGCAGAAAGGCGGCAGTACCGCGCACGACGGGCCAGATGCCCCGGCCTCTCTCCGGCTGCAAGACGCCGGGGCACGTTGTCTCTTTCCCTTTGTTGCGAAGTTGTTGAAACTTCGGCAAAGTTTCGAACCACAAGAACTTGAAGACGTGGCTTTCTCCAAACTCCCGAAAACGCCGCAGGGACCGGACTGAGCGCGGGAGGCGGGGAAGGAGACCGGAGGAGGCGCGCGGCACCAGACCCGAGGGCTGTTTCGACTTCAAAAGTCGCAGCGAGGCCGCCGCCCTCCCGGAATGCCCCGCCCCGGCCCACCCCACTGCCGCCCAGTCGCCGCTTCCGTACCCCCTCCGTTCCCCAACCCCCACGGTGCCCCGGGGCTCCTGGCCGCAGCCGCCTTTGTGGTCGGACAGTCTGGGCTAAGGGATGCCACCGTCCTCCCAGAGGCCGTGGCCTGGGCCACGCTCCCGCTCCCGCGCCGCCCGCCGGACCGCGGGCCCCCATCCTCTCCCCGGAGGGGAGGCGCCCCCGCGCCCGCATCCTGTCCGCATCCTTCTCGCCTCCGCCCGCCTGGCCGCCTTCCCCTCTCCCGGGGCCCCGAGAAGCGGCGCCCCTACCGCTCGCGGCCGCCCGGCCCGCCTGACATACCAGGAATAGCTGCACACAATTGCACTTTTCCCGGCCAAGAACGTCCCCCGCGGTGGAGCTCGGCCCGGCCAGCCGTCCTCACCTGCTCCCGCTAAGGCCGAGCCCGCTGCGCGCCTGCCCGGCCGCCAGGTGCGGACAGCCCCTCTCCCAGGTCTCCGCCCCCTTCCATGGCCCAGGCCCTCCTGGCGGCAGGTGAGGGTACTGGCCAAGGCACGTGCGGCCCATTGCCCCCAGCCTGGGCCCGCCCCGCTCCGCTCGGCTTCCAGGTGGGCCAGGAGGAAGGTACCTGCCACTCCAGTCCCGGCCCTCCAATAAGGGTCCGAGGAGAAAGAAAGTCAGCCCCCACCCTGAGCGTCAAACCCGCCATCCTGCGTGGTTTGGGGACACGCCCGGGGCAGTAAGGTGATGCGTCATTCACCGTCCTCAGGGGCCCTGGGTAGGTGTGCAGGTCTGGAGGGTAGGAGGCTGAAAGGCTGGCGTGTGTGGATTCTTTTCGTACTCAAATCAGATCTCCGGAAAGGAACCTGCTTATCTGTCTAGGCTCCCTGGAACCTCGCTTCAAGCTCTTGCCCTATACTGGCCACACACTGATGGTGTCATGGTTGGAAGACGATCAAGATGAGTTCTTACTCCAGTAGAGGAAGCCATCCTTTTATTTTTCTTCCTGGTGGATCATTTACTCTATATGATGAAAAATGACGTCAAAGAGCAAAGAGACTAGCATGATGACTAGCATAACTAGATTAGCATAACTAGAATCTATTTTTGCCTTATTTACTTCATCACCTTTTCTACTGAAGATATATTTCCTACTTAAAGAGAGAATTATATTTCACCCATAGATAGCATAATAGACATCTCGTTCTCTAAAGAACACTTTTCTGCATATTATCATTTTCATACTTAACTAAAGCTAACCATAATCACTTAGTATTAATCTACACCCAGTCCAGACTCAGATTCCTCCAATGGATGCCAACGGGTCTTAGACCAGAACCCAAACAATAACCACATATTGCCTTTGGTTAGCCTAGAATAGCTTTCTACTTCTCTCTGACTCCACCATCTCCCCCCTGTTTTAGAAGGACATTGCCTTAAGGAAACCAGTCAGCCTTCTAGTTTTGTCTGATGGCTCTCTTTCAAGTGTCTTCACAATATTTCTCTTCCCTCAGTATTTCCTGTTGCCTAGACATTAGACCTAAAGCTGGGATTAAACTCATTTACTCTTCTGAATAAAGATTTCACCAGCATCCTTCCAGATTTGGGTGACTTCTAGAGGATGGTGTTTGTTATGTTTATTTCATCCAACCTTTTTTGCACTGGCATTGTCTGTAATCAGTGGGTCTGTTTACAAGACCTCACCGGTTGTTTCTGCTAAAGTGAAAAACCATTGGCTGGATCATCCCCTTGCCTCCTGAGGACACCATGATCAGAACAAACCCAGTGAGGATGAAAGGATTAAAGAAACTAGGAAGAAATGTCTTTCTGGCTACTTCAGACTTTAACCAAAAATTTCATTTGGGCTTTTCATAATATCTTATGGAAAAACCCAAATGAACCTTTTAGCCAACCCAATACTAAATATTTAGCAAGCACCTTATATATGCAATGTGCTGTTTATCATAAGTGATACAAAAATTTTAGACGGTGAATACTGTGGACTTCCAAACCAATAGACAGACATTCTGCAAGCTTCATGAGAATTACTATTACTACAGTTATTATACATATATATATATATAAATATATATATATATATATATATATATATATATATATATATATATATATATAATGTCATTCAAAGCTACTGCTATGTCAGTTGACTTTCAGCAATGGGGGAAGCAGCCCAGGATGGCAAGAAGTGCACAGGTTTGGGGATCTAGATGACTAAGATTACCAAGTTACCAAATTCTCTGAGCTTCAATTTGCTCACCTGAAAAATGTGACAAGAATAACTACTTCCAATGTTTATTGTGAGAATAAAAATTATGATGTTTTATATAAAAGCCCAGGGCATTGCTTGGCATCAAGCCGGCACTTAGTAAATGATGATTATTTCCCATTCATCTCTATCAGTAGTGTGTCAAATATGGATTTTTCCTAATAAGTGGGAATTTCATTTGTTTGCTCAAAAACTCACATGGAAAGAGCTATAGGGTATTGCAAATTCTGTTTCAAGTCAGCTCAGGCACCAGCCATTTCTGTCTCTTTAGTGTTGCAAATTTGCAACTCAGAAGACCCAAATCCAATTCTTTGCTGCCTATGGGGTCAACACAGAGTCGGACACGACTGAAGCAACTAGCAGCAGCAGCAGAAGCAGAGAGAAAGGACTTAAAATTCATAATGACAAAACATCATAAATATTATTTATTTTCCAAAAGAATTTGAAGTACCTTTCAATATTTAAAAACATGAAACAGTACAATTGTCATGTTATTATACATTAGTGGTGAAATGAACTGTTGATAGGAGAAAGTGACCATCTTTTTGGAAGGTAATTTGGCAATAAATATTAAAATTTTTTAAATACCCTTGCTCTACTGCAGCAATTCAACTTCTGAGAACTTATCCTAAGGATATGGGTGAAGATATATGCATAAAAGGAGCATCCTCAGTGGACACATAGAGGCACTAGCCAAATCTCTCTTTAGAAGTCCACCTCAGCTGCAGAGCACAGCCTCACCTGAGGCCATCCCCAGTGAAAGTGGCCCCAGGACTTGAAGTTATAAAAAGTCAGGTCATTTCCACCCAATTCGGGACAACTCTGATGGGCCCTTTCTATATAAGTGAGGTCTGTTGAGGCTATCAGCCTGTGTCAGAGTTCAACTTCTCCCTCACCCATTCCTGTTCCTTCCTTCTTCACTTCCCTGGCGTCAGTCCCTGATAACTATCTTATGCTTCAAATGGCATTTCTGTCTGTCTCTTGAGGACTCAACCTGTGATGGCATTATGCATGATTTGTTAGAAATGAGATCCTCAAAGCAATCTAAACAATAGGGATGGTGGAATAAATTATAGTTTTTCCATAGAATGAGATATTGTGCAATCAGTGAAAATGTAAAAGGATAGTCCATGACTATCCTTGAGATATTTAAAAATATATTATAATGGATACATGTATATGTATGACTGGGTCACTTTGCTGTACATCTGGAACTATCACAATACTGTTAATTGGCTGGAATAAATATCAATTGGCTGGAATAAATATCAATATTGGAATAAATATAAATATCACAATATTGTTAATTGGTGGAATAAATTATAGTTTTTCCATAGAATGAGATATTGTGCAATCAATGAAAATGTAAAAGGATAGTCCATGACTATCCTTGAGATGTTTAAAAATATATTACAATGGATACATGTATGTGTATGACTGGGTCACTTTGCTGTACATCTGGAACTATCACAATACTGTTAATTGGCTGGAATAAATATCAATTGGCTGGAATAAATATCAATATTGGAATAAAGGTAAATATCACAATATTGTTAATTGGTGGAATAAATTATAGTTTTTCCATAGAATGAGATATTGTGCAATCAATGAAAATGTAAAAGGATAGTCCATGACATCCTAGAGATATTTAAAAATATATTACAATGGATACATGTATATGTATGACTGGGTCACTTGGCTGCACATCTGCAACTATCACAATATTGTTAACTGGCTGTACTCCAGCATAAAATAAATAGTAAAAAAAATATATGCTTATGAAATATATATATATTACAAAGTGGGGGGAAGTCATCTATAAAGTAATCAAATCTGTGATCGTATTTTTCTTTTTTCTCATTTTTATTTTTTAAATTATGAAAATATGATAACACATTTATAGGAGACTCGGAAAATACAGAACAAAATTACATATAGTTCCCCTATAAATTTCAATTTTTTAAGCAGAGAAATTAAGATTTTTAGTTGGAGTTACATTATCAAATTCTCAAAACTTATTAGAATGAATATACAGAAAAGTAGAAGGATATAGTAGACCTGAAAAGCATTATGAACCAATTCAATATAATTAAAAGAATCTGCCTGCAATGTAAGAGACCCGGGTTCAATCCCTGAGTTTGGAAGATCCCCAGCAGAAAGAAATGGCAACCCAACCCACTCCAGTATTCTTACCTGGAGAATTCCATGGACAGAGGAGCCTGGTGAGCTACAATCCACAGGGTCGCAAAGAGTTGCTGCTGCTGCTGCTGCTAAGTCGCTTCAGTCGTGTCCGACTCTGTGCGACCCCACAGACGGAAGCTCACCAGGCTCCCCTGTCCCTGGGATTCTCCAGGCAAGAACACTGGAGTGGGTTGCCATTTCCTTCTCCAATGCATGAAAGCAAAAAGTGAAAGTGAAGAGTTGGACACGACTAAATGACTAACACACAAGACTTATGCAATTTTCACAGAACAGTAGGGTACAAATTCTATTCAAGCTCCCATATACTGTAAACTAGTAGACAACGGAACATATCCAGGGACATAAGACCAGGTGCAAAAATTTCATGGTCTAAAGGTATTGAAATCATACCTTTGGATGATTCACGTAAGAGTCTGTTTTCTTATGTGATTGCATTTTCTTTTGTGATTTTCTATTTTCTTGTGTGATTGCATTCTGTGTGTAATTTTTCCACACAGAACAATTTGGAAGAAACCCCACCCCCTAAAAAATAGGAGTTTCCTGATGGCCTAGTGGTTAGGATTGCCAGCTTTCAGTGATGTGATCCAGGTTCAATCCTTGGTCAGTGAACTGAGATCCAGCAAGCCACTCAAAACAGCAAAAAAAAAAAAACAAAACACCTCCACCCAAAGTTTAATGCTGGCATTTCTGAATGGAGATTTCATACTTATCTCTCTTCTACAATTTTTTGGCAAGAGGCATGTGTGTTGTTGCTCATTCACTCAGTCATATCTGACTCTTTGTGACCCCGTGGACTGCAGCACACCAGGCATCCCTGTCCTTAACCAGCTCCTGAAGCTTGCTCAAACTTATGTCCATTGCGTCGGTGGTGCCATCCAACCGTCTTATATTCTGTCATCCCCTTCTCCTCCTGCCTTCATCAGGGTCTTTCCTAATGAATCGACTCTTCGCATCCAAAGTATTAGAGTTTCAGCTTCAGCATTAGTCCTTCCAATGAATATTCAGGACTGATTTCCTTCAGGATTGACTGGTTTGATCTCCTTGCAGTCCAAGGAACTCTCAAGAGCCTTCTCCAACACCACAGTTCAAAAGCATCAATTCTTCAGCAGTAGAGACATGTAAACTACTTTTATAAATGAAAATATTTGTCTGACACAAAAATTTTCCAAAATTGATTTTCTGTCTTATCCCACAGGCTTCCCCCTTGCTTTCCCTGGACTTGTAAATGGTACCACACCTGAAATCTGGAGGTCATGCTGGACTTCCTCATTTCTTACCTCCATGTCTGCCCCATCCCCAGTCCTGTCCTTGCTGTCTCCTCAATATCACTCCAATTGGCCCCTCTTCCCCATTCTCATTTCCACTTTAGTTCATTAGCTCTCAGCTAGCTTTCAGGAATTGTATGACCTTTCTAAAATTCAATCTTATCATGCCACCCAATTAACTCCTCCTTCTAGGACTCCCAGTTGCCAGCTTAGGGGCCATCTTGATGGTTGCCATCACGTCAACATCGTTCAGGACTTGCTACTGCCCTCTTTTCTAACCATGTGTCCTGACTCATGTTTTTCTCTTTGTGAGAAATGTGCTTTTCTCCCTTCCTTTTCCTGCCTTTCTCCTACACATTCTTGCAGGCTCAATTCAGACCTCTTCCTTCTGAGACTCCTTCCAAAAATCCTTGCAGATCAACCTGGGCTACATTAGGCACGTCTTCTGTATGTCATCATAGCCCCTTCAGTCACGACGTTGAACAGTAACTCTGTGTTACGAAAAGGGGAGGAGCAGAAGAGCACTGGGCTGAACAATGCCTGGGGCAAAGATTGTAAAGAATGAAGGGACTCTGTGGCTGGAAATTCTTGCAAGAAGAGACAGATACAGTGGAAACTCTTCTAACAAAGTAACTGAGCTTTGTATTCCAGCTGGGTGTGTTTCATAAAAATGTCACCTGTTTTCCTCATAGAACCTTGAGTAACTTAGGAGTGCCTGACCCTGCCTGCTCATGCGAAGAGTTGACTCATTGGAGAAGACTCTGATGCTGGGAGGGATTGAGGGCAAGAGGAGAAGGGGACAGTAGAGGATGAGATTGCTGGATGGCATCACTGACTTGATGGATGTGCATCTCAGTGACCTCCGGGAGTTGGTGATGGACAGGGAGGCCTGGTGTGCTGCGATTCATGGGGTCGCAAAGAGTCGGACACGACTGAGTGACTGATCTGATCTGATCTGATCTGACCCTGCCTGACATATATCTGTTTTTCAATAATTGTTTATTGACTGGGGTATGTGTTGAGGTGGGGGGGTTTATAAAGTATATAACTCTTAATGCACAGAAGTAATCAAACATTAATAGGAGCAGAGTAGAAAATACCAATGATTACTAAAGCTTATCTAAGGTTTTTTTTTGTTTTTTTTTTTTTTTTTTTTTTTTGTTTTTCAGTAGGATTTCTCAACAGGTGTACTACTTAGAATCTGGGCTGGATAATTCTATCATAAGGGATTGTCGTGTGTATGATAGTATATTAGGAGCATCCCTGCCCTCCACCCACTAGGTGCTAGTAGTGCCTCTGTAGATGTGACCATCAAAAACATCTCCAGACATTGTCAGATGTCTCCTGGGGAGAAACCACCACCAGCTGAGAACCACGGCTCCTCAGGGAGAGACTGACTTTGTCAATTAATGCTTTGGTTCAGTAGATGGGTAACTCAGGTCCAAGCGTTTTGAAGCAAATGGGTGGGGTAAAGTAGAGAGGATTTAGATGAACTGGAGAGAAGGGAGTTACTCTGTGCTGAGGAAGAGGCAGGGGAGCATTGGGCTGAACAATGCCTGGAGCAAAGATCATAAGAATGAAGGGACCTTGTGGCTGGAAATCATTGCAAGAAAAGACAGGTACCATGGAAACACTTATAAAATAACTGAGCTTTGTATCCTGGTTGGATAAGGTTCATAAAGATGTCAGCCCTTACAGGTTCAGATAGCCAACATCCAAATTGCAGGTCTATTTCTCAGGCTTATAAAACACTTTTATTAACAGGAAGAATCAGTCCTGGAAGGTAGATGAAAAAAACATGTTAAATATGATGAAATTTCTGTTTGCAGATGATATGTTCTTCCACAGAGACGATTCTAAAAAATCCACTAAAAAGCTTAGAACTAATAAAATAATTCAGTAAAGCTTTGGATACAAAATCAACATACAAAAAGCATTTGCATTTCTATACACTAACCACAAACTATCTGAAAAAGAAAGAAAACAATCCTATTTATAAAACAATAAAATACTTAGATTTAGTCAAGGAGGTAAAATCTCTGTATTGAAATTTACAAGAGACTGATGAAAGAAATTAGAGAAGACACAAATTTGAAATGAAAAGATATCCAATGATCATGGATTGAAGTGAAAGTCTCTCAGTCATGTCTGACTCTGTGACCCCATGGACTATGCAGTCCATGGAATTCTCTAGGCCAGAATATTGGAGTAGATAACCTTTCTCATGGATTAGAGAATTAATATTGTTAAATGTTAATACTACTCAAAGTGACCTATATAGATTGAGTGCAATCCCTATTAAAATCCCAAATGGCATTTTCCACAGCAATAGAAAAAACAATCCTAAAATTTGTACAGAACCATAGTCAAAGCAGTCTCAAGAAAGAAGAGCAAAGCTGGAGGTATCACACTTCCTGATTTCAAATTTTATTACAAAGCTATCAGATCAGATCAGATCAGTCGCTCAGTCGTGTCCGACTCTTTGCGACCCCATGAACTGCAGCACGCCAGGCCTCCCTGTCCATCACCAACTCCCGGAGGTCACTCAGACTCACATTCATCGAGTCAGTGATGCCATCCAGCCATCTCATCTTCTGTCGTCCCCTTCCCCTCTTGCCCCCAATCCCTCCCAGCATCAGAGTCTTCTCCAATGAGTCAACTCTTCGCATGAGGTGGCCAAAATACTGGAGTTTCAGCTTTAGCATCATTGCTTCCAAAGAAATCCCAGGGCTGATCTCCTTCAGAATGGACTGGTTGGATCTCCTTGCAGTCCAAGGGACTCTCAAGAGTCTTCTCCAACATTAAAATAGAATGATACTAGCATAGAAACAGACACATAGGCCAATGGAAGAGAATCAATAGCACTGAAATAAACTCACAAATATAGTCAAGTAATATTTGACAAGGGAGCCAAGAATACTCATTGGGAAGGTAGACTCACTTCAATAAATTGTGTCGGAAAAACTAGATATTCACATGTTAAAGAATGAAATTGAACCTCTATTCTATAGCATTCACAAAAATTAACAGGAAATAAATGAATTGTAATACCAGAAGCCATAAAACGCCTAGAAGAATAAATAGAGAGAAAGCTGCCTGACAGTGGTCTTGGCAATGATTTTTGGATGACACCAAAAGTACAGGCAACAAAAGCGAAAATAAGCAAGTGGGACTACATCAAACTAAAGAGCTTCTGCACGGCAAAGGAAACCATCAGCAAAATTAAAAGTTAAGGTACAGAATAGGGAAAATAGTGACAAACCATCTATTTGATAAGGGGTTAATATCCAAAATATATAAGGAATTCATACAGCACACACACAGAAATCTGATTTAAAGAAAAAAACAGTTTTCTGAAGAAGCCATACAAATGGGCAACAGACACACAAAAAGATACTCATAATCACTAATCTTCAGGAAATGCATATCGAAATCACAGTGACATTACACCTGTTAAAATGGCCATTATCAAAAAGATGAGACAAGTGTTGGCAAGAACGTGGCAGAAAGGGAACCCGGTACACTGTTGGTGGGAATGTAAATTGATACAGCTACATGTGGGAAACAGTATGGTGGTTCCTCAAAAAATTCAAAACAGAACTACCATACAGTCCAGTAATTCCACTTCTGAATGTGGATTTTCAGGAAATGAAATCACTCTCTTGAGGAGTAACCCCATGTTCCTGACAGCATCACTCACAATAGCCAAGACACGGAGACAACTGAAGTGTCTATTGGCAGTTAAGTGGGTGAAGAAAAAATAAACCTATAATCTTAAAAAGCCAAACTCATAGAAATAGAGACTAGAATGGTGACTGCCAGGGCAGAGGCTGATGGAAATGGGCAGATATTGGTCAAAGGATAAAGACTTCCAGATTTTAGATGAATGAGTTCTGGGGATTTGATGAAACTCCAGTATTTTGGCCACCTCATGCAAAGAGTTGACTCATTGGAGAAGACTCTGATGCTGGGAGGGATTGGGGGCAGGAGGAGAAGGGGACGACAGAGGATGAGATGGCTGGATGGCATCACTGACTCGATGGATGTGAGTCTGAGTGACCTCCGGGAGTTGGTGATGGACAGGGAGGCCTGGCGTGCTGCGGTCCATGGGGTCACAAAGAGTCGGACACGACTGAGCGACTGATCTGATCTGATCTGATGGGGCTTCCCTGGTGGTTCAGACAGTAAAGAATCTGCCTACAATGCAAGAGACCCAGATTCGATCCCTGGGTCGGGAAGATCCCCTGGAGAAGGAAATGGCTACACACTCCAGCATTCTTGCCTGGAGAATTCCCTAGACAGAGGAGCCTGGTGGGCTACAACCCATGGGGTTGCAAAAAGTCAGACACGACTGAGCAACTAACACTTTCACATGCTGACTATAGTTAGCATATTATATGCTTGAAATTTACGAAGATATAACTTAAGTGTTGTAATCACAAAAAAGGAAGAAATGGTAATTACATAAAGTGATGGAAGTGTTAACTAACCTTATGGTGGTGATCATTTCGTGATTACATGTGTATCAAATCATTATGTTGTACACCTTAAGCTTACACAATGTTATATGTCAATTATATCTCACTAAACCTGGGAAAGAATTAAGTTCATGTAAAGAGAAAAAATATACATATATAATGATAAAGTCCTCAGTATCCCATCTTTACCTATAAAAACACATCCTTCAGTGTCAGTAATTAAAGGATTACAGATGTCAGTACTTCCATAATGGTATTCAGAAAGGTAGGTTTCTTTCTATATTTGGAAATGGGAGCCAGTGAGAAAAAAGTAGACACAGTGCTACAGACAATGTTTAAGAAATGAAGGTAAGAGGGAGGAATATAGATGTGCAGGCAGCAGAAAGGGAAAAAAACCTAGGTGAATCTCATATCACTCCTCCAAAAGGCAGACGAACATTGAAGAAGGCTTCAGTACAGTTTTTATTTTAATTGGAGTGTAATTGCTTTTCAATGCTGTGTTAGTTTCTACTATAGAACAAAGTGAATCAGCTCTATGTAAATATATATATATATCTCCTCCCACTTAAGTCTCCCCCACTCCTCCATGTAGGTCATCACAGAGTACCAAGGTTGACTGAGCTGGACACTCGTCACATAAGATGCTGAGGATGTTGAGTGTTCTGTCCAGTGGATGAAGGCAGGGGTCCTAAACGTGTCTTCAATCTGCTAGATGAGATGCACAGACTAGAGAGAAGCCCTTGGTACTTATTGACTTTCCCCCGTGTGCACAGACAGCTCATTAGGAGTCCAGCCGAGATGGTAGCTTTCAAAACATGGGGTCCACCCCATAATTTGAAGAGTAGCTGGTTATTTTCTTCCTACTGTAAAGATCTTAAGGCTTTGGGGTTTTTTGTTTTGTTTTGTTTTGTTTTTCCAGCATCTACAAAAGTTTCCTATCATTGAACTCAAAGTATTTAACATAGAATCTAAGACTTCTTTTTTCGTTGTTGTTAAGGTCCTGCATTCTAGCCAGATTTGCAAAACCACACTATAATTCTCTAAGTGATAGCAGTAAGATCAAAAGGACTTACCCTAGAATTAGCTTTAAAATAAACTATTGGGGCTTCTGGGAAAAAAGAAGAAGAGAATGTCTGTTTACTAAACTTATTTTCCTGCAGCCTAGTGGAATGAGTAAAATTAACTCTGTGTTTTTCCCTAAACGGATATATTTAGTAGTGATAGTCAAAGATAAAAATAGTCAAGCCCTGTTTTCCCTACAACATTTTTTTCCCTTTTTGTTTTTGTGTTTCGGTACGCAAGTTCTACCTGACCTCTCATTAAGTTTACTTGATCAGAGCAACAGCCTTTTTGTTTGTTCAGCTTGTTCTGCTAAAAAGCAGGAAAAAATTAAGCACGACATTTACTGTACTATTAACTTAGAATTGTAATAACTATTTGCATTTATATTTTGAAATATACAATATTTCATTTTATCTTTGTAGGAGGGAACAGCCCTCTATTACAGGAAACTGCTAAAAATTCAAACTATATTTTTAAAAGTGTCTTTAATTGTTTAGAAATGTTTAGAAGTCTTTGTTAACGTTTATTTTGTCTGCACTGGGTCTTGGTTGTTGCATGTGAGTGAGTGGGGGCTACAGCAGTGAGTGGGGGCTACTCTTCATTGCGGTGTGCAGGTTTCTCATTGCATTGGCTTCTCTAGTTGCAGAGCACAAGCTCTAGATCATGGGCTCAGTGGTTGTGGTGCATGGGCTTAGTTGCTCTGTGGCATGTGGAATCTTCCTGGACCAGTGATCCAACCCAGGTACCCTGCATTGGCAAGCAGATTCTCACCCACTGTACCACCAGGGAAGTCCCCCCAAATTTTTCCTTCTTCCTATTTCTGTGAATAGTGCCTAGATATCGATTGAAATGTTAGCTTCAAAAAGGAAAGGATTCCAAAACTATAAAATAGATTGGTCTGGGGAAAAAGAGACCCAAGTTGTGCTCCCAGATTCTCCCTTAATAGTCATCAGAGAGGCAGTGGTGGGAGAAAGGTGATCTCCAGCACACCTCACTCTCCCCTCCATGCAGAGTGAAGAGATGTTACAAACAGCTATGAAATGAAGCCGTTGGCTATTCTTCAGAGTTCCAGCACAGCCATGAAATCTCAGTCTACACAGAGGAGAGTCAGGTGTCCCCTCAGGGGTTGGAAATAGCCATGGAAGAGGCCAGCCTTGACTCAACTCCTTCAGAAGGTCCTTTGTGAAAAAAGGAAAAGGGATTTCCTTGAATGTAGACATCAGTTTAGAATGCTCACAAGGGTCTCTGATGTAAATTGTCAGTCTACCAGGAGTTCTTGGACTAAAAATGATCCACCCATGACTCTACCATGGACACTTGTGGACAAAAATAAACCAGTCAGGCCAAACTATTTCAATCCTATGTAACTGAAGCTTTCATACACACACACACACACACACACACACACACGCAGGAGACACAAGAGATGCAGATTCCATCCCTGGGCAGAAAGATCCTCTGGAGTAGGAAATGGCAACCTGCTCCAGTATTCTTGCCTGGGAAATCCCATGGACAGAGGAGCCTGGTGGGTTACAGTCCATGGGGCCAAAGAGAGTCGGACATGACTGAGTGACCTAGCACACACAAAACTTTATATATATACACACACACACAACACAGACACACCCATGTCCCCATAGATTATACACATCAGATATCTTGTGTTGGATCTTTGAATAAATAGAGGTAGTGATCAGGGGTCGATGGCTCTGTTATTTGAAAAAGTATTATAATAGGTGCCATTTTATTTTTTCAGAGATAGACCTCTGGTCATGATCTAGGTAAGGAAAATGGGGTCTGCAACTTTGCTGTGTAAAATGTAGAATGCTGTTTTCTACCATCAGGAAAAATTCTTCGCGAAATGTATTAGCTTTCAGTTCAGTTCAGTTCAGTCGCTCAGTCGTGTCCAGCTCTTTGCAACCCCATGGACAGCAGCACTCCAGGCTTCCCTGAGCTTGATCAAACTCATGTCCATTGAGTCAGTGATGCCATCCAACCATCTCATCCTCTGTCGTCCCCATTTCCTCCTGCCATCAATCTTTCCCAGCATCGGGGTCTTCTCCAATGAGTCAGTTCTTCACATCAGGTGGCCAAAGTATTGGAGTTTCAGCTTCAACATCAGTCCTACCAATGAACACCCAGGACTCCTTCCAATGAACACCCAGGACTGATCTGCTTTAGGATGGACTGATTTGACCTCCTTGCAGTCCAAGAGATTCTCAAGAGTCTTCTGCAACACCACAGTTCAAAAGCATCAATTCTTCAGCGTGCATCTTTCTTTATAGTCCAACTCTCTCATCCGCACATGACTACTGGAAAAACCATAGCTTTGACTAGATGGACCTTTGTCAGCAAAGTAATGGCTTTAGAGATGTATTTCCTTTCTATAATATGTACTTAGATGGTCTAGTCTCTGAAAACAATTGTTCAAACTTGGGAGATCTTGCGTGAGTGTGTGTTTTACTGGCCCAGAAACCTCAGTAGAAACAGAATTTGTTATGCCAACAGCCATCCTGTATTGCTCTGTTAGAAATATTTATCACCACCCCCACCACTTTCACTTCAAACCAAACCTTAGAAGATGTATTTCTGTGTGTCTTCTTCTGTTTAAGGATGTCTAGTGAGTCTTAGTAAGAAACCAACTCCCATAGGTAATGAGTGGAATATTCTTAAGCTGGCATGAATTTGGCCTTGGGAAATATTAACATTTATGAAAAGTATTTCTCCAACAAAAGAGAACAGGGTAGACTTTAAGGTAAGGCAGAAAGGCTGGGAAGCTGAATAAACCTATAAATTGTTTAACTTTCAGAAGTGTTTAGGTTCCAGAAATAGTTGTATTCAAAGCATAGGTTTAAGGCAGTGGTGAACATTTTTATATTCTAATTCTCTTCTGAAGTGTGGAGACCTTCAGCAAAGTTGGATACACAGCTTTGTTAGTGGTGTCTTGAGGGTATGGCAAGTGCTACCTGGGAAAGGTGAGTGTCTGGCGTAGTTGAGAGACTGAAACGGGCAGTGAGAATTCTGCAGAAGTATACAGCTGAACCAGAGAAATCTGGAGATATGTTCACTCTTAAGAATCCGTGGAGGATATCCTTGCTGGTCTAGTGGCTATGACTCCTTGCTCCCAATGCATGGGGCCAGGTTTGATCTCTGGTCAGGAAACTAGGTCCCACACGCTGCAACTAAGAGTTCATATGCTATAACTAACACCCAACACAACCAAATAAACTTTTTTTTTAGTTTTTGAAAAGAATACTTGGAGATATTTGGGGAAGCTGAGATGGTCGTTCAAGGCATTGTATTTGAAAATTAAAAGAGCTGTAACTCCAAAAGATCAAAGATTTAGGAGTAGTCAAGAGATATCTGGGTATAATATAAATTTGTGAACTGATTTTACTCTAATAGTGGTGGAATAGGCCAGAAGAATGTTATTTACCTATCACTTCACTTTCTAAAATCTTATTAATCGTTATGCCATGGCCAAATTTTCAATAACTTTTATTTTCCTGTAACATATATAAAAACAAATCTAAATTGATAAATTTCAACAGCCAAACTTTACACCATTTTGAAAGAAAAGCTTTATTTGACAACACATGCAATAAATTACCAATTTAATTATGTTAACGAGTTAACTTTTTCTGATTCTCCCTTAGAAATTAGAGAAAAATTTTACCTTAATAGGATTTGTCCTTCCAGAACTTCTTTTAATCTCCAAATTTATAGCTGCATAAAAATTCACGACTAGGAAACTTAAAGCATTAACATGGGTGAAAAAGGAAAATTAATTAATCAGCATATATTTCAGATCAGATCAGATCAGTTGCTCAGTCGTGTCCGACTCTTTGCGACCCCATGAACCGCAGCACGCCAGGCCTCCCTGTCCATCACCAGCTCCCGGAGGTCACCCAGACTCACACCCATCAAGGTCAGTGATGCCATCCAGCCATCTCATCCTCTGTCGTCCCCTTCTCCTCCTGCCCTCAATCCCTCCCAGCATCAGAGCATATATTTGTTGAGCAACAAAAAATATTTATTGAGTTGCTAGCTAGCAGAGATACCAAGACACATAAACGCTGCTGCTGCTGCTAAGTCGCTTCAGTCGTGTCCGACTCTGTGCGACCCCATAGACAGCAGCCCATCAGGCTGTGCCATCCCTGGGATTCTCCAGACAAGAACACTGGAGTGGGTTGCCATTTCCTTCTCCATTGCGTGAAAGTGAAAAGTGAAAGTGAAGTCGCTCAGTCACAGCCGACTCTTTAGCGACCCCATGGACTGCAGCCTACCAGGCTCCTCCATCCATGGGATTTTCTAGGCAAGAGTACTGGAGTGGCTTGCCATTGCCTTCTTCTCACATAAACGCTGGTCCCTCAAAAGTCAAACACAAATATGAACTTTATAAAATACTAGGAGTATTTTGACTTTAATTCAAATTTTAGAGATAAGATTATTTCTGCTCTTCTTGTGGCTTGTAGAAATTTCACATCATTTGCAAAATAATTGCAATGTAATCCCGCAAGAAAAATTCTTTGCCAATGAAGTGTTTTGTTCTTCAAGCCCTCACTGACAGAAAAGTTTACTGGATGCTAAATTAAAAGATCAGGACCTATAAATTTTCAGATCTACTTTTAATTGCTATCCTGACACATTTGGCCAACACAGTGGAGAAAATAAATTCTTGTGAATAACTAAGATTTTCAGAATCAGACATCAGTATCCTGCATGTTTATTGCCATATCTGTTGGATACATCTAATGTCAGGTTAGGACAGTGGTTGTAAATTAACATGACACCCACCATAAACATCCATTTCTAGTCTGATCCTTTTGAAAAGATCCCTGGGCTTATAATTCTTAAAGTTCTTAAAAGCACGATTAGAGTAGGAGCATGAATTATGAAGGTAGTACTTAACAGACAATTATAAGATTTAGAAAAAGAAGGAGAAAAACTTTTCAAAGTCAAGTCAAGCAGGATCTTAATAACACTGGGCCCACAGACCTCAACTAAAGCTGGCGTCAAGTAGCTTGGCTGACGTTTCTGCATCTCCTTATCACCTTGTACATGAAAGCATGCTACCAACGTCAATACTCATTGTACTACATTAATATCTCCCACCATCCAGGCATATTCTACCAATGCAAGAGATCAACGATGATTATAAGACTGATAAGGGAGAGCTAAATATTTGTAATATTGTGAATACTAAGAATAAAGGCTCCGGTAAAATGTGCCTGGGGATAGTCTGGAAAATTGACTTAAATTTATCCTAGTAAATCTCAATTTATTCTTTTTTTAACCTTCTATGAACCTCTTCTTTGCCTTCTGCATGTGTTTCATAAAGAAAACCAAATGAAGGAACTTTCCAGGAGGTCCAGTGGTTAAGAATCCAGGGGATGCAGGTTTGATCCCTGGTGAGGGAACCTGGTTTTAGAAAAAGCAGAGGAACCAGAGATCAAATTGTCAACATCCACTGGATCATCGAAAAAGCAAGAGAGTTCCAGAAAAGCATCTACTTCTGCTTTATTGACTATGCCAAAGCCTTTGACTGTGTGGATCACAATAAACTGTGGAAAATTCTGAAAGAGATGGGAATACCAGACCACCTGATCTGCCTCTTGAGAAACCTATATGCAGGTCAGGAAGCAATGGTTAGAACTGGACATGGAACAACAGACTGGTTCCAAATAGGAAAAGGAGTTCGTCAAGGCTGTAAATTGTCACCCTGTTTAGTTAACTTATATGCAGAGTACATCATGAGAAATACTGGGCTGGAAGAAACACAAGCTGGAATCAAGATTGCCAGGAGAAATATCAATAACCTCAGATATGTAGATGACACCACCCTTATGGCAGAAAGTGAAGAGGAACTAAAAAGCCTCTTGATGAAAGTGAAAGAGGAGAGTGAAAAAGTTGGCTTAAAGCTCAACATTCAGAAAACGAAGATCATGGCCTCCGGTCCCATCACTTCATAGGAAATAAATGGGGAAACAGTGGAAACAGTGGCTGACTTTATTTTTCTGGGCTCCAAAATCACTGCAGATGGTGACTGCAGCCATGAAATTAAAAGACGCTTACTCCTTGGAAGGAAAGTTATGACCAACCTAGATAGCATATTCAAAAGCAGAGACATTACTTTGCCAACAACGGTTCGTCTAGTCAAGGCTATGGTTTTTCCAGTAGTCATGTATGGATGTGAGAGTTGGACTGTGAAGAAGGCTGAGCACCGAAGAATTGATGCTTTTGAACTGTGATGTGGAAAAGACTCTTGAGGGTCCCTTGGACTGCAAGGAGATCCAACTAGTCTATTCTAGAGGAGATCAGCCCTGGGATTTCTTTGGAAGGAATGATGCTAAAGCTGAAACTCCAGTACTTTGGCCACCTCATGCGAAGAGTTGACTCATTGGAGAAGACTCTGATGCTGGGAGGGATTGAGGGCAAGAGGAGAAGGGGACGACAGAGGATGAGATGGCTGGATGGCATCACCGACTCGATGGACATGAGTTTGAGTGACCTCTGGGAGATGGTGATAGACAGGCAGGCCTGGCGTGCTGCGATTCATGGGGTCGCAAAGAGTCAGACATGACTGATCGACTGAACTGAACTGAACTGAACTGAGGGAACTAAGATCCCACAAGCCACAAGGCAACTGAGCCCATGTGCACCACAATGAAAGATCCAACATGATACAACAAAGATCACGCAAGCCACAACTAAGACTCAGTGCAGCTAAGTAAATAATTAAAAAAAAATTTTTTTTAAGGCCTAGTACTAATGGCAACCCACTCCAGTATATCTTGCCTGGAGAATCCCTTGGGCGGAGGAGCCTGGTGGGCTACGGTCCACGGGGTCGCAAAGAGTCGGACACGACTGAGCGACTTCACTTCACTTTCACTGAGCATTAAAAATAAAACAAACAAAAAAAACAAATGGAGACATTCCTTCTTGGTGCTTTCAAAGCAACAGAGAAAGAAACTATGACTTTCTGTGCTTCCAGCTCCCTCCCTGAGATCTAGCCAGCCCACACAGACCCAGCCCGGGGGCAATGATCAGTCACCTTCAAATTCCCAGAGCTCAGAACTGTGTTCTCAGCACAGGAAGTCCAAGTGTGAAAAGTGGAAATATTGTCTATCCACATTTTCTTCGTAAGAAAGTGAAGAAGTGTTAGTCACTCAGTTATATCCGACTCTTTGTGACCCACCAAGTTCCTCTGTCCCTGGGATTTCCCAGGCAAGAATACTGGAGTGGGTTGCCATTCCCTTCTCTAGCAGATCTTCCCCACCCAGAGATCAAACCCACGTCTCCTTCATTGCAGGAAGATTCTTTCCTGTCTGAGCCACCAGGGAAGCCCTTTCTTCCTAGCAGTTGTAATTAAAATTAAAATAGGCTTATATCATAATCTTATATTGAATATATATTGTTTTGTCACTATATTGAAATTTATCAAAATTCAAATAGTTGTAAATGAAGAATGAATAATAATAACTTGAAATGTTGAAATAATTAATTAAGGTGATTAAAATGGAACCCACTCCAGTATTCTTGCCTGGAGAATCCCATGGATGGAGGAGCCTGGTAGGCTACAGTCCACGGGGTCACAAAGAGTTGGATATGACTGAGTGACTTCACTTCACTTCTTCACCTTCTTAAACCTAGCTGTCAAACAAAAACAGCATTCTTGGCCCCTAAGAATAAAAGATTCAGATAAAAATGTTTTCTAATGAGCAGTATGCTTAGTCTTACAGAAAAGGCCAAAATTCCAATCAACCTTGCTAAAATTGCATGCCTGCTAACTTGAGCTATTTTGAGATTTTTTTTAAAGTTAAACCATGTCTGAGTTACAGAAGAAATATGCACAGTTCTCTTGTGCATAGAAACAAAGCCTGATCTGTTCATTCCACCTTGTTATTTAAATTCTTTGAAAAATTAGATGAATCTGATAATTTATGAAACCAACTTTGAAATTATATTCAATGCAGCCTAATGCACTTGTGGAGTGATGTGATAATAATAGCCACCACTTCTTGTGTGCTGGTCTTTATGTATTATTGACACATATGTAATTCTCACAAAGAGACAAAAGAAAAAAAATTGCATGAAAGTACTCCTACTTAAGATGTTAATACTTGGCCCAAAACCACTAAGAATCAGAGCCAAGAGTCAAACCATGTCTAACACCAAAGTCTGAGCTCTGTTTATGAAGCAATGATATTTAGATAATTGTTAGTGATCCTAATAACGTCTCATTTTAAAAATAGTAGAACCATTGCATTTTATGCCATAACTTCAGTATCTTGCTGTCCATCAAACATTGTGAGAACACTGAAATTTGAAATTATTAGAAAGGGAATTTAGAAAGGAAAAGGGTACTAACTGGATATTAGAGGGGAAAAAAATCTCTCTTAAAAAAGTTCCATCAGCCGGGATGTTCAGATTCAATAGAAGAGCTCTCTGCTCCTCCTCCAAGGTTCACCTCTGCATCTGGGCTCTAGAATCTCCTTTCTCAAAGTGAGGTCCTCAGACCAGCAGCCCAGGTGCTTGTTAGAAACAGTTTCAGAAGCTGCATTTTAAGAAGATCTAGGTTCTCATATACTCATGAAAGTATGAAACGCTCTGCTGGATGATACATTTCTTATCCTCCCCCACCCCTCATCAGTCCCCCAGTCATTCCATTTCTTTGCTGTGTTGTCAGTTTCTCTCTGCTGTTTTTGTTTCCTCACATAGAAACACTTTTATAAACAACAGCAACAAAAAACAACCCTCTCTGATCCTGCCCTGAATCCAGCTATGGCCCTGTTTTGCTCCTTTTCTCAACCAAGTGCCCTGAAGGTGGTGTCTGTGCCCCCTGAATCTGTATTTTCACCCTCTGTTCATATCCCAACCCACTGCAGGATGGTTCAATTACTTCTTGGATATCATCTGGCGTCTACTACATGTGAAGCACTGAACCAGACTTGGGATAAAATGATGTGCAAGAAACACTGTCTTTGCCTTCGAATGAGTATCTTCAAAATTGTTTTCACATAGATCACCACCGACTTCCTAAATTGCCAATTTCAGTAAGCACTTTTCTTTTATTATTTAGGAGACTCCAGTTGTCTTCCTAGGTCAGACATCAAACATAATTTGCATTTTATTAAATGCAATACTACTCTTCTCACTAACTTTTTTTTAAAGGAAATAGCTATTTTAATCGAAATGTTATCTGTTAAGTCGTAAGGTTTTTATTTTAAAATACATTAACATTATTAAAATTCTGACTTAAATTTATGATTTATAAACCAACAGGTATAACTTAAAAAGTTCCTCTGGGCTTTCGACTTTCAGCTCAGAGGAGGCAAAGGTGCAACTTTCTTCGGTAGTCTGGAATCTGGGTTCACCTGAAACCAGCCGCCTCCACCATACTGCCTAAGCATGTGTTAGTCACTCAGTCGTGTCCAACTCTTTGCGACCCCATGGACGGTAGCCTGCCAGGCTCCTCTAACCATGGAATTCTCCAAGCAAGAATACCAGAGTGAGTTGCCACTCCCTTCTCCAGGGCATCTTCCCAACCCAGGGTTTGAACTTAGGTCTCCTGGATTGCATACAGACATTTTACTAACTGAGCCACCAAGCCCAACGAAGTCAAAGTAGTGTACCTGTGGTATACCTTTGGGGAAGTTGGTGTCGTGTCTGCCCTGGCCCCCAAGATTGGCCCCCTGGGTCTGTTTCCAAAAGAGGCTGATGGTAACACCACCAAGGTGATTGGAAGGGTCTGAGTATTAAAAGGAAAATGACGATTCAGAACAGACAAGCCAAGGCTGAGGTGATACCTTCTGCTTCTGCCCTTATCATCAAAGCCCTCAAAGAACCGCCAAGAGACAGAAGCAGAAAAATATTAAGCACAGTGGAAACATCACTTTTGATGAGATTATCAACATTGCCCAGCAGATATGGCATCAATCCTTACCCAGAGAACTCTCTAGAACCATTAAAGAGATCCTGGCGACTGGTCAGTCTGTGGGCTGCAACGCTGATGGTTGCCACCCTCATGACTTCATAGATGACATCAACAGTGGTGTGGGGAGTGCCCAACTGGTTAAGAACTACAAAGAAAGGAAAAACAATAAAGAATTGACAACCAGTGGATAAAAAAAAAGTCCTCTGGGCTCATCAAAATTTTTAAGTGTTAAGGCTTCTAAGATGGAAATGTTTGAGAGTAACGATCCCGTTTTAGAACCAGGTTAGTTGCTCAAAAAATCCTTAATATCTACATAGCTATCAACTGTAGAATTATATTAGAGGGGTATGAATAAACTGGCCTAAGCATTTCCCCCACTATTTTTTATTAATTTAGCTAAAGAAGTCACTTTCTCAAGGCATTCCATGCACAGTGAGGAAACACTAGATGACTACTAGCCTTGGGAAACTAAGAGCCTCCATTGGAATCCTTGTATCAAATGAGATACGTGGATTCTGAAAACAGAAAAAAGCAAGGTAAAAACAAAAACAGTAAGGTGAATGGCTTTAAACATCCTATGTTGATTTTGCCCACAAATCATACTTTGTAAAAGTCTTAAAATAAATCAGCACTGCTGTACTCTTATCTTGAATACTTCATATGTAGCCGATTACTAAGTCACACCAGAATATAGCTGTGAGAGCAAATATTCACATATTAAAATATTTAAGGCATGTGTATTTTGTTTATAAAAGAAATCAGTTCTTCATAAGAATGCATCTTTTAAATTATACCCAGACCACAAAATATTCTCTGGTCTCAGTGGTTAAAAAAAAAAAAAATGAACAGTGTAAGATTCCCATTAACTGTATACACTATTATCAAATGTGTATACTTGTATAGCGGTGGTGGAGGGTGGGAGGAATCTCTGCCTTCAAATACTTAGTATGCAGGGCAAAACAAAGAAAAATAACTTTCTACTACTGAACCCTAAGGAAAATTCAAATGCAGTTTTTTGTTCATCTTCTAATATAGGTAAACTCCCAATACACAATGCAACTTTTCAGCAGATAGGTTTTACAACATTTTAAAATAATAGTCTAAATTTAAAACTTTTGCATGTGCTTCAAGTCTTTCCTGTTTTGTTGTTGCTCAATCGTTCAATCTTATTCGACTCTTCGTGACCCCATGGACTGCAGCACACCAGGCTTCCCTGTCCTTCACCATCTCCTGGAGTTTGCTCAAATTTATGTCCATTGATGCATCGATGCCATCCAACCATCTCATCCTCTGTCATCCCCTTCTCATCCTGCCTTCAATCTTGCCCAGCATCAAGGTCTTTTCCAATGAGTTGGCTCTTTGCATCAGTTGGGCAAAGTATTGGAGCTTCAGCATCAGTCCCTCCAATGAATAGTCTGAATCGATTTCCTTTAGGATGGACTGGTTTAATCTCCTTTAAGTACAAGGGACTCTCAAGAGTCTTCTTATCAATACCACAGTTTGAAAGCAATTCTTCAGTGCTCAGCCTTCTTTATGGTCCAACTCTCACATCCATACATAACTACTGGAAAAAACCATAGCTTTGACTATACAGACCTTTGTTGGCAAAGTAATGTTTCTGCTTTTTAATGTGCTGTCTAGGTTGGTCATAGCTTTTCTTCCAAGGAGCAGGTGTCTTAATTTCATGGCTGCAAGCACCATCTACAGTGATTTTGGAGCCCATGAAAAGAAAGTCTGTCACTGTCTCCATTGTTTCCACACCTATTTGCCGTGAAGTGATGGGACCAAATGCCATGATCTTTGTTTTTTGAATGTTGAATTTTAAGCTAGATTTTTCACTCTCCTCATTCACTTTCATCAAGCAGCTCTTTAGTTCTTCTCTTTCTCCCATAAGGGTGGTGTCATCTGCATATCTGAGGTTGTCGATATTTCTCCTGGCAATCTTGATTCCAGCTTGTGCTTCATCCAGCCCAGCATTTCACATGATGTACTCTGCATAGAAGTTAAATAAGCAGGGTGACAATATACAGCCTTGACGTACTCCTTTTCCTATTTGGAACCAGTCTGTTGTTCCATGTCCAGTTCTAACTGTTGCTTCTTGACCTGCATACAGATTTATTAGGAGGCAGGTAAGGTGGGCTGGTATTTCCATCTCTTTAAGAATTTTCCACAATTTGTTGTGATACACACAAAGGCTTTAGCATAGTCAGGGAAGCAGAATTTTTTTCAGAATTCTCTTGCTTTTTCTATGGTCCAATGAATGCTGGTAGTTTGATCTCTTTCATGTTTAAGATACAAACAAAACTTCAGGCAATTTGTTTTCATCTTGTCCTCACTGAACATGTGCAGGACAGAGCTCCTATCCTTTAGCTCTTAAAGAATACACTATTGAATATAACTGTTATTTAAATACCAACTATGTTTACATGTCATAAAGGCATAATTGCAAGTGAACTAAAATGTATCATTCATATCATTTGGGACTTATTCTTGAACATGTGGATTTTTATTTTAATTCAGTTACACTCATATCTGTTTTATAGATTAGAATGGCTTTACTATATATTTCTATGCATATTAAAATCATAATATTAAATCATTCATTTTGCAAAATAGCTTTTATTATTGATTGTGTACATTCAGTGCCTCTAAATCAAGGATTCCCAACCATGCTATCAATTAGACAGGAAATTAATGCTCAAAACTTATAGCATTTGTTGTCTACAAAGCCTCCTTTGTAGACAATATAATAATATCTGGGCATGGAAGACCTCTTGGAGGAGGGCATGGCAACCCACTCCAGTACTCTTGCCTGGAGAATCCCGTGAACAGAGGAGCCTGGCGGTCTGTGGTCCATAGGGTCGCAAAGAGTCACATATGACTGAGCAACTTAGAACGTACACATGCAATGTGTGTAAGGGGTCAAAATTTGAAATCAAAAGAAACAATTGAAACGACAAAACTTATTTTCTGCTGTCTGAAAACAGTATATTCCACATTTGGTTTTTGGTAGTAATCTTGTTGAGAGCATAAGGAATCTAAGATTTTACTAGAGAATTTCATAAGATTAAAACATTACAAGTGAAAAAGTTGGCTTAAAGCTCAACATTCGGAAAACGAAGATCATGGCATCTGATCACATCATTTCATGGGAAATAGATGGGGAAACAATGGAAACAGTGTCAGATTTTATTTTTGGGGGGCTCCAAAATCACTACAGATGGTGATTGCAGCCATGAAATTAAAAGATGCTTACTCCTTAGAAGAAAAGTTATGACCAACCTAGATAGCATATTCAAAAGCAGAGACATTACTTTGCCAACAAAGGTTCGTCTAGTCAAGGCTGTGGTTTTTCCTGTGGTCATGTATGGATGTGAGAGTTGGACCGCGAAGAAGGCTGAGCACCGAAGAATTGATGCTTTTGAACTGTGGTGTTGGAGAAGACTCTTGAGAGTCCCTTGGACTGCAAGGAGATCCAACCAGTCCATTCTGAATGAGATCAGCCCTGGGATTTCTTTGGAAGGAATGATGCTAAAGCTGAAACTCCAGTACTTTGGCCACCTCATGCGAAGAGTTGACTCATTGGAAAAGACTCTGATGCTGGGAGGGATTGGGGGCAGGAGGAGAAGGGGACGACAGAGGATGAGATGGCTGGATGGCATCACTGACTCGATGGATGTAAGTTTGAGTGAACTCTGGGAGTTGGTGATGGACAGGGAGGCCTGGCGTGCTGCAATTCATGGGGTCTCAAAGAGTCGGACACGACTGAGTGACTGAACTGAACTGAATATTTACATGTGTACAAGTCCATCTAAATTAGCCCTAAAATCCTTTACAATGATTACACACTTTTCAGAGTGGTTTTACTTTAACTTCAATCAGGGATTTTCATATTGTGCAGAGAATTTTAGACCAAAGTTAGTTTCCTATATAAGATATGAATGTGTATGTACATACATACACACATATGTGTGTGTATATATATATATGTATATATACACATATATACTTGTTAATTCCAGATAATTTATATACACCCATGCAAATACACCTATATATATATATATATATATATATATATATATAAACTTTCCCTAGAAGAAATAATTTCTATAAATAGAAAAGTATTTTTAAAAGAAATTAAGAGTATTTTTGGAGAAGGAAATGGCAACCCACTCCAGTGTTCTTGCCTGGAGAATCCCAAGGACAGGGGAGCCTGGTGGGCTTCCGTCTCTGGGGTCACACAGAGTTGGACACGACTGAAGCGACTTAGCAGCAGCAGCAGCAGCAAAAGTATTTTTAAAAGTAATTAAACTATGCCTCTTGCAATTTTCTACAAGCATCAGTATGTCTCTTAAGCCTATAGATGCCTCTTTTGAAAACTACAGTAGTAAACATTAATGGCTAAAAATCTCTTTTAAACTATATTATTTTCATTAAATGAAATAAGCAGGTTTGTTGCACACAGCCCAGCTATAACGCTTACCTAATAAGCACTGTTTCTACACAAATCTAAGATGGAAATTAAATGTAAATCAGATTTCTTTGTTTAAATAATTTTTACACTAAATTAAAGATATAATTTATTTACATATAATATCTAAGGTTTTCATTTAAGATATAAGGGCTTCCCCTGTGGCTCAGCAGTAAAGAATCCACCTGCAAGGCAGGAGATGTGGGATAAGCAGTTTCGATCCTTGGGTCAGGAAGATCCCCTGGAGGAGGGCATGGCAAGCCACTGCAGTATTCTTGTCTAGAGAATCATATGCACAGAGGAGCCTGGCGGGCTACAGTCCTTAGGGTCACAAAGAGTCAGACATGGCTGAAGCAAATGAGCATGCACACACACGAAGTTTGATTCACCATAGAATACAGATAACTTTCGTTTTAGTCACAAATGAACACAAAACATTAGGAGTTAAACCTTGTAGAGTTCATAAATTTCCTCTGATTCAGTCATTTAAAGCAAATCACTATGCCTAGTGAAAGGCGATGTTTAGTCAGCTCTTAAAAGTCCACCAAGAAAAACATTTAAAGTTTCATTTTAATCTCATTTCCCCAAAACATATTATGATCCTTAACAGCAACATGCAGAAATGACTCATAACTAGACATACAAATAGTCAACAGACACATGAAGAGGTGCTCAACTTGCTTGTACTGTTGTGCTCAGTCATACTTTACTCTTTGTGACCCAAGGGACTTTAGCCCAGGCTCCTCTGTCCATGGGAAATTCCAAGCAAAAGTACTGGAGTGGGTAGCTATTTCCTTCTCCAGGGGGTCTCCCTGACCCAGGGATTGAACTCATGTCTTTTGCATCTCCTGCACTGGCAGGCTGATTCTTCACCACTGGGCCACCTGGAAGCCCAGGGAAATACAAATCAAAACCACAGTGAGATATCACCTCGTGTCTGTCAGAGTGGCTACCATCGAAAGAACCACAAATGACCAGTGTTGGTGAGGATGTGGAGAAAAGGAAACCCTCATACACTGTTGGTGGGAATGTAAATTGGTGCCGTCTGGAATGTGCATATGGAAAACAGTATGGAGGTTCCTCAAACAACTAAAAATAGAACTGCCATGTGATCTAGCAACTCCACTCCCAAATGTATAGCTGAAGAAAACAAAAGCACTAATTCAAAAGATAAATGCACCCCAATATCCATAGCAGCTTTATTTACAGTTGCCAAGATATGGAAACAACCAACGTGCATATCAACAGATGAATGGATAAAAAATATGTGGTATCTATACAATAGAATACTATTCGGCCAAAAAGAATGAGATTTTGCCATCTGCAACAACATGGATAGACCTAGAAGGTATTATGTTTCGTGAAATGTTGGACAGAGAAAATCAAATATTCTATGTTATAACTTATATGTGGAATCTAAAAAAAATAAAACAAAGGAATGAATGTAACAAAACAGAAACAGATTCACAAAACAAACTAGTGGTTATCAGTGGGGAGTAGGAGAGGGAAGGGAGGAGGGGCAAGATAAGAATAAGGGATTAAAAGATATAAACTATCATGTATAAAAAAACAAGCTCTAAGGATATACTGTAGAGCACAATATGACAAATATTTTAGCATAACTTTAAATGGAGTGTAATCTATGATTTCGAATCATGTTGTACACCTAAAACATGTGTGCGAGCTCAGTTGCTCAGTCGTGTCTGACTCTTTGCAACTCCATGGACTGTAGCCCACCAGGCTCCTCTGTCCATGGGGTTTCCCAGGCAGGAAAACTAGAGTGGGGTGCCATTTGTGACTCCAGGGCATCTTCCCAACACAAGGATCAAACCCATGTTTCTTGCGTCTCCTGCATTGGCAGGATCTTTACCACTGAGCCACTTGAGAAGCTCCGTACACTTAAAGCATACTGTAAATCAAATATAACAATAAAAAATTAAGATTTTTCAAAGTTGGTGTTCAACCTAGAAAACTTTGAGAAACTACATAAATTCTTGCTAATATGTCATTAAGAACTAAGAAGTTATATAGGAGAAACCCAGCAAGGCAACAGGCAGAACACTGCTTCAGATCAGATCAGATCAGATCAGTCGCTCAGTCGTGTCCGACTCTTTGCGACCCCATGAACCGCAGCACGCCAGGCCTCCCTGTCCATCACCAGCTCCCGGAGGTCACCCAGACTCGCATCCATAGAGTCAGTGATGCCATCCAGCCATCTCATCCTCTGTCGTCCCCTTCTCCTCCTGCCCTCAATCCCTCCCAGCATCAGAGTCTTCTCCAATGAGTCAACTCTTCGCATGAGGTGGCCAAAATACTGGAGTTTCAGCTTTAGCATCATTCCTTCTAAAGAAATTCCAGGATTGATCTTCTTCAGAATGGACTGGTTGGATCTTCTTGCAGTCCAAGGGACTCTCAAGAGTCTTCTCCAACACCACAGTTCAAAAGCATCAATTCTTCGGCGCTCAGCCTTCTTCACAGTCCAGCTCTCACATCCATACATGACCACAGGAAAGACCATAGCCTTGACTAGGCGAACCTTTGTTGGTAAAGTAATGTCTCTGCTTTTGAATATGCTATCTAGGTTGGTCATAACTTTCCTTCCAAGGAGCAAGCGTCTTTTAATTTCATGGCTGCAGTCACCATCTGCAGTGATTTTGGAGCCCAGAAAAACAAAGTCTGACACTGTTTCCACTGTTTCCCCATCTATTTCCCATGCAGTGATGGGACCAGATGCCATGATCTTCGTTTTCTGAATGTTGAGCTTTAAGCCAACCTTTTCACTCTCCACTTTCACTTTCATCAAGAGGCTTTTTAGCCCCTCTTCACTTTCTGCCATAAGAGTGGTGTCATCTGCATATCTGAGGTTATTGATATTTCTCCCGGCAATCTTGATTCCAACTTGTGTTTCTTCCAGTCCAGCATTTCTCATGATGTACTCTGCATATAAGTTAAATAAACATGGTGACAATATGCAGCCTTGATGTACTCCTTTTCCTATTTGGAACCAGTCTGTTGTTCCATGACCAGTTCTAACTGTTGCTTCCTGACCTGCATACAGATTTCTCAAGAGGCAGATCAGGTGGTCTGGTATTCCCATCTCTTTCAGAATTTTCCACAGTTTATTGTGATCCACACAGTCAAAGGCTTTGGCATAGTCAATAAAGCAGAAATAGATGTTTTTCTGGAACTCTCTTGCTTTTTCCATGATCCAGCGGATGTTGGCAATTTGATCTCTGGTTCCTCTGCCTTTTCTAAAACCAGCTTGAACATCAGGAAGTTCACGGTTCACATATTGCTGAAGCCTGGCTTGGAGAATTTTGAGCATTACTTTACTAGCGTGTGAGATGAGTGCAATTGTTCGGTAGTTTGAGCACTCCTTGGCATTGCCTTTCTTTGGGATTGGGATGAAAACTGACCTTTTCCAATCTTGTGGCCACTGCTGAGTTTTCCAAATTTGCTGGCATATTGAGTGTAGCACTTTCACAGCATCATCTTTCAGGACTTGGAATAGCTCCACTGGAATTCCATCACCTCCACTAGCTTTGTTCATAGTGATGCTTTCTAAGGCCCATTTGACTTCACATTCCAAGATGTCTGGCTCTAGGTCAGTGATCACATCATCATGATTATCTGGGTCTTGAAGCTCTTTTTGTACAGTTCTTCTGTGTATTCTTGCCACCTCTTCTTAATATCTTCTGCTTCTGTTAGGTCCACACTGCTTAAGAATATTTAAAATATTTAAGATAATATACAAGACAAATGTGAGTACAAAATGCAAATAGTATAACAAAAAAACCAGAACACTTGGTGGTTGTTATTGGCATGACAAAGCATCATTTCTATATACTACCCATTAATAGAACTGTTTCTGATTTTTTCTTCATCCTTACTGCCAACATTTCATTCAGGCCCTCTTCAACATACATGGGTAATACATTTAATAGACAGGTCCAAAATGACTTATAGTCTATTTTTTTCTCATCTGGTGCTTCCCAAACTTATTATGACTCACTCAGGGATTTTAAAACACTGGTTCTGATTCAGCCTCACAAGTTCCCCAGATAATGTTGATGTAACCACACTTTGAATAAAAAAGATTCCATGTACTCAACAAGCCTATTACTTCCAAAAAAAAGGGTCTTTTTTTTGGTTGTGTCTGGTCTTAGTTGCAGCAGGCAGGGTCTTTTACTTTAGCCACTGGCTTCTAGTCATGGCACGCAGGCTCGATAGCTGGCACCTGGGCTTAGCTGCCTTGTGCCATGTGGGATCATAGTTCCCTGAACAGGGATTGAACCTGTGTCTCCTCCATGGGAAGATGGATTCTTAACCACTGGACCACCAGGGAAGCCCCTATTACTTTTCTAAGTTGCACCATTTAACATGTGTATTGCAAAATCACTACTACCATAGTGTTAGCTAATACCTACATCGTTCTTTCCTTTAAAATTAACTTTAATTGGCGTATAGTTGGTTTACAATGTTGTATTAGTTTTGCTGTACAGCAAAGTGAACCAATTATTCACATACATATATCCACACTTTTTAGCCCTTTTTTTGGCTGCACTGTGCAGCAATAACTCCAGAAATAACTCCAGAAAGAATGAAGGGATGGAGCCAAAGCAAAAACAATACCCAGCTGTGGATGTGACTGGTGATAGAAGCAAGGTCCCGTGCTGTAAAGAGCAATGTTGCATAGGAACCTGGAATGTCAGGTCCATGAATCAAGGCAAATTGGAAGTGGTCAAACAAGACATGGCCAGAGTGAATGTCAACATTCTAGGAATCAACAAACTGAAATGGACTGGAATGGGTGAATTTAACTCAGATGACCATTATATATACTACTGTGGGCAGGAATCCCTCAGAAGAAATGGAGTAGCCATCATGGTCAACAAGAGAGTCCAAAATGCAGTACTTTGGATGCAATCTCAAAAACGACAGAATGATCTCTGTTCGTTTCCAAGGCAAAACATTCAATATCACAGTACTCCAAGTCTATGCCCCAACCAGTAACGCTGAAGAAGCTCAAGTTGAACGGTTCTATGAAGACCTACAAGACCTTTTAGAACTAACACCCAAAAAAGATGTCCTTTTCATTATAGGGGACTGGAATGCAAAAGTAGGAAGTCAAGAAACACCTGGAGTAGCAGGCAAATTTGGCCTTGGAATACGGAATGAAGCAGGGCAAAGACTAATGAAGTTTTGCCAAGAAAATGCACTGGTCATAATAAACAACTTCTTCCAACAACACAAGAGAAGACTCTACACATGGACATCACCAGAAGGTCAACACTGAAATCAGACTGATTATATTCTTTGCAGCCAAAGATGGAGAAGCTCTATACAGTCAGCTAAAAACAGGACCAGGAGCTGACTGTGGCTCAGAATCATGAACTCCTTATTGCCAAATTCAGACTGAAATTGAAGAAAGTAGGGAAAACCACTAGACCATACAGGTATGACCTAAATCAAATTCCTTATGATTATACAGTGGAAGTGAGAAATAGATTTAAGGGCCTAGATTTGATAGATAGAGTGCCTGATGAACTATGGACTGAGGTTCGTGACACTGTACAGGAGACAGGGATCAAGACCATCCCCATGGAAAAGAAATGCAAAAAAGCAAAATGGCTGTCTGGGGAGGCCTTACAAATAGCTGTGAAAAGAAGAGAAGCAAAAAGCAAAGGAGCAAAGGAAAGATATAAACATCTGAATGCAGAGTTCCAAAGAATAGCAAGAAGAGATAAGAAAGCCTTCCTCAGTGATCAATGCAAAGAAATAAAGGAAAAAAACAATGGGAAAACCTAGAGATCTCTTCAAGAAAATCAGAGATACCAAAGGAACATTTCATGCAAAGATGGGCTTGATAAAGGACAGAAATGGTATGGACCTAACAGAAGAAGATATTAAGAAGAGGTGGCAAGAATACAAAGAACTGTACAAAAAAGATCTTCACGACCCAGATAATCACGATGGTGTGATCACTGACCTAGAGCCAGACATCCTGGAATGTGAAGTCAAGTGGGCCTTAGAATGCATCACTACGAACAAAGCTAGTGGAGGTGATGGAATTCCAGTGGAGCTATTCCAAATCCTGAAAGATGATGTTGTGAAAGTGCTGCACTCAATATGCCAGCAAATTTGGAAAACACAGCAGTGGCCACAGGACTGGAAAAGGTCAGTTTTCATCCCAATCCCAAAGAAAGGCAATGCCAAAGAATGCTCAAACTATCGCACAATTGCACTCATCTGATGCTAGTAATGTTCAAAATTCTCCAAGCCAGGCTTCAGCAATATGTGAACCATGAACTTCCTGATGTTCGAGCTGGCTTTACAAAAGGCAGAGGAACCAGAGATCAAATTGCCAACATCCGCTGGATCATGGAAAAAGCAAGAGAGTTCCAGAAGAACATCTATTTCTGCTTTATTGACTATGCCAAAGCCTTTGACTCTGTGGATCACAATAAACTGTGGAAAATTCTGAAAGAGATGGGAATACCAGACCACCTGATCTGCCTCTTGAGAAATCTGTATGCAGGTCAGGAAGCAACAGTTAGAACTGGACATGGGAGAACAGACTGGTTCCAAATAGGAAAAGGAGTACATCAAGGCTGTATATTGTCACCCTGCTTATTTAACTTATATGCAGAGTACATCATGAGAAACACTGGACTGGAAGAAACACAAGCTGGAATCAAGCTTGCTGGGAGAAATATCAATAACCTCAGATATGCAGATGATACCACCCTTATGGCAGAAAGTGAACTAAAAGCCTCTTGATGAAAGTAAAAGTGGAGAGTGAAAAAGTTGGCTTAAAGCTCAACATTCAGAAAATGAAGATCATGGCATCTGGTCCCATCACTTCATGGGAAATAGATGGGTAAACAGTGGAAAACAGTGTCAGACTTTCTTTTTCTGGGCTCCAAAATCACTGTAGATGGTGACTACAGCCATGAAATTAAGATGCTTACTCCTTGGAAGGAAAGTTATGACCAACCTAGATAGCATATTCAAAAGCAGAGACATCACTTTGCCAACAAAGGTTCATCTAGTCAGGGCTATGGTTTTTCCTGTGGTCATGTATGGATGTGAGAGTTGGACTGTGAAGAAGGCTGAGCGCCGAAGAATTGAGGCTTTTGAACTGTGGTGTTGGGGAAGACTCTTGAGAGTCCCTTGGACTGCAAGAAGATCCAATCAGTCCATTCTGAAGGAGATCAGCCCTGGGATTTTTTTGGAAGGAATGATGCTAAAGCTGAAACTCCAGTACTTTGGCCACCTCATGTGAAGAGTTGACTCATTGGAAAAGACTCTGATGCTGGGAGGGATTGAGGGCAAGAGGAGAAGGGGACAACAGAGGATGAGATGGCTGGATGGCATCACTGATTCGATGGACGTGAGTCTCAGTGAACTCCGGGAGTTGGTGATAGACAGGGAGGCCTAGTGTGCTGCGATTTCTGGGGTCGCAAAGAGTCAGACACGACTGAGCGACTGATCTAATGTGATCTATCTTATTAATGTGCTTGTGTGTGTATGTGTGTGTAGGTTCAATTGCAAAGTACTGTCTGACTCTTGACAACCTGATGAACTGTAGCCTGCCAGGCTCCACTGTCCATGGGATTTTCCAGGCAAGAATACTGGAGTGGGCTGCCATTTCCTCCTCCAGTGGATCCTTCCAACACAGGGATTGAATCCGCATCTCTTGCCTGCAACTCCTGTGTTAGCAGGTGGGTTCTTTACCATTTGAGCCACCTAGGAAGCCCCATTAATGTGCTTATCATTTGTCTGTTCTCACAGGAACACAAGCTTCATGACTATGGGACTTGCTGTAGTGTTCACTGTTAACTCCAGCCCCTAGAACAGTATCCAGCTCATTACAAACAGATGATAATGTCAGTTAAATAAATACGCATGTTCATACTGTGCATATGGAAATTGTGCCTGTGTACCAACAGACACTCCTATGAAATTCAAAGACAATAAGAAAGATATTGCTAGTCATCCAACAGGGCAAACCCTTCACAAGAAAGGAAGAGAAGAAAAGAATTGCAGGTTTAATTTGGGGCAAAAAATAATACAAAACACAGATTAAGTCAAAGTTTAGTTCACATAAAGTTTAATCAGTCAAGTTAATGAAAATATCAAAATTTGTGAGTTAGTGTCCGGCAGAGGAAATTTAATTTTGTTGCAAATAATACAGTATTTGGTGTTTCCATTCTGGACGGGCTATGCTGCAGAAAGAGCAATGGCATTGAATCTCAGTTCATCAGGGTCACGTTCCATAAACTTCTTGCAAACTTCTATGGCATCCTAGAGGGGAAAAAAGATACATAATTTTTCAGTTTAAAAACATGTGTTTTACTTACAAATGAAAATAAAATGCTTCATAGCTTCCTAATTCATAGTAATTTTATACTGCAGATTTCTTCGCTCAAATGTAAAATAACTCAGAGGACACCAGAAAAGTGAATAGCTGGTGGCCTCGTTCTTTCTTAAAAGGCTTTTAAGAAGCTTTTAACCTGAAAATTACATGTTCATTGATTCTAAGCCATACAATTTGTTCATAAATTTTTAAATCTTTAAAATCAAGAAACAAATGATGGTACCTTGGATTTAATGAAACATGGGATATGATGTGTAATGCTTTCAATACTACTCTTTTTTTTTTTTTTTTCCAACTTTGATACTTGTTTACACCAAGAGTTTTCCAAACCTCTTTCATTGGCTGTAGATTTTTAACACTAGTTCAAATTTTTCTTTTTGGATTTTTTTCCAGAAAGCCAGGACAAGAAGATATACAGAGAAAAGTTACACCAGTTCTCTTTAGAGATGTTTTAAAGATAACAAGAATATTAATGAACTGAAGGTGGGCCAACAGGTTTTACTGTTACCTCTAATAAAGTTTCATCACTAGTTTCCCCATGGTTAATTGGAAATGGTTTCCGTCCATCTGTGGAAAAATAAACAGGTGAATGGTTAGTCGTTCATATAGGATAATATGCTTTTTAATAATATAAACAATTAATGACATTTATTTCATTTATAAATTTTTCCAGCTGACCCAGAAATTTCCTCTATCCATGCTATTTTGTTCTATATGGAATCTAATCAAGAATCACATATTTTATTTAGTTGTCCTATCTCTTTAGTCTCCATTAATTAAGAATGACAGGATAATGAATTAATACTTTAAACTTCCATTTTCCTCTTTCCATAGTGAGGCAAAAGTTAAAAGATAAAATAATATATCCTACAACAAACCCTTCAAATGTGCTACATATGAATATTTTTAACACTAACGGTTATTTAGAACCTTGCTTACACGTTTGAATGTCTAACTTCATTAACAGATGCTATTAGAAATAAACACTATTGGCTTTAATTTCCTAAAAAGAATATGCAAGACTAATATCAGCTTTTTAAAAATTACAACCATCAGAAATGTAAGAAATTTCAGGACTTCCCTGTTGGTCCAGTGGCTAACTCTCCACATTCCCAGTTCAGGAAGCCTGGGTTCGATCCTGGTCAGGGAACCTGATCCCCAAGCTGCAACTAAGAGTTCATATGCTGCAACTAAAGATCTGGCATAGCCAAATAAACATTTTTTTAAAAAGGAAATATACAAAATTTCTTTCTTCACTTTAAAGCCTTCTGATAAAGGCTCCTAAGTAAAACTGACATTTATACCAATGAAAGGGAACCACTGCGAGGTTTATATATTACTACTACTAACCATGTACCAAGGCAGGAACACAGAACAACAATCTAAATAACCTAGGATTATTTTTATTGAACACCAGGAGTATTATCACCTTGAATAAAGTAGTACTTTTTTAACACTATGAAAAAATGAAAAAGTTCAGAATTATATAAACTCATGCAAACCCAAAGTTAACTGATACTCTATATCCAAGTCTATAATTTCAGATATTTTATAAGTGGCACTTCAAGTTCAAGCCATAAAACACAATCCCCTCTATAATTTCATGGCTTCTAAACATAATAATAATTTTTGAATCAATATGCATACACAGTGATAGACCTGGACTAAAAGACACTACTTTTAAAGAAAAATATGAGTGAAAATGAACCAAACAAACCAAAAAAAGCAAAACAGGACAGTTATTAAATTCAGAGAAATAAAAAAGTGAAAAAGAAAAGTACATTAACTATGGCTCATCTGAGAATAACATTTCTGTAGTCATAAAAATCTAAACAACTATATACTGTATAACACAGGGATCTATGGTCAATATCTTATAATAACCTACAATGAAAAATAACCTGAAAAATAATATATGTGTATATGTATAACTGAGTTACCTTGCTGTGCACCTGAAACACTGTAAGTCAACTATACTTCAATAAAGTATATATATACTTAAAAAAAGGAATCTAAACAACTGCAACAACAGGAAAAAGTAAGTATGTATTTTGTGATTGGGAGACAGAAGTAGGTAAAAAGGTGACAAAGGAAACAGATTCTTATCTTCATTGTGGGATGTCAAGGAATAACAGATACCCACCCTCTCCAGCCAGGATGAAATAAAGTACTGGACTAGGCTTTCCACTGAAAACAACTAAAGACCTGGGCAAAATACCTGAAATGGCTGTTTTATAGACTGGGAAATATGTAACTCAGAACTGTTAGTAAGCCTAACAGTAATACTAGCTCTCTGCCAGTGCATGAGAGGGAGACCCAAGCAGCCTACAGCCACCTTAATTAGGAGACCAAAGCAAAAGAGGGCAGAGTTTGAGGGGAGCAGAGTTCAAGGAGGCCGAGGCAGTTGGAATCTGCACAATGCCAGGAAGAAGGTAGCTACACACTTGGGAGAGCTCCGGCTATTTGTCTGGGCCAGGCCAGGATCAGGGGGCCAGATGGGGGCGGGAAGCAGTGTGTCTGGAACGGAGCTTTAGGCTGAGCAGCCAAGAGCTTGTTTATATATCAGGGAAGGCATAAGTCAGAAAATACATAAAGGACAATGAGAGCTAGATTTCCCCTGTTCAGAAAAGGAAGTCATAAATATGGTAACACTAGCACAAAATGTATACTAGCTTAGAATTAAACATGTAGATGTAAATAAATGCTCTTTAATATAGAGAAACATATAACTCATTGATTGTGTGTCCATGTATATTCTTATTCACACATAGGTGTCTATTTATATAATACATACAAGTATTTCCTAGCTCTGTCCTCTGAGAAAGCCTAAAGGTGACAGTATCTTAATAATGATGAGCACCCAGATCCTGATTCTAATCATCATCTTCCAATAGAAAGAACCAGAGCTCCTTGGAGAAGGCTTAGGCATGGAAAATAAAAGATGAGCCAGGAAATGCTGTTCTACTAGAAAGTTAGAAAGAGCTCAAAGAATGACAGGGACAAATTAAAAGGACATATGCCAGGAACTACTTGAAGCCCTAAGGACAGGACAGGATAATAAAAGAAACATGAATAACTCAGTCCCTTCCATTAGTTAACCTTACAATTAGGTACAGAATGGACATATTAAAGGCTATCACTACCTTCTGTTATATAATAGTTCTGCAGAGATTCACCTGTACCATGTCTATAATCATACAGCCTTATTTTAAAAATTAAAGGTATTCAGAAATTATTTTTTCCTTAAAAACCATATGCTGTTCTCTTAACCACTATTTTCTATGAACTAACTCAATACTTCTCTTGTTTAACATTCCTTTTAAATTAGGAATATGCATCAGTGCTACCACCAATTCCCCTTGCAATGAGTCAGTAACTGTCCATCTTAATTTTTCTTGTATTAATATTTATCCCTATCCTCTATGACATCTCAAAGATTCCCACTATTCTTTAGAATTCAGAAATTCTTTTAAACTCATTTAAAGAATGTAATTCCCAAAGGGCTCTAATTCTCTTAGCCACATTGATCATTCTTCCTGCTAAAGAATACTTGAACCAAACAAGACCTTAGTAGTTCTGCCTTTCTTTTCTGATGTTCTTACTTCAAGCCAATTTTAAGATCCTTTCATGTTGATCTTGGCATGCTACAAAAGAACCATTCCTGAATATGTAGCCAACCCTTGATATATGTCTTTCCTTCCACTGCCCTTTAGCCTCTGAGCTCAGAGAGCCAGCTCATCAGTCAAACTGGGTTTTCAGACAATGTATTCCTTCCCACTGACATACTCACAGATTTTTTTCTTCTTAGTATCTTTCACTGTTGTTTGTTCCATTATTAAGCCTCTCATTCTGAAAGTCACCATTACATTTTTATAATCTCTGGTTATGGGTCATATTTATCACTGCTCTGGCCTTTCCTAAATCTATGAGAATGTGTCTGATCAGTCTCAGCACTCTCTTTAGACCTCCACTTCTACCAGTTATTCTTTAAAAAAAAAATATATATATATATTTATTTATTTATCTTTATCATTTCTTTTGGTTGTGCTGGGTCTTCATTGCTGTGCTTCTCTAGTGGCAAGTGAGGGCTACTCTCTAGCTGCAGTGCAAAGGTTTCTGCTGTTGAAGAGCAGAGGCTCTAGGATACTTTAGTGGTTGCAGCACATGTGCGCAACAGCTGTGGCTCCCGAGCTTAAGAGCACAGGCTCAATAGTTGGGGTGCATGGGCTTAACTGATCTGCATCATGTGGCATCTTCCCAGATGAGGAATGGAACCTGTGTCCTCTGCACTGAGACAACCAGGGAAGCCCTACTAGTTATTCTTTAAGAGTGGAAATTAGCTGCCAGCAATCAGACATTTGAAATCCCCAATTCCTATTACATCTTATCTCTATGTACGTTCCAGAGACTTAATTAAGAAAGCATACCTTCTAAATTGCCCCAAAGGTCTGTTATATACTCCTGTGACAATGACTTCATTTTAGCTTGATTTCCTACTCAAATCGCTCTACTACTGCAGATGATCCACAGGGTTGTACACTTCTTTCCTTTCCTTGTCCCCTTTAACAGAGCCCCTTCTTTTAAATATATGATTCTATTGCTGTATTCCAAATATAGAATCTGTCTAAATTTTATGGATCACGTTTACAGTCACATTCAGAGTCCTTTCTAAACTTTTCTGTCTTTAAATAAGTTAAGGAAAAGGAAAGCGTGAAAGTGTAAAGTTAATATTTAACAGCAAATGAGAAGAGAACTAAAAATCATGGTATCTAGAAACTGAAAAGGACTTCACTCTTTTGTTTTATTTGGTCTTTTTTCTAATCTAAGAAGTTTTCATAGCGGGCTCTTAAGTACCGTAAGTATTATGAAAGAATCATAAGAAGCTTATTCTGCTTGCATGACCCTATTAAAATTAGAAGAATCTCCGAATAGTCCCTGAAGTAGTCCATTGATAGTTAAACTTTTAAAAGATAAATACAGTTATAGGCCAATACCAAGTAATTAATCATAGGGACTTTGACACACGCCTGAAGGAACTGTTGCCAGAAAACAAAGATTCCTGTAAAGTCTTTTGAAAAATCAGATGTGATACAAAAGGATGTTACAAAAGCTTAAAAACTAGTGATACTAATTGCTGAATACAAACATTAATCATTATGAATAATAAACTATGTTTTAAAACTAGTTTCAGGATCAAGAAACTAGTTTTAAATGGTCATTCAAGATGTTGCTGATACCAATTCAAAAATTTAGTAAAGAATTCTGAAGTGATTATAGGAATTTCTTATAATAATTTTTACTTGCCTTTACTTGGAAAGGTGGTTGCAAGCATTCTTGAATTATATTAATAAGTCACTTGAACAACAAAACATTTTTACTTTTTCTAGTAAGAAATCTTAAGCGGAAAACTGTTATTATTATGCCAACTCAGTGCTGAAAGGTAATCAATTTAAGTGAACACAATAAATATCAAGTCATGTTTTCATAAATACAGATTTTCCCATTTACTATTTTTCTCCCCAGGATAAATTAAAATAGTTCTTACCTAATTCATAGAGATGCCCATCTACATGAACTAATGCAATAAAATGAAGATCTACTTTTTCATCTATATTTGGTGCCTAGAAGGGGAAAATACATAGTATGTATGTTAGTAGTCAAAACAAATCAATCAACTTACATGTAAACACATATAAATAATATTAAATGACATGAAAAAACATTTATAACAATATGATTCAAGGCTTAGTCTTTGATATGGTGGACAGAGAGTGAACATACCTACATTTCTAACAAATGTGTTCACCCATCAACAAGAAAAACACTGACTCAAAATACATCTCTCTTAATCTCAGCTGACCTAAAAACCTAAGGTTCTGTTCACTTCGGAAGCCTCAGCCCTTGCACAATGCCTGCTACACAGTAGACGTACAATGTATATTTGCTAAACGAAATGAATTTATGAGCTAATTTGTCTAATTTTTGAAATCTGAATAAACTTTTTAGAAGTTAAATAGCATAAAATGAGTTAAAGAAACTCTTTTCAAGTTAAATTTGCAGACATCAAGACAGTGAGTTTTTTCCCTTGATGATTTAACCTTAATAATCTCATTTTTTGGATAATGCAATATAGACTTAGAATATTTTTTATTCATCCTAGATTTCAAAAAGTGTTTTCATCCTAGATTCAAAAATCTAACTGGTTTGAAATGTAATTTAATCACTGCTAAATGCAAGTACAAATTTTAGAGGTAAAAGTTTCAAAGAGGCAGAAATCAAATTATATTTCATATCATTTAATATCCAGTAAGTAACACAAAGTATAGAGCTGACGCTGAAGCTGACGCTCTAATACTTTGGCCACCTGATGTGAAGAGTCAATTAACTGGAAACACCCTGACACCTGCAAAGATTGAGGACAGGAGGAGAAGGGGATGAGTAAGGATGAGATGGTTGGATGGTATCACCAACTCAATGGACATGAGTTTGAGCAAACTCCAGCAGACAGTGAAGGACAGGGAAGTCTGGCGTGCTGCAGTCCATAGGGTTGCAGAGAGTCGGACACAATGACTGAACAATAAGGCAAAATTAACTTTCACTAACTTTGTTAATTCAAATTTTAATTTTTCACCCTCAAATAATTATATTATTTTAAGTTTTAAATAATACAAGGTTTTCAGATACAGAAATTGAAAGGTACAGAATAAACATTGCTAACCTGGATTTACTGGGTGGGTACTTAGTCATGTCTAACCTTGTGACTCCATGGACTGTAACTTGCCAGGCTCCTCCTCTGTCCATGAGATTTCCCCAGGCAAGAATACTGGAGTGGGGTTGCCAATTTCTCCTCCAGGGAATTTTCCAAACCCAGGGACTTAACCCACATCTCCTGTGACTCTTGAATTGACAGGTGGATTCTTTACCACTGAGTCACCTGGTAAGCCACCTTGGATTTACTGGATGCTTCTAAAAATATTTGAGACTTCCCTGGTGGCTCATACAGTAAAGTGTCTGCCTACAGTGCGGGAGACCCGGGTTCGATCCCTGGGTTGGGAAGATCCTCTGGAGAAGGAAATAGCAACCCACTCCAGTACTCTTGCCTGGAAAATCCCAAGGATGGAGGAGCCTGGTAGGCTGCAATCCATGAAGTTGCATAGAGTCAGATATGACTGAGCGACTTCACTTCACTTTTAAAAATATTTACAGATAGTGACTCATCTAAGCTCACCTTATTCTTCAGAGATTCAGTTCAGTTCAGTTCAGTCACTAAGTCGTGTCCAACTCTGTGACCCCATGAATCGCAGCACGCCAGGCCTCCCTGTCTATCACCAACTCCCGGAGTTCACTCAAACTCACATCCATAGAGTCAGTGATGCCATCCAGCCATCTCATCCTCTGTCGTCCCCTTCTCCTCCTGCCCCCAATCCCTCCCAGCATCAGAGTCGTTTCTAATGAGTCAACTCTTCACATGAGGTGGCCAAAGTACTAGAGTTTCAACTTTAGCATCATTCCTTCCAAAGAACACCCAGAGATTATGTCCCTCAAATTGTGAATGGGTGCAACACAACATACACTGCTGTGGCAAACTAGCTCTTCTTAAATTTGACTTAGAGCTAAAGAAGTCCACAGTTGGTAGGAATGACAGTTATGTAGGATTACTGTTGTTCTGATACTAGACTGCTCTTGACTGCAGCCCCATCTGTGGCAGCCCCGCCAACAACAGGGAACTGCCACTAGGTTTTCAGGTAGTCCATTCCAATTGGACAGTTTTGTTAGAATTATCCTGCCTACTGAGGCAAAAAATGTTTCCCAGTATTTTCCACCATCTTAAAAGAGACTAATCGCTCTTGAACATGGTATTTCTCCAAACACTTAGATAGTAATAATAATGAGTTCCCTTATTTTACTGGTCAGAGAATCAAAAATTTTTACTGATCCTTCAAACCTAGTATGCCCATTTTATCAACGACCAGAGGGAACCCAATTTTTCAAGTCTAAATCTAGGCAATTCTACAAACTATAAACTCAATTCTGTACAAAAACACTAGAAAGAATTCCTTATACAATCAAGCCCCAGGAAAGGGGCTTGATTTACTCCTTTTAAGACACAATTCTCCAATAGGACATCAAGTATTTTAAACCTTTAAGCTATTATGTTTTTTAAAATTATCACTTACTTTTACACTGTCTCTTAAGAATAATATCTCTTATATAATAGCTTCTGTTTTTCACATTTTGTCAGTAAATACAACTGTGCTAGAGATAAAAGTAATACAACTGGAATCAGAGACCCGATTATGTACTCAACCCCCCTGAGCACTAGGATTCTTACCCATTTTCAGGTTTAAATGAAATTCATGAAAGTACTTTGTTAACTGTTACATGCCATATAAATATTATATATTATAATATCAATACTACATTATCACAAATGTAAGAAATCACTAAATCTAAGTGACTCAAAATTGTGAGCCATTGTACCTTTTATCCAAAAGTCCATACTAAAAATCCAAACTGCTAAAGAAGGTATGAAAAGTCTCCAAACCATTATAAAAGATAAGAAATGCTCAAAACTTCTACCCTTTTCACAAAACCTCAGTACCTATTACAAGCCTTTTCCTTTGGTCTGCTTCAATTAATCAGGGTCTGAAATCTATACTTATCCAATTGCTTAAGCAGTACTCCACTAGAAGCAAGAACAACCAGTAAAAAATTCCAGATTAGATAATCTTTGCCTACGTTTTTATATATTACTTTTACAAAGTTTCTTAATTTAAAACACACTTCTTACTACCATGAAGAATCAAAAAGTGATGTGACAAATCAATTAGATAGAAAATTAAATACTAAATAGAAATTTTAAAAACTAAATAGACATTTCAAAGTACAAGAAATAGCTTAAATTTAATTTATAATTGTGGCACTAAATATATACCAGATATTGTTCTAAGCACTTTATAAGAACTGACCAATTAATAGTCATATGGACCCTATGAGGTAAATAATATAGTTACATCCACTGTACTCATTGTCATATAGGCGCTATAAGGTAGGTAATATAGTTACATCCACTGTATTCTCAATCGACTCACAGAAGCATTAAGTAACATGCTCTAGGTCACAAAGCTAGCAAGTGATAGAATCTGGTTTCAAGTCCAGGCAATGTCATTCTACAATACACATTCTTAGTCACATTCATAGTCTTACACATTCATAGTCTAGGCTATGAAAACACTTATCAAGTTACAAAACAATGATTAATATGGAGCAAACATTAATATTACGTAAAAATATAAAACTGAAAATGTCAATTTTTATGACATGTTCACTTATATTTAGAATACTTTTAAGTACAAAGGAATTTATTCCTATTTAGAATCAATTGTGCCCAAGTAAGAATTTATAAATTAGGGTTTTACTCTGACCATCTGATTCACTTGCATCTCTTCCTACTGTGCCAGTGTATGGCACAGGAGGAAAGCAATAAACATCAGGTGGATAAATAAATAAAAATGACAAATGCATGTTTGTGGCCCAATGAGGATAATGAAATAGAGAGACACCAGCTTGTTGATGGAAGGCTATTTTGGTGACCATACTGGTATCTGATGGAAGATGTTTAAGGAAAAGTGCCAAGACTCCACTTAATAGGAATAGCTCTAAAACAGTAAATAAGTAGAAGGAAAGAATGTTTGACACCAATTTTTAATTTTTTTAAGCATTAAAATATGTGTAATCAGACTTCCTCTGGCTTCAAAAGTCACAATGATTTCCTCAAGTGTTAAGTTTCTTATAAATGTATGGCATACACCAAACCTTTCAGATGTAGCATTTCTAGGTAGGCTCTGCTCATTACCATTTTCTAAAACATCAGAAAGACAAGAGCTATAGTTGCCTAATCCTGCGCTTTATTTCAATTATGAGAATTATTAGAATTCCATCATCAACCTCAACATTTAAGATAATTAGCCCAGTTACAAGAACAAATGTACTTTTTAGCAGTTTGCTAACATTACCAACTTAAGAAGGAGAAATTGTGAAATTTGTGGGAATTCTGTATCAATTCACAAGAAAATCTTCACCTCCTGCTTAAGAAAAGATCTTTAGAAACTGAATAGGCAGGGAAGATTGGATCAAGATTAAACCAAGTACCTGAGCCACCTCAGGGAATAAAATAGTTTAGATGAACACCCTACACCATGAAGGATTAGATTAAGGACAGAGTAAGTAAAAGTAACCCCAGAGCATGACAGAGAGACTAAAGTCATGTTTAGAAACATGAAAAAAAAAAAAAATAAAGTAAGAGATGGCAAAGAACTCAGAAGGTACACAGCATTTGTTGACCTGAGTCAACTAAATGAAACTGGAAAGATGAGAGGTAAGAGAATACATATTCACTTGAACAACTGACCGGAATGTAAACATTATCATGAATGTCGATCAGCAGGCATCAAAAGACAGGCACCTTTATGTTGGCAGGATATGGAGTGGAAAGATGGATGTACACCAAGGCGCTGGTGAAAGTCAAGCTGAACTGCAAAGCATACAGGTATGCTTGCAATCTTATCAGGGGAGAAAAAGCTCATGGCTGATGAACCAAGAGAAAAGCACTCTGAAGACTGAAGAAATTTAAGGGGAAAAATGGACTATCCCTGTCACTGGAAGAAGAGATGGAAGATTGACTACACTTACAACAGAATGGAGACCCAAAGATGGCAGACGTAAGAAGGGTCGCCAGCGACGAAGACGGAGAGATGGACTGGTAGCCTTTGCAGGGCCTACATGGTTACGTTTGACCCAGGGCAGGGATGCATGGTGACACAATGATGAGGCCTTCGTTCTGCAGTGGCTAGAATGAGGCTGTGATGAGGATGGCGAGGAGGACTACACAATTGAAAAAGAGAACATTTTACTCAGACCACGTCACTGGGAGGTCAGTTATTCTTAAAAGCAACGAATGGTCAGACTTCGATTTATATGGTCTAGTACCTTTTAACCAATCATAATCTAGAAAAGGATCGCAAATGAACATTAGGTAAAGGCATATAAAGTGGAAATACATAACCACGGTATCAGATTATATTCCACAGCTTCTATTCAATGCACATCTAAAATATTTACATATCCTCATTTGTATAGCACAGATTCATGGAATTACTTAAAAGCCACTAATATGGAATTATCACAGCAAATTCTTTTAAAAAAAGAACACACACACAAAACATGTAACACATACAAAGAATTACATGTAAAAGAAAACTGCATGGTGATAGGCACTGGTAAAAAGATTTTCTTAGAAGGAATAAGTGATAAGAAAAAAAAGCCACTTCAAAATCCATCAGATACAGGATGCTATGCATAAATTATCCTCTTATGCTGACAAGTTAAATGGAAACTATCATGGCTTATTAGCTATCTTTTAGTTATGAGGACTTCCCTGGTGGCTTAGATGGTAAAGCATCTGCCTACAATGTGGGAGACCCGGGTTCGATCCCTGGGTTAGGAAGATCCCCTGGAGAAGGAAATGGCAACCCACTCCAGTACTCTTGCTTGAAAAATCCCATGGACAGAGGAGCCTGGTAGGCTACAGTCCATGGGGTCACACTTGGACCCCATGTGCGACAGATACAACTGAGCTACTTCACTTTAGTATTAGTTAAAATATGCATCGTTTATTTTGTGCCAAGCATCCTTTTAAGCACTTTACATGAATTAATTCATTTAATCTTCCAGTAACTCATGAGACAGTTGTAATTATTTTCATTTTACAAAAGAGGAATCAGGACAAAGAGGTGAAGTAGCATAACCCAGGTCACACTGCCAGGAAGTAGCAGGGCTGGGATTCAAACACAGGAAATCTGGTTTTAGAATCCAATGATCTTAATCACCAGGGTGTACAGCCTAAGTGGCCAAGAAAAAGATTTTAATACTAATTTATTAGACCAGCTTCCTAGGTGTAATCCTCTTAAAGGTAGATTTTGGGGAAACATCCTACCAAACACTGCTGCTGCTGCTGCTGCTGCTGCGTCGCTTCAGTCGTGTCTCTGTGCAACCCCATAGACGGAAGCCCACCAGGCTCCCCTGTCCCTGGGATTCTCCAGGCAAGAACACCAGAGCAGGTTGCCATTTCCTTCTCCAATGCATGAAAGTGAAAAGTGAAAGTAAAGCCGCTCAGTCGTGTCCGACTCTTAGCAACCCCATGGACTGCAGCCTACCAGGATCCTCTGTCCATGGGATTTTCCAGGCAAAAGCACTGGGGTGGGGTGCCATTGCCTACTGTACCACAAAAGGCAAACCTGACCCAAGAGTTTCCCATGAAATGTACATGCTGAATAGTAACTAACTTATTCATGGTAATCCAAATGATAATTTGACAACTGTCACCTCCAATAAATGATACTAGTACATGAAACTAAGTTTAAAGAAGTATGATAAAGTTATAGTCACTAACAACCATAGTGAGAAGTAAAAAGAATAGTAGTATAAATTCCCTGGTGACTCAGAGGGTAAAGCGTCTGCCTGCAATGCGCGAGACCTGGGTTTGATCCCTGGGTCAGGGAGATTCCCTGGAGAAGGAAAAGGCAACCCACTCCAGTACTCTTGCCTGGAAAACCCCACGGACGGAGAAGCCTGGTAGGCTACAGCCCATAGGGTCGTAAAGAGTTGGACACGACTGAGCAACTTCACTAGTGATAATGGGTTTCACTAACCAAGACTTATTCTCTTAAGGAAAATGAAGGGATTTTCCCTGAATGATTTCTAAGATTCTTTCAACTCTGAAAATTCTATGATCCTACTTAGCACTTTTGATCTATGTAAACAATACAACTTAAAGTTATCATTGTGATGAGGGTTTTAAACTTGTTTGTGAACACTTTAGCTGCTCATAATAATCAATCAGTTAGAAATACACAAATGAATGCTTTACTTGGCTCTTCATGGGAACAAAGGTGTATATAATAAAGTGTCTGCTCTCACAAACATAGTCTGAGGGCAACACAGAAGGCCCAGACAGGCTGCACACACAATGGGCTGCATCACTAGTATTTATTGAGTGCTTACTGTGGTGGCTCAGACAGAAAAGAATCTGTCTGCAGTGTGGGAGACCCAGGTTCAAGCCCTGGGTCGGGAAGATCCCCTGGAGGAAGGCACAGGAACCCACTCCAGTATTCTTGCCTGGAGAATCCCATGGACAGATGAGCCTGGCAGGCTACGGTCCATGGGGTCACAAAGAGTTGGACATGACTGAGCGACTAACACTTTCAGTTTCACAGAAACAAAAAGAGTATACAGGAAACACCTAGATCTACCTATGACATTTTATCCTAATTTCCTTTACCATCTGTACCTACACTCTCTCTTCCTATCTCTCTACACAGATCTTTTTCTTTCTTGCACCATTTGAGGATAAGTTACATATATCATGGTTTTTTACCCTGAAATACTTTTATGTAACAGCAGTTATCATCTGCAAAATTTCATATAGATATGAGCTATGTTAGGATGGATGTAAGTTTGGTGTCACATTAGACTTTAGTCTAACCTTTCATCCATATTTTAATTTTGTCAGTTGATCCATTCATGTCCTTTGCAACATTTTTTTCAGGATCTAATCTGGGAGCAGGTACTGAATTTCTCATGTCTTGTTAGTATCCTTTAAGGAGGCAGCTCCAACAGCCTTGATCTTTTAATTACATTTACACACAAACCCTTCCCCCATTTTTTACACAAAAATTCATGCCCTCTGTGAATACAGACATTTATTATTTCTTCCTTTCCAATCCATATGCCCTTTATTTCTTTTTCTTGCTTTACTGCATTGGCTATAGGACCTCTAGAATAATGAATTTCACTGATTTTCACTTTCAATTATTTCTTCCTTCTGCATGCTTTAAGTTGCTCTTTTTTCCTTCTTCTTTTTTTTTTTTTTTTGCTACCTTAAGGTAAAAACTTAGATCACTGACTTGAAGACTTTTTCTTTTCTTCTATATGCATTTAGTGCTATAGACTTTTCTCTAACCCCCGCCTTTTCTTTCCTACTATAAGCACTTAATGTTATAAATTTGCTTTAACTGTAACTTGTAAATTAATATATTTAAATTGTTTTCACTCAAAATGTTTTCTAGAAAATAAATTTATGGTTACCAAAGTGGGGAGGGATAAACCAGAAGTTTGGAATTGGCAGACACAAACTATAAAATACTACATATAAATACAGATACTACATATAAAAAAGAAACAGCAAGATCCTACTGTAGAGCACAGGGAACTCTATTCAGTATTCTGTAATAAACCATAATGGAAAATAGTTTGAAAAAAAATATATGTGTAACTGAACCACCTTGATGTACACTAGAAACTAACACAGTATCATAAATCAACTAATATTCAATTAAAGTAATATTTTTAATGTTTTCTACTTTTCTTGGTGACTTCCTCTTTGATCTATGAGCTACTTGGAAATGTGCTGTTTAATTTCTAAATATTTGGAAATTTCCCAGATACTTTTTATTGCTATTAGTCTCTGATTTAATTCCACTGTAGTTAGAAAACATTGTTTGTATAATTTAAATTAAAAAAAAATTTGCCAAGATTTTCTGACCCAGAATATGGTCTATCCATGTGCACTTTTAGTCATCTTCTAGAACAACTTAAAAAACACAACATATTTTATATTTACCTTCACTTGTTCCATTGCCCGTGCTCTCATGTGTGCCTCCAAGATGTAGTGCAGGTAAGCTTGTAATGAATTCTCTGTTTTTGTTCGTATAAAAGACCTTCTCCTTTATTTTTGAAAAATATTTTTGTTTCAAATATTTCTCTTAGCACTTTAAAAATAATTTCATTGTCTGGTTTGCATAATTTCTGAAGACAAGTCTGCTGTAATTCTTAACTTTGTTACTTTGTATCTAATGTATCTTTTTCCTCTGGCCACAAGAACATTTTCTACTTATCTGTGGTTTCAAGCAGTTTGAATATTATGCATCTCGGGGTGTGTGTGTATGTGAATATTAGGTATCTCGGGGTGTGTGTGTGTGTGTGTGTGTGTGTGTGTGTGTGTGTGTGTGTGTGTGTGTGTGTGTGTGTGTGTGTGTGTGTATCATCCTCGGGGTGTGTGTGTATGTGAATATTAGGTATCTCGTGTGTGTGTGTGTGTGTGTGTGTGTGTGTGTGTGTGTGTGTGTGTGTGTGTGTTTTGGTGGGTAGAGGTATTTATCCTACCTACTGCTCTCTTGAAAATCTTGAAGCTGTGGTTTGATGTGTTTAATTAATTTTTGTAAAATAGTTGACCATTAACATATTTTTCTTCTGTTATATGCCCACTCCTCACACCCACTGCTCTCTTTTGCGTCTGATTCTACCTATACATATTAGATCATCTGAAACTGACCCATGGCTTTTGGATAATCTGGGAGTTTGTTTTTTTTTTTCCCCATGATTTTTTATTTTCATGATTCAGTTTGGGTTCAGTACAGTTCAGTCACTCAGTCGTATACGACTCTTTGCGACCCCATGGACTGCAGCACACCAGGCTTCCCTGTCCCTCACCAAATCCTGGAGTTTACCCAAACTCATGTCCATTGAGTCGGTGATGCTGTCCAACCATCTCATCCTGTCATCCCTTTCTCCTCCTGCCTTCAATCTTTCCCAGCATCAGGGTTTTTTCAAATGAGTCAGCTCTTTGCATCAGGTGGCCAAACTATTGGAGATTCAGCTTCAACATCAGTCCTTCCAATGAATACCCAGGACCGATCTTTAGAATGGACTAGTTGGATCTCCTTGTAGTCCAAGGGACTCTCAAGAGTCTTCTCCAACACCACAGTTCAAAAGCATCAATTCTTTGGCACTCAGCTTTCTTTATAGCAACTCTGAAATCCATACATGACTACTGGAAAAACCATAGCCTTGACTAAACAGACCTTTGTTGGCAAAGTAGTATCTCCGCTTTTTAATATGTTGTCTAGGTTGGTTATAACTTTCCTTTCAAGGAGTAAGTGTCTTTTTATTTCATGGCTACAATCACCATCTGCAGTGATTGTGGAGCCCCAAAAATAAAGCCTTCTCATTGTTTCCACTGTTTCCCCATCTATTTGCCATGAAGTGATGGGAACGGATGCCATGATCTTAGTTTTCTGAATGTTGAGCTTAAAGCCAACTTTTTCACTCTCCTCTTTTACTTTGGTCAAAAGGTTCTTTAATTCTTCTTCACTTTCTCCCATAAGAGTGGTGTCATCTGTTTATCTGAGGTTATTGATATTTCTCCCAGCAATCTTAATTCCAACTTGTGCTTCCTCCAGCCCAGAGTTTCTCATAATGTACTCTCCATATAAGTTAAATAAGCAGGGTGACAATATACAGTCTTGCCGTACTCCTTTCCCTATTTGATACCAGTCTGTTATTCCATGTCCAGTTCTAACTTGCTTCCTGACCTGCATACAGATTTCTCAGGAGGCAGGTCAGGTGGTCTGATATTCCCATCTCTTTCAGAATTTTCCACAGTTTGTTGTGATCCACATAGTCAAATGCTTTGGCATAGTCAATAAAGCAGAAATTTCACAATTTATTTTCACATTTACTTCACATATTTTCTTCTGCTTTGTTGAGTCTATTGGCAAACCCATTAAAGGCATTCTTTGTCTCTGGTATTGTGCTTTTAATTTCTAGATTTCCACTTGATTCTTTCTTATAGTTTCCAACTCTGTTGATATTCCCTATCTGTTGGTACACACTGTCCACCTTTTCTGCTTGAGCCTTTAACATATTAAAATAAACTGCTTTCCAGGTGGCACTAATCATAAAGAATCCACGTGCCAATGCAGCAGACACAAGAGACACAGGTTTGATCCCTGGGTCAGGAAGATCCCTGGAGTAGGAAATGGCAACCCCCTCCAGTATTATTGCCTGGAAAATCCCATGGACAGAGGAGCTTCACAGGCTACAGTCCATGAGGCTGCAGAGAGTTGGATACAACTGAGTGATTAAGCACATGCAGTGGTAAATAGTCACACTAGCTCATATGTTCATTAGTCAACAACATTAACAGCTAACACTGAGTGCTTACCATTGCATACCAAATGTTCTATATAGATTCTTACAATGATCCCACTAAGGTAGAAATTACCATCATTTCTACTTAAAGGTGAAGATATGTGCTTCCCTGGTGGCTCAGTGGTAAATAATCTGCCTGCCAAAGCAAGGGATATGAATTCGATCACTGACCCAGGAATATCCCCCAAGCCATGGAACAACTAAACTTGTATACCACAACTACTGAGCCTGTGCCCTAGAGCCTGGGAGCTGCAACTACTGAAGCCTGTGTGCCCTGGGCTCCACAACCAGAGAAGCCACTGCAATGAGAAGCCCGCACACTGCAACTAAAGAGTAGCCCCTGCTTGCTGCAAATAGAGAAAAGTCCATGCTGCAACGAAGACCCAGGACAGCCAAAAATAAATAAAGAAAATTATCTTTAAAAAACAAAAACCCAAAAAACTGTTAAGGGGAACTTTGGTGGTCCAGTGATAAGACTCTGTGCTCCTAGTGCAGGGGGCTCGGATTCAATCCCTCGTCAAGGAACTAGATCCCACATGTCGCAGCTAAGAGCCAGTGTTAAACAATGTTTGTTTGTTTGAAAGAAAAACTGTTAAAAAACAATAAAGATGAAGATACTATTTTTTCCCAAACACGATCAGATTATCTATGGATAATTTTAGCCCTTTTTGTTCATCATGTTTTTCATATAGAAGAGAAAGGAATGAAAGATAGGATATGTTCAAAAGCACAACCTCCTGAATAAGTTTCATACACGAAAGTTCATGAGTATATGCATGTATTTCTACTTGGCAAGTACTCTACAGTATCAAATACATTCCTATATTATGACTGTCTTACTTGTAACTGCTTTGTGATGCACTTAGGAAAATCTTTTATCTACTGTCATACTGCTATCATACTAAGTATTGTTTTTGTCAGTAAATGACTATGTTGAGATGTTAAGCATTAGAACCAATAATTTTAAATTTTTACTCATATTTATTTCTATTGCTTAAAGCTATAGGAATACAATATATACAAATTTTCTCCAAATGTACAATTTATAAAGATAATTTAACTCGTAATACAGACACAATAGTGTACATCATAAATATTTTCAATTCCAATGAAAAGTTTATATGATAATTCACAAAGGACTTTCAAGTAATATTATTTTAAGAGATGAAAAGACTTTGATATGAAGAATGCTATTAAGGCATCTTAAACTTCATAGGCTCTCTCGGCTCTCTCTTAGAATTACAAAGATTAAAGACATATTCACCAACTTTTACATTGTAGTATTAGTTACTTAAGCAATTGCATTGACAGCTAAGTCAGCTTTGCTTTCAAATATGAAAATTTAAACTGTGAGTAGACTCTTCAGAATAAATATCCAATTTCTTTTCCATACTAATTGGAAAAGATTAGACACTGACAATTTATTCTTGAGTCTTTCAGAAGATTTTAATCAAGAGCTCACTTTTTGGAGCATCTGAATAAAGAACTCACTTCCTCCGTTTTTCAGCTCTGGTAGAGGAATCCGAAATTGTTAAAAATTATGTACTTCATTAGAATTATTAATAATATCAGTATCTGCCAGAATATTAACACTGAAACCATGCGCCCCCTGCTTACTGTAGGGGTTTCCAACAGTACATGTGACTTCATACATACCACTGCCCACGCAATACAAACCTATCTCTTCATTACAGTTTGGAAAATCCCAGAATAGCCTTTTCAGAAACCCTAGGAATTAAATGCTTTGTTCTTCATAAAGAGCTCTGAGTTTAACAAATGATTTCTGCATAAACGAATTAGGTATAGACTTTCAAGATTTTAATTTAACCATTCTGATTATGACTTAAATCCTCTGAGTTTTAAAAAAATTACAGTTAGCTATTTGGATACAGTCCATAGGCATCATGACCATGTTAGAACTTTTCAGAGGCACAAGGGCTCAGCTGACTTGCCCAAAGCATGTAAGTAGTGACCAAAGGCAGAGGCAGAACCCATGACTCTTGACTCTTATTTCAGTGTTTTCATCACATACAAATCCACCCACCTGTCAACTGCCAACTACCTTATTCGTAGAGGCAAACCTATTACTATCTTTCGTATTCCCAATCAATGGCTCAAATCTTTCTATTTTCAAACTTATAGTTCAGTTCAATGGCTCAGTCATATCTTATTCTTTGTGACCCCATGGACTGCAGCATGCAAGGCTTCTCTGTCCATCACCAACTGCCAGAGCCTGCTCAAACTCATGTCCATCGAGTCAGTGATGCCATCCAACCATTTTATCCTGTCGCCCTCTTCTTCTCCTGCCTTCAGTCTTTCCCAGCATCAGGGTCTTTTCAAATGAGTCAGCTCTTCACATCAGGTGGCCAAAGTATTGGAGTTTCAGCTTCAGCATCAGTCCTTCCAATGAATATTCAGGACTGATTTCCTTTAGGATGGACTGGTTGGATCTCCTTGCCGTCCAAGGGACTCTCAAGAGTCTTCTCCAACACCACAGATCAAAAGCATCAATTCTTCGGCGCTCAGCTTTCTTTATGGTCCAACTCGTACATCCATACATGACTACTGGAAAAAACCATAGCTTTGACAAGATGGACCTTTGTTGGCAAAGTAATGTCTCTGCTTTTTAATATGCTGTCTAAGTTGGTCACAGCTTTTCTTCCAAGGAGCAAGCATCATTTAATTTCATGGCTGCAGTCACCAACTGCAGTGATTTTGGAACCCAAGAAAATAAAGTCTTCTTGCTGTTTCCACTGTTTCCCCATCTATTTGCCATGAAGTTATGGGACCAGATGCCATGATCTTAGGCTTCTGAATGTTGAGTTTTAAGTCACCTTTTTCACTCTCCTCTTTCACTTTCATCAAGAGGCTCTTTAGTTCCTCTTCGCTTTCTGCTATTAGGGTGGTGTCATCGGCGTATCCGAGGTTACTGATATTTCTCCTGGAATCTTGATTCCAGCTTGTGCTTCATCCAGCCCAACATTTCATATGATGTACTTTGCATAGAAGTTAAATTAGCAGGGTGACAATATACAGCCTTGACATACTCCTTTCCCAATATGGAACCAGTCTGTGTTTCATGTCCAGTTGTAATTGTTGCTTCCTGACCTGCATACAGATTTCTCAGGAGGCAGATCAGGTGGTCTGGTATTTCCATCTCTTGAAGAATTTTCCATAGTTTGTTGTGGTCCACACAGTCAAAGGCTTTGGTGTAGTCAATAAAGCAGAAATAGAGGTTTTTCTGGAACTCTGGTGCTTTTTCTATGATCCAGTGGATGTTGGCAATTTGATCTCTGGTTCCTCTGCCTTTTCTAAATCCAGGTTGAACATCTGGAAGTTCACAGTTCACGTACTGTTGAAGCCTGGCTTGGAGAATTTTGAGCATTACTTTGCTAGCGTGTGAGATGAGTGCAATTGTGCAGTAGTCTGAACATTCTTTGGCATTGTCTTTCTTTGGGGTTGGAATGAAATTCAATCCTTTTCCAGTCCTGTGGCCACTGCTGAGTTTTCCAAATTTGCTGGCATATTGAGTGCAGCACTTTCACAGCATCATCTTTCAGGATTTGAAATAGCTCAACTGGAATTCCATCACCTCCACTAGCTTTGTTCATTGTGATGTTTCCTAATGCCTACTTGACTTCACATTCCAGGATGTCTGGCTCTAGGTGAGTGATCACACCGTTGTGGTTATCTGGGTCATGAAGGTTTCTGTATAGTTGTTCTGTGTACTCTTGCCACCTTTTCTTAACATCTTCTGCTTCTTTGGTCCATACCATTTCTGTCCTTTATTGTGCCCATTTGTGCATGAAATGTTCCCTTGGTATCTCTAATTTTCTTAAAGAGACTTCTAGTCTTTTCCATTCTATTGTTTTTCTCTATTTCCTTGCATTGATCACTGAGGAAGGCTTTCTTATTTCTCTGTGCTATTCTCTGGAAATCTGCATTCAGATGGATATATCTTTCCTTTTCTCCTTTGCCTTTAGCTTCTCTTCTTTTCTCAACTATTTGTAAGCCCTCCTCAGACAACCATTTTGCCTTTTTGCATTTCTTTTCCTTGGAGATGGTCTTGATAACTGCCTCCTGTACAATGTTACAAACCTCTGTCCATAGTTCTTCAGGCACTCTATCTATCAGATTTAATCCCTTAAATCTCTTTGTCACTTCCACTGTGTAATAGTAAGGAATTTGATTCAGGTCATACTTGAATGGTCTAGTGGTTTTCCCTACTTTCTTCAATTTAAGTCTGAATTTTGCAATACGGAGTTCAAACATAATTAGTTCAGGAAAAAAAAAAAAAAAAACAACCCTGGGTCTTAAAAGGTCAGATTACTTTTCTTTCACAGTTAATGCATATGTCATTTTATATATGAAAAAAATGAGTCAATTACTCTGCGCTCTGCCGCGCTTCGTCGTGTCCGCTCTGTGCGACCCCATGCGGGCTCACCAGGCTCCCCTGTCCCTGGGATTCTCCGGCGAACACTGGAGTGGGTTGCCTTTCCTCCTCCATGCATGAAAGTGAAAGTCAAAGTGAGTCGCCGTCGTGTCCGCTGCGCCCCACGGACTGGCCTACCGGCCCTCCGTCCGGATTTCCGAGTACTGGGGTGGGGTGCCATTGCCTTCCCCGCAATTACTCTATAAACTGTTTAATAACCACAAAATTAGAAATGCCATGGAGATTTTAAAAATATTTCAAGCCTTTAATAAAAAGATTTTTTTTTTGAGTGTGTGATTTAAAAAGTCAAATTACTTTTCCTTCAGTTAGTATATATGTCTCTGTGAGTATGAAAAATTAAGAGATTGCTCTTTAAAGTACTTAATAACTAAAGAATTAGAAATGGAATAAATGCTAAAAAGAAATGATATAGACCTTTTAACAAAGGGGGCAGAAAGTCGGACTAATATTAATTCTCTATTAAGAAATCAACTGATAGTTTATATTAAGTACTTAAATCTAAATTATTCTAAAATTTTAAAATAAAGTAAGTAGATTTTTGGCTTACACCCAAAATGTTTTCCCATTTAAAAGGGCAACCCGTTATTAACAAAAACATCATTATAACCATGTAATTTCCTAAATATACAGGGATCATTGGTTGGTAGACACTTTAATGACTATTTTCCAAAATAGAGGTAACATAATTACCAAAAGACTGGTTGGTTTATGGGTAAGATTTTAGGTTTAACATAGGGAAAAAACTACTACTAAGAGCTAACTTAGCTATAAGGGCAACAAAGAACAAAGTATTCGGCACAATGCCCAACAGTCATTTATAATTCATTACATAGTGGTATTAAATTATTTGCTGTATCTAACCTTGCTTTTAGGTCAAACAAACTAAAAATTTTAAAAACTTCACTTTGTTTTTGTTTCTTTGAGCAATTTTGATTCACCAATACATTTTGTTGCCTTAAGAGCATAGGCAGTACTTACGAGCTGTGTGACTTTGGCAAGTTAATAATTTTTTAGTCTTCCAGTCTGTAAAATGGGGTAGTATCTAACGGAACTGAGAAGATTAGAATAGGATACACACAGTGCTGAGTATAATGCCCACCACTTTAGATGTATTTAGTAAATGGCAACCATGGTTATAAGGAGACAGACATACTTTTAAAAGCAATGAGATTGACGAGAATACTTGGAAAATTATATGTCAGCAGTCAATTTTAATTGCATTCACCCATAAATGACACAAGAATAGTCATAACTGATACTGTAACATCCCAAAGTGATTCCAGTGTTTCCAGCAACCCTAGGTATCTCATGGTGAGAATCTTTTGGCCTGAATACCTACCTAATAAATCACTCTTTTAATTGACTTGTTGATAAAATATGTACTTAATCGTGAAATTAAATTTAAGTTATTTCCAGAATAGGACATGTCCTTTCAAACTTTCAAGATACCACTGAGTCCAAAAAATGGCACGTTGGAAAGGAAAAAAAATTAAGAACTTCTCTAGGGCTGCCAAATGCCATGAAAATAAGTAAAATTATAAAGGTGGCCATATAAGGGTATATACACATATATAAAACTTTAAAAGTTTAGAATCAAAATTATAAATTAATTCCAAAAGGATTCCTGTAGACTTGAATAAATTTCACTGTAATATATTGAATCACACTAAATTTGAGTTACAAATTTAAAATAGGATTAACCAGATTCATGCAGAAAATGCAAATTTTCTACAAAGTATCCATGTTCAGTTGGCAAAGAAGTCAAAGTGAAACATGGGCTAGATACCAAAATACATAAAATATGACTACTTGTTCCACGGAAAAGGGCAAATGTCTTCATTTTGCTCACCTAATATATCAAAATACCCATATATTTCTGGATATTCTTTAGAGATTTGTTTCTCTTACTGGTTCAACAACTGTATTTTCTCACTTCCATTTACACTTCTCCATGTCAGAAATCCCTATCAATATAATGACCTATATATATTACATTAAACTCAAGCTTAGTTAAGCTGACCAGACAAGTCCCAGAAATTTTTTTTTTTTTTTTTTTTACAATTTGAGAGTAGCTCCAAATAAGACTCTCACTGACTACAAACAAAAACAAATAAATCTCAAAATAACCATTTGTTTTGGAAAGCTGAGGTTTAAAATCAAACAAACAGAAAAGTCCCCCATTCTCAAATACAACTTCAACTCTATTTTTATTGTTGAAGATGTTTTTAAATAGAAGAGTTACTTCTAGTCAGGTCTGGAAGAGTAAACTGACCAAGTTCAATATAAGTTCAATACAAGAACTTGTGCTCGATTAATCGTGTCCGATTCTTTGCAACCCCATGGACTGTAGCTCGCCAAGCTCCTCTGTCTATGGAAATTTCTAGGCAAGAATACTGGCATGGCTTGCCATTTCCTACTCCATGTAAGAACTTACTTTAAAGTAATAATAGTAATATATCTCCATTTCCAAAGCCCTGATACTGGAGAAAAAAAGATGATGATGCAGAAAGCATAAGAAAGAAAAAAAGACTACTTTAACTCATTTGAACAAAATACTTGATAACCTAAAAGAAAGGGAAAAAGTGTAAACAGGACAGAGTAGTAACTACACTCTGACCCTTCTCATAACAAATTTAATTTACTTAACCATCGTCTATTTTCAAGTGATATTAGATAAAGAAGAACTGATTACATGTATGGAGGCACAATATCACTGCGTGAAAATAAAAAACCAGAAAAAAGAACCATTTCAATATTTCCCCTGACTATGACTAATTTTAATTTGTACTTCCACCTTCAAATTTAGCTCTCCCACTCAACTCCATACATAATCTAAACTGGCTTCTATTCAGGAATGATGTACCAAAAAAATGATAACAGAAACAGAGAAAAAGGCAAAAGAGTATGAAATTACAAGTTCCAGAGCATTTCTCAATATTAAGAATGACATAAAGTTGTTCATGTTTGAATGGAATAAAGAAAATGGGATATGGGAAATAAATGGGGGAAAGAGAGATCAGAAAGATGCAATTTCAAATTTCTTGACAAAACTATCCAGCTTAAAATGCATGATACTTTTCATCAGAATTTCATTTACTGTTCCTATCTGATTCTCCCAAGACAATCAGGTATGTAAATTGTACATTATATAAGAACTCAATTTTTTCCTAATATTTTCAGTTTTTTTCAAAGTCAAGGAAAGAAAATAAATCCCTAAAAAAGGAAAATAAATGTAAACATCTTGACTCCTTGTAACTCTAACATAATCAAAATAATGAAAAACTATACTTCAGAGTAAAATGAAGTCAGGCAAATAATTCTTAAACATCTAATGAAGATAAAACTTGACACAGTCTCTCCCTGCATTGCAGACAGTCTGCATTGACTGGGCCAAAAAAGCCAACTACAAACACAGACACACACGATTTATCTTAAACTGTGTACACATACACCTGAAATCAGAACTTACCCACTGCTTACCCAATAGTCAAAATAACCTTCTAAGACAACACTAACCAAAATAAATTACATTTACAATTTAATTTCATGGTTGAAATTCATTTCAGAAACTTTCAAAACAACAGATATTCAAATGATCTTAGCAATCAACCATATTATTTCCCTCTATTAAACAAGCCAAAACTTAAAAACAGAATTCAACATGGGGAACAGCTAATTTTGAGACTATCTCCACTGAAAGAAGAGATCCTTGAAGACACAAATTGCATCTTACTTATCTCTGTATATATAGTTTGTAGTACCATACTTGACATAGTAGGTGCTCAAACAAATCACTTGGTCAATCAAATGAAAGAAAGACAGTAATTTCATATTATGTAACAAGACCTTTAAAAACATTCATCCCTTTGATTCAAGGTAATTCTACTTACAAGAAATAACCTTAAACAGAGGACCTAGAATTAATACAACAACAAACAAAGATATTCAGTGAAGTTATGTTTTTAGCTTAAAAAATTGAAAATCATCTAAATATAGTTAAGGAAACTAGAAAGTAAATTATGATTCATTCACATGAGAGTACACTGCCATGAGGAATTATTTATAAAGAGGGTTTTGATGAAATAAAATATTCATGATAAAATATTAAAAAAAAAAAACACAAAAGTGTTTGACCCCAACTGTTTAAAAAAAAAATACCTAAGAAAAGATGTAAAGGAAATAAACACAAATATTAAAAGCATTTTTGCTACATTTTCCATATTGGCCAGTTTATTTAAATACATAGATAAATCAACTGTGCCAGTTTCTATTATTTTTCAATATTACTATATATTTGTATGGAGGTTCCTGGGCAATACAATAAATTTGTTTTTTGTGTGTGTGAAAAGTTAAACAAACAATAAATTATCAGGAGATGTCTACTCATACCTGGGCTGGCTCCTAAATTAATATGGACAAATCACAAACATTAGAAACTGCTTTACCTATGAAATAAAACTGGAGTTTGAAGGCAAATAAAATACTCTTTTGGATTTTTATTTTCTTTCCTTTACATTTGACTTGCAAATTGTTTCTATTATAGAACCGCTGATATTTCTTCACAATTTAAAAAACACTTTAATCTCCTCATATCCCACTGTTGTTCTTTTATTTTCCCAATCTCAAGTGAAACATGAAAGCAGTAAGTTTCAGTATAAGCTAATGAAGCATAAATGAGATGGGGCTACTGTCCAAATTTCTGGATTAGCCAAAGTCTGCTGGACAATCATGATGGGATTGGAAAAACACACAAGCAAACAACAACTCTGTGGCTGCATGCTATGGGCTATCTTCTAAAAGGACCACTGTGTTTAGGTGGCTCATCTTTACTGATGTCTTGATTAATCTATAAATCTCTGCATGCGATAAGGTTCCTACCTACTCCATTCCCATGAAAATGTTCTGAAAGAGAGTATCAATGATGTCGATTGTTATTACACTGCTATTACCAGCTCTTCTTCTACCCACTCCTTTAACATTCAGGTGCCCTAGGGGTTTAATACGATTCACACTATTCTCCCTTGGTAGAATTCTCACGGTTCTAAACACTTACAGACAAGATATTGGGTTGGTCAAAAAGTTCATTCAGGTTCTTCCATAAGCTGTTACAGAAAGCCTGAATGAATTTTTTGGCCAACCCAATACAAGACACCAGGTATCTCCCTGGAGCTTTAGATTCCACATTCAACTTCTACATAGGTGACCTGTTAAATGACTTTAAACTCGATATGCTGAACACGAAACACACCACTTTTGGTGACTCCCCGTTGTTTATAAAATTCAAGCCACCCCTTGATCTGGCTTCACTCTACTGTTCAGCTTCATCCTTTGTCATCCATATTTGTTTTTCTGAAAGCCTAGTAAAATAAAATTACTACCTAGAATTTATTGAAGGCCCATTAAATACCAGATACTATTCTAAGTACTTTATATGATTAATTTATGAATCTGCACAGCAATTCCATAAGGTAGATGCTATTATTTTCATTTTATGTTGAGGAAAGTATCTTTCCTAAGCTATCTACACCCTGTGCTCCTTATTTAATACTGTGCAATTTTTCATAAATGCCTCTATACACCAAGCATTATCCTGGAGATTCAAGGTAAATATGACAAAGATGATCCATATTCTCATGGGACTCATATTCTAGTAAATATATGGAATAAACAAACAAACAAAAAAGTATTATAGACTTTAAAATCAAAAGGATTTTATGACAGAAAATTCACTGAGATGGCCCTACTTAACAGCATTGAACGAAAGCCTCTCTGAAAAATGACTTTTAAGGTGAGACCTAAAGGATGAGAGGGTGTCAACTATGCAAACAGGAAGGTATATCCAGACAAAGACTGGGCCCTTACAAAGCACAAAAATAGTGTTAGGGACTGAATGGTATTCTCCTGAAATTCGTATGCTGAAGCCCTAATCCCCACCATGATTTTGCTTGGAGACAGGGCTTTTAAGGAGTGATTAAGGTTAAATGAGGTCATAAGGATGAGACCCTAAAACTATAGAGCTGGTATTCTTATGAAAAGAGGAAAAGACATTAGAGACTTCTCTCTCCAAGTGCACAAAAAAGAAAAGCCACTTAAGGACACAGTGAAAAGGTACCATCTACAAGGCAGGAAGAGAGGCCCCACCAGAAACCAACCTTGATGGCACCCTGATATCGAGTTCCAGCCTACGGAACAGTGAGCAAATAAATTTCCGGGACTTCTCTACTGGTACAGTGGATAAGAATGCACGTGCCAATGCAGTGGACAAGAAGATTACAGAGCCACTGAGCCGCAGAGCAACTAAGCCCAAGAGCTGCAACTACTGAAGCCCGTGTGCCTAGAGCCTGTGCTTCACAACAAGAGAAGCCACTGCTAGCTGCAACTAGAGAAAGCTCTCGGGCGGTAACGAAGATCCAGTGCAACCAAAAACTTAAAACATAATAATTAACTAATTTTAAAAAAAGAAAGAAAATAAGCTTGCTAAGTCATCCAAGTCTATGGTATTTTGTTATGGCAGTTCAATCAAACAAATACAAATGGGAAAGACAGAGGTGCTTTGTAGGAACTGACAAAAAAACAGTGTACTGGAATATAGAGAGCAATGGAGATAATAAGATGTCAAAGACTCTTACATCCACAGATGGTAGATGAATCGGAAATAAAAGATCATAAAAACTGTCCCTGGAGCAGGCGTTTAAAGCTGGCTAATGCTAAAATTCAGAAATGGATGGTATGGGTTTTTGTTCTCTCAGTGACTGGGAATCACTGACATATAATGACTAGAATATAATAATCTATATTCCACCTTGGAATGCACAAAACAGCCCCTACAATAAAGAACTGAACTCTTCACAAAATGTTAACAGTGCCCTGTTGAGGAACAGTGGCTAACAGTATGTTTGGTTTTCTTAGGGACTACAGAAGACCAAGATTTAGCCTTTTTCGGTAGTTCTTACACCACTAAGGATAGTTTTGAGCTAATTCTGGAGAATTAATATGTGTTGTGCCTATGCACCAGGAATGGTGTTGGGTACTCTGGAGCATACTCAAAGGAATCCAACAACAATTCTAGGTCTAAGGGCCAGAGTCAGGAGATATGACACCACATTTCAGAGCATATAAGGCACCACTGGCTTGAAGATGTATCAATTTATGTACCACTATAGAAGGTAATATCACCAAATAAATTATGACATCAATGGTAAGATACACCATAATTTTAGAGCTCCTGAAATATGAAAAAATACATATCTTAAATAAATGAAAAAGAACATGAAAATAGCTAAAATGCAAATACTAACAGTCATATAAAAAAGCCCATAGAAGGCAAGAAGTTTCAGTCTGGAGAAAAAGATGTGAACATCATCTAAAAGGAGGTGTTAGAAGTCACCTAACAATTTGGATAAAGGCCAAAAAGAAGGCAAGAAAGGGCACTGTAAAGACAAGTTTTAAAGTAAACATGTATTAAAGTATTTAATTGCTTTATTACAAATAATGGTTTTCATATTTTATGATAATCTTATGCTGATCTTCATCGCATTGCTAATTTTAACACTACAAATTTACAAACAAAAAAAGCAAAGCACAGTGAAGATTACGAACATGCTCAAGATCATATTGTTGTTGTTGTTCAGTCGCCCAGTCATGTCTGAGTCTTTGCGACACCATGGGCTCCAGCACGAGATCATATAAAGCAATACAAAAAGCAGAGCATCCCATTCATTTCCAACCTGGTGCTGAAATCACCTGAACATGCCCTTTGGGTGTGTGCATAAACTTAGTCAAAAGACAATGGTTCAGGGGCCTCCCGGTGGCTCAGGTCCCCCACTTGCTGCAACTAGAAAAAAGCCCGCACAGCACGAAGACCCAGTACAGCCAAAAATAAATAAATAAAATTAAAAAAATAAAAAGCAATGGTTCACACCTTTGAAAGCAGAACCTGGGAGCAACTCAGGGTTGCTGAAGGTATAATTATAAGGACATAAATTTCTAGGTTTATGTTTATTTATATTACAAACATTCACAGTTAACAGAGCTATAAAAAACTGAAGTCATATCATAGTATCAAACTGTTTTTTCCTTCAAAAAAATTTTTTTTGAAGATCGTGGGAATATTTATGTTCAATACTCTTAAATCAGTAATTTTTAAGTATTTTTAAAGCAAAGAGGCAATGTTATCTTTGTAAATGAAAAAGCATGGTTCCAAGTCACACATGGGATAAGAAAGAAGAAAGTCTATAATTCTCTGGTGTTAACACTCAAATGTTTTATAAATACACTAAATGATTTTAAGTAAATTTTATACATTTTGACTGAAAAACCTTTGGATAAACCTCCCCCAAGAGTGGGAGAATGAGGTTTGTAGGGAACAAAAAGGAGAAATGGAAGGAGAGAATGCCAGAAACTGAGCCTGATGCCAGAAACTGAGCCCTGATGATGCAGAGTACATCATGAGAAATGCTGGGCTGGATGAAGCACAAGCTGGAATCAAGACTGCTGGAAGAAATATAAATAGCCTCAGATATGCAGATGACACTATCCTTATGGCAGAAAGTGAAGAACTAAAGAGCCTCTTAATGAAAGTGAAAGAGAAGAGTGAAAAAGTTGGCTTAAAACTCAACATTCAGAAACCCAAGATCATGGCATCTAGCTCCATCACTTCATGGCAAATAGATGGGGAAACAATGGCAACAGTGACAGACTTTATTTCTTTGGGCTCCAAAATCACTGCAGATGGTGACTGCAGCCATGAAATTAAAAGATGCTTGCTCCTTGGAAGAAAAGCTATGACCTACCTAGACAGCTTATTAAAAAGCAGAGACATTACTTTGCTGACAAAGCTTCCATCTTATCAAAGCTATGGTTTTTTCAGTACTGATGTATGGATGTGAGAGTTGGAGTATAAAAATGGCTGAGTGCCGCAGAATTGATGCTTCTGAACTGTGGTGTTGGAGAAAACTCTTGAGAGTCCCTTGGACTGTAAGGAGATCCAACCAGTCCATCCTAAAGGAGATCAGTCCTGGATTTTAATTGGAGGGACTGATGTTGAAGCTGAAATTCCAATACTTTGGCCACCTGATCCAGAGGGCTGACTCATTTGCAAAGACCTTGATGCTGGGAAAGATTTAGGGCAGGAGGAGAGAGGGACGACAGAGGACGAGATAGCTGGATGGCATCACTGACACAATGGACATGGGTTTGGGTGGATTCCGGGAGTTGGTGATAGGCAGGGAGGCCTGGCGTGCTACAGTTCATGGGGTTGCAAAGAGTCGGACACGACTGAGCGACTGAACTGAAGTTCATGTTCATAGTTGGTCAACACATATTCTTGGGCTACTTTGTGACCACTTTTACATAAGCAAATGCCCTCAAAGGAAAAAAAAAAAGGTCCAAGCAATTTTCCAAAACTATATGTCATACAACAATACTGTGATTAAATTCACATGTGGCAAGAGAAGTTTTGAAAAATGTGAAATACCTCAGTCTGACCTTCATGGGCACTGGTTTCATGAGTAACTCGAATGGCCTGTAATAAGAATATAAGGTATTAATAGGAAAAAATGATTATATTTTGATTACACTTTTTGAATGAAAACAACAATGCTAAATTTTAACATCTAAAGTCTTGTTATGAAACAACAGACTGGAGGAGATTTCTGGAACAGTTTAACACTAAATATTTAAGAATGACTTCTGGGTAACCAAATGAATTGCTTTGCTTTCCAATCCACAAATCTCCAAAGCCTTAGGAAACTGAGTATCTGCTTATTTGCAATTGCCAGTGGTAAGTGGGGGTTATTTACATTGTTTAACTGTTAGAACTAACATTTAACACTTTATTCAACTGAGACTAGAATAAAGTAAGCATCTCACAGATAGAGACTGAAAAAGCTTAGCTCATCTGTTTCTCCAGGTTACATGCTATTCTGCAGCTCTAGCTCTATTTATGCTTAATCATGCAGCTTCAGTCAGCACTTTAGAAATGTGGAGCAAAAAGCATGCATTTATCAGAAGCTAGAGATTTCAGGTTCCTGAATTTGGAAAAAAATGCTCTTATAATATCCACTATTAGCAAAGATGAAGAGAAATGGACAAAGAAGTAAATTACAGGTGAAAGTACAACCTTTATGAATGGCAATTTGGCAATAATAACAAAGCTTTAAAAAAAACATGCAATCCGTTTGATCTATCAATTTCTTTTCTAGTTTATATGTTTAATTATAACTCTACATAATCATATATAACTAATATTTGCAAAGAGTCAGCTACAATGATAGACCTTGCAGTATTTTTTCAAATGGTGAAAAAAGAGGGAAAAATATTAAACTTCCGACAATAATTTATTAGTTAAATAAAATACTACACAATGGAAAGCTGGACAGCCATTAAATGATGAGGTCAAATATATACTTACTGGTATGTAATACGTTTGTGATAAGTGAAAAAAGCAAGTTATAAAACAGTATTACAGTGTGATCAAACTTCGTGTATATACTTATATATTCCCTATAAAAAGTATTAATGGTGGCTACCTCTCACTGATGGGATTAGTGGTGACTTTTATGTTGTTTATGTAAAATAAAGATGTTCCATGAGATCTGCAGGTTTTTTAAAGAAAAGTAACTTAATCAATGTATATGAGAATGCTAAAACAACATAATCAAATCAATGGCTTTACTGGGCTCAAACTCTGCATAACAGATTGTTTTAGCCAAGTAATTTGTACACAATACTGTTTACAGTTTAAAAGAATGTATAATCCACTTAATAATATCAGTAAAAAGTAATAAGCCTTCAAAAGCAAAATAGATTTCAAATATAATAAATGTAAATACCACTCTAAAATAATTCTATGATATGGTATAATCATTTTAAACTAGACTATGTGGCCTGTGTCCTCACACATGAAAAAATATTACTATACTGATAAAATAGCTAGAGAATGTTCTGACATCTGCCATTAAACCTTTGTTTTTTCCATTCATTGGTCTTCAGCCTTGTTCCAAATTCTCAGTGAAAGACACACAGTGTATTGCCAAACACATATTTACCACAGGAAGGGAATGGTAAGGAATGGTCAACTATAAGATATTTTATAAATTTGTAAATCAAACTGTCTTTTTTCTCTCATTCAGCTCTGCACATAGAAAAGAAGTGAAAATTTATCAACATTTATGGTTATTTCAGATAATGTTACCTGAAAAGTACAAAAGGCCTTTTTTAATGGATACGACCAAATCCTTAATTGCTCAAAACTAGTTTCAAGACAAACTCCCAAACAGAATCTATAATTCCACAGAACTTTGCCCACAAATGAGAGCAAGGGAGAAAAAGGTACCGACGTCATAGTTCTCCAGGTATCTGGCTCGTTCTTCAGGGCTCATTGATGCAGACTCCTCCAGGAATTTTTTCAAGGTTGATCCAGATTCTGAGAATATTAAAGATGATAAAATTGAAAAGGCCTGGTATCTCAAAGAGACTGAGACATGAAAATACTAGAAGCAAGCGAACTATTTTTCAGGTTAAAACCCTTTCATTGGAAAGTAAGGAATGTAAGATAAATGACAGGGCTTAAACCTCTATTTATCAACAATACAGAAGAATCGGAAGGATTAATATTGTCCCTAATAGGAAATATGTACACTCCCATTATAAAAGAAAGAAGGGAGGAAAAGCTTTATTTACTACTTCAAAGAAAGAACTAGAGCACCACCTACTGCTCAATAAGTTAACTTACAACTTATGGAGGGGGGAAGAGAGCAGTAATGATAAACGGATTACCAAAGTGCATCTTGTCTTTATTGTTGGCAATAGCATGGATTAATCCAATCGTCCCACAGGCATTGCTGATTGTTTGCTTCATGAAATATACTGACGATGTAACATCTTGTCCCTGAGACTTTATTTTTTCCTCTTCTTCTGTTCTGAATACTTCATACTATTAAAAAAAAAAAGTCTACATGTGAAAAATAATACATTAAAAAGGACTCTAATGTAAATTTGGAAAAACTCTAGACATCAGTGGAGATACAGTTAACATGGCATATCTTAATGCAACACTATAAAGCATTTTAAAAGGAATACAATGGATTTACATATTCTGACTCAGAAATCTGTCCATTATTATAAAGTGGTTTTAGGTCAGTATATATTAATATGATATGTTTTAAAAATACTTATATATGCATTGAAAAGTGATAAAGGATATAAAAAATGTAACAGAGGTTATCTCTAGGCTAAGATATTACTGGAGAATTTTTACTTTCTATTTTTCACATTTCTGTATTGTTATATCATATTAATAAAATTCATACTACTTTTATAAGCATATGATATTCATAACATTAACCATTATCGATAACAACTGACAGTAAAAACAATACGGTACAATTAGGTCAAAGTGTGTGCTCTACATCTGACTGCCTGAACCTACCACCATTATAAGCTGTGTAACTCCAGCAAGCTATTTTTTCAATTGTAAAAAGCATTAAAAATAATGAGGTTAAAAAATGAGTGGGGACAGAATAAAACATTGTAAATCAATTATACCTGAAGAAAATGAATTTTTAAAAACTGAGTGAAGAGAGGAAGAGAGAAGAAAGTTAATTTATTGTTTTGATGTTTTCCTGTAATTTTCAGATTCCAGTAGAGTAGGGAGTCTTACTATAGCCCACAAGCAACAGGTCACATCTGGCCCACTGCCTGGTTTCACAGATGAAGTTTTAGCTTTGTATTATCTATGGCTGTCTTTATACTAAAAGGCAAAGTTAAATAGTTATAGCAGAGGTTATTAGGCCTGCAAAGTTAAAAATATTTACTAGCTGACCCTTCCCAGAAAAAGTCTGCTGACCCCTGCAATAACAGAAATAAATGATGTCTATTAAAAACCCATAATTAAGGAACTGCTTTTAACAACAAATGCACCTATGCCTTAAAAAATAATTTCTGTGAATGTGCTTCTAAATCAAATTTTAAAATAATATTTTCTGAATAAAAATTCTGAACCATTAATTCAGGCATATGGTCCAACTGATAAAATCTGAAAGGTTCAATATAGTAAGGTGTTATGCTGAAATGTTTATACCATCCTTCAGTTTAGTCTGTTATTGTTGTTGTCTAATATCAATTCTCCTTGGTGACAAAGCAAAATGAAACTTGGTAACTTCTTAAGATTTAATGTTTAGAAAAAAATCCTGAAATGACACAGAGCAGGTATAGGAGAAAAAGAAAAGCAATTATGGCAGTGAAAACACAGAGTCAACAGACAACAAAAATATTAATATGAGAGAGAAATGAACTTATAGCTTCTTCACCTGTGATTCATTGGCTGATAAGCACTACAACAAAGCGTATTTAAAACACTGTAACTGACTTTATTTAAAGCATAATGAGGTATCCATGACAGTTCCTTTTCTATTAGTATGCTGAAGCCATTCACAACTACATAATCAGTTTCTAAATTAAAACACTTTATAGCTCTTAAAATATCCATAGATATCCTCTGTGACTTTATTATGTCACTTATTATGAACTGCAAGAGGGATCTACCAAACTGTAAGAGAGACCAAAAAGTGGCGGATGCCACGATATTCTCTACTTATGTAAGTAAGTATAAATACTTACTCATTTCTCTCACATCTTCCCAAGCATTTACTTCATTTTTTACAATGCTGAGCTCATCCTATTATCTCAAGTTTAAAAAGAAAAATCAGAAGGCTATAGTCTCAAAGTCATTTTAAAATGAGCTTGAAATTTCTGGCTCCATAATACCAACATCTACATGATTATCATTCTAGAAGAAAGGCTGAAATAGAGAGATCTGAATTTGGATACAGAGATCTAAGAACAGTTATTTAGAATCCCCAACACATTCTAAATCTGCCAATTAAACTGTATTTTAAGCTTAAAGATTTCCACCCGAATTGTTTTTTCTGAAAATAATGTAACCCATGTCATTAGTAACTTAACTCCTTAAAACAAAGATTTGTTTCTATATATGTGTGTGTTTAAAAAATTTACATATTTTATATACAAATTTTCACTAATTTGAATAGATATTCTGTATTCATATATTTTCTAAGACAGATTTAAGATTATCCATTTCTAAAGTATATACATCAAAATGTGATTAAATGTCACATCAAAACAGGTGAGGCATATTAACCATATTAAAAAAAAAAAAAGAAAACTATCCAAGTTTAAAAGACTAATAACTCAGGGCTTCTCTGTCAATCTACAAATCAAAATCTAAATACATCTCTTTAATAAAATTAGATTTTTAAGATGTTCCCACTCCTAGATTTCCTCATTTTATGCAAGAATAGAGTTATTTGTTCTTAAAGAAGCACACAGGTTTAACTCAACATTGAAAAAGAACTCTGCATTTCCCAGAAACTCTCTTATTTAACAATTACCTTTTCTGTAATAGGGAAGAGAAGTAACACTGCACACACTGGTCTTGGTACCATGCTAAGGAGTTCAGGATCCATTCCATATACATCAACAAACTGCCAGTTAGGATGCAGACCTAATTGTTTGAGAAACTGGGAAAAGAGGAAAAAAATAGGGAAAGTTTTTTTAAAAACAGGGAAATAACCAATGTGTATATACTATGTATCTGATATACAAAAGAGAATGGAAGGTACAAATATTACTGATGTTCAATAAGAATAAAGTAAGCAGGTTCTTCATGAATTATGTGAGAAGAGAGCAATTTATTCATTCACTTAACAAACATTTAAAGTTTATAACATATTAAGCAAAACTCCTTGCCCCCATCCCCAAAATCCATTACTTTGGGATTGAACAGCCAGGACGTCACCAAACATATACAAGGTGGCTTGGCTGATATCTTAAAACTCATTCTCAACATTTGATTTTTAAGGAAATGCATCTAAGTTCTAGTATATAAAGACTTATTTTAGTAGTAAATCAGCATAGTTTATCCTAATTATAAAAAATGATGCCTGAGGTTTAAAGACAAATGTTATATAGTCAAGTGACTAGTGTGAATACCAGAAAGTGCTTGATATAAAGTCACCTACTGGCTCTCTGACTCCCAGTACACAATGACACCTACTCAACTTCACTGTCTCGCTTACATTTGATAAAACAACTGTAACAAAAGAGGAGTGGTTTCTCGACTCTTGGAGAATTCACAGGGAAATAAAATATCAGACCCTGATCTACTGCAGAGAGAAAAAGAACATAATAATGAGAACGATGTCAATTTCACAATAAACTCATATGTCTGTATGGAATGAAATTGGTGATTTTAAAAAGTGAACCATCACAAAATAAATTTTACATGACAGAAATAAAAGATCAGAGGAAACAAGAAATGTACTAAAAATGCATCATTATACCTTACCTCAAGAATACATTATAGTATCTACTGGTTTAACATTATGTGAGATTTAAAAAATAAAAAAGTGCCTTGGGTATTTCTCCTTGAAGAACAATCACAGGTACTTAGATGATAATGAGACTTTGCAAAACCAATGGAAGCCATGCCTTACTACACGAACCGTGTTAGGCATCTCACAGTCAGGTTCTCCAAGAAATGACTTTCCTGATGAAAGGATGACCACTGTCCACATCCCTCCATCTCTTGGCTTGTAGAAGAAACACTAACCACATTAATGATAATATGGTTGGTCAAAAATAATGTCCTTGATATGTTTAATAAGAAACACAGTGAATTTAAAAACTTCTCTTGGCAGAATGTGCTCAATATCCATGGATTCATTAACATGCTCTGCAATAGTCTGGGGCCAGAGAAATCAATAGACTCCTCGAGCTAATACCAATTCTTCATCTGATTTGTATTCATGATTCCAGACTTTAATAAAGTTCAACAAAGTATTCCAAACTACTTACTCTCCCTTCTCCACTGTCTCTGAAATTCTTAGTCTATGCTCTCCTCAATATTCAATTCTGTCTAGAAACCAAAAAAGGACTAAAATTGACTGCAGAGCCCAGAGAAGGAACTATGTCTTATTCATCTTTTTAATCTCATACCACAGACACTCAAGTTATATTTATGGAACCAGCAACAAATTTGTTGAATTTCTTGAAAACTGTATCTCTATTTTAATCTAGTCGTCTGTGTGTCTGCATATGTCTGTTAAGCTGTGTTAATAATGAATATTTAATATATATTTGGTTTCGGTTATTTGTGCCAATTAAAGAGGTAGGAAAGATACATTTGGCTTCTAATCTGAAACCAGGCATTTATTTTATCAGCGTCACACTCCAGATACCAAATTCTGCCTGCACAGAACTGACAGCTCTAAAAGGCACACTGTCAAGGAAAAGTATCATAAACCCTCATAAGATAATTTAAACTTATTGGTTAATTTTATGTAACCCCAAGTCATATTGCTATAAAGTTATAAAACAAAATGTATATGTAAGATAGTAAATTTTCACATCTGTGCTATAAACAGAAAGTAACAGTTAAACATTTTACTGAAAAAAAATATGGACAAAACTGGCAAATTACCCTGAAGTTGTAAACTTATTCCATGCTAGCCAAAGCTAAAGAGTATAAATATTACCAAGATGCAAAGGCGGCAGGTTGTAGTGAGAATGCTAAGTACTGGACTGAGGACACAGTAATGATTAAATTAAATCTATTAAAATGATTAAAATTTAACTGGAATCATACTTCTCCTTAACTTTTTACTCATAGTTAATCAAATAAGATTGATAAAAAGAAGTTCAATTTAATTAATATATATGAAGTACATCAATGCAGCCTTTGTTGCAGATATTGTTATGAGTCAGACTCGCCCAAGAAGTCATCATAAGCACAGAAAGAATGCTGTACTGTCCTTAGTCGCTCAGTCGTGTCCGACTCTTTACAACCCCATGGGCTGTAGCCAACCCAAGAATACTGGAGTGGGTTGCCATGCCCTCCTCCAGGGGATCGTCCCAACCCAGGGATGGAACCCAGGTCTCCCGCATTGCAGATTCTTTAACGTCTGAGCCACCAGAAAAGCCAAACAAAAAGAATAAAAGCTGCTGTTTACAGTAACTACCTCTGGGCAGTAGGAAAAAAGCGAGGAAAAAGGCTTTCAACTTTAACCTCTCACTTTTTAAATAAAAGAGGTATCCAACTTTTATTATCAAAAGAAAAAAAAAAAAAAAAAAGAACCTACCTGCAGTGTGATAAAGAAAAACGGAGAAAGATTAAAAAGAAATTCTCTAAATTAGTAACAGCAACTAGAGTGGACAGATTCAACAAATTTGTTTCTGGTTCCATAAATGTAACTTGAGTGTCTGTGGTATGAGATTAAAAAGATGAATAAGATGAACTCAACTTTTTATTTTCCAGTATTTTCAAAAAGTGTCATTTTTCCAATAGTTGGATGTAGTTTCTAAGATAAAATCTACAGAACTGATACACGTGATTTCTTTAAATTTACAAAACTGAGAGAAAACAAAATACCAGTAGTAAAACTACTTCAAAAAACTCTCTTCAGACTACTCACAAAGTATTCCACGAGCTACAGGCACTTGCACAGACCTCTGTACACAATTATTAATAGAAAACATCCTGTTTGCATCAAGTATAATAAAGGGATTTATAACCGCTAACATTAGTCTTCTGGCTTGTTTAAACACTGGATAATAAAATAACTAAAAATTCTGACTGACTAGCTTACTATATCTTCATAATGCCACTAATGTTTGGCTTATCAAGAAAAATAATTAACAAAATAGATTATGTGCCCCCAAAAGATCTTGGATAACTCATTCTTTTTAGTCTTTGGGCCAGAGAGAGTATTTCCACTAGATGCAGAATTCTTTAAATTATGTGTCAACATTTTTAGAGAGTATCCTGTAACAGAAACTATGCTAGGAGCTTTAATGCACTTAACTTTTACCGCAACTGGCAAAAGAGGTTTTATTACATCCTTTCACCAATGAGAAAACTGAGCCTGGGAGATTCTGTGACTTTGCAAGGTCATGTTGCCAGGACTGCCACACACAGCTCTGGACACTCTGGTACTTATTTACCTGTCTCTCACACCTTGAAGTATCTTTCTGTACTTGGTTCTCTAACGACAGCCACAATGAACTCTCCTCCAGTTCTCGAAGGGTTGACAACCATCGTTTACCTTGTTTTTGCACGTGAACTGGACTTCTATAGGAAAAACTGTTAGCTTCTCCTTGACATTTTTAATGAATTCCTCCTTATTCTTTAGGTGACAGTTGGGTTAGCAAAAACTCTGATTACATATATGTAAAAAAGAGAGAAAAATTAAATCTACCTTCCTTTAAAATCTGTTCTAAAGCCACTTGTTCTGATCTCTAATGAGCAGTTCAGAACAGCAATATATTCTGCCTCACTACTAATTTACTAATCCTTTGGGTTATGACAGAAATTATACTTATCCAGTAATTGTGTGATATCACCACTAGTAAAAGTATACTAGTAGTAACTGCTGGATGTTACTAGGACTAGGAAAATAGCCAAGAGTTAAATGAGAAAACAATGGTTCCTAAAGTCTGGAAATGAGTAAAATGAATTTTAATAGGTATTCAATAAACAAAGAATAATAAAATTATTTAAGTACAGAATGGGGAAATAGTAAAAACATTTTATGTAGGGACTCAAAAAAAGGGGAGTTTAAATTTACGTCACTGCAGGCTCAATATGGAGTGACTACACAACTGTCAAAATAATGATGCAATGCTGATCTGCTTTAAAAGTTGGATTACTCAGAATAATGCAGTAATCCACTATTTCAACACAGACTATGCAGAGTGAAATATGAATCAGCTCTGAGAGGCCTATTTTATGAAGGATGACGACAAACAGAAGCAGGCTCAAGGAAAGGTGACCAGGAATAATAAGTTTTTGGAAGACAACACCACTGGAGAATCTGGGCATGTTCTGAGAAGACTTAAATTATTATAATCCTTTCCCCTAAATATTTTCAGTAATATCACAAAGGAGCAATTAGATCTACTCTGCATGATTTCACTGGGAGGATGACAGACAACTGGAGGAAGTTACAGAAGAGCAGATTTTGTTTCAATATAAAGAAATATAAATATAATTCTTCTAATTATGTATTATACATTATTCTCATCATAATAAAAAAAAAGACTAAACCACTTTAATGAGATAGAATACTGTCACTGAAATATTCAAGCAAGAGATTAATGACCACATTAAAGGTAATCTTAAGAAAGATTTTCTGGAGCACAAAAGCAGCTATGTAAGATTTAGTCATTCTTTCACCCAATAACCATTTGTTGAGAGCCCTCTATGGGCCACACACCACTCTCAGTTCTTCAGACATGTCCTTTCTCTCACAGAACTTACATGCTAGGGGTGGGATACATACAATAAACAAGCAAACACAAAAACAAGATAATTTCACAAGGTGATTAAGTATTATGAAGAAAATAAAACAAGAGATGACGTGAGTGGAGACTCAGGGTGGATGGTGGGAGGAGGAAGGGACATTACCTGAATAATCAGGAAAGACTTACTGAGGAGGTAACTTTAATATACAAACAACAAGAAAGAATCATCCATGAAGTAACTAAGATCATAATGATTCAAGCAAAGGATAAGCTATATGAAGACTGAAGCAGTAACAAGCTCGGCACTCAAAGGCTGCAGCCCAGCAAAAGTGGGAGACAGGCAGACAATACCTCCCCATCGAGTCAGAGTAAGCAGCCTGAATATATTCCAAGGACAAGCAGTGGAAGGCTGTTTTGTGTTTTGAGTGTTTTACGCAGGGAAACAAGTTGTGACCTGCATTTTTATAAAATCTCCTTGGGTAAACACTGGGAACAGATTTTAGGTGGCATATGGAGAAGCAGAAAAACTAGTTAGGAAGATATTGCATTGTTCAGACTAAGGATCACAGTGGCTTGGGATCCAGCAGTAGAAATGAACAGAATGGGCAGATTTGGGATAGATTCTGAAAAAAGTCTACCAGAGTTGCAGATCATTGGATCTGAAAGATTAGGAAAAAGAAAAATTCATTTAATCCTTACAATTTCACAAGATCGAGAGAGGTGGTGAGAAACTAGGGTTTCCCAGATGGCGCCAGTGGTGAAACATTCACCTGCCAGTGCAGGAGACACCCAGGTTCCATCCCTAGGTCAGGAAGTTCCCCTGGAGAAGAGACAGACTACCCACCCCAGTATTCTTGGGCTTCCCTGGTGGCTCAGAAAGAATCCACCTGCAATGCCGGAGACCTGGGTTCGATCCCTGGTTTGGGAAGATCCCCTGGAGGAGGGCATGGCAACGCACTCCAGTATTCTTGCCTGGAGAACTCCATGCACAGAGGAGCCTGGCAGGCTACAGTCCACAGGGTTGCAAAGAACTGGACACGACTGAAGCAATTTAGCATTAATGAGAAACTAAGAAACTGAGGTACAAAGAGGTTAGATAATTCCCCATGATCTCAGAGCAGAGATTCAAACCAAAGGAATTAAAATCAATGTATGAATGGCCTCTCTAAATTAGTATAGCGGTGAAGAACAATCGATGACATTGACTTGAGCATTGGATAAATGGCACTACCCTGAAAAGACTTGGGGAGCAGATTTGGAGGAGAGATGAGAGGATGTAAATCCAGATTTCTTTTTCAGCCATGTTAAGTTTGAGATATATATATCTAAATGGAGATATCAAAGTGGTGGCTAAATATATTAGTTTCCAATTCTGTACAGAAGTCAGGACTTGGAGGAGCATGGGATCAAACATGTGACAGCTGATGATATTAATGCTCTACAACAGAAAAGATTAGCAATCTAGACAAGGCTCTGAGGATCTCTTCAGAAATTGGAAGGGAGATGATCCAGCAACGGCAAATCTAGGAAGCAGTCAGAGAAATAGGAGGCAAGCAGAATTATCACAGAAGCCAATGGAGTGGGTACTCTACCAAGTGTTGCTGAGAGATCAAGAAAGTGGTGAGAGAAAAGTGAATGCTGGATCTGACAAAGTAGTGATTGGTAAACTTGAGAAAAGTAGTTATTGTGAAATGGTGAGGATAGGAGTGAATACAGGAAAAATTTGCAGATAAAAGCAGCAAGAACATCTATGGACAATTTTTTTGTGGAAATTTTACAAAGAAGGGAAACAGAAAGGAGATGGTAGCTAGAGGAGGACAGGGTAACAAGTATGTTTTTCCCAAGAAGAGAAACCCCAACTAACATATGTTTGCACGTTCATGGCAACTATCCAGCACATGACTTCTAATTTTTTTCCAACACTAAGCAACTAAACTAAATACAATAATAAAGTAAATTTCTTTTCCTTCAGCCTCTTCTTGGGCTTCCCTGGTGGCTCAGCTGGTAAACAATCTGCCTGCAATGCAGGAAACCTGGGTTCAATCCCTGGGTTTGGAAGATCCCCTGGAGAAGGGAAAGGCTACTCACTCCAGTATTCTGGCCTGGAGAATTCCATGGACTGTATAATCCATGGGGTTGCAAAGAGTCAGACACAACTGAATGACTTTCACTTTCTTTCACTTTTGGCCTTTTCAATAAAATCCACAATTAGGAATATTTTTAGGAAACTGTCATATCAGAAATCAATAGGTCTAAAATACAACAATATTCAAAATGATAAACTGTGGCCATGTAATACTCAAATCACAAAACATAATCAAGATAAAAATCTAGTGTGATCATAAAAATAAATGCTATGATTGCCCATAGCACAGAAATGTCTTTGTAAAAAATGCTATAATTCCTGATGTTTAATTACTTGTAACTTTACACTGGCCTCAAGCTATCAGTTCTGTAAATCCATATATAAACAGAATAGAGCTTAAATTTTTTAAATGATTTTTTTCTGTCATTGAACTGATTTTATTCTAGGTAAGTTCTACCTAGAGTAAGACAAAATATCCTGAGAAGAGATTGATAGCATAGTAAGCAACAAAAGAAATTACTACTTACCACACCTACCAAGACATGTGGTTACCAGTTAATGTGCAACAGTTAATAATGATCTTCATATAGTTGAGATGTGTTAATCATTCTTATACAAACTAGTCAGTGTGTTTGCTGACACTGAGTACAATGCAACCACCAAATGGTAACAGAGTGAAACCAAGGTAAGTAAAAGGCTAGGGTTCCATTAAACTGAGGAAATAAGAAAAGGTGCAGATGGATATGGTTGTTGAGATTAATCTGTGGCTGTGAGTTAACTCAATTTCTATTCATTTTTAGATCCTCAGTTCTGCCACTAACACAAAGAGAATAAAGAAACAACTACAAAAATTTTGGTTAAAACTAATCACTTTTTAGATACTTGTCCATTCTCCCACTAAATGTGCACTACTTCTTTAAATAATAAATTTAAAACAAACGTAATCACACCAAAGCATGCCACAAATTGTGCTATCATATACTAATAATATCTTTCTCTGTTTATGTCACTCAGAATGGCCTCCTGTCACCATTCAGGGAAAATGTTTTCCCTGATGGTCTTCATCACTGTACCATTAATTTTCTCCACTGCACTTACAACAATCGCTGTTTTCTTTCTTTTTTTACTTACTTGTTTATTGTCTGTCTTCCCAAAGGACTGAAAAGCAGAAAACCATAAATGTTTTCATCACCAAATATAACCAGCTCCTGCTCAGATACCTGGTATTCCAAGAGGTGTCCCCCAAATATTATTTAATTGATGTGAATAAGTGAATGGGTTTCATAGTCTACCTAGATCTAAGTTTCCAATTATAAAAGCTTCCATCTTATTAAGGTAACAATATTGTCTAAAAATGATTGTTTTTAAGTCTGCTGATAGTTAATAGTGAGACAGCTTTACAATACCACAATAAACAGTTCTTAAGATAAACTATCCTTTTTATATATTGCTGCATTCTCTTTGCAAATATTCGGTAGAGGATTTCTACATCCATGTTCATGAGGGATATTAGTATGCAGTTTTTCTTATTATAGCTTGCCTGGGAATGCTGGTCACAAAATGAGTTGGGAAGTGGCCCCCCTTCTTCTGTGTTTTTGTAGGACTGGTATTATTTCTTCCTTAAATGATAATCTCGAGAGACACAGAAAAGCCATTTGAGAAAATTCAACATTGATCCATGATAAAAAATCTCAGCAAACTCAGAAGGGAAATTCCTTAACATGATAAAAAATATCTACCAAACCCCTACAGCTAGCATATCTAAAGACAAAAGATCAAATGTTTTAGCTCAAAGATCCTGAACAAGACAAGGGTGTCCTCTCTCTCTCCATTCTACTCAATTTTGTATTGAAGGTCCTAACCAGTGCAACAAGAAGAATGAATAAAAGGCATTCAGACTGAAAAGGGAAAAATAAAACAGTCTAATCACAGAGAATATGACTATTTAGAAAATCCCAAAGCATCTACCAAAAACAGCCACTAAAGTAAGTGAATTTAGCACAGCAGTAGGCTACAAAGTGAATATGCAAAAATAAATTATATTTCTCTATACAGCAATAGACAACCAGAAAAGAAAATTTTAAAACAGTATCATTTACAGTAGTGTCAAAAAGTCATTAAATACCTAGGTATAAACAAACAAAAAGTGCAAGACCAACATGCTAAAACAACAGACTACTTTTGAAAGAAATCAAAGAAGACCCAAACAAATGATGAGATGAAATGATGAAGATCATGAAATGATCTTCATAAAATGCAAGACTTGATACTGTTAAGAAGTTAATTTTCTCCAAAATATACCTATAGACTTAGTTACACATTCACCATCAAAATCATAGCAGAATTTTTGTATACATTTCTTAATTTACACAAATCTTTCCATCAGCTTTTCAGCTGATTCTAAAATTTATACTGAAAGACAAAGAAGCTAAAACAGCCTAAATAATTTTGAAAAGGAGTGAAGTTCGAGAATTCATACTATTTATTTTCAAGACTTACTATAAAACTACAATAATGAAAATGGAAACATAGATCAATAGGACAGAACAGAGTACAGATACATGGCAAATTGATTTTTCACTAAAGCTATAGAAAAATTGAGGGATTAGGTCTGAAAGAAATAGCTTCTTTCCTATGGCACTAAATCAGAAGTTGGAAATACTAACTTCTTCGGCCTCAAGATTTTTCTTAACAAAAGCATCAAAATGTTGTAGGGGGGAAATGAACAACAAACGCCAAAGCGGGTAAAACAAAAGAAAATTAACACTGACTGGAAACGCCACCTTAATAATAACATAAAAAATATATGCTGTGTTCCAAGCTTTGTACATTTCTAGATTAGTAAATAAAAGTTGAGGGACAAATGATCATTTCAAAAATGCAAAATAAAGCTGAATTAAAAAATAAAGGGTTTGTTGACCACCCTGAGATAAAGCATTCTATCTGCTTTCTTCATATAAGGAATTTTCTACAACCTTTCAAAACCAAAAACTAACGAAGTACCAAAAATAATGAATCATTAATCCCAGGGATGGCAGAGCCTGGTGGGCTTCGGTCTATGGGGTCGCACAGAGTCAGACACGACTGAAGTGACTTAGCATAGCATTCCTTGGTGATGAATAGGAAGGTTAAGGAGGTGGAAAACTGTACCATATGATAAGAGAGCAGTAAAAAGTAAACCTGCTGTTGAGAATGAAAAAGAGGATAAGACAAAATACACCTAAGCAAATAAAAAGTTTATACCTGGTAGTACTTATTGTCCTTTTAATCGAGTGGCTGGGACAGGTTCACTCTTCCCTCCCCATCCAACACCCAAACGAATTTAAAGAGTTGAAGGTGGCAAAGGATGACGTGGGACCTGAGCTTTCCTATGGCATAAAAAATTGAATTCCACTTTTAAGGAACTGGAAGAGAAAGGGGGTGTGGTAGGAAAGATAAGTTGACTTGATGGGGCAAGAGATGACTGGAAGATGGTTTCACGGAGCAGGTGGCGCAGGAAATTACAAGGACTGACTGGGTGGGCGAGTTTACAAAGCATAGAGTCAGGTACTGTAGGGAAATTAGTCACCTGGAAGGTATAGGGATGAGACAATTATGGATTCGGCACCAGCAGGAGGCAAGACTTAGAGGGAAGAGAAATGGGAATATAGAGTGAATGTCCCTCAAACGTCTGACCCCGAAATCCCAGGAAACGTGATGACGGGAAATAGGACCAGAGACAGCTGGGAGCATCTTTCCAGGAACCAGGTGGGATGGAGGCGGCCATAAAAAAAAAAAAAAAAAAAAGGCACACCTAAAGCTGAGCAAGAGGGACCCGCACGAAGTTAAATCCCAGACTCCAAGGGAGTGCGGGGCCGTAGGCAGCCAGGGAGGGCTCCCAGGTCCCGAGCGACAAGGCACCTCACTCACCTGGTTGGTGACCTGAAAACAAAACAGAGAACACGATTTAGAGACAAACTGCCCGGGACGAACTGCAACAGCCCGGTCCCCTCTGCCCCTACCCGCGGCCTTAGGCCGAGACTGGAGGCGCGCTCACCTCGGGATTGGCCTCCAGCGGCAGCCAGCGTTGTCCCTCCATGGCCGCTCCGGCCCGGCCCCTCTCCAGCTCTGACAGCCGCCGCGATCGCCGCCGCCGCGATCGCCGCCGCCGCTTCCGCCCCCGCGGCCCTGACCTGGGTCTGTCCAACCTGTGCCCCTCGGGAGGGGTGTCCTAAGACGAAGAAAAGTTTAATGACACTCTAGATCCTTTCTAGCTCCATATAGGACCATAATTAAAGGCTTAAACTTTAAGTTAAGAAACTATGAGAGATCAAAAAAAAAGGAGCCAGCTTCCTATTGCAGAAGGGAAAAGAATCTTAGTTCGCTCCACAGCTCGCTCCCCTCACGCTTGGACTCTTCCGAGCCCAAGGGTCCGCTCGCGTGCCACGCATGCGCCAAGCGCGAGTCTAGGACCGCGTGCTCGCCGGCGCCCTCCCATTCCTGCAGTGTCAGCCCGAGGCGCTAGGGGGCGTGCCGCTGAGTCTTATTCATCAAGGGAGGAGCCGGGCACTGCCCACCAGGAGGCCCCACAGCCAGAGGGTGACGGAGTCCTGCCAAGTACAGAAGTGATGTCTTGGCCTTGCCTGCTGTTACAGAGTGGGGGATATTTGTATGTACTTATACAGTTCCCTTTTGACAAAAAATGTCAAGTACCTACTATGAATCAGACGCAGTAACTAAGTGTTGGATACAGTAAGCTGAGCTTACCATAGTGTGAAAGAAGTGAGCAAAAGAATGAAGAATCACAGTACATGTGATACGTGTGTGATAATGTTAGCATGAGGTGGGTGAAACTACAGAAAAAGACAGCTAAAGGGGAAGGGAGTGTCCAGAAGTCTTCCTGGAGGAGGTGGACAGCTGGAGTGAGCCCTTAAAAAAGTAGATGTTAGCCATTCAGAGAGGAGGGTGCTCTGAAGAAGGGAAAGTGTGCACTGTGGCTACAGAGACTGCAAGACTGAAGGGCAGTGGTTAGAAGTGATGCTGGAGAGATAGGCAAGGACTTCCCTGGTGGCTTAGATGGTAAAGAATCCACCTGCAATGCAGAAGACCAGGGTTGGATCACTAGGTCTAAAAGATCCCTGGGGAAGGAAATGGCAACCCACTCCAGTATTCTTGCCTGGAGAATACCATGGACAGAGGAGCTTGGCGGGCTACAGTCCATGGAGTCACAAAAGAGTGGGACAGGACTAAGTGACTAACACATTCACTTTCAACTGGTCCAAACTTCAGGGCTTCATCCTGAAAACAAGGGGGAACCTCTGAAGGATGTTAAGAAGGATTTTCATCTTTCTTTTCAGGCTGTTAGTTCAGTAATGCCTGAAGTATTGTCTTTTTTTTTTTTAATTCTTCACATTGTTTTCCCCAAAGCCTAACCCAATGCCTGATACACAGTAGATGCCAAATAAATATTTGAGGAATGAATGGAATAATCAGATATGGAGAAACACTATTTTCAGTAATGTGGGAAATTTCAGTTCAGTTCAGTTCAGTCACTCAGTTGTGCCCGACTCTTTGCAACCCCATGAATCACAGCACGCCAGGCCTCCCTGTCTGTCACCAATACCCAGAGTTCACTCAAACTCAAGTCCATTGAGTCGGAGATGCCATCCAGCCGTCTCATCCTCTGTTGTCCCCTTTTCCTCCTTCCCCCAATCCCTCCCAGCATCAGAGTCTTTTCCAATGAGTCAACTCTTCACATGAGGTGGCCAAAGTACTGGAGTTTCAGCTTTAGCATCATTCCTTCCAAAGAACACCCAAGACTGATCTCCTTTAGAAAGGACTGGTTGGAGCTCCTTGCAGTCCAAGGGACTCTCAAGAGTCTTCTCCAACACCACAGTTCAAAAGCATCAATTCTTTGGCGCTCAGCTTTCTTCACAGTCCAACTCTCACATTCATACATGACCACTGGAAAAATCATAGCCTTGACTAGACAGACCTTTGTTGGCAAAGTAATGTCTCTGCTTTTGAATATGCTATCTAGGTTGGTCATAACTTTCCTTCCAAGGAGTAAGCGTCTTTTAATTTCATGGCTACAGTCACCATCTGCAGTGATTTTGGAGCCCCCAAAAATAAAGTCTGACACTGTTTCCACTGTTTCCCCATCTATTTCCCATGAAGTGATGGGACCGGATGCCATGATCTTCATTTTCTGAATGTTGAGCTTTAAGCCAACTTTTTCACTCTCCTCTTTCACTTTCATCAAGAGGCTTTTTAGTTTCTCTTCACTTTCGGCCATAAGGGTGGTGTCATCTGCATATCTGAGGTTATTGATATTTCTCCTGGCAATCTTGATTCCAGCTTGTGCTTATTCCAGCCCAGCATTTCTCATGATGTACTCTGCATATAAATTAAATAAGCAGGGTGGGAAATTTGCCAGAGTACAATGATGAGAGACTTAACTAAGGCAGTAGCCATGGAGACGGAGGGGCAGACACAGATTAAAGAAATTCTGTTGGAAGGAGGTATCCTTTTGTTGAACTGTGGTTGTCATTGATGACACCAGAGATCTGAACTGGGATAGAGTGTATTACTGCTGCACCCAAGAGATGGAAAGCAGGAAGATGAGCAGTTAGGGAGTGGGGAAAAGATTATCACATTGAGTTTGCCTTGCTTGGGGAACTTCCAGCTCTCCCACTTATTTTCTTCTGGCCACCATTCTTCAACTTCCAAGGAATTTCCAGGAGTCCCCATTCTCCTTATCTATCTGAGAAACTGTTGCTATATCCACCCAGCTGCGAGTTGTTAAATCTGTGATTCCCAGCTCATGATGAGCAGCCACAGTTCCATCATCACTTCAGTTGCACAACCAGGCTCTTAGTAGCATGCCAGGGGCTGTTTTTCAAATGCCTTGCTGTCAGGGGAATGATGTTGCTCCGGAATCGTGAGGTCCTGCACTCTGACTCTCCTTTTGTGGCTTGCCTAGGACTCTCAGCAGCATGGACCTCTCTAGTGCCATTGGATCTGCTGAGACGTAGGGTCAAACAGAAGGCAGCTTGCATCCAGCATGGCCTTGCTCCAAAGCATTGTCTTGCTCAGGGACCTATTCCAACTGGCAGCCAGCCTTATCACCCGTAACTGTGTTACACCTGTATTCCCAAATGAGGCAATTGCTGCCTCCAAAAGCTAGAAACCCACCAAATGCTCCATTGTTGCCTATTAAGAGAAATTGCAGGCTGCAATAGCAAATCCTTCACCTTGGAGAGGTTGTCCTCTTATGCCCTAGGCCTTTGGACCCATAAAAACTTCATGTAGTAGCCTCTGAAGTTTGTAGGGTTTAAATCCCAGCCTCTGGCATGCATGCATGTATCCATAAGGCCAGTACTTTTAAAACTTGAATGTGCATACAAATACCTGGGGAATATGAAATGCAAACTTTGATTCAGTAAGTCTAAGATGGGGCCCATGATGCATTATTGGCCCCCATGTTTGGGTTTTTTTTTTTTTTTTTTTAATGGAAGTAGACTTGATTTACAATGTTGTGTTCTGTTCTGGTGTACAGCAAAGTCATTCAGTTATATATATATGTAAGGCCCCCATTTTAAAATTCTTCCTTTATCTATACCATTTGCCATATAACACTGAACTGTTTTCCACTAGGAGCAAAGTAGTGTCAATTCTCATTATTCATAGATTCTATGTTTTGGTTTATCTATTTGTCTACATTTATTTGTAACCCCCAAATTGCTACACATGTCACTTTCAAGGTCATTTACAGACATGCCTGGAGTAGCAAAAATATTGAGTTCCCAGCTGAGGTCAAGCAAGTCTGTGCTCTGCCATCTTGTTTGAAGTCTTGTATTGGAAATGTTGGCAATTTAATCTCTGGTTCCTTTGCCTTTTCTAAAACCAGCTTCAACATCAGGAAGTTCACGGTTCACATATTGCTGAAGCCTGGCTTGGAGAATTTTGAGCATTACTTTACTAGCATGTGAGATGAGTGCAATTGTGCGGTAGTTTGAGCATTCTTTGGCATGGCCTTTCTTTGGGATTGGGATGAAAACTGACCTTTTCCAATCTTGTGGCCACTGCTGAGTTTTCCAAATTTGCTGGCATATTGAGTGCAGCACTTTCACAGCATCATCTTTCAGGATTTGGAATAGCTCCACTGGAATTCCATCACCTCCACTAGCTTTGTTCGTAGTGATGCTTTCTAAGGCCCACTTGACTTCACATTCCAGGATGTCTGGCTCTAGGTAAGTGATTACACCATCGTGATTATCTGGGTCATGAAGATCTTTTTTTTAACAATTCTTTTGTGTATTCTTGCCATCTCTTCTTAATATCTTCTGTTTCTATTAGGTCCATACCATTTCTGTCCTTTTTCAAGCCCATTTTTGCGTGAAATGTTCCTTGGTATCTCTGATTTTCTTGAAGAGATCTCTAGTCTTTCCCATTCTGTTGTTTTCCTCTATTTCTTTGTGTCGATCACTGAAGAAGGCTTTCTTATCTTTTCTTGCTATTCTTTGGAACTCTGCATTCAGATGTTTATATCTTTCCTTTTCTCCTTTGCTTTTCGCTTCTCTTCTTTTCACAGCTATGTGTAAAGCGTCCCCAGACAGCCATTTTGCTTTTTTGCATTTCTTTCCCATGGGGATGGTCTTGATCCCTGTCTCCTGTACAGTGTCATGAACCTCATTCCATAGTTCATCAGGCACTCTATCTATCAGATCTAGGCCCTTAAAACATCTATTTCTGCTTTCTTGACTATTCCAAAGCCTTTGACTGTGTGGATCACAATAAACTATGGAAAATTGTGAAAGAGATGGGAATACCAGACCACCTGATCTGCCTCTTGAGAAATTTGTATGCAGGTCAGGAAGCAACAGTTAGAACTGGACATGGAACAACAGACTGGTTCCAAATAGGAAAAGGAGTTCATCAAGGCTGCATATTGTCACCCTGTTTAGTTAACTTATATGCAGAGTACATCATGAGAAACGCTGGACTGGAAGAAACACAAGCTGGAATCAAGATGGCTGGGAGAAATATCAATAACCTCAGATATGCAGATGACACCACCCTTATGGCAGAAAGTGAAGAGGAACTCAAAAGTCTCATGATGAAGGTGAAAGTGGAGAGTGAAAAAGTTGGCTTAAAGCTCAACATTCAGAAAACGAAGATCATGGCATCCAGTCCCATCACTTCATGGCAAATAGATGGGGAAACAGTGGAAACAGTGTCAGACTTTATTTTTCTGGGCTCCAAAATCACTGCAGATGGTGACTGTAGCCATGAAATTAAAAGACGCTTACTCCTTGGAAGGAAAGTTATGACCAACCTAGATAGCATATTCAAAAGCAGAGACATTACTTTGCCAACAATGGTTCGTCTAGTCAAGGCTATGGTTTTTCCAGTGGTCATGTATGGATGTGAGAGTTGGACTGTGAAGAAAGCTGAGTGCCAAAGAATTGATGCTTCTGAACTGTGATGTTGGAAAAGACTCTTGAGAGTCCCTTGGACTGCAAGGAGATCCAACCAGTCCATTCTGAAGGAGATCAGCCCTGGGATTTCTTTGGAAGAAATGATGCTGAAGCTGAAACTCCAGTACTTTGGCCACCTCATGTCAAGTGTTGACTCATTGGAAAAGAGTCTGATGCTGGGAGGAACTGGGGGCAAGAGGAGAAGGGGACGACAGAGGATGAGATGGCTGGATGGCATCACTGACTCGATGGACATGAGTCTCAGTGAACTCTGGGAGTTGCTGATGGACAGGGAGGCCTGGTGTGCTGCGATTCATGGGGTTGCAAAGAGTTGGACATGACTGAGGGACTGATCTGCTCTGATCTGATTGGAAATGTATGCTTTATGCAGTCTATTTAATGCCATATATATATATATATATATATTCGCAATTTTGTGCTTTTTGTTGATGATTTGACTGTATAGAATGGCCCCAAGTATTGTGCTCATGTGCTGTTTTGTATTCCCATACACAGGAAGCCTGTGACATGCCTTGTAGAGAAAATACATATATTAGGTAAGTTGCTTCAGCCATGAGTTATAGTGTTGTTAGCCCTGTGATCAGTGTTAATGAATTAATAATATAGATTAAATGTGGTGACTTTAAAGAAAAATATATATAAAAATGTATTGATCGGTTGATTAAAATGTGACCAGAGGCTCACAAGAACTTAACCTGTTCCCACGAGGAGCAATGGTTTGGCATTTACTAACTCAGTGTTCGTGGTTGCTTTATAATGAGAATCAACTGTATATCTCCTTCTTGACTTTGAGTTCAGCCATGTGATCTGTTCGGGGAAGGCAATGGCACCCCACGCCAGTACTTTGGCCTGGAAAATCCCATGGACGGAGGATCCTGATAGGCTCCAGTCCATGGGGTCGCTAAGAGTCGGACACGACAGAGCGACTTCACTTTCACTTTTCACTTTCATGCATTGGAGAAGAAATGGCAACCCACTCCAGTATTCTTGCCTGGAGAATCCTAGGGACGGGGGAGCCTGGTGAGCTTCTGTCTATGGGATTGCACAGAGTCTGACACAACTGAAGCGACTTAGCAGCAGCAGCAGCATGTGATCTGTTACAGTCAATGAAGTGGAGAAGAAATAATAATGGTATTCCAATTCCAAGTCCAGGCCTAAATAAGCTTCTGCTTGCTATTTGTATTTGTACCATCACCTGGAGCAGAATGAGCTTGGGCCAGCCTGCTGGTTCCAGAAAGAGAGTCATAGACACTTGGAACACAGCAGAAGCACCTCAGCTGAGCCCAGCCTCCATTGGCCAACCCATTGTTAACCCCCAAGACATGTAAGCTAAATAAATGTTTGCTTGTACTATGACATTGGGAATTTGTGGTGGTGGTGGTGGCAAGGTTTATGCAGCAACACCTAATTGCTAGATCTGCCCCAAATTTTCATACTCAAATTCAGAGGAGTAACCAGGTGTCAGTTGATACAGCTGCCCCAAATTCAAATAACCAAATAAAAACATGAAGTTGTTACCTCCAAAAATGTTATTTCCTACATGACTAAACTCATAGTCTTATTTTTTCCAGCAACAAATTACAAATTCGGCAGCTTCTATTCAAACGCATCATGAAGTTTTTGACAAATTGATGTTTGATGTCTTAATAAAAGTATTTGAGACTCTGCTAAGCTGCTAAGTCACTTCAGTCATGTCCTACTCTGTGCGACCCCCTAGATGGCAGTCCACCAGGCTCCCCCATCCCTGGGATTCTCCAGGCAAGAACACTGGAGTGGGTTGCCATTTCCTTCTCCAATACATGAAAGTGAAAAAAACTGCTCTTATTTTTATCAAGTTCTTTCTTGTATTCTGAGGGATCTGGCAGTTTCTCCAACCTTGAACTGAAATAAGCAACCTTTTTTTTTTTTTTCTTCATTATTTTTTTAGTTGCAGTGTATGGGAGCTAGTTCCCTGACAAGAGATCGAACCCAGGGCCCTTGCATTGGGAGCAAGGACCACCAGGGAAGTTCCCAACCTTTTTGTTTTATTTACTTAAGTCTACTCACATTTTTGGAAATTGTAATTCAGTTGATTTGTAACAAGACGTGGAATTTTGGTCCTTCTTCCAATAACCCATATTTGCCTTACTGGTATAAGTTTACAACCAACCCACTGTTCTCTTTCCTGCCTGGTTGCATTCCTGGTAGCTTTCTGTTATGCCAAATCACAGCATAATCCTTTAAAAGACATTTCACATGGCATTTGAACGTGAAGGCAATGGCACCCCACTCCAGTACTCTTGCCTGGAAAATCCCATGGACAGAGAAGCCTGGTAGGTTGCAGTCCATGGGGTCGCTAAGAGTCAAGCACAACTGAGCGACTTCACTTCCACTTTTCACTTTCATGCATTGGAGGAGGAAATGGCAACCCACTCCAGTATTCTTGCGTGGCGAATCCCAGGGACAGAGGAGCCTAGTGGGCTGCCATCTATGAGGTCGCACAGAGTAGGACCCGACTGAAGCGACTTAGCTGCAGCATGTACACAGCCAACAATAGCCATATTTCAATAGAAGTGTTGAATGGCTATAACCAAGTTCATGCACACACCTACAAAAACAGCTGAGTCACACCTGCTGCCTGGCTATCTGTCATTGTAAGGAGCCCTCTGATGCAACGTGCAGTCTGATTTCTGAGGAGTCAAATGAGAAAAAATATGTAGCTAACAATTGATGAAATCCGGGATTTCAACACCTGACTTAATCAAATAAGGTTGGCAAAGCAGTCATAACCAGCCCAGGGAATCTTCTAAGACAAGGCTCCACCCGTCTTTCCCTGGAGCTGTTGGAGAGGGTGTTTCTCTGCACACCTGTAACTTATTCATGGCACACCACTATGATTACTGTCTAATATTATTTATCCCAGTAAGAATGTGTCCAGTTTTCTTTATGTGTAGAGATCGTGTCATCTGCCTTTAGCCTGTCATTGCCAAGCAACCATCCTAAAACATAGCCTTTTTGCAATACTTAAGAATATATCAAAACCTAATATAATTTGGCTTCATTTGTCGGCAGTATGGATAAAAAACTGTACCCTCAATAAGAAATCATGACTAGCGTAATATTATCATGTTTCTATAAGCCAGGCATTTAATCTATCAGGTCTCCTTTTTAAAATAAGACTCTATAAGGGCTGATGCTGAAGCCGAAACTCCAAAACTTTGGTCACTTGATGCGAAGAATTAACTCATTTTTCTGCGAACTACTGAAGGCGGGAGAAGGGGACCACAGAGGATGAGATGGTTGGATGGCATCACCGACTTAATGGACATGAGTCTGAGTAAACTCCGGGAGTTGGTGATGGACAGGAATGCCTGGCGTGCTGCAGTCCATGGGGTCGCAGAGCTGGACACGACTGAGCCGCTGAACTGAGCACTCATTAATTTCTAACCAGTCTGCGCCGCCACAAGTCTGCGCTTGCGCAGAGGGCGCTGTGGGCGGCAGACAGGATGAGTCCATGTCTATTGAATAGGTAGGGGGTGGCGGCATCCTAAAGATAGTCGCTCTTTCCCTGCACAGGTTATATGCCAAATATTAAAATCTTTTCCTTTAAAGTATTTTCTTTATTACTGTTCGGCTCCATAAAACTTATGTCTTATTGAGACTAAGGAGAATAATACAAAGATGTTTCTATTAGCTCCCCCCACGTACCCTACGTGGGCCGGGCCTCGAGGGGCGGGAAGAGGAAGCGGAAGTGTTTGTGGCTCCTGGGAGCGTCCAGCGAGTGGCTGGTGGGAGCCCTCAACTGTGCTATGGAGGAGTCCAGTGAGCCCCAGTTGGATGCTAAGTCCAAGGTAAGGCCTGGCTTGAAAGGAACTGGGGCAGCGGGCTCCGAAGCAAGAAAGACTGTTCCCTGAATTGTGTTTTCTGCTTCCATTTCAGGTCACCAACCAGGTGAGTGAGTGGCCATCCAGTCCCGTCCTCCGCCCGGCTCTGCTGGGCAAGGGACGGGCGACTGAACCTGGCCCTTCGCCCGCCGTCGTCAGCTGCGGGACGGTGCCACCGTGAGCCTTTCCTAGCACGCCCTTCTACCAAGGCCTGTGTCCGCGGGTCCCCGAGTTTCGTCCCGCCTTCCTGATTGCTCCTTCCACTTTGCTCCTGAGGTGGTAGCCACTAATTTCCCCCAGCCACTCCAGCCCAAAGAGTACAGACCAGACGTTAATCTTCCTTGATTAAACGCCGTTGATTCGACACTAGGTGTACAGTATTTGGGCATGTAATATACACAGAGAAGAAATTGTTAAAATTTACAAAGATAGCACCGCAAACATTTTCTTAGCCCTTAAAAAGCAGTTTGTTGAAGATGAGTTTACCTCTTTAACCTTTCAGTGTTCGTATTTTTTATGCTTGGGATAATAATTTGAATTTTTAAGCATATCTTAGGACGGTTTCTTTGTTGCAAGAGTTCCTGTCTTGTTTCAACTAATAAACTGTTTTTAGCAAGTAACCTGTAACACTACGCAGAAGAGTACTGAAACTACCCAGAAGAATATTAGAGTATTTTAAGCACAGAAGTTACCCACGACCACAAAAATACAAGAAAGGGCTGAGATAAATAAGGAGAACACAGGGACTGAGAGATGTCCATTGACTGCCCTCTGACACCTGACTCCAGCTGATCTTGCTGTTGTTTTTGAGGATTCCTGAGAGATTGGGGGGAAAGCAGATAGTAATCAATCCCCTGTCTGGCTCTGCTTAGAGTTATTGCTTAATAACTTTAATTCAGTCTGTCATAAATCATCTCTACCATTTTCTTGTGTTGAGTCCTATGTTTATTTGAGTAAGGTATCCTGAGACTGAAGTATACTGGTTTATAGAGTTTTAAACATTGAACCTTTTTTTGATGGGGGAGGGTGAAGGGGAAGGTGTGTTTGAAAGAACACGTTTATTCTTACAGTGCTGGAGATCAGAAGTTCAAAATTATCAAGAGGGAGGGGATATATGTATAATTATGACTGATTTGCATTGTATGGCAGAAAACCAACACAACATTGTAAAGCAATTTTCCTCCAGTTAAAAAATAAATTTAAGAAAAAGCCCAAAATTAGTCTCGTGGAACTAAAGTCAAGGTCCTAGCAGGGCTGTGTTTCTTCTGGAAGTTTTAGGGGAGAATCTGCTTCCTTGTCTGTTTCAGCTTCCTGCATTCCTTCCCTGTGGCCTCTTCTTCCATCCTCAAAGTGCATCCTTCCGGCCTCTGCTTCTGTCATCACCTGTCTTTCTGCTTTCATCACCATGTTGCGTTTTCTGATGCTGACCCCTCTACACTTTCTTCTAAAGCTCAGCTGGATAATCCAGAAAAACCTCCCCACATCAAGATCCTTAATTTAGACATATCTACAGAGTCTGTTTTGTCTTGTAAAGTACCATATTCACAGGCTTCTGGGGATTGCAGTGTGGACATCTTTGGGGATTGTTGCTCAGTGTGCTCCACATCCCTTCTTGCACTCATTCACATGTTATATGATTGTGCATAGAAAAAGCCAAGATAATTTACAAGTAGACTATTAGAAATGATATTAGAGTTTAGGAAGATGATTCAGTGTTTTTCTGTAGTTCAAACACAGAGAGTTGAAAAATATTTTTGAAAAGATGTCATTTTTAACATTAGTAGGTCGTAAGTGCCTTGCAATAAATCTAACAAAAGATGTTTGAACTTTTATGAATAAAATTATAAAAAGTGACTGACTTCTGGTTTCTGGTCCAGTGTGTAAGGAGTTTGGAAGTCATCACTCTGCCTTCAAATAAGTGAAAAGCTGAACAGACTGAAAAATGAACAGTTCTTGGATTTGTCAGAGAAGTGAGGTCAAAGGGCAAACTGCTGTTCCCTGAATTGGAGAGACAGGTGAATACAAAGAATCACAACTTGCCACAACACAAACCGCCATAAAATCCAGTGCCAGGGTAGGAAAACCCAAACTAAGTAATGAATTCTTGGGAGGCTCAGTGTAGACATTCAGTTCAGTCCCTCAGTTGTGTCCAACTCTTTGCGACCCCATGAATCACAGTATGCCAGGCCTCCCTGTCCATCACCAGCTCCTGCAGTTTACTCAAACTCATGTCCATTGAGTCGGTGATGCCATCCAGCCATCTCATCCTCTGCCGTCCCCTTCTCCTCCTGCCCACAATCCCTCCCAGCATCAGGGTCTTTTCCAATGAGTCAACTCTTCGCATGAGATGGCCAAAGTACTGGAGTTTCAGCTTCAGCATCAGTCCTTCCAATGAATACCCAAGATTGATCTCCTTAGAATGGACTGGTTGGATCTCCTTGCAGTCCAAGGGACTCTCAAGAGTCTTCTCCAACACCACAGTTCAAAAGCATCAATTCTTCTGCGCTCAGCTTTCTTCACAGTCCAACTCTCACATCCATACATGACCACTGGAAAAATCATAGCCTTGACTAGACGGAACTTTGTTGGCAAAGTAATGTCTCTGCTTTTTAATATGCTGTCTAGGTTGGTCATAACTGTCCTTCCAAGGAGTAAGCATCTTTTAATTTCATAGCTGCAAATACCATATGCAGTGATTTTGGAGCTCCAAAAAATAAAGTCTGACACTGTTTCCACTGTTTCCCCCTCTATTTCCCATGAAGTGATGGGACCAGATGGCATGATCTTCGTTTTCTGAATGTTGAGCTTTAAACCAACTTTTTAACTCTCCACTTTGACTTTCATCAAGAGACTTTTTAAGTTCCTTTTCACTTTCTGTCATAAGGGTGGTGTCATCTGCATATCTGAGGTTATTGATATTTCTCCCGGCAATTGTGATTCCAGCTTGTGCTTCTTCCAGTCTAGCATTTCTCATGATGTACTCTGCATAGAAGTTAAATAAGCAGGGTGACAATATACAGCCTTGACGTACTCCTTTTCCTATTTGGAACCAGTCTGTTGTTCCATGTGCAGTTCTAACCGTTGCTTCCTGACCTGCATATAGGTTTCTCGAGGCAGGTCAGGTGTAGACAGGTGTGAGTTAAAATCTCAGTTACCCCACCCCCTACCCCCAGTTGTTAGGGGGACTTCACACTTCTGTTTTACCTCCAGTAACTCAAATGGAATATTTTTATTCAAAGTTCATGATGTACTTTTTGATATGTTTTAAAATACAAAATGGTTATTTGTATTTAGTAGTATTGTAAGGAGAAAAAATCCTTGACATAGCGATAAGTCATTTCTATTTGTAGTATGTGCTTTTTCAATGTACCAGATAGAGCTCATTTTTAGGACTAATACTAGGTTTAAATTCTTTGAGCTGTAATACCATCTGTCTTTAAATATTTCTCACCAGTGTAAGAATCAGCAAGATTATTTGGGACCACACGTCCAGTGAGAGTTCACACCTCACGTCCAGTCCGTCAGCAAGCATTCCCTCTTACATTCTCTAAATTTATCTCCCCTTGCTGCCACCATCTTCTTGCGTAGATACTGTTGTTTAGTCACAAGTCATGACCAGCCCTTTGCATCCCTGTGGACTGTAGCCTGCCAGGCTCCTCTGTCCATGGGCTTTCCCAGGCAAAAATACTGGAGTGGGTTTCCATGTCCTCCTCCAGGGGATCTTCATGACCTAGAGATTGAACCCATGTCTCCTGTATTGCAGGCAGACTTTGTACTACTGAGCCACCAGGGAAACCCCTAGATACTACATTTGGCTCACAGTTTGGTCTTTTTGTTTTCCTTGTTAAAACTTCCATGTGCTGTTCATCAGTCTGGAGGGACTTTTGCCATCTAGACCAGGTCTTTTCCCTTCTTGAAGCCAATTATAAGAGAGAATTTCTGTCTCACTAGAAAAAAGTCTTACATGTTTTCCTTGGCCTAAAGGCTCTTCAAACAATGACTGTTTGTCTCTTCCACACTCTTCTAGCTCATGCCACTGCAGCCTCATTCTCCAGGTATCCATGTGGCTTCTTCCTCCACTTGACTCAGGTGTCTCTGCATTCAGAAATCATCTCATAGAGATCTGCCCCAGGCTGTAACTAAATAGCCTTTCTGGTCACTCTGTCCCCTTATGTGCATTTTTAAAACCTCTTTTGGGACTGCCAGTGATTAAGCTCCCACTACAAGGGAGCTCCCACTACAAGGGGTGTAGTTTCCATCTCTGGCTGGGGCACTAAGAGACCATATGCCAGGAGGTATGGCCAAAAAAATTACTGTTTTTCACACTTCCTGCAACCATATTGTGTATGTATTTGCTTATTGTCTGTCTTCCCAACTAGAATGTAAGTTTCTGAGGTCAGGAACTTTAATTTTTTTAATAGTCCCAGTGCCTAGAACATAGTATTGCTATTGTTTCCTAAATACTTCACTGAATATTGGGGCATAGAGACATAGTAACTTGTACAAAGCCACATGGGTAGAAGGATGCAAAGGTGAACTTCAAACTCAGTTCTGTCGACTTGAGTCTGAACTTGTTAAATTTAACAAACCATCCCATCTTGTCCAGCACCAGAACGTCTAAGATTACTCATTGCTTCACATTCCAATACTTACAATCATTGTTTTGAACTAATTCGCGGTTCCCTTTTATAGATGTCTAATTAGAACCCGTTATCACAGATGAATGATTGTTGCCACATTTTATTGCTTTCCTTCTTGCTAATTTTATAGTATAAATCAACAGAAGGATATATATTGACACATGACATCTAGTGCCATTTTCCCTCTTCCTATTTATGAGATACGTGTGCGAGCTAAGTTACTTCAGTCGTGTCTCTTTTTGACCCCATGGATTCTAGCCCACCAGGCTCCTCTGTCCATGGGATGCTCCACGCAAGAATACTAGAGTGGATTACCATTCCCTTCTCCAGGGGATCTTCCCAACCCAGGGATTGAACCTGCATCTCTTGAATCTCCTGCATTGGCAAGTGGGTTCTTTACCAGTATTGTCACCTAACATGTGAGACAGTGACTTAAACTTTTGTATAGTTTGTATAATAATTTATAAAGTGCATGACTGTTTTTGTTCTCCTGTGTGTTGTGTTGGGAGCTGCAAGTCACATGATGTATGAACTCCCTTCAGGGACTTTACAGTCTAGTAGAGGGTCGGGGCGGAGAAGGCAATGGCATCCCACTCCAGTACTCTTGCCTGGAAAATCCCATGGATGGAGGAGCCTGGTGGGCTGTAGTCCACGACTTCACTTTCACTTTTTACTTTCATGCATTGAAGAAGTAAATGGAAACCCACTCCAGTGTTCTTGCCTGGAGAATCCCAGGGACAGGGGAGCCAGGTGGGCTGCTGTCTGTGGGGTTGCACACGACTGAAGCGACTTAGCAGCAGCAGCAGCAGCAGAGGGTGAGGAAGGGAGACAAATCCACAGATGAGTACTGTTCAAGGCAGAATGTTCTAAGTGCTGTGGTGTAAAAAGTGACATGAACATTCATGGAAAGGTTGAGTAAACCATGAAGGACGTCACGGCAGGGAAAACTGGGAGGCATTTTTAATTTTAGATAGACCTTTGAGAGTTGTATTCTAGAGGAATGAGCAGCATGAACAAAAGTGTAAAGACTGAAAGATAATGTAAAGAAAAAAAGGATGCGGTCCAGCTTGAGCACGAAAGTGATTTGGGACTGTGCTGTGAGGGGACTTAACTGCCAAGGGAAGGGTTGTAACTAGTTCTCGAGGCAGTAGTGTTTTGACCCGCAATGCTAGATTTGGTTCCTTTATAAGTAGTGTTTAGAGTCTCCTCTGGATTGGAGCTGAGAAAGACCAACGGCAAGAAACTTAATTAGGGAGCCGCAGTAAAATTGAAGGCGAGCTTTTTTTTTTTTTTTAAAGTCATTTGTTTATCTCATCTTTGGCTGCTCTTGAGTCTTCATTGCTGTATGCAGGCTTCTCAATTTGTGAGTGGGGGTTGCTCTTCCATGGACTCTAGCACAGATATCGCATTTGTGGCTTGAGGTCTTTAGAGTGTGGGCTTCAGTAGTTGTGGTGCACGGGCTCGGTTGCCCCATGGCTTGTGGGATCATCTCCGTCCAGTGTGTCCCCTGCATTGGCAGGTGGTTTCTTAACCACCGGATCTCCAGGGAGGTCTGAAGGTAGGCTTTTTAAAAGACTTTGTAATGGTGAGATTGGGAAGGAGGGAGTAAATGTCAGTGGCATTGACTGAAATCAGATCTTGAGTACCTAGGAATTTGTAAGTGTTTTGTGTTGCAGAGAGAAAAAATCAAAAGTAACTGAAGTTTCAAACCTGAGCCACTTGGAAAATAGGTCATTAAAACATTGTTTTAATTATTTGTATTTGCTACAGTTTCTATAAATGAATAGAGTTAAGATTAGCTAGTTTTGAGATTTCATTTTTGATAAATCATCATGTATTGTAGTAAGTTTATTAACAAAGCTATTTTCAGCTAGTTGTGTTTGCTTTGTTTGAGTTATCTGTTACCGCATGACAAACCACCCCAAACTTAGTGGTTTAAAACAGCTGTTTAATTGTTTCTCATGAGTCTGAGGGTTAACTGGGCTTAGCTGGATAGTGGTTTCTATGCCCTCTCAGGTCAGCTGGGACCTCAGTCATCTAGGAGCCTAATTGGGCCGGAAGTGAAGAGGTTTCACATGCTAGTCACGCCCTGGCCTGAGAGCTCAGTTGGAGCTGATCATAGGCGTGACTTGGTTCTTCCTCATGTGGCTGCTCACGTCATGGTGGCTGGGTTCCAAGTGGGTAGGTCCCAAGATCCCCAAGATCCAGCATTCCATGAAGAAGGAAGCACACCCTTCCAGTTCTCCTAAGGCTCAGGCTCACAGGTTCCAGAGCACTTCTTCTGCTGTATTTTACTTGTCAAAACAAGCACAGGGGCAGCTCAGATTTGTGAAGGGAGAAAATAAGGCCCCCTTCTTGATGTGAGGAGTGATGTGTACTTACAGAGAGGAGTGGAATTAGTTGTTGGAAACTGTCTTTGGAGATCACTTACCATATACCCCTGAATTTCTAAACATATTAGTGCAACAGATAACTTATTGGAACATTCAGTTTGTATCAGATCAGATAATGTTACAGTAGATTCAGTAGTAACTAGATTGATAAGGCCATTTCCCCCTATAGCGACATAGGGGATGAGCCATAATTAACATGATTTTAGAAACTGTTCTAAAGGCTTCCCTCGTGCTCAGCAGTAAGGTATCCGCCTGCCAATGTAGGAGACCCAGGTTCAATGCCTGGGTCAGGAAGATTCCCAGGAGAAGGAAATGGCAAACCACTCCAATATTCTTGCCTGAGAAATCCCATGGACAGAGGAGCCTGGCGGGCTAACAGTCCATGGGGTCACAAAGAGTTGGACACGATTTAGCAACTAAATAAAATCAATAAGTCTTATGAAGAAAATCATGGATGAAGGTGCTGCTGAACAAGATGAGAAAGGCTTAGCAAACATTGTCCACTTAGGCTAGAGCTAATAATATTCACAGGTGGCTAGTGGCTACTGTATTGGACAATTCAGGTCTAGCATTTAGAAGATGCTAAACATTTTTGCCCCATCCCAGACCTGTCGGCTTTTCTTTACCTATTAGAACTTCATGTAATTCTGAATCATTGTCTTGTTGCAGCTAAGTATTGATATAATGAAAAGGGCTGGGATATGGAATCAGACAAATTTGGATTTGAATACCAGCTCTATTAGTTTTGTATCCTTGGATGAGTTGCTTAACCAATCTTTTCCTTATAGTACTTTAGAGAGCAGTTAATGTGTACAGAATACTTTCCATTTGAAAACTTTCATTTAAAAAAGGAGAGAACATATAACTGTGTATTTTGTGATTCTGGCTATAAAACTTGCATACAAAAACTAGGAATGAGGACACAGGAATATGACGATAGTTTTTCAGATAGCAGAGTTTTGCATGATTATTTTTAAAATTTTCTCCTAGGTTGTATTTTGAAAAATAAATTTAAACTGAAATGGTCTTAAATTTTTTTTTCTTTGTACACAGTTTTTATTGTGATGTTTTTATGTTACTGATAACTTCAGCCATAATTTCTTGTTATTGTTCAGTTGCTGAGTTGTGTCCAACTCTTTATGACCCTGTGTATTGCAGCATGCCAGGCCTCCCTGTCCTTCATTATTTCCTGGCATTTACGCAAACTCATGTCCATAGCGTTGGTGATGGCATCCAACCATCTCATTCTCTGTCAACCCCTCCTCCTCTTGCCCTCAGTCTTTTCCCAGCATCAGGGTCTTTTCCAGTGGGTTGGCTCTTTGTGTAAGGTGGCCAAAGCACTGGAGCTTCAGCATCAGTCCTTCCAATGAATATTCAGGGTTGATTTCCTTTAGGATTGATTGGTTTGATTTCCTTGCTGTCCAAGGGACTCTCAAGCATCTTCTCCAGCACCTCAATTTGAAAGCATCAATTCTTCAGTGCTCAGCCTTCTTTATTGTCCAACTCTCACATCCATACATGACTACTGGAAAAACCATAGCTTTGATTATATGGTCCTTTGTAGGCAAAGTGATGTCTCTGATTTTGAATATTTGAATATACTAAGTTTGTTGTAGCTTTTCTTCCAAGGAGCAAGTGTCTTTGAATTTCATGGCTGAGGTTACCATCTGCAGTGATTTTGGAGCCCAAGAAAAGAAAATTGCCACTGTTTTCATTTTTCCCAACCTATTTACCATGACGTCATGGGACCAGATGCCATGATCTTTATTTTTTGAATGTTGAGATATAAGCCAGGTTGTCAGCTAATTTTAGTGTGACAGACTACAGCTAATTTCTTTACCTTTTTATCTGTACTTGCATCTTGATTCTTTTTTTTCTTTGTATTCATTTTACATATGGATATTCTCTCTCTTTTTTTTTAGCTACTGGGTTTTTCTGTATAGAACTGCCTTATGATCCAGCAATCCCACTGCTGGTCATACACACCGAGGAAACCAGAATTGAAAGAGACACATGTACCCCAATGTTCATTGCAGCACTGTTTATAATAGCCAGGACATGGAAGCAACCTAGATGTCCATCATCAGATGAATGGATAAGAAAGCTGTGGTACATATACACAATGGAGTATTACTCAGCCATCAAAAAGAATGCATTTGAGTCAGTTCTAATGAGGTGGATGAAACTGGAGCCTATTATACAGAGTGAAGTAAGCCAGAAAGAAAAACACCAATACAGTATACTAATGCATATTTATGGAATTTAGAAAGATGGTAACAATAACCCTGTATACGAGACAGCAAAAGAGACACTGATGTATAGAACAGTCTTTTGAACTCTGTGGGAGAGGGAGAGGGTGGGATGATTTGGGAGAATGGCATTGAAACATGTATAATATCATGTATGAAATGAGTCACCAGTCCAGGTTTGATGCACGACACTGGATGCTTGGGGCTGGTGCACTGGGACGACCAGAGGGATGGTAGGGGAGGGAGGTGGGAGGAGGGTTCAGGATGGGGAACACATGTATAGCTGTGGCGGACTCATTTTGATATATGGCAAAACCAATACAATATTGTAAAGTTAAAAAATAAAATTAAATTAAAAAATAAAAAATAAAATTGTTTCCTTCATTCTATAAGAAACTTGAACTAATTGCTTTATTTTTAATATTCTCCACAGCCCTGTTTTTGTTTTTTATTCTTTTGAAAATCTTCTCTGCAGCTAATTCCTATTTAAGGCTCAACACACTTATTAGAAGTCTTGTTTTTAATTTGCATGTAAATATTCAGTTTAGAATTGGGAAATTCTCATCCCATAAACTTAATCCCAGCTGTTTTCCCCATGTAAAAAGCTGTTTTCCCCACAGTAAATGACAGCTCTCCCGATTTTCCCATCTGCCAGTTCCACCATCATAATGGTCAATGAATTGCAACACTGTGTTCTTTAATTGCTGTTCTACTTGAAATGTTCTGGGTAATCCAGAGTTTTATTTCGGACTTTTCAATATTTTACTCTATCATTTTATTGTAGGCAGTAAAAATATAACTTCTTGCATCAATGAGTTGTATGGCTGAATACATTTAAAAAATGATTGGTTAGGTTTCTGAATGTCACCATCTAACTGGTATAAAATGATATTCCTAATCATGAACTCCCTTGAAGTCTGTTCTGAAATTTCTAGCGGCTTAGTGAACATTCCTGTTTAGATATTCCTTATCCCTTTTCTTTGTGTTAATTTTATTGGAGTTGGTTGATTTACAATATTGTGTTCTGGATGTACAGCAAAGTGATTAAGTTACATATACATACATTAGTTGTTTTTTAGATTTTTTTTCTCATATAAGTTAATTATTACTTTTTGATAATACTTTTAGACTTAAAATATAAAAAGTCCTGGTTCCTATATGATATATTCTCCTAGTCATTCGGGTTCAAACTTTTATAGTTGTGTTTGATACCTCCCTTAACCGTGCAGACAATCATCAAGACCTGTCAAGTCATTCTTTTATGGATAAGCCTAATCCTGCTTGTCACCACTGTAGTTCTGGTACAGAAAACCTTGAACCTGGATTACTATGTTCTCCTGCCATTAGATCAATATTTTTAAATCAATACTTTCATGCTGTTCTCTATGCTCAGAAACTTTTAGTGAGTACCCATTGCCAATTGGAAAAGTTTAAATAACTGACATGATAATGTTTTTCATAATAAGATAAAATACAGTTGACCCTTGAACAGTATAGGGATTAATCAATATGTAATTTATAGTTGGTCCTCTATATCCTGGGTTCCTCTACCTATAGGTGGATTCAACCAACTGCAGACCGTGTAGTACTCTGCTGTTTACTATTAAAAAGCATCTGTGTGTAAGTGGATCCCTGCATTCAAACCCACATTTTTAAAGAGTCAACTCTAAATGAGAGTATTTTGAAAACTTGTTCAGTTTTGCAAAACGTTACGGCTTCTTGATTCTTGAACTTTTGTCAGCTTTATTTTCCATACTTTCTTTTAAGAACCTTTCACTTGAAGACAGATAAATGCTTTGCCTGACCTGCATATAGGTTTCTCAAGAGGCAGGTCAGGTGGTCTGGTATTCCCATCTCTTTCAGAATTTTCCACAGTTTATTGTGATCCACACAGTCAAAGGCTTTGGCATAGTCAATAAAGCAGAAATAGATGTTTTTCTGGAACTTTCTTGCTTTTTCGATGATCCAGTGGATGTTGGCAATTTGATCTCTGATTCCTCTGCCTTTTCTAAAACCAGCTTGAACATCTGGAAGTTCACGGTTCATGTATTGCTGAAGCCTGGCTTGGAGAATTTTGAGCATTACTTTACTAGCGTGTGAGATGAGTTCAATTATGTGGTAGTTTGAGCATTCTTTGGCATTGCCTTTCTTTGGGATTGGAATGAAAACCAACCTTTTCCAGTCCTGTGGCCACTGCTGAGTTTTCCAAATTTGCTGGCATATTGAGTGCAGCACTTTCACAGCATCATCTTTCAGGATTTGGAATAGCTCCACTGGAATTCCATCACCTCCACTAGCTTTGTTCGTAGTGATGCTTTCTAAGGCCCACTTGACTTCACATTCCAGGATGTCTGGCTCTAGGTCAGTGATCACACCACTGTGATTATCTGGGTTGTGAAGATCTTTTTGTACAGTTCTTCTGTGTATTCTTGCCACCTCTTCTTAATATCTTCTGCTTCTGTTAGGTCCATACCATTTCTGTCCTTTATTGAGCCCATCTTTGCATGAAATGTTCCTTTGGTATCTCTAATTTTCTTGAAGAGATCTCTAGTCTTTCCCATTCTATTGTTTTCCTCTATTTCTTTGCATTGATCGCTGAAGAAGGCTTTCTTATCTCTCCTTGCTATTCTTTGGAACTCTGCATTCAGATGCTTATATCTTTCCTTTTCTCCTTTGCTTTTTGCTTCTCTTCTTTTCACAGCTATTTGTAAGGCCTCCCCAGACAGCCATTTTGCTTAAGTGAAACTAATTTTCTGAAAGACTGACCCATTTTAGACTACCGTCAGTGCACTGTGACAAATCCTTCCCTGCCAGTTTTAGAATTGTCAAACTTAAAATTGTGCTATTTTGGTGGGTGTGTAGTGATATCTCTTTGTGGTTTAAATGTCCATTTTCCTGTTTCCTTTCATATATTTATCAGCTTGTAGTTCTTCTCTTGTTTACCCATTATCCTTTCTCTATTTTTGTATGGGAAACTTTTATTTGAAAAGGACCTGTACAGTCTTACTTATCAAAGATGTTAATCTTTTATCAGGACCAGCCTAGCCTTCATACTGTAGCTGATTTTGTCTAAAGCTAGTCTGAAGATGGGAGGAAAGTTTCGTCCTTATATTAAACCCACCTTTTATAAAATTTTATTAATAAGTAAAGCTGTTTGCCCAGTAAGCATTCATTTGGTCACAAAACGTATTGGTCAATAGGTATTTTTGATACGTGCCTACTGTGTCCTACCTATCTGCCTAAGCTTTGGGTACAAGATACAAATTTTCTTTGGTATACTGTCTTAAGGTTTGAGCTCTGTATTAAGGGCTGCATTTATCCAGTCCTGTTTTATGTCATGGAAACACTGAGCAATCATTGAAAAGAATTAGCTAGAAAGTGTGGAGGCAACCAGTAGTCAATAAGCATGTAATCTTTGGAGTCAAAAAGACTTTGGTTTCAGCTATGAGTCCAGAAATGTGTGACCTTGTGCATATTATGTCAGCTCTCTGAAATTCAGTTTTATCATCTGCAAAGTGGAAATAATAGTCTATAATGTTATGATGCTTCAGTGTGGCATTTAATGTATGTAAACTGCCTAGTTTACAAGTTCACCTGACAAGTATCCGTCAGCAGTGATGAAATCTAAAACCACCTCCCCCAGTATTCATGCTGGTGAAAGGTTTCAGGTCAAGGACTGAGATGAGGAAGGAAACGAATTGTTCTCGTGTGTGCCTCAGTCAATATGAAGATGGTGTATAACTCATGTTCCACTTTAGGACTTTTGGGTTGTGAAATGCGGGAAGGACATATGTGGAACAGGAAAATGAGATAAGAGATGATTCAAAAGTCCCCTTAAGGACAGAAGCAAACTGAAAAAAAACAAAGGAAAACGATACTGACACATCTACCTCCATTACACATCTGGTGGAAAATTTTGTTTTTGTGTTTTCCCTTTTGTAATTATGACAGTGTTGTTGTTTTCCAGCCCTGTTTGTGTCCCTTTGCCTCTCTCCATGTTCATTTAATTATTATCCCCCTAACAATATTAAGTTGAAGACATTTTCTTTTACTATTATTGGCCTTGAAGTTAAATTCGAGAGCAGTAAATTTGAATAAATATCTGCATTCAGGGCAATGTTATAACTGGTGTGTTATTTTGAACTCTTTTATTACAGCTCATAGATTTTCAGTGGAAGCTGGGTATGGCTGTGAGCTCCGACAGTTGCAGATCTCTTAAGTATCCTTATGTTGCAGTGATGCTCAAAGTGGCAGATCATTCAGGCCAAGTGACGAACAAGTCCTTTGAAATGACTATCCCACAGTTTCAGGTTTGTGATATAACTCATTCAGTTTTAGCTGTTATTCTATAACTGCTGCTTAAAAAGACACACAAAATCATTTTTAAGAGAAAATTTTAACTTTATTTGCAATTCTTTTGAGTGCTTTACATTTATTAACACATACAAAATATCTCAATTTGTTTTATTTTGGAATTATTAATATATTATTTTCAATATGATATGTTGAATTTGTATACTTTGACACTTCATCACTTCCGTAGTACTCATCTCTGAGTGTATTTAAGAAATTTGCATCTTTTCTAGCAGGGTATTTACTTTGTATTTAACTGTTTTATTCTTCGTAGGCTTAATATTTAAGAACGATGAAGCTGAATGAATCTTACCTTTGAACAGTATTGACCTTGAATTTTCTGACTAATAATGTTTACTAAATGCAGATCAGATCACTAACACTAGTACTTGATAGCTAATTTTATCTGCTAGGGTTTTGAGTAACTTAGTAGCTTATATTTAGAATCATGTTATATATATTATTATTTTTAGTGTGTGTGTGCACACGCACACTCAGTTGCTCGGATGTGTCCAGTTCTCTGTAGGCCCATGGAGTAAAGCGCACCAGGCTCCTCTGTCTGTGGAATTCTCCAGGCAAGAATACTGGAGTGGATTGCCATTTCATCCCCCAGGGGATCTTCCTGACCAAGGAATCAAACCTGTAACTGTTGAGTCTCTTGCATTGGCAGGCGGATTCTTTATCACTGCACCACCTGGGAAGCCCGTTATATATATTATTATTTCACCTCTTTTCTGTAAGCAAAAAAGGGAGAAAGAAGGTAGATGAGAAATCACATTTTCTTTTCAATGTACATGCAGGGAAATGCTTTGTCTTTGGCTAATTTAACTGACCTTAGAGTTTTGTTTTTGTTTGTTTATTTTGATCTATAGTGAGTGAATAGATATGAATTCTTACTTACAGCTATTCCTACTCTAAAAAAGTCAAATAATCTAAGAAAGGCCACCAAGATGAATGGAATGGAAATGTAATGAGAATTCTTTATAAAACTGAAAATATATTGGTCCCAGACTTCTTTTTTTTTTCTTCTTGATATATATATTTTATTGAAGTATGGTTGACTTACAGTGTTTCAGGTACACAGCAGGGTGATTCAGCTATACCTATACATATGTTATTTTTGAGATTATTTTCCATTATAGGTTATTACAAGATACTGACTATTGTTCCCTGTGCTATACAGTATACCTTTGTTGCTTGTTGTATATCTGCTGTTTCTTTTAAATTATAAATCTAGCATTCTGTTCATACAAAGTCAAGTGGAATCAAAATGTCATAATTCTTTTAGTTAGACAAAATTTATTTTTTCTAAAATATATATATTATACATACTATATATATATATACACACACACATATATATGTATACAAAAGCTTTTCTACCACACTTGATAAAGACTTGAGAAGGAACTTAAAAAAAAGAGAGAAAAGTTGGAGACATTGGAAAGTATAAACTAAGTGAAATGGGAGCACTGAATATGGAATAGAAAAAATGGAACAAACTAGATAAAAATAAAAGATCATCATATAGTCCAGTTGTTTTTAAACATGGCTGCTCATTAGAAACATATCTGAGGTTTTGAAGAAAAAAAGTAATACCTGGGCATTTGTATTTTTTACCAAATTCCAAGATAATTCTCATATGCATCTGGATTTTAAAAAGTGGTTAAAAGTTTTTCTATTAAATAGCAATTCTGGTGATACAGAATTCTTTTATTTTTCTGTTGACCAGTCATGATACAATGGTATTCAGTGAGTAATAGTTACGTAATCACAGTAGTAAAAGATGTTTATCAGTTTTCACAATCAATAGCCAGACAAAAAATAAAAGATAAGTACAGTTGCAAGCCATAGTGGGAACATGATTAATCTAACAGTATAGAATAATTACATACACTTTGGGGGGTCACGCAGAGTGATGTGGTAAGTGGAAGTGCATACATGCATATGTTTTCATCTGCCTGGCCAGTCTGTGTCTTTTGGTTGGCATGTTCAGTCCATTTACGTTTAAGGTAATCATCGATATGTATGATCCTATTTCCATTTTCTTTTAGGTATATTTTCTGTAGGTCTTTTCCTTCTCTTGTGTCTCCTGTCTGGAGAAGTTCCTTTAGCATGTAAAGATGGTTTGGTGGTGCTGAATCTCTTAACTTTTGCTTGTCTGGAAAGCTTTTGACTTCTCCATCGTATCTGAAGAAGAGTCTTGCTGGGTGGAGTATTCCTCTTTATAGGTTCTTTCCTTCCATCACTTTAAATACTTTGCGCCTTTCTCTTCGAGTTTGTAGAGTTTCTGTTGAGAAATCAGCTGACAACCTGATGGGAGTTCCCTTGTATGTTGTGTGTCGTTTTTCCCTTGTTGCTTTTAATATTTTATCTTTGTCAGTTTAATAACTGTGTATCTTGGGATGTTCCTCCTTGGGTTCATCCTGCCTGGGACTCTCTGCTTTTCCTGGACTTGGTTGATTATTTCCTTTCCCATCTTAGGGAAGTTTTCAGCTATTATTTCTTCAAATATTTTCTCAAGTCCTTTCTCTCTCCTCCTCCTGAGACCACTGTAATGCGAATGTTGGTGTTTAATGTTGTCCCAGAGGTCTTTTAGGCTGTCTTCATTTTTTTTTTTTCCATTCTTTTTCTGTATTCTGTTCTATGGTAGTGATTTCTGCCAGTCTGTCCTTCAGGTCATTTATCCGTTCTTCTGCCTCCATTATTCTGCTATTGATTCCTTCTAGTGTATTGTTCATCTCTGTTTGTTTGTTCTTTAGTTCTTCTAGATCTTTGGTAAACATTTCTTGCATTTTCTCTGTTCTGTTTCTGAGAACCTGGATCATCTTCAGTATCATTATTCTGAATTATTTTTCTAGAAAGTTGCCCATCTCTACTTCATTTAATTGTTTTGGGGTTTTTTATCATGTCCCTTCATCTGGGTTATAACTCTCTACTTTTTCATCCTGATTAACTTTCTGTAATGTGGTTTTTGTCCTAGTCACTGTGGTTCTGTGGTTCTGTGGGACTGTGGTTCTTCTTGCTTTGTCTGTCTGCCCTCTGGTGGATGAGGCTAAGAGGCATCTGTAAGCTTCCTGATGGGAGGGAGAAGGTGGGAAAAACGAGGTCTTGCTCTGGTTGGGCAGGGCCCCTTGCTCAGTAAATCTTTAATCCAATTATCTGCAATGGGTGGAGTTGCACTCCCTCCCTGTTAGTCATTTGGCCTGAGGTGACCCAGCCCTGGGGTCTGTGGGCTCTATGGTAGGCTTAATGGCAGCCCTCAAGAGGGCTTATGCCAAGGGGGACCTTCCAGGACTGCTGCTACCAGTGCCTCCCTGCCTGTGGTGAGCCATTGCCAACCCATGCATCCACGGGAGACTCCCTGACACTCGTGGGTAGTTTTGGTTCAGTCTCCTGTGGGTTTGCTTCTCCTTTACTCTGGGTCTTGGTGTGTAAAAGATTTTGTTTGTGCCCTCCAAGACTGAGTCTCTGTTTCCCCCAGTCTTATGGAAGTCCTATAATTAAATCACACTGGCCTTCAAGATCAGATTCCCTGGGAATTCCTAGCCCCTTTGTCAGATCCCCAGGCTGGAAAGCCTGATATGGGGCTCAGAACCTCTACAAGTGGGAGAACCTCTTTGGTATTATTGTTCTCCAGTTTCTGGGTTGCCTACCTGGTGGGTATGGGATTTGATTTTATTGGGATTGTGCCCCTCCCTCTGCCGTGGCTTCTTTGTCTTTGGATGTGGGTATTGTTTTTTGGTGTGTTCCAGCATCCTCCTGTTGATAGTTGTTGAACAGCTGGTTGCAGTTTTGGTGCTCTTGGAAGAGTAGATAAGTGCATGTCCTTCTACTCCACCATCTTGAACTGGAACCCCAGACTTCTTTTTTAAGAAAAGCTCCTTATATACCACTCAAGGGTGTTTTTTTGTAATTTATTTTCATTGTTGCTCAGGCTTTTCTCTATTTGCAGCAAGCGGGGCTTAGATGCAGTACATGGGCTTCTCTTGTTATAGAGGACAGGCATGTGGGCTTCAGTGATTGTGACACACGGATTTAGTTGTTCCAAGACATGTGGGATCTCCCTGGACCAGAGATCGAACCCATGTCTCCTGCATTGGCAGGCAGATTCTTTATCACTGAGCCACAAGGGAAAGCTGTCTGGGATACTTCTGATTTCTTTTATAAACTGTATTTCCCCCCAGCTTTTTTGAGGTAAAATTGACAGAAATTGTATACATGCAAGGTGTACTGTGTGATGTTTGGGTGTATGTTTACATTATGAAAAGATTCCTATTGTCAAACTAATTAATATATCCATCATCTCACATAGTTAACATTTTGTGTGTGTGTGGTAAAAACTTGAAATCTCTTCTGTAGCAGAAGTATGTAATACATTATATTATTAACTGTGGCCATCACCTATGCCTTAGGTCTCCCAAGCTTACTTCCCTTGTAACTGAAAAGTTCTACCTCTTGACCAGCATTTCCTCATGTCCTCTGCCTTCCCAGCCTTGGTAACTGCTATCTATTCTCTGTTACCATGAATCTCACTTTTTTAGATTCCACGTATAAGTAAGATCATGCAGTATTTGTCTTTCTGTGTCTGGCTTATTTTACTTAGCATATTATCTTCCAGGTTCACCCATATTGTCAAAAATAGCACAACTGCCTTCTTTTCAAAGGATGAATAGTACTGTGTATATATACACACCACATTTTCTTTACCCATTCATCTGTCAGTAGACACCTGGGTTGTTTCCATACCTTGGCTATTGTGAGTAATGCTGCATTGAGTCTGAGAGTGCAGATATCTTTTTGAGGTAGTGATTTTAAGGATTTTATTTCCTTTTAATTTCTTTCTCTTAGAACTGATATGTCCACTTTAGAACAAAAAAAGGGTCATGCTTCAACACTATTAATGTGAAGTGGTGTCTTGGAAGCAATTAAGACTAGGTTGAAAAGAAATAAATGCAGTGTATTGTGATATATGAGTAGCTTTCAGCTGAATATAAAGACCAAATCCACTTCAAAAAATAATACAGGTCTCAGTCCTTTTGTAATTTATAATACTGGCCTAATTCTTATTTTTCTTTGCTGCATTTTTGCTCCCAGATTCTACCTCTTAAAATTTTCTCAGGAAAAAGATCACAAATGGGACAGCTCTTTTAAAGTTAGTTCTTATATGGCTGATAGCTAACCAGGCAGTCAGAGCCTGTTAGTCCTATTACAAAGCTGAGGATGAAGGAACATTCTTTGAGCTTTTGACTAATATCTTTAGTAGCTGAAATTATGATCATCAGTATATGTTTTTGAACAAATGTTTACTTCCTCCTTCATAATAAATGTACACATGAATTAAAATACAGATACTCTTTTAGAAGCAAAATAGAGAATTAAGTCCAAAGAAGAGGGAAAATTTGAGGATATATATCCAGGTGGTGCTAGTGGTAAAGAATCCTCCTGCTAATGCAGGAGATGCAAGAGATGCTGGTTACATCCCTGAGGGAAAGATCCCCTGAAGGAGGAAACAGCAATCCACTCCAGTATCCTTGCCTGGAAAATCCCATGGACAGAGGAGCCTGGCAGGCCCTAGTCCCTGGATGCGATTCATGGGGTTGGACACGACTGAGAGACTGCTCTGATCTGATCTGATACACGACTGAGCACACACGCATATAAGCTGCTATCAGTGTTGGGTCTCTCTTGTTGTAATTGACAAGACAGCCTCTATCAATCACCCTCAAATGCAGTCTTTCACTAAATTAAAACTGGTTCAAAGCCTGGGACCCAATGTGTCATTTTTAAAAGTCTTTATTGTCTATGACAGCGCTGGACATTTAATAAATCTTTCTGGTGTGGTCTCAGAGAACTTTGTTGGATGCTTTCAGAAAGTTTATTTATGAGCTAATTATTCAACCCTACAGTAGTATTTTTGCTTGTACCAGATTACACCTTTTGCTTCTTATAGTAACCCTTGAATAATAATAGTACCCTCCACTGGACAGATATAATTAAAAGAACTAAAGAACCCTCTAAAAGCAAAATTAATATTGTTTCCCCCTTTCTCCTCAGAATTTCTACAGACAATTCAAGGAAATTGCTGCAATTATTGAAACTGTGTGAAAACTGATTCTAAACCGAAAATAATCTAAAATCACGGACTTCACTTTCTGCAACAAAGCTGCTTAAGGATCGAATGATATTTATTGAATGAAAATTATACTTTTGGTTTTCCACTTTTTAAAATAATAATAAAAAAAATCAGACAAACAGGAATTACAAAGTGGTGATCAATGCACAGCTTTGTGAATGTACCAAGAACCACTGATTTGAATAGTTTAAAGGGGAAATTCTGTGGTATGTGAATTATATCTTAATAAAAAAATAAATCAAACAGTTGAATAATAGTAAAAGCAACACAAGTTTATGTATTAAAGCAACAGTTTTAAAAATTACTGGTAGTGTTACCCATTTTATAAACCAGCTCTTACACAGATGCCTTTATATACAGTCTTATATATAAAGTATATATAAACGGCAAAAGTAGTATTTGATTACGATAATGTCACTTTACAAATTCAGTTTTATAACATTAATTTGCTATGAAAGCAGTTAGTGAGAAGAGTGAGGTTGCTGCTTCTCAAAAATTTGGAATCAGCTTAGGATTGGCCATTGCTCCCTTATATTAGACAAGCATTCAGATGTTTCTGTTATTAATATTATAGAAAGTTCAAGTATGTGCAGACATAGAAAGATAAGTTTTATTAAGAATTTATATACAACTGAGTTACCTGGTAACACAGATTATTGTGTCAGGTGATCTCTTGAATTTAGATTTGTAAAAGAGTTAAAATATTTTATAAAACCACAACAGTCAACATTATATGGCATTGCTCAGTTAAACAGATCACTGGAATAGACTACGTGGCCTAGAAATAGATCAAGATATTTGAGACAAAGATGGTATTTCAGTTGGATGAGAAAACAATTTAATAAATAATACTAGCAGTTACAGCACATACAAAAGTAAATTTCAGATGAGTTAACGATTTAACTATAAAATATAAAAATCAGAGGTGTTACAGAATATTTATGTTAACTAAGGCTTGGGAAGACAGCAATTCCACAACTGTAATATAAAACAAATATATTTGAAATATAAGAATTTAAAAATCATATGTGAGAAAAAAATGGGTCCTAAACAAAAATAAAAGACCTGCTATGTTGATGTGTAAGTTAGCTCTTAGTCTACAAACAAATTTCTTTAAATATTTGAAGTAAGAAGAGGTTTTTATAAAGAAATGAGATGTTCACTTAACTGTCAGAAAGACTGAGGGAATGAGGAGAAAGTATTGCTGGCTTTTAGAAAATCCAGTAGTGCAGGAATTTCAGGGAAAGCCCCTGCCAGTAATCTCTGCACAATGCAGGATATCACCTGGAAGCCACCATACAGGCCATTTCTGCCATCTGTCAGCATGTTCGAATGAAATAAAGGCTACCTGCTTTCTTCACTCTTCTAGTTTCAGTGAGCGTGCCTCTGATTGGTGGAAGTTAAACCAGGATCCTGTTGACACAGGAATCTGATCAAATGAGTTTCTAGTCTTTCAGCACCTTTGGAAGGGAGGTTTAGAAAAGCAAAAATGGTGCTGAGTATTCATACTCTGCTGATAGGACTTATTATGGTCTTTTTTGCAAAGCAATATAGACATATGTTATATAGAAATTTTGCAACTCAGAAATTGCAGTTGAGAAATACATCCTTTGGAATAAAGCCACTAATCTATATAAAAACATTTGCAAATTTAGCTAAATGTTCACCCAGTTCCAGTTTGGGTACACAGGAAGGCTGCATTTTCCAGCCTCCCTTGCAGTTAGGTTGGGGCCTCTGATTGGGTTGTAGCCAGTGGAATCTGGGGCAGACGTGTCTCAAACCACATCCAGTCTTTGTCATAAACCTTTCCTTGTCTTCCAAGCTTTGTCTCATGTTGACTGCTGGAAACGAAGAAATCTGAGATAGTGAGCCCATAAGATGGATCCCCTGAATCACGACTGGAGGCACACTCCTCATGGTAACAGGCTGACTTGCACCAGGCAGTGATGTCAGATAGAAACAAATTCTTATTGTGGTAAGCTGGTGAGATTTTTAGTATGTTTATTACAACAGCAAGTGAGCATAAACTTGAATAACAAGATATTTGTATGAAGATTTTTATTGTAACATTTCCTCAAGCAGTACAAAGCAAAATAAAGGAAGCAGCAACTGTCTATAATAAAGAATTGAATAAATGGATGAATAAATTACCTGTATCTCTGCTATAGCATATCACTCAACTGCCATTATCAATATGTACTGACAATACACCTGCTGTTAACACATACAGTTATTTCATAAAACCATGTAAAATGTACTCAATATATATTTGAATTCTTAATGGAAAATTAGGAGAATCAAGGAAAGATGTTTATCGGATTGTAAGCATTGATGGAGAGAGTATATGAAGAGGGAGAAGAAGAGCAATTAAAAAATTATTTTTAAGTTCATATTGCATTATTAAAAAATACTGTTTTATAAAAAAGATTTCCCTGGCAGTCCAGTGGTTAAGACTCCACGCTCCCCATGCATAGGGTGTAAGTTCCATCCCTGGTTGAGGACCTAAGATCCAGCATGCTACATGATATGGCCAAAAAATAAAGACTGAAAAAAACTGTTAAAATACTTGATAAAAATGTTGGTTTTTATGTATGCTTCTGAAAAGTCCTTACAGTTCTTTTTATGGTATAATGTATCTTTAACAAATTTGTAGTGCATCCCCAAACCAGGATAGACAAACCTGAAATACATCAAACAGGCCTTGCTGTGCTACAGAAATGGTGACCCCACCTGGGGTCTGACATTTTGGCTGGCACCACGGCAAGAAACTTCATTTCTACCTCTTACCTTTGCTTCCTCTTCTGACCCTCCCTGCTGGGAATTTTCAGTCCACTTCACACCCTGTCAGCATACCCGCGGGTCTGTTACGTGAATCCACTTTCTTGGTCCTCTGCTTGGTAGCACACTAGTGTGAGGAGCCCAGGTCTCCTGCCTGCGGCTGCCCACCCTTGTACTCAGACCCCACCAGCATGAAGGGTTAGCTGACTGGTCTTTTGTGGCTTACCAGCTGCCCACATATGTACTCCGTTACCCACCCTTTGCGAAGTAGCACACTAAAGATTGTAGGATTACAAGAAGGCAAAGCCTTTTTCTGTCCCTACTTCTGTCCTTTCGGGTACCAACATCATTTTGTTCAGTTGCTCAGTTGTGTCCAACCTTGCGACCCCTTGCAACTGCAGTGCACCGGGCTTCTCTGTCCTTTACTGTCTGCTGCTGCTGCTAAGTCGTTTCAGTCGTGTCCGACTCTGTGCGACCCCATAGACGGCAGCCCACCAGACTCCCCCGTCCCTGGGATTCTCCAGGCAAGAACACTGGAGTGGGTTGCCATTTCCTTCTCCAATGCATGAAAGTGAAAAGTGAAAGTGAAGTCGCTCAGTCGTGTCCGACTCTTAGCGACCCCATGGACAGCGGCCCACCAGGGACCTCTGTCCATGGGATTTTCCAGGCAAGAGTACTGGGGTGGGGTGCCATTGCCTTCCCCCTTTACTGTCTACTGGAGTTCAAACTCGTGTCCATTGAGTCATGATGCCATCCAACTATCTCATCCTCTATTACCCACTTCTGCTGCCCTCAGTCTTTCTCAGCATCAGGGTCTTTTCCAGCGAGTTGGCTCTTTGCAACAGGTGGCTAAAGGTTGTAGATTCAGCTTCAGCATCAGTCCTTTCAATGAATATTCAAGCAACTTCACTACCCACCCACCCCCGCTCCCCCAAAATCAGAGTAGAAACCTGCCTGCCCAATCAGTTAAAACCATACACTTGACTTCCCAGACTGTGCTTAGAATCTTTCCATCGCCCACCCACTTGAGTTTAACACTCTCCACTCTTCTCTCCCACCCTCATTCTTGGTGTTTCAAGGTTATGTGCATAGACACCCAGAGTAAGCCTCTAATCCAAACACTGGGTGATGAATTTGATGAGAATAAATTTAAATTGCATGTTTAAATTTATCTTTTGAATTTCAAAGGCAAGTTGTTGTTTTTTCCCCATAGTAGTTTTTATACTTTTCATTGAAAACATCTATTTTGCTCACTATGAGTTTAAGGAGCTTCAGTGGTTAGCCTGGGAATTAACCACTGTTTGTAACAACATTTCTGTGAAAAATGTGTTTCAAGTTTCAAACACTTGCTGCTGCTGCTGCTGCTGCTGCTAAGTCGCTTCAGTCATGTCCGACTCTGTGTGACCCCATAGATGGCAGCCCATCTGTCCCTGGGATTCTCCAGGCAAGAACACTGGAGTGGGTTGCCATTTCCTTCTCCAATGCATGAAAGTGAAAAGTGAAAGTGAAGACACCCAGTTGTATCCGACTCTTAGCGACCCCATGGACTGCAGCCTACCAGGCTCCTCTGTCCATGAGATTTTCCAGGCAAGAGTACTGGAGTGGGTTGCCATTGCCTTCTCCCCGTAAACTTTTGGAAAATCCCTCATTCTCCAGTTAGAAAATGTATAAATGATCATTTAGTTTCCAAAGAGAAACAAATTATCCCCAAGCTCATTAAGTAAAACCCAAATATTTTCATTTCATCTTTCATTTCTACTGAGACAGGTTAACATACACACCAGATTTATGTGAGCAGAAGACAAGATAGTTGAAACTTGCAACATGCTTGTGCTTTGTTTTTAAATGTCTGCCTCTTGAGAAATTTGTATGCAGGTCAGGAAGCAACAGTTAGAACTGGACATGGAACAACAGACTGGTTCCAAATAGGAAAAGGAATTCGTCAACGCTGTATATTGTCACCCTGCTTATTTAACATATGCAGAGTACATCATGAGAAACGCTGGACTGGAAGAAAAACAAGCTGGAATCAAGATTACCAGGAGAAATATCAATAACCTCAGATATGCAAATGACACCACCGTTACGGCAGAAAGTGAAGAGGAACTAAAAAGCCTCTTGATGAAAGTTAAAGTGGAGAGTGAAAAAGTTGGCTTAAAGCTCAACATTCAGAAAACAAAGATCATGGCATCTGGTCCCATCACTTCATGGAAAATAGATGGGGAAACAGTGGAAACAGTGTCAGACTTTATTTTTCTGGGTTCCAAAATCACTACAGATGGTGACTGCAGCCATGAAATTAAAAGACACTTACTCCTTGGAAAGAAAGTTATGACCAACCTAGATAGCATATTCAAAAGCAGAGACATTACTTTGCCAACAAAGGTCCATCTAGTCAAGGTTATGGTTTTTCCTGTGGTCATGTGTGGATGTGAGAGTTGACTGTGAAGGCTGAGTGCCGAAGAATTGATGCTTTTGAACTGTGGTATTGGACAAGACTCTTGAGAGTCCCTTGGACTGCAAGGAGATCCAGCCAGTCCATTCTGAAGGAGATCAGCCCTGGGATTTCTTGGGAACGAATGATGCTAAAGCTGAAACTCCAGTACTTTGGCCACCTCATGCGAAGAGTTGACTCATTGGAAAAGACTCTGATGCTGGGAGGGATTGGGGGCAAGAGGAGAAGGGGACAACAGAGGATAAGATGGCTGGATGGCATCACTGACTCGATGGACGTGAGTCTGAGTGAACTCTGGGAGCTGATAATGGACAGGGAGGCCTGGCGTGCTGCTATTCATGGGGTCTCAAAGAGTCGGACACGACTAGCAACTGATCTGATCTGATCTGATCTGAAGCAGAATTATCTTTTCAAATAATTTTTAAAATTTATTTTTTATTTAAAAAATTTTTAAATAAAATTTGTTTGAAGTTTTAAATTTTAGAAAAATTGCAAAGATAGTACAAAGAGTTCCCATATGCTCCACACCATTTCCCTTAATATCTTACATTCAGTTAAGTTCAGCAGCTCATTAGACTCTGCGACCCCACGGACTGCAGCACTCCAGGCTTTCCTGTCTCATCACCAACTCCTGGAGCTTGTCCAACTCATGTTCATCAAGTCAGTGATGCCATCCAACTATATCGTCCTCTGTCGTCCCCTTCTCCTGCCTCCAGTCTTTCCCTGCATCAGGATCTTTTCCAATGAGTTAGTACTTTGCATCAGGTGGCCAAAGTATTGGAGCTTCAGCTTCAGCACCAGTCCTTCCAATGAATATTCAGGACTGATTTCTTTTAGGATTGACCGGTTTGATCACCTTGCAGTCCAAAGGAAGCCCTAATATCTTACATTAGTGTGGTACATTTGTTACAATTGATGAACCAGTGTTGATACATTAGGTTTCCTTGGTTTATACCGTATATATTTTTCTACTCCAGGATCCTGTATAGGACAGGATATTACATTTCGTCATCACTTCTCCTTAAGCTCTTGTCTGTAACAGTGTTTCAGATTTCCCTTGTTTTTGTTGACCTTGGCAGTTTTGAGGAGTACTCAACCTGGTCAGGGCTTCTCTGGTGGTTCAGTGGTAATGAACCTGCTGCCAGTGCAGGAGACATGAATTCGATCCCTGGGTCAGAAAGATCCCCTGGAGAAGGAAATGGCAACCTACTCTAGTATTCTTGCCTGGGAAAACCAATGGACAGAGAAGCCTGGCAGGCTACAGTCCATGGGGTCACAAACAGTTGGACACAACTTAGTGACTAAACAACATATGCATATAAAAACATAAACATAAAGGGAATGAAAACCAAAAGCAGGATCAGTGGTTCCCTCTAGTTTTCAAGCTAGAAGATAGAGGCAGGGGAGAAGGAAATGGCAACTCGCTCCAGTGTTCTTGCCTGGAGAATCCCAGGGATGGCGGAGCCTGGTGGGCTGCCATCTATGGGGTCACACAGAGTCGGACACGACTGAAGTGACTTATCAGCAGTAGCAGAAGAGGAACCAAAGTAGATGTAAACTGGTCATGTCTAGTTGTTCAGGTTGGGAAGTAAGTTCATAGTCTTTATTATGTCATTAAGTAAATATATACTTTAAAATTTTTTAAAAAGAGAGCTAGATTTAGAACAATGATGAAAGTGTGCCACAAACCAAGGACTGCAATTAAATGATTAATCCAGTATTCACGTCTGTTTCTGAAGTAATAGCAAGCAAACAAAGAAGAAGTAAACATGATATACAGCATCTTCTAGATAATTTAGGTGGGTCTAGTAGGCCAACATCTTGAGAAAATTCAATAATCTTGCCTTAGGAGGAATGATTCATGCTGACCAAATTCAGTGAAGATGGGTATATAACTCAAAATAATTATTAATTTACACTGAAAATATAGTGGCTAAGTAGTCTGTAATATTCATTCACCAAATTTTTTATATTATTTATTTAGTCTCTTTGGTTGTATTGGGTCTTCACTGCTGCATGCGAATTTTCTCTAGCGGAGAGCAGGGACTTCTCTTGCGCTCTGCTGCACAGGCTTCTCATCGCGGTGCCTTTTTGTGGATCACGGGCTGTAAGTGTGCAGTTTCAGTAGTGGTGGCACCCAGGCTTAGCTGCTCTTCTGCACATGAAATCATCCAGGGCCAGGGATTGAACTTGTGTCCCCTGCATTGGCAGGTGGATTCCTTTCCACTTTACCACTGGGGAAGTCCTCATTCAACACACGTTTCTTGAATATTAGCAAACTCACACTTTGCTAATCACTTGGCATATAGTGGTGCACAGACAATTTTCACAAAGTTTATAATCTATTGGGGGAGTCAGGTAGTTAATAACTAATAACAAACATTAATGGGTCAGCCTGTTACACAGTGTGGTAGAGTGGAGAATTTATTATCTGTTCTTTGAATAAACTAAGTTAGTTAATGTGACCTTGGGCAGGAGGTCTTCATAATTCCTTCCTGGCAGGATTTCATCACTACTGTGAATCAGGAGAGCTGTGTCTCCCATTCATCTTTCAAATAAGTAAGTAGGCAAGCAAGTAAGATGGAGTTTGTTCCTTTTGTTTTCCTGTCTCTGTCCCACTAGTGTGTGTTGGGTGTGGACGGGGCTGGGCAGATATATTGGTTTTTGGTTCCTACATGGATCTGTATTTGGATATGATGGAGACAACTTTGCACCTACAGCGAATCTGCACTTGGATAACAATTTTTTTTTTTTTATCAATTTTCTGCTTTATTTGTCCTTATATGGGCAGTAAGTGGCAGGATTTATATTTCACATTGAAAATTGCTGGCTTTCAGCTGGCTGCTGCTGTTGGGATTGTAGTGGCTGCAGTGAGCATGCATGTTCCTGAAAGGGAGATAGGAAAATAGACTGTTGGTCTTATACAAACAAAGCTCCTTTACAAGATAAAGATCCTTCCCCAGCTAAAAGCCAAATTTAAACCAAATGGTGATTCACTACCTGGAGAGTTGTTGAAGAGATGAGCCTCCTCAGATGACTTCATCAGGTTGAGTGCTGGTACTTCTCTCTTGTTTATTAACCATGGTTACTATGTTCTTTATGGGGCTTTCCAGGTGGGAATACCAGACCACCTGACCTGCCTCTTGAGAAATCTGTATGCAGGTCAGGAAGCAACAGTTAGAACTGGGCATGTAACAACAGACTGGTTCCAAATCAGGAAAGGAGTGTGTCAAGGCTGTATATTGTCACCCTGCTTATTTAACTTATATGCAGAGTACATCATGAGAAACGCTGGACTGGAAGAAACACAAGCTGGAATCAAGATTGCCAGGAGAAATATCAATAACCTCAGATATGCAGATGACACCACACTTATGGCAGAAAGTGAAGAGGAACTCAAAAGCCTCTTGATGAAAGTGAAAGTGGAGAGTGAAAAAGTTGGCTTAAAGCTCAACATTCAGAAAACGAAGATCATGGTATCTGGTCCTATCACTTAATGGCAAATAGATGGGGAAACAGTGGAAACAGTGTCAGACTTTATTTTGGGGGGCTCCAAAATCACTGCAGATGGTGACTGCAGCCATGAAATTAAAAGACACTTACTCCTTGGAAGGAAAGTTATGACCAACCTAGATAGCATATTCAAAAGCAGAGACATTACTTTGCCAACAAAAGTCTGTCTAGTCAAGGCTATAGTTTTTCTAGTAGTCATGTATGGATGTGAGAGATGGGCTGTGAAGAAAGCTGAGCGCCAAAGAATTGATGCTTTTGAACTGTGGTGTTGGAGAAGACTCTTGAGAGTCCCTCGGACTGCAAGGAGACCCAGCCAGTAAATTCTAAAGGAGATCGGTCCTGGGTGTTCTTTAGAAGGAATGATGCTAAAACGGAAACTCCAGTACTTTGGCCACCTCATGGGAAGAGTTGACTCATTGGAAAAGACTCTGATGCTGGGAGGGATTGGGGACAGGAGGAGAAGGGGACAGAGGATGAGATGGCTGGATGGCATCACCGACTCAATGGATGTGAGTTTGAGTGAACTCTGGGAGTTGGTGATGGACAGCATGGGGTCGCAAAGAGTTGGACACGACTGAGCAACTGAACTGAACTGAGGTGGTGCTACTGGTAAAGAACCTGCCTGGAAATGCAAGAAACTTTAAAGATGCGGGTTGAATCCCTGGGTTGGGCGTGGAGGAGGGCATGGCAACCCACTCCAGTATTCTTGCCTGGAAAATCCCATAGACAGAGGAGCCTGGTGGGCTCACGACTGAAGCAAATTAGTGCACACAGATGCTCTTTGGTTTATTCATGAAATGAAGAAATGACTGAAAAGAAACTGTTGGCCTTCAGTGTCTTCTGTGGCAACCAGAAGGAGATAGCATTTGAGATTGAATTTCCATGTCAAGCAAGTCCATGGAAAGAAAAGAAATTCTAAATTGGAAATTCCCCATTTTCACTGCATCTTAGTCTTTGCAATGATCCTTTAGTAAGCTAGGTTACCCATGGCTTCAAATTCAATGTTGTTCACAAGAGGCTGCACTACTAGAGATTATAAGAACTAAAAAAGTAAGGAGGGGAAGAGCCACATGGATATTATGGACACATACAAAATTATTTGTATATTGACTAATTTTCATTTACTGATATTAAATGCTTACCCTTTTGTTTTTCCACTATTTTTTCTTTGGATGTATTGCCCATTCAGTACTCCCTTCCTTCCTGTATGGCTTATCTAACCTGTTTTGAAATGTCTGGCAATTATACTTACAATAAGAGAGAGAGAGAGATAAACACTGTGGACATTAAGACAAATAAAAGATGAGTAGGAAAACGGCGGCACAGTGGTAAACAATCTGCTTGTCAGTGCAGGAGACACGGGTTCCATCCCTGGGCTGGGCAGATCTCCTGAAGTAGGAATGGTAACCCACTCCAGTATTGCCTGGAAAATTCCTTGGGCAAAGAAGCCTGGTGGCTTACGGTCCATGAGGTCACAAAGAGTTTGACACAACTGAGTGACAGAGCACACACACACTTACACGCGGAAAGGCAGTATAGCTGAGTTCAGTGCAGAGAAGCACACATATAGGGTATTATCCTGTACAATGGTTTAGATTAGGTTGCAATTAATTATTAGTTTTCAAAGTTAAAAAACCAAACAAAAAACCCCAAGCATTCATGAGAGACGTGGTTAGATAAAAGTAAAACACAAAGTACAAGATAAGCCTAAATAGTTACAAGAGATCTGAATTTTGTCCTTGGGTCCTGCCTGATGCAGACAGCAGTAATCATGGGTGACTTGTGCTGACAATAACTAGAAAAAAAATCCTTATTAATGGCTTGCAATGTTGTAACCAAAAGCAGAACAAATTAAAATTACAATTGTTACGTATGTCTTGATTTACAATGCTTCAGTTCAGTTCAGTCACTCAGTCGTGTCCGGCTCTTTGTGACCACATGTATCGCAGCATGCCAGGCCTCCCTGTCCATCACCAACTCCCAGAGTTCACCCAGACTCACGTCAATCGAGTCAGTGATGCCATCCAGCCATCTCATCCTCTGTCATCCCCTTCTTGTCCTGCCCCCAATCCCTCCCAGCATCAGAGTCTTTTCCAATGAGTCAACTCTTCGCATGAGGTGGCCAAAGTACTGGAGTTTTAGCTTTAGCATCATTCCTTCCAAAGAAATCCCAGGGCTGATCTCCTTCAGAATGGACTGGTTGGATCTCCTTGCAGTCCAAGGGACTCTCAAGAGTCTTCTCCAACACCACAGTTCAAAAGCATCAATTCTACAGCACTCAGCCTTCTTCACAGCCCAACTCTCACATCCATACATGACCACTGGAAAAACCATAGCCTTGACTAGACGAACCTTTGTTGGTAAAGTAATGTCTCTGCTTTTGAATATGCTATCTAGGTTGGTCATAACTTTCCTTCCAAGGAGTAAGTGTCTTTTAATTTCATGGCTGCAGTCATCATCTGCAGTGATTTTGGAGCCCAGAAAAATAAAGTCTGACACTGTTTCCACTGTTTCCCCATCTATTTGCCATGAAGTGATGGGACCAGATATCATGATCTTTGTTTTCTGAATGTTGAGCTTTAAGCCAACCTTTTCACTCTCCACTTTCACTTTCATCAAGAGGCTTTTGAGTTCCTCTTCACTTTCTGCCATAAGGGTGGTGTCATCTGTATATCTGAGGTTATTGATATTTCTCCCGGCAATCTTAATTCCAGCTTGTGTTTCTTCCAGTCCAGCGTTTCTCATGATGTACTCTGCATATAAGTTAAATACACAGAGTGACAATATATAGCCTTGATGTACTCCTTTTCCTATTTGGAACCAGTCTGTTGTTCCATGTCCAGTTCTAACTATTGCTTCCTGACCTGCATACAAATTTCTCAAGAGGCAGATCAGGTGGTCTGGTATTCCCATCTCTCAGAATTTTCCACAGTTTATTGTGATCCACACAGTCAAAGGCTTTGGCATAGTCAATAAAGCAGAAATAGATGTTTTTCTGGAACTTTCTTGCTTTTTCCATGATCCAGTGGATGTTGGCAATTTTATCTCTGGTTCATCTGCCTTTTCTAAAACCAGCTTGAACATCTGGAAGTTCACAGTTCACATATTGCTGAAGCCTGGCTTTGAGAATTTTGAGCATTACTTTATTAGCATGTGAGATGAGTGCAATTGTGCGGTAGTTTGAGCATTCTTTGGCATTACCTTTCTTTGGGATTGGAATGAAAACTAACCTTTTCCAGTCCTTTGCCCACTGCTGAGTTTTCCAAATTTGCTGGCATATTGAGTGCAGCACTTTCACAGCATCATCTTTCAGGACTTGGAATAGCTCAACTAGAATTCTATCACCTCCACTAGCTTTGTTCATAGTGATGCTTTCTAAGGCCCACTTGACTTCACATTCCAGGATGTCTGGCTCTAGGTCAGTGATCACACCACTGTGATTATCTGGGTCGTGAAGATCTTTTTGTACAGTTCTTCTGTGTATTCTTGCCATCTCTTCTTAATATCTTCTGCTTCTGTTAGTTCCATACCATTTCTGACTTTTATCGAGCCCATCTTTGCTTGAAATGTTCCCTTGGTATCTCTAATTTATCTCTAGTCTTTCCCATTCTGTTGTTTTCCTCTATTTCTTTTCATTGATCGCTGAGGAAGGCTTTCTTATCTCTTCTTGCTATTCTTTAGAACTCTGCATACAGATGCTTATATCTTTCCTTTGCTCCTTTGCTTTTCACTTCTCTTCTTTTCACAGCTATTTGTAAGGCCTCCCCAGACAGCCATTTTGCTTTTTTGCATTTCTTTTCCATGGGGATGGCCTTGATCCCTATGTCCTCTACAGTGTCACGAACCTCAGTCCATAGTTCATCAGGCACTCTATCAGATCTAGGCCCTTAAATTTATTTCTCACTTCCACTGTATAATCATCAGAGATTTGATTTAAATCATACCTGAATGGTCTAGTGGTTTTCCCTACTTTCTTCAATTTCAGTCAATTTGGCAATAAGGAATTCATGATCTGAGCCACAGTCAGCTCCTGGTCTTGTTTTTGCTGACTGTATAGAGCTTCTCCATCTTTGGCTGCAAAGAATATAATCAATCTGATTTTGGTGTTGACCATCTGGTGATCTCCATGTGTAGAGTCTTCTCTTGTGTTGTTGGAAGAGGGTGTTTGTTATGACCAGTGCATTTTCTTGGCAAAACTCTATTAGTCTTTGCCCTGCTTCATTCCGTATTCCAAGGCCAAATTTGCCTGTTACTTCAGGTGTTTCTTGACTTCCTACTTTTGCATTCCAGCCCCCTATAATGAAAAGGACATCTTTTTTGGGTGTTAGTTCTAAAAGGTCTTGTAGGTCTTCATAGAACCATTCAACTTCAGCTTCTTCAGCGTTACTGGTTGGGGCATAGACTTGGATTACTGTGATATTGAATGGTTTGCCTTGGAAATGAACAGAGATCATTCTGTCGTTTTTGAGATTGCATCCAAAGTACTGCATTTTGGACTCTTTTGTTGACCATGATGGCTACTCCATTTCTCCTGAGGGATTCCTGCCTGCAGTAGTAGATATGATGGTCATCTGAGTTAAATTCACCCATTCCAGTCCATTTTAGTTCACTGATTCCTAGAAAGTCGACTTTCACTCTTGCCATCTCTTGTTTGACCACTTCTAATTTGCCTTGATTCATGGACCTGACATTCCAGGTTCCTGTGCAATACTGCTCTTTACAGCATCGGACCTTGCTTCTATCACCAGTCACATCCACAGCTGGGTATTGATTTTGCTTTGGCTCCATCCCTTCATTCTTTCTGGAGTTATTTCTCCACTGATCTCCAGTAGCACATTGGGCACCTACTGACCTGAGGAATTCCTCTTTCAGTATCCTATTATTTGCCTTTTCATACTGTTCATGGGATTCTCAAGGCAAGAATACTGGTGGTTTGCCATTCCCTTCTCCAGTGGACCACATTCTGTCATGTCTCTCCACCATGACCCTCCCATCTTGGGTTGCCCTACTGGCATGGCTTAGTTTCATTGAGTTAGACAAGGCTGTGGTCCTAGTGTGATTAGATTGACTGGTTTTCTGTGAGTATGGTTTCAGTGTGTCTGCCCTCTGATGCCCTCTTGCAAGACCTACCGTCTTACTTGGGTTTCTCTTACCTTGGGCATGGGGTATCTCTTCACGACTACTCCAGCAAAGTGCAGCCGCTGCTCCTTACCTTGGACGAGGGGTATCTCCTCACCGCCGCCCTTCCTGACCTTCAACGTAGGATAGCTCCTTTAGGCCCTCCTGAGCCCACGCAGCCACAGCTCCTTGGACGTGGGTTGTTCCTCCCGGCCGCCGCCCCTGACCTCGGATGAGGGGAAACTCCTCTCGTTGCCACCCCTGACCTCGGACGCAGGGTAGCTCGTCTTCGCTGTTTCTGCGCCGTCCCAGCCTGACACTCTCGGCCGCTGCCCCTGACCTCGGATGTGGGGTAACTCCTCCTGGCCGCTGCCGTTAGGGCATGGGGTCCTCCTGGCTTCAGCCCCTGACCTCAGACGTGGGGTAGCTCCTCTCGCCGCCACCCGCGCTTAGTGCGCCGGCAGTCATACTTAAATATTCATTGGTAATGCATTTAGAAGCTATTTCTCATATTGGGGTACAGATTACTAATTCTCAGATTAAGTGGTTCTTTCCAAAGTAGATTAGGGGATTGTTTTGGGGGGGGGGGTTACTCAAGTCTACCTTCAGTTTTAGTAATTCATTAGGAGTAATCACAGGACTTAGCATATAATCATACCAGCAAACCAGCAAAGTGAAAAGGCTGCTGCTGCTGCTGCTAAATCGCTTCAGTCGTGTCCAACTCTGTGCGACCCCATAGACAGCAGCCCACCAGGCTCCGCTGTCCCTGGGATTCTCCAGGCAAGAACACTGGAGTGGGTTGCCATTGCCTTCTCCGAATGAAAAGGCACATGGGGCTAAATCTAGAAATGGTCTGCTGCACCTTCAGTTACTTTTTAAGTATATATATATATATATTTGAAAGTGTTGCAAGCTTCCAAGAGTCCTTCCCCAGTGGAGTCATACAGGACGTGCTTAATCCCTCACCCAACAAGTTGTGTCTAATTGTGTGAGATGTTGCCAACCAGGGAAGCTCATTAGAGATTCAATACCTAGATTTTTTTTTTACTGGGAGCTTATCATATGGGCACCCATGCCTGGCATGTACCCGAATTTCAAACTCCCAGAAGGAATGCAGAGGGTTGCATAATTATATTGTTTGTAAAAACAGTTGAGACACAGTGAACTGCTCGTATCAGTCAACGGTGGGAATTCTCCTGGAATCCAAGTTCCCAGATGCCAATGAAGGGCCAATTTTGCCAGCTGTAAGTATAAGCAGTCAGGAGTGCTATGTTAACTCTTTGCTGCACGGGCATAAGTCAACTCTTCTAAAAAGAGTTGTTAGAGTTAAGTTGTAAGTTAGAGGTAACTTACTAAATAACTTCTTATATATTGCCTAAAGAAATAATCTAACTTTTGTGATCATTCATTAATATTAGTATTAATTCTCCCAAAATGAATGACGCTAGTATGAAGTTAGCCTATTCATTCTACTGTTACTATGCATGCTAAATTGCTTCAGTTGTGTCTGATGCTTTGCAACGCTATGGACTGTAGCCCACCAGGATGCTCTGTCCATGGGATTCTCCAGGTAAGAATACTGGAGTAGGTTCCCATGCCCTCACCCAGGGGATCTTTCCCACCCAGGGATTGAACTCTCATCTATTAGGTTTCCTGAATCGGCAGGAGAGTTCTTTACCACCAGGGTCACCTGGGAAGACCTCATTCTACTATATTTATCAAGAATTTCAGAATTTAAGTATTAAGGTTTTCAAATTTGAATAAGAACTTATTTGCCATCATTTAAATGGAATTTTATTATTTTACATGTTATTTTCCAATTAAGGGTGCTGATTTGACTAGTCCTGTATTTGATAAGGGGGATATTCCAGCCATTGATGTAACCACTTCATAGCACACAGAAATACTGAATATTATGGATTGCATAGCTTGATTAACTTGATCCTGATTTATTCTCTTTTGGATTCCAAGTACCCCAGGAGAAGGTAGCTATTAATCTTCAGCTAGTTACTGTTTCAGCATATGAAGAACATTTGTTAAAGAAAAGCACTTACATAACTCATTGTGTTTCACATTTCTGTGCCAAGGGAAAGGGCAAAGAAATATTTAAGATGTGCTATTAAAGAACTGTTATTATTAAGGTCATAATTGCAGGATGTAGGTTGATTTCAGATTCTGACCCATGATGACTAAGCAACAGGTTTGAGGAATTCAGACAGATATTAACATTCTGGCCCATAGAAATTTACAAAGAAATGCCAGGGCATGTGGGAAACCCTGGAGAAGCAGACTGCCTCCTCCCAACATGTGCAAACCCCTTCACACTGTAGAAGCAGTGACTTAGTTTGGGGGATGAGAGAAGAGGGTGTTTTTTATTTCTTGCTAAAAATGCCACTCATAGATGGGCATGAAAAACCCCTTGCTTTTAGGGTAGACATCTAACCATTCATCAGTCATATATTTGGTGTCTTCTCTGGAGCACACATACCAAGAGTCAAGGATACTGAGGAGAATGACATTGGTCATGCCCTTGAGGAGATAAGATTTCCTGTGGCAGTGATTTTGAAATTACAGGGTGAGTAAAAACCAGCTGAGGAGTTTGTTTTTACCCATAAACATTGGAGTGTAAGTGAAAGATTAGCCATTTATTAATAATTGTTGGAGTTGGATGATGTGTATATTTGGGTTCATTATACTATTGTCCTTTTTATTTGTGTGAAAAATTTCCATATAGATTTATATTTTATTTTAAAAAGTATATTATGTTTAATTTTTTAATTTTATAAAATTATATATAATTTATAACTTAAATTATATATAATTTATAATTGTATAACATTTTATATTTTAAAAATTATATTTTAAAAAAATTTACTTTAAATTTAATTTAATTTTTATTTTATATTGGAGTATAATTGATTTACAATGTTAGTTTCAGATGTACAGCAAAGTGATTCAGTTATGCATATATAAAAATATAATATATATATATATATATCTCCATCCTTTTTCAGATTCTTTTCCCCCATATAAGTTATTACAGAATATGGTGTAGAGTTCCCTGTGCTGTACATTAGGTAGTTGGGTTTTCTTATATTCTGATAATTTACCTTGTTTTACTAAAAAATTAAAAAACATTAGCATTTTTAGTCTGTAAATATATTTGTTCTTACTTCAAGGTGGGAGACCCAGATACACCATAGAGCAATTTTTATCATACAGCTGGTGTAAATCATACATACTACCATAATTAAAGTATACTTTCAGCCAGATAATGTATTTTTTATATTCTGATTGGTGATACATGAATTGGTAAGCAGTTTGTCCCATAATAGGCAGTAAAAGATGCTTGTTTGATGCTAACAAATTTCTAAAAGTAGTTTTACATACAAATCATTTGGAAAAACTAATTTAACTACAATATTTAAAACATTTAAAAAGAAACTGACCAAAGACTGAGGGATATGTTAAGATGAACAGAATAAATAATCTAAACATTAAAACTCTCCCAAGTCATGGTAAACATTTGAAGACAGAAATCATACTCTAATATATGTGAAACATGAATAAAATTGTAAAATAATAAAATGATCATCCTTTAAAGTGCCTTATTATAAGTTATGTAATCATTAAAACATCAAAAAATAAAACAACATTGAATGAATGAATGGCTAAATAAATAAATAGGTGGTTTTTCTTTAGCCTCAGTTTAAGAGCCACACATCTAATTGTCCAGCAGAAATGTGCTTTTGAACTCCATAAAATTTTTCAATTTGAGAGTCTTTTAAAAAATTAGCAGGCCCCAAAATACTACATGTACATTCTCCCATGCCAATGATTGACTAGAGCTGAATGAAACTACCCCCTTTGTTTGCTCAAGATAACTTTTTTCAGCTTTTACCTTTTCTTTGCCTTTGCTGCTGTTTTTCTGCTTTCTCATTGGCTTCTTGTTCAATGAAAGCCATGTGCTTAATTTGCTATTTCTATCAGCACTACACAGGCTTGTGGCAAATACAGAATTAGCCTAGGAAATAATGGGCTAATTTGATGGGCCATATAAAAGAAAGGGCAGACAGAAACTCAACAAAGGTCTCAGCTTCCTTGCTTTATAATTCTAGATTCTGCATTTGCTATTTTTGAGTTTCTCTAATGCTAATTTATGTTATTCTTTCATAGTTTCTATACTTAATTTCTTTTAGCTTGTTTTGAAATATTAGATTTTACAGTTTCACATTTGGTCAGCATGTCTTTTTGAAGTGTTTTTGTCACAGTTTGTGAGGACTTTATTCTGCGCTTTCTCTTTTTTCTGATGAAAATTCTGCATGAGATTTGTCCAGTTTTTTTCTTTGCTTATTTTGAAAATAAGTTTTTCCTTCTTTTATAAGAGACGAGGTCCAACGAGACAGATTTTCTAGCTTCCCTGTTCCAGGACTTCTTCTTCTATTGTTTTTGCAAAGTAATAAGAAAATAATAGCCTCTTTCAGCGATCTGCCTCTCATTGCCTTTTTTTTTTTTTAATAAGGAAGCGATGCATCATTTAACAAGGGAGTATCACAATGAGTAGCTGAGAGAAGAGTGGAATTTTAATCAAAGGTACAACTGAGTTTAATGATCCAAAACAGATGACTAGTTCTCCTCTAGAGTTATAGCCATAACTGTAAAAAAATACTGCATGGTCTAAATAACTTTTTCATATACATTAGAGCAAAGTGAAGGAAAAATTTTGTAGCTATATAATCCAGATGTGGTCTCACTCCTTCTCGGAGTGTTTTTAACTTTTCAGACGTCATTTTTTCTTTCTTCCACCTCCTCCCTCCACTTTTGCTTAAAATAAATTTCCTAAGCCATGTTCACCAGTGTTTTCTCTTTCATAATCTCAATACTAGATTATCAGTTATTTGACAAAGTTTTTCATGAAGCTATATATATTATCCAAGAATTTGTGTTGCATTCTCTGAAATTTTGTTGAGAATTGACTTAAAATTACTTAGTTTCTAAAAAATACTTTATATACACAGTTTAGTTCAGTCGCTGTGTCTGACTCTTTGTTACCCCATGGACTGCAGCACACCAGGCTTCCCTGTCCGTCACCAACTCCAGAGCTTACTCAAACTTATGTCCATCGAGTCGGTGATGCCATCCAACCATCTTATTGTCTGTCGTCCCCTTCCTCCTCCCGTCTTCAATCTTTCCCAGCATCAAGGTCATTTCCAATGAGTGAGTTCTTCGCATCAGGTGGCCACAGTACTGGAGTTTCAGCTTCAGTATCAGTCCTTCTAATGAATATTCAAGACTGATTTACTTTATGATGGACTGGTTGGATCTCCTTGCAGTCCAAAGGACTCCCAAGAGTCTTCTCCAACACCACAGTTCAAAAGCATCAGTTCCTCGGTGCTCAGCTTACTTTATAGTCCAACTCTCACATCCGTACATGACCACTGGAAAAACCATAGCCTTGACTAGACGAGCCTTTGTTGGCAAAGTAATGTCTCTGCTTTTTAATATGCTATCTAGGTTGGTCATTGCTTTTCTTCTAAGGAGTAAGCGTCTTTTAATTTCATGGCTGCAGTCATCATCTGCAGTGATTTGGGAGCCCCCCAAAATAGTCTGTCACTGTTTCCATTGTTTCCCCATTATTTGCCATGAAGTGATGGGACCAAGTGCCATGATCTTAGTTTTCTGAATGTTGAGCTTTAAGCCAACTTTTTCACTCTCCTCTTTCACTTTCATCAAGAGGCTCTTTAGTTCTTTTTCACTTTCTGCCAAAAGGGTGATGTCATCTGTGTATCTGAGGTTATTGATATTTCTCCCGGCAATCTTGATTCCAGCTTGTGCTTCATCCAGCCCAGCCTTTTGCATGACATATTCTGCATATATGTTAAATAAGCAGGGTGACAATATACAGTCTTGATGTACTCCTTTCCTGATTTGGAACCAGTCTGTTGTTCCATGTCCAGTTCTAACTGTTGCTTCTTGACCTGCATACACATTTCTCAGGAGGCAGGTAAGGTGGTATGGTATTCCCATCTCTTGAAGAATTTTCCATAGTTTGTTGTGATCCATACAATCAAAGGCTTTGGCATAGTCAATATAACAGAAGTAGATGTTTTTCTGAAACTCTTTTGCTTTTTTGATGATCCCGCGGACATTGGCAATTTGATCTCTGGTTCCTCTGCCTTTTCTAAAACCAGCTTGAACATCTGGAAGTTGACAGTTCACATATTGTAGAAGCCTGGCTTGGAGAATTTTGAGCATTACTTTCCTAGAGTGTGAGATGAGTGCAATCGTGCAGTAGTTTGAGCATTCTTTGACATTTCCTTTCTTTGGGATTGGAATGAAAACTGAACTTTTCCACTCCTTTGGCCAATGCTGAGTTTTCCAAATTTGCTGGCATATTGAGTGTAGCACTTTCACAGCATCATCTTTTAGGATTTGAAATAGCTCAACTGGAATTCCATCACCTTCACTAGCTTTGTTCATAATGATGCTTCCTAAGTCCCACTTGACTTCACATTCCAGGATATCTGGTTCTAGGTGAGTGATCACACCACTGTGGTTATCTGGGTCATGAAGATCTTTTATGCAGTTCTTCTGTGTATTCTTGCCACCTCTTCATGACTACAATTGACATGTAGTTTATGTCTGTTCAACTCTTGTGTTGTACTGTAATATTTAGTGGTATATAGATTTAGGAATTCCTCTGACTGTTGTAACAAAACTGCTTATCTTATGACTGTTTTCTCTTTGGGGGGTATGTTAGGCTTTCTATGTTATATCCTAATAAAGTTTCCTTGTTGAGGCTGTTTGCTAAGGTCATATTGATGTAGATTTCAAGCAGCATTTCCTCTCAAAAGGACAAGTCCTTTCCACTGTCAGGTACCTGGGAGAGTGGAGGGATTGAAGCCCTTAGGACTTAAGCAGGTTAGATGAGCAAGGGTGTTAGTGCAAAGATGAATCAAGTTCTGTGTAGAGACTCAGTAGACAATGAAGTAGGCTTCTGTGCCTTCTTACCAGGTTTCCCTGATAGCTCAGTTGGTAAAGAATATGCCTGCAGCGCATATTCTGGTTCAATTCCTGGGTCAGGAAGATCTGCTGGAGAAGGTATGGGCTACCCAATCCAGTATTCTTGGGCTTCCCTTGTGGCTTATATGGTAAAGAATCTGCCTGCAATGTGGGAGACCTGGTTTGATCCCTGGGTTGGAAAGACCGCCTGGAGAAGGGGAAGGCTAACCCACTCCAGTATTCTGGCCTGGAGAATTCTGTGGACTCTATATCCATGGATTCGCAGAGTCGGATGTGACTGAGCGAATTTCACTTTCACATTTTTCCCTGCCTTCTTAGATCTTGTGCCCAGTTTGATCCTTTGAAGACTGGCGGGTACCTTGTTGTCAGCAGGTCTCAGAATTGTAATGAGCTATTAAAAATGTCCTCCAGTGGAACCATGAGACATTGCCCAGGTTAGGAGGCAGAATGGTCCAAGATCATGAATTAGCTCTGTGTGTGTGTGTGTGTGTGTGTGTGTGTGTGCGCGAGCTCAGGGTCACTCAGTTGTGTTGGAGTCTTTGCCACCCCATGGACTGTAGCCCACTGGGCTCCTCTGTCCATGCGATTTTCCAGATAGGAATACTGGAGTGGGTTGCCATGCCCTCCTCTAGGGGGATCTTCCTGATCCATGGATCAAACCTGAGTCTCCTGCATTTTAGGCATATTCTTTACTGTCTGATTCCCCAGGGAAGCCCCCAGGGTGCTATCAGTATCTACCAAATCTGGTGGAACAGTGACAGGAACAAAGGAGAGAAAAAGTACTGAAGACTGTGGCCAAGAATTTCAAGTGAGGGAGGAGCAGGGAAGGATGCCAGGTAATAGTGAGTTCACCTGATGGGGCCCTGAGGCTTTGTACTGGAAGCATGCACTGGGCAACCCCTTTCACCAGCCACCATGCACACTGCAGAGGCTGGCAGCTGCTTAAAGGGGCTTCTCTCTGAAGCATCCTTTCAGAATACTATTCAGAAACCTTTTTCATTCTTCTCAGTCCTTCCAATCTGCCACCCTCAGATTTTATCTCTCAGATGATTCATCATTAATTTCACAGAGAAAATAGAAATCATCTAATAGAACTTTCTCAAATTCTTGACCTCACATCTACCAAATGATGTGCATCTACAACTGTGTCCTTTTCTGCCTTTTTGATGGAAGAGATCTCATGCCTCATGTCTACAAATAATTCCTTCACTTTGTTACTGTCTTAAATACCTCCCTACTTATAAAGGAATTCACTCATTTATGTAACAGATACCTACCAAGCATCTACTTTGTAACAGATGCTTTGTTCCATTTTTGAGTAACTGTTTTCTCTTCTGTATATTCAACTTCTCTCACTCCATTTGCTTCTTCCCAGTAGTACTTAACTGTGCTCAATAGTCTCAGTCAAATAGTTGATTTTTTTTTAGCTAAAAATCAACTGAACTGAACCAAATTGAAAATCATCTCCTGTCTCCCTACCCCCTTCTTCAGCTACTAGCCTATATTCTTCTCTCCACAGCCAAGCAACCTCTAAAATTGTGTCCATATGTAGCATTTTAATGTCTGCACCTCTCATTCATTCTCCTGCTCTTATGAAAAGTACATTCTCTGTAGTCACCAATAACATGGCATGTGGCTAAATATGGAGGGGAGCCAATTCAGTCTTCACCTTATTTGATCTGTATGCACCTTTTAAAAATGTGGACCACTTCTTTTTTTCCTGGGTTTCCATGGGAAACCACATTCTTCCTATGTCTCAGGTTCATCCTTCTTAGCCTTTTTGCATGCTACATTTTGGTCTGTATTTCCCTTAAATGTTGATGCTCTTCAGGGTTTCCTATACATCTTTCTTTCTCATCGTCAGCCCTCTGTGTTTGATGTCATCAGCTCTTCAGACTGAAATTATCATCCACATCATGTAAGAAAAATGCTTTGACATGTGTTTAGACATGAAGTTGTTGGGATCACAAAGCCTGTTTTGTGTAAATAGGTCTGTAAGGAAAAAGCCAAAATAAATGTTTTAATGAATCCCAATTAGCAATCTATTTCATGCCAATTAAATACCAGTGAAGTGACAGAAAAGTTATTAAGTTTATTGTTAGTATCTTAGGCATCACAATGCTGGGTATATATTACAAAGTAGGTGTGTAGAGTCAGTTCTTACAACAAATATTCTAACAGATACAATTTCATGCAATACTGATGTAATTGATAAAGGTATTATCATAACAAACATGAAAAATAAACTGCAGTATCTATTGTTTTGAGTTAATGTTACATTCTGAAGGAGAAGATGATGATAGTAATCCTTTTGTAATTAAAAATAGCATATCACAAAAAGGTTCTTTTTGTCCTGAGCAAACTGCCCAGTGATTCATGTTTATGATACAGAACCTGCATATATAAATTGGACATGGCCTTCTCCCCACTTGGCTAGTGCTACATACTCTTGCATTTTTGATATTTGAATTATAACCGCTTGCCTTCTGCCTTGGAAAATTGTCCTCTGTGAGGATTGTATCACTTGTGCCCCTTTGGCTTGTCCAGTGGCATGTATACCTGCAGGAGATGTCATACAAGAAGACAGCAAGATCAGGGCATTTCTTCTCTGCTCGCTCTCTTCTCTATGCTGTATCTTTGGCAGTAGCTGGTCTCCCCACCCCCAGTAAATCCCCTACATGTGAACCTTCAAGTTGTGAAATTTCAAAGACTCAAACACGCATTTACACGTCCAATGCCATGTGAAAGGTGAGTGAACTTGCAGCTTGCCCTCCATCTCCTGTTGCTGATGGTCTTCCAGCTCTGCCATCTCCCAGTCAGTAACTCTTCTCCAGTCAGTAACTCTTCTTGTCAGTTCACTCAATACCAGTGTACCAGCTGTTGTACTGTTGTTGTTGTTTAATTGCTAAGTCTTGTCTGACTCTTTTATGATCCTATGAACTCTAGCCCACCAGGCTCCTCTGTCCATGGGATTTCCCAGACAAGAATACAGGAGTGGGTTGCCAACTGTACTTCTCAAGATACTGTATTGTAAGATGAAAAAAATTTTTTTTAATTTTTTGTTTGTTTGTTTTTTCTGCATTATTTGTGTGAAAAATATTATAAACCCATTACATTACAGTACTATAAGCTGATAGTGTTAGTTGGGTACCTAGGCTAACTGTGCTTGACTTATGAACAAATTCGACTTATGAACCTGCTCTTGGAGTGGAACTCATTTGTATGTAGATTTACTGTATAGGTTCTGCTGGGCAGTGCTCCCTTCAAGTTCCATTAACACCATTTCCTACTCTTGATTTTTCAGTCATAGTTGTAGTATAGGTTTCCCACTCCTATAAGTCTCTCAATGCCTCAGTATTCCCTGTTCTCCTCAGTTTTGCCCACACCTGTTACTCCTTTCACCAAATCTTATTTGAATCCATCAAGGGTGGATTTTTTTCTTTCTAGGACCCGACTGATAGGATAGTGTTATAAAAGTAGCCCAGTGCTCTGTGTCCTCAAAAGCACTTGTGTCAGCAATTTTCTGCTTCTGTTAAAAATTCCCACTGAATAACATTTGTCATGTGGGGGGTTCCAAGATTTATCCTATCTTTCAACCACAGCTGAAAGCATGGATCTGTGATTTGTTATTTCATATGTGCTGATGATTCTCAAATGTATATCTCTAGCTCAGATCTGTCTCCTAAATTTCAGAACCAGATGCTCAACTCCTCTGATTTCTCTGTTCTGATAACCCACAGACGTTTAAAATTCCAAATGCCCAATTGCAGTTCATCTCCCTGTATCCCCTTTAGGCAACTTTCTCAGCCTGTTCCCGTATGCATAAAGTTAGGAACCCAGAAACTTTTTTATAATCTGAATAGTCATGGTTCCTTTTAGCCCAGGTTGTCAGTACTTTTGCTTGTACAGTTCCCTTAAGAATACTGGGAGTTTCCTATATACCAGGTGAAAATCTACTCCATGCTCTAGAAGCCAAAGCCACACTTGTTTTCAAGACAGTCTTCTGTATTTTAGACTAATTTACTTTGGGATCAGGCTTTTGTGGACCTACATCTTTAAGCTTTTGAGAAGCCATTTTATTCAGCCCAAGAAAGCACCAATTTAGATTGCTTAGAAGTCTTATAAAAGTGTCTTATAACTTTGATTTTACCCTTAGGTCATGTTTTAATTTGAAAATCTTTTATTTGCTCCAGAAGCTGAAAATGAGAGTTTACACTCTTGACTAATTCTAGCCCCCTCTACAATCTATTTAAATTCTGCTTACAAAGTGGCCAGTTGTTTTGCAAGCCTATGTCTTTCTTGAAGCTCCTTCTACTTCTATATGAACACTCTGTTTTCCTCTTTGAAACCTGCTCAAATCCAGAAGTCCACCATGTTACTGGGTGGACTATCTTTCAAGTTATTGCAAGCAATGCTTTTAGCATTACATAACATAGGTCACTGGTTTTTAAGCTTCTATAGCAGTTTCTTCCTTTTTACCCCCTGCTGCTGCTGCTGCTGCTAAGTCACTTCAGTCGTGTCCGACTCGTGTGACCCCATAGATGGCCTCCTACCAGGCTCCCCTGTCCCTGGGATTCTCCAGGCAAGAACGCTGGAGTGGGTTGCCATTTCCTTCTCCAATGCATGAAAGTGAAAAGTGAGTCTCCTGAAATTGTTTTCTTGCTATTTTTCCTGCCTCCACTAACAGTTTCCTTCCCATCTGCCACATGGCCCTAGAATCAATGTCACATGTTTTAGAGTTTTGTTATGGCATGATCTCAACTCTGTATACTGCATAATATTGTAGTTCCTTTTCCTTTGCCTGCCTTCCTATGAGAGGATGGCAACCAGGTTTCCAGTGCCTGGACCATAGGCAGTTTTCCATAAATATTACTTAATAAGTAAATAAAGTATTCTTAATTGTTAAAGACCTTTTAAAGGCATCTTTATGTTTTATCAAATCTCAACTACCCTAATTGTTCAGTTGCTGAACCATGTCTGACTCTTTGCGACCCCATGGACTGCAGCATGCTAGGCTTCCCTGTCTTTCATATCAGTTCAGCTAGTTTCTTTCTTTTTTTTTTTCTTTTTAAGATTTATTTAAAAGCATTTATTTATTTAAAAGATTTATAAAAAAGCAACTACAATATTATGAGTATACAGAGTTGAGATCATGCCATAATTTGTTTCTGGCTGTGCTGGATCTTTGCTGCAGTGCGAGGACTTTCCCTGGGTGCAGTGAGTGGGGGCTACTCTTCCTTGCGGTTTGCGGGCTTCTCATTGTGGTGGCTTCTCTAGTTGTGGAGCACGGGCTCTAGACTGAAGGTTCAGTAGCTGTGGTGCACAGATTTAGTAGCTCCACAGCATGTGGGGTCTTCCTGAACCGGGGATCTAATCCACGTCCCCTGCATGGGCAGGCAGAATCCTAACCTCTAGACCATCAGAGAAGCCCTCTTGTTCAGTGAGCTTCTTCTTAACTGTTTTCTCTAGTAAAGGAATCTGTTTGAGTACAACCTGTACAAATATGAGTAATGGCTCTTGTTTGAACCAAAATTCTTCTACTTACAAAGCATGACCCTAAAAAAAAATCTTAATGTTTGTATGACTCAGTTTTCTTATTTGTAAAGTGAGATTAATAATAGTTATCTCATATGATTTTTGTGAGGAACCTGGGTGCAGAATTGAATATTCAACAGATGATGGCTATTATTATTACTTCATTTTTAGATCCATGCATAATAAACTTGTAACAATGGCTGTTTCCAGAAAGAAATGGGTATCTGGGGAATGGAGTGGAAGGGAGACTTACATTTTGGTGTATTTATCTTTTTATACTTTTCTCTACCCTCTATATACATTACCATTTCAAAATAAAGATTGGTTTTAAAATTATTACATGTATATTTATTCATTTTAATCTCTATTATATTAGTGGCATGAGTGATGCATTTTAAAATCAGCAAGGAAAATGTGGAATAATTTCCCATGATAGATTTAAAATAGATTTATTTTTAAGCTTTTTAGGGACCAGTAGAAGGCAATGGCACCCCACTCCAGTACTCTTGCCTGGGAAATCCCATGGAGGGAGGAGCCTGGTGGGCTGCAGTTCATGGGGTCTCGAAGAGTCGGACACGACTGAGTGACTTCACTTTCCCTTTTCACTTTCGTGCATTGGAGAAAGAAATGGCAACCCACTCCAGTGTTCTTGCCTGGAGAATCCCAGGGACGGGGGAGCCTGGTGGGCTGCCGTCTGTGGGGTCGCACAGACTCGGACACGACTGAAGTGACTTAGCAGCGGCAGCAGAAATACTAATTAAACAGGAAGCATTTTTACAGGGGACAATTTTATTGCAGCATCAATACTGCAGCATCAATAACATCCGTATAAATCCACGTAATTCTGAAGAACATAAATGTGAAATTTCACTCAATAATAAAAGAGTACATAATGCAGGAAGTGATTAATCTCTCCATACTAATATCCTCATTCAAATAGTATTTTATAACTTTATAACAAAAAACATTTGTTCATTTTAACCCTATGTTTCTTTCTTTTCATCCCTCAAATGGTTTTTATAACAGAGTTTTTCAGACCACTTGAGGCACTTCTGATTTATGCAGGAAGACAAAAAAAATGGGTATTGTAAAATTATCCCAGCCTTATGGTAGAAGAAAAAACTGTTTCTTCTGCAGAAATGTTTAACTTCTGAAACTGATTCTGTTCTTTGGCATTCAAGAGAGCTCTAAACACGTTCATTCACCAGACTTCATTAATCACCTTCTGTGTGTCAAGCACTGTGCATTTGATTAGCAATCTTTTGCTATGCATCCTGTTCATTTTCTACAACATTATTCTCATGACTCACTTATTTGATGCCTCAATTACCTAATTAAAAAATGCTGCTTTTATAATTCTTTCCATCCATTTATCTATCAAGAGCATTAAGAACTAGCACTGGTATTTGGGGTGTAGGCTGAAGTAAATGAATAATTATCTCAAATTTTGTGAAGATATCTTAAACTATGTTAAAAGACAAGGTACAGTTAATTTCTTTGACTATTCCATGAGTGTTTGGGAAAAAAACCAACTGTATTCTTTTTGTTATGTTCCAAAAAGATAATGATGAACTGGGAGAAATATAGAAAATGTATGTTGAACAAAATTTTATGCTTCCTAATATGGGGAGATTCTATGATTTGACCTAATTTTAAAAACAAGCAAAAATATGATCACCAAATCTACTAAAACAACATAGATGCTCAATAGATATGTAAACATTTTTCCTTGCTATTCCTTTCTATTGTTTTTCCATTTCCTTATTTTCCTGATGTCTAGACTTAACTTTATTCCTTCTTTACTTATTATTTCCTTGGGTTTTTCCATAACATTTTTTTTTTGTTTGTTTTTTTTAAGTTCTTAGTTCATTTATTTTCATTCACTGCTCATTTTTTATTTTGATAAGTATAGTTTAATCAGTACATTTATCTGTATTCTATAAGTTTTGACAAGTTTAAGTTTTTTTAAACTTAAATCACAGTTAGAACTGGTCATGGAACAACAGACTGGTTCCAAATAGGAAAAGGAGTACGTCAAGGCTGTATATTGTCACCATGTTTATTTAACTTATATGCAGAGTACATCATGAGAAATGCTGGACTGGAGGAAACACAAGCTGGAATCAAGATTGCTGGGAGAAATATCAATAACCTCAGATATGCAGATGATACCACCCTTATGGCAGAAAGTGAAGAGGAACTAAAAAGCCTCTTGATGAAAGTGAAAGTGGAGAGTGAAAAGGTTGGCTTAAAGCTCAACATTCAGAAAACGAAGATCATGGCATCTGGTCCCATCACTACATGGGAAATAGATGGGGAAACAGTGGAAACAGTGTCAGACTTTATTTTGGGGGGCTCCAAAATCACTGCAGATGGTGACTGCAGCCCTGAAATTAAAAGACGTTTACTCCTTGGAAGGAAAGTTATGACCAACCTAGATAGCATATTCAAAAGCAGGGACATCACTGCCAACAAAGGTTCGTCTAGTCAAGGCTATGGTCTTTCCTGTGGTCATGTATGGATGTGAGAGCTGGACTGTGAAGAAGGCTGAGCGCCGAAGAATTGATGCTTTTGAACTGTGGTGTTGGAGAAGACTCTTGAGAGTCTCTTGGACTGCAAGGAGATCCAACCAGTCCATTCTGAAGGAGATCAATCCTGGAATTTCTTTAGAAGGAATGATGCTGAAGCTGAAACTCCAGTACTTTGGCCACCTCATGGGAAGAGTTGACTCATTGGAGAAGACTCTGATGCTGGGAGGGATTGAGGGCAGGAGGAGAAGGGGACGACAGAGGATGAGATGGCTGGATGGCATCACTGACTTGATGGCTGTGAGTCTGAGTGACCTCCGGGAGCTGGTGATGGACAGAGAGGCCTGGTGTGCTGCAGTTCATGGGGTCGCAAAGAGTCGGACACGACTGAGCGACTGATCTGATCTGATCTGATCTGAAACTTAAATCTATACATTTAAAATTTTCTTTTTAATCAGGATTATTCAACGCCATGTTTCTTACTTTCCAGATATATGGATTTGTAAGCCTATGTTCTCAATTTCTAATTAACTTGAATACTAATCAGAAAACATATTGTATATAATAGCAATCCTTTGGAATTTATGGGCTTCCTGAGTGATGTGGTTCATAGTCATTTTTTAGCCACTTTCACAAGTGTTCTATAAAAAAATTTGTATTATCTATTCATTTATTCATTACATATATTTAAACTGTAAATCATACTATTAAAATTTAGAAATTTGATTATAATTAGCTTATTTAATCTTATAATATCTGAGAATGATTTGTTAAAATCACTATTTTTTTTTCTGTCATTATTTTTGTTGCTGTTTTTTGTATCTGACAGCAATTTAGGGTGTAAATGTTTAAGTATAATATCATCTTCTTAATACTTATACTGGCAAATATTTCTTCATGACCCCCTTCATTACATTAAATTCTATTTAATCTGACACTGAAACCACAACCCTGATTTTCTTTTCATTCATGTATACCTAATATATTTTCTTCTATTTATTTTCAGTTGATTGTATATCCTTTTGTTTTAAAAGTGATTCTGTAGACAACATATTTCTGGATCTTTAAGTCTTTATCTTTTGATCTATTAGGGTAACTAACTTACATTTACTATAGTTACTGTATGGAGTTACTGTAGCCATACTATTTTAAGTTTCCTAATCACCACACTTTAATTTTGTTTCCTTCCTCATCTTTTTCTCTTTTTATTCCCTTTCCTTTCTTACTAGATAGATCAATATTCTACTGACTTGAAAACCATACTTTTTATATCTAGTTTTCTAGTAACTGTCCTTTATTTATTTCCTCTCTCTTCATCTCTATCTCCCAAATTTGGGAAAACTTTTTTTTTTTTTTCCAGTATGAAGAGCAACAGAAACTGACCCTGAGAGCACATGGTATTCAAAATCTTTTGCCTTTGCCAGGTTCTTAGCTTTTTAAACCTGAAAGCTAAGAATGGACTCTTTTCTTATCTGTGTTCTGCTGTGTCATCGTTTTCCTGAATAAGCAATACTGAGGTCGCCTGGGTTGGGAAAGGTCACAAGGAACAATAGGGGAAAGTCCTGATAGTATCTGAAATTGTTATTCAGTCATAAACACTTGTGCTCTGCTTACTATCTCCAGTCAGAACTCTACCACAATTTTGGAGAGGAATTCTGTTATTTTCTAGTATTTTTTATTAGCTGATGGATATAGTTAGGACATTTACCTGAAATTAGCTAATTAAATCATTTTTGCATATCACCCCTGTGATATTAAAAATCCCCTCTTCAACTTTAGATTCTTAAATTCTCATCTGCCATTTATTCATTTATTCACTTAATATTTCAGTTCAGTTCAGTTGCTCAGTTGTGTCCAACTCTTTGCTACCCCATGAACTGCAGCATGCCAGGCCTCCCTGTCCATCACCAACTCCCAGAGTTTACCCAAACTCATGTCCTTTGGTGATGCCATCCAATCTCATCCTCTGTCGTCACCTTCTCCTCCTGCCCTCAATCTTTCCCAGCATCAGGGTCTTTTCAAATGAGTCAGCTTTTCGCATGAAGTGGCCAAAGTATTGGAGTTTCAGTTTCAACATCAGTCCTTCCAAAGAACACCCAGGACTGATCTTCTTTAGGATAGACTGGTTGGATCTCCTTGCAGTCCAAGGGACTCTCAAGAGTCTTCTCCAATACCACAGTTCAAAAGCATCAATTCTTCTGTGCTCAGCTTTCTTTATAGTCCAACTCTCACATCCATACATGACCACTGGAAAAACCATAGCCTTGACTAGACAGACCTTTGTTGACAAAGTAGTGTCTCTGCTTTTGAATATGCTATCTAGGTTGGTCATAACTTTCCTTCCAAGGAGTAAGCGTCTTTTAATTTCATGGCTGCAATCACCACCTGCAGTGATTTCGGAGCCCAGAAAAGTAAAGTCAACCACTGTTTCCACTGCTTCCCCATCTATTTGCCATGAAGTGATGAGACTGGATGCCATGATCTTCGTTTTCTGAATGTTGAGCTTTAAGCCACCTTTTTCACTCTCCTCTTTCACTTTCATCAAGAGGCTCTTTAGTTCCTCTTCACTTTCTGCCATAAGGGTGGTGTCATCTACATATCTGAGGTTATTGATATTTCTCCTGGCAATCTTGATTCCAGCTTGTGCTTCATCCAGCCCAGTTTTTATCATGATATACTATGCATATAAGTTAAATAAGCAGGGTGACAATATACAGACGTACTTCTTTTCCTATTTGGAACCAGTCTGTTCCATGTCCAGTTCTAACTGTTGCTTCCTGACCTGCACACAGGTTTCTCAAGAGGCAGGTCAGGTGGCCTGGTATTCCCATCTCTTTCAGAATTTTCCACAGTTTATTGTGATCCACACAGTCAAAGGCTTTGGCATAGTCAGTAAAGCAGAAATAGATGTTTTTCTGGAACTCTCTTGCTTTTTTCATGATCCAGCGGATGTTGACAATTTGATCTCTGGTTCCTCTGCCTTTTCTAAAACCAGCTTGAACATCTGGAAGTTCATGGTTCACGTATTGCTGAAGCCTGGCTTTGAGAATTTTGAGTATTACTTTATTAGCGTGTGAGATGAATGCAATTGTGAGGTAGTTTGAACATTCTTTGGCATTGCCTTTCTTTAGGTTTGGAATGAATTTATTAAGACCCTAATAAGTGTCATCTACTGTAGTTTCAGCTGCAATAAAATACAGCACAAAACCAATAATCCTTTCTCTCAAGATGCTCTCTTCATGGTGGGGGCGGGCACAGACAAATCACCCAGTAATTATAAATGTAATAAGAGCTACAGTAGTAAATGTAGTAAAAAAAAAAAAAAAAAAAGAGACCAAAGGAAAGAGGGCCACTAACTCTGACTGGGGAAGTAAGAAATAGTAAGAAATAACTTCACAGAAGACAGGACTCTTGACTTGGGTCATGAACAATAAATGAGTATTTCCATTGTGAAAGATGACGGAAATTCAAGTTATCGGCTGCAGGAAGCAAGGGCAATCGAGGAGAAAAGGAACCTTATGAAGCCCCATGAAGAATTGAGCATGTAATACATTGGGAATCAAAGGATTATTTGGCTGAGAGAATGGGGGGACTGTGGGCAGCAATTATAAGACTAGAAAGATTTGTGCTTTGAACTTTAGGAAATATGTATCTTCAGTTAGAGATTTTTAAGCAGAGAAGAAAAACTAGATGTCTGTGGAGGACACAGAATGCAAGAGAGAGACAGAGAGAAAAAAAGAGCACACTAGTGCTTGGAAGAAAGGAAACAAGCTAAGAGGTTGCAATGAATCTTTCCAATCTTATGTGCTAGCTTGGGCTCTTATAATTCTCATGTAGTACAATTTTTCAACTAGGATTTGACTGAATGTTACAACTTCTAATCAATGCTGAAAACATTATAATATTGGGATATTAAAGGAGCACTTTAAAAAAATATATAAGGTACACTTTCAGATACACTTGTAGCAGTGCCTACAGGGCTATTTAGTAGATACTTTTTCAGATTGTTAAAGATGCTTCTCATGAACATATGTTTTGGCCTTTTTGAGGGGTAGCAGTCGAAGTGGAAGGGTTGGGGGTGTCAGAGGATGATTTATTACCCCACCATTTAGTAAACATCATATACCTGCAGATTTTTGGTATAATAGCCACCAAACATTTTAAACTGTATCTTCATCCTCTTGTCCTTTTCTAAATTCAAGTGGTCAAACACTTTTTGATAACTGAACACTTTAATGTGCATACAATTCTCTAAGTTTCTGCAGGTGATACAATGATAGTAAGAAAGTAATAGTTTACCATGTGGTTCATTCATGCAATAAACCAAATGTATAAATGATAATGTATGTGTGTCTTACATCGCTTCACTTGTGCCTGACTCTGTGCGACCCCATGGACTGTAGCCTGCCAGGCTCCTCTGTCCATGGGGATTCTCCAAGCAAAAACACTGGAGTGGGAAGCCATGCCCTCCTCCAGGGGGTCTTCCTGACCCAGGGATGGAACTGGAGTCTCTTATGGCAGATGGGTTGCTTACCAGTAGCGCCACCTGGGAGCCCATAAATGATAATTAAAGCAAGTTACATAAGATATCTTATATACCATAGTATAATAACCTTACTGAACAGGATAGAATAGATTTACAACAAGGTAACAAACAACTCCACAATCCCAGTGGCTTAACAAAGTGAAAAAAGTTTATTTCCCACTCATAGGAAGTGTGCTGTGTGCCTGGGAGGTTCTCCATGTGCTGATGCTGTGTGCCTGGGAGGTTCTCCATGTGCTGATGCTATGATCACAAGGAGCCTCCATGGTGGATGTTTCCACCATGACCACTGAAGGGGAAGAATCGGGCTGGACAGCAAGAGTGAGCTGGGGCCTGCACTACTGGCCTTAAATGCTTCAACTCAAGATGTGACCCAAGCCACTTCTGATCACATTTTTCTGCCAAAACAAGTCTTATGATTTTGCCTATCTTCCCATGTGTCAGGATACAGAGAGGATCAGATATTGGTAAAAGTAATAATGCTTGTTAATGCCTGATAAGATAAACATCACACAAAAAAGTCACAAAGAAATGGCTGAGGGCATGCCAGAGAAGGAAGCAATCACACTTAGGATGTTATGTAACAAAAGACAGTTCTTCTATGTTTCTGTCAATAAGTAGATGTTTATTGCATCGTGTTCTTTCACCAGTAGGAAATGGCCTGCCAGGGCTCCAAATTCAATCCTAGCTCCCAAGCTTGTTGATTTGATAGAACCCACAAGACGTCTGTGCTTTCCCCAGATCTCTGTTTTTTCTTTCTCTTTTATAGATCTCAAATATGTGGCCTAGGGAAATCGATCTGTATAAGAGTTTCTGATAAGGTTCTAGAATGTTTTAATCACATTCCAAGAACTTTTCTCTGCTTCTTGAGACATGGTTCTACTTTGCACAAAGGTGTGGTGGTGTGAGTAAACCAGTTGAGTAAATCTAACCCATTAATAATGTCTTTATCTTGGAGCTTAAATTCTATTTATGAGAGTTAGCAGGGTGCACCCAGAAATTCAGCATAGGAATAATAATTGATCATTGTGATCCTACATAAAGGATAAAAATAGGCCCAGAAGTTTATAGAAAGTGAGAATACCATTAAACTGAAAAAAATAAAGAGAGAGTTAGAGAGAAACCTAGATTTTCATTTTTCCTGTAAGTTCTTTGGAGAAAATTGAGAACTTTCAGTGTTTTTCCCACTTCTTTTGTTTACTTTTTACCTCTTAATTATAATTCAATGAGTGAAAAGAATGAAAGTCCAATTTGCTTTAAAAAAAAAAAAAAGAACCTTCATATATATGGAATTTAGAAAGACGGTAATGATAACCCTGTATGCGAGACAGCAAAAGAGACACAGATGTATAGAACAGTCTTTTGGACTCTGTCGGAGAGGGTGAGGGTGGGATGATTTGGGAGAATGCCATTGAAACATGTATAATATCATATGTGAAATGAATCACCAGTCCAGGTTCGATGCATGATACAGGATGCTTGGGGCTGGTGCACTGGGATGACCCAGAGGATGGGATGGGGAGGGAGGTAGGAGGGGGGTTCAGGATGGGCAACACGTGTACACCCGTGGTGGATTCATGTCAATGTGTGGCAAAACCAATACAATATTGTAAAGTAATTAGCCTCCAGTTAAATAAATTTATATTTAAAAAATTAAAAAAAAAAAAAAGATAGCCAGACTTTCTGTTTTTTTTTTTTTTTTTTTTAAAGTAACTTTTTTCTTTTTAAAAATTAGAATAGTTAGATTTTCCCTAGAATGTTTTTTGTGCTTGGAAATATATTGACATATTACTGCATATAAAAGGGTGAGAAATCTCTGTACTAGCTCTGAAGTGGGTAGATACAATGAATAAAATGGAACTTTTCCATATTTTAAGAAATTGGCTGCATTAAAAGCTATGAAGATGCATATTTGTCATACCATGTTATATCTTAAAGTGAAATTGGAGTTAAAAATACTTTATCGTGATTGTGTTTGCATGCAACTCTGTTTCCTTTCAGAGAAGTTGTAAAGCAAAATAAGTAGAGGGAGACTTTTAAAAAGGTAATTCTAAAATACTATTGACAAGTAGCACAGGTGGCTCTGACTTGAGCAGTAACTGTTGACCAGCCATCCTAGGGCAGATGGGGGTGCAGTTCTGAAGAGGAGGCAGGACACGTTCACCTGGGACGTGGGCTAGGGAGAAGCATGGGTGGAAGTGGTAGTGCTGGCCCTGTAGGAAGATTTGGAGCATTTTCTGCTTTGTCATCAACAGGCTGCTGGAGAATGTCATGGCTTTCACTTGAGAGCATGAGAGAGCTTATCTGAAAACCAGAACTAAGTTCTGGTAGATCAAACCTGGGTCTCCTGCATTGCAGGCAGATTCTTTACTGTCTGAGCCCCCTGGGAAGCTGCAAGATGGACAATAAAGTGTGCGTGTTAGTGGCTCAGTCACGTCCAACTCTTTGCAATCCCATGGACTGTAGCCCACCAGGCTCCTCTCTCCATAGGCTTCTCAAGAATACTGGAGAGGGTTCCCATTTCCTTCTCCAAGGGATCTTCCTGACCCAGGGATTGAACCCAGGTACGGGTATCCTGCATATTCTTTACCATCTGAGCCACCAGATGGACAATACACTCATCCAAATAAAAATGTTGGGGGAGACCTCGGAGGAGAAAGTCTTGAATCACCTTCAGCACCCTAGTGGGGAAGCTGGTGAGGGTGTGGGTTGTGCCAGAAGTCAGAGGAGAAGGCCAAGGGAATGTTGGTGGAGCTAGTCTGGCAGGTAGAGAAAAGCAAATTGTCCTGAAGGAGGGTTGACATTTATAGCTGTTGGACTGCACTCAGTTAGTAAGAATGGGTTGACACCTGGAGGAAACTGAAGCAGCTCCTCATTTTCTCTATTCTGGTTTTACATGTATTTTTCTTTCGCTCATGTAAGTCTCCCCTGGGCTTCCCTGGTGGCTGAGATGGTAAAGAACTCATCCACAATGTGGGAGACCTGCGTTCCCTCCTTGGGTTGGAAAGATCCCCTGGAGTAACCCACTCCAGTATTCTTGCCTGGAAAATTCCATGGACAGAGGAGCCTGGAGGGCTAGAGTCCATGGGGTCCCAAGGAGTCGGTCAGGACTGAGCAACTAAGCACAAGCACAATCTCCCCTAGGGTCAGTGATTGGTGACCTTGATCTGGGTGTAGATTGTCAGATGTATTTGGTTCATAAAAAATAACTTTTGTTTGGGAAATGCTCTCACAAGGGAAACAGGACTTAATCAAAACTTTTTTCAGTTTATTTTTGTTAGTTTGCGGTGTTTTGAAATGTTGGGCAAGGCCTTGTATTTTGCTGTTACCATGTGACCGGATTGTTTTCTGGAACTGTGAAGACTTGGGATCACAATCTTCCAACTTTAGAGGTGCAGTGGAAGGCACTACTTGGATGTAGTGGGTGAAGAATGTAGGAATGAGACTGCTTTGGATAAGTCTGGGAAAAACCAAAAGACAGATGGACATGGCACATAGTGGGAATATATTTTGGAACTTGAATACCTCTGTGAGAGAAAGGAAGAGAGCGATGTTTTGTGGCATATTGTCTTGTGCACACTGTATAACCTGTCAGGTGTGTTTATTTAGACAACCCATTCCAAACAGATACGGGGTAATAATACTTAAGCATTTTGAGTGAGAGGAAGTGGGTTGAGGAGGCAGTGGAAGGAAGTGGGTTGATTACATTGTAAGATATAATCTTACAATAACCCTCTCTTAGCTCCTTCCCTGGAGAAGGCAATGGCACCCCACTCCAGTACTTTTGCCTGGAAAATCCTATGGACGGAGAAGCCTGGTAGGCTGCAGTCCATGGGGTCGCTAAGAGTTGGATACCACTGAGCATCTTGACTTTCACTTTTCACTTTCATGCATTGGAGAAGGAAATGGCAACCCACTCCAATGTTCTTGTCTGGAGAATCCCAGGGATGGGGGAGCCTTGTGGGCTGCCATTTATGGGGTCGCACAGAGTCAGACACGACTGAAGTGACTTAGCAGTAGCAGTAGCAGCTCCTTCCCTGGTGGCTCAGATAGTAAAGGATCTGCCTACAATACAGGAGACCTAGGTTCGATCCCTGGGTTGGGAAGATTCCCTGGAGGAGGACATAGCAACCCACTTCACTCTTCTTGCCTGAAGAATCCTCATGGACAGAGGAGCCAGGCGGCTTCTGTTGGGTTTGGGAAGAGTCAGATGTGTCTGAGTGACTAGGCGCAACCCTGACCTTAAAGGACAAAGTAGTTTGAACAGGGAATGATGGAGTACACTTTACTATTGTAATATTCTCACACAATAGAGAGGTTAAGAGAATAGCATCAAAGAGACAATCTACCAAGAGCCTTGAGAGCCTTGAGAAAGGGAGCCAACAAAGTTCCTTCTAGGTCACCAGGGTAGTAGATCTGATTAGGGCTTGAGGTCAAAATCAAACGTGTAACAAATGTTCATTTCCCTTGAAAAACAAAGACCTAAAAAACCTTCCTTTAAAAAAAAAAAATTCTTTGTTCAGATGACCAAAGCCCCTGTGTGCGTTAATGAAAGAATCATAAATTTCTTTTGAAATGGAAAAAAATTCATCATAATTTCGTGATTTAAAAATGAGTATTTTTTGAGATTATTAGTAAATAAGATTCAGAAATCATGTAGACTTCAGAAGGAATTGAAACCAAGCAAATATGATTACTTAAAAAAAAAAAAGTCTTAGGGTCCCATTGAGAATGGTCCCCTCTCCAGGGGGGCAGCAGAGACGCCCAAAAGAAGACGGAGATCTCGGCGACCCGAGAGAGGACGAGCTGGTCGCGGCAGGGCCCGCGCTGGGCGCAGGACTGCTGCCCGAGTGGCGGGTTGGAGAAGCGGTCGGGGACCGCGGCCGGAAAAAGAGGCAAAGAGGTGACTTCTCAGATAAGCTTTCAGAGACGACGCTCTCCGCCCGCCCGCCCGTCCGGAGGCGGGGTGGCAGCCCGATTAAAGAAGCAGCCAGCCTGGAAGGAAGGAAGAAGCGAGGGAGGGACGGGAACAGTAGGAGGAGGAGCAGCGAGCTGGGCTGCAGCGACCGGAGGAGGAGCGGCCCCGGCGAGGCCACGTTTCGTTTTTGTTATTTTCCACCGAAGTAGTTCTCGCAGGCCCTCCGGGGGAACCGATCGCGCCAAAGCCCGGGGACCCCGACCTTCCAGGTGACAGCCGGTCACCCTCGTAGGAATCAGCTCCGCCCCAAGTCACCCCCTCCCCGCCCGCCCACAGCCGGTTCCCCGCCCAGCCTCCCCGTGCCTGCCCGCGGCGAGCGGCGGCCGCAGCGGCTCTGCAGCGCCGGAGAGGGTGGCGAGGGCCCTCGGACCCCGCGGAGCCGCGGACGAGGAACGGGGAGGTCTGACCCCCCGCGCGAGCCAGAGAAAGGAGGATGGCGATTTAACTCGCCCTCTTCAGCCAGTCCTGCTGCCGGGCGCTGCCCGGGTGCCCGCCGCCAAAGCCCGGGAGCCGCGCCCGGAGAAGTGCCGCATGGGGCAGGGCCGTTAGGGCGCGGAGTTCGGGGTCGCGCCGAGTAGGGCGCACGGCCCAGCGCAGCAGTTGGCACAGTTTCGGCGGCGCCTTCAACGCGAGAACTGGGGGGTTGGGGGGCGCGGCGGGCCTTTCCCCCGCCTCCGTGCCCTCCTCGGGAGGAGTGAGTTATGGAGCCCCCCAGCTGCATTCAGGATGAGCCGTTCCCGCACCCACTGGAGCCGGAGCCTGGCACCCCGGCGCAGCCTGGCCCGGGGAAGCTGAGCGACAAAAGGTTCCGGCTGTGGTACGTAGGGGGGTCGTGCCTGGACCGCAGGACCACGCTACCCATGCTGCCCTGGCTCATGGCCGAGATCCGCCGGCGCAGCCAGAAGCCCGAGGCGGGCGGCTGCGGGGCGCCGGCGGCCCGCGAGGTGCTTCTGGTGCTCAGCGCGCCCTTCCTGCGCTGCATCCCCGCGCCGGGCGCCGGGGCCACTGGGGGCTCCGGCCCGACGGCAGCGCAGCCCAACCCGGCCGTGTTCATCTTCGAGCACAAGGCGCAACACATCTCGCGCTTCATCCACAACAGCCAGGACCTCACCTACTTTGCTTACCTGATCAAGGCGCAGCCCGACGACCCGGAGTCGCAGATGGCCTGCCACGTTTTCCGCGCTGCAGACCCCAATCAGGCAAGACCGCGCGGCTCTGAGGCCCCGGGGAGGGTCCGACACACCCGGGAGGAGTGGCGGGGCTGCGGGCGCCGGTACCCCCAGTTAAGGACCGGCTCTGGTCCGGCTGCTGGCGCGCGCCCTCCACGTGGCGCACTTGAGCGCAGCTGGCCACGCTCCTCGGACCCCAAGTCCCGGAGCTGGCTTTTGGGGGCAGATGGGGCGGCGGGAGCAGATGACCCGCAGGAACGAGGAAGAGAGAGGGAGGCTGAGTGGCTTCGAGACGGCGGAGGAGCTAGGACGATGCGGGGAGCAGCGAACGTCCTGGCAGGATCCCGACGTCTTGGGGTGTGACTGGAGAGATGGCATGCCCGGCCTTGGTCGAGTGTGTGAGTGCGTGCAGGTGTGTGTTTGAGTGATCGCGGGAGAGGGTTGGGTTCCTAAAGGCCCCTGCACTCACCCTGGGTCTTGGTCGAGTCCTGTACCTTAGGCCCTCGAATGGTCGCATCTTCGTCACAATAACACCTGCAGGTCTCCGATGTGGCAAGATGTTTCAGAGCCGGGCTTAGGGAGAAGTTACTAGACATTGTCAGATTGTCAGCGAAATACGAACCAGCGTTTAGATGTTGAGCGGAAAGAATTTTTTTTTTTTTCCTGTTTTTTACACACTAATTGGAGACAGAATCAATACCCATTTGGGTGATTTAAAAATCAGTGTCTTAGAAGAGGCGGAAAATCTTTCTAATATCATTTCTCTAGAGTTTACGAAATCGAGGTGGCTGTTACCAAACAGTACATTTTTACTTCCTTAAGAAACGGACATAATCCTTTTTTCTTCTGGAGAGAGATATTTAAACAGTCTTTACCACATTTTGGTTGTGTCTTGAAAAACAACACCCCCTCCCCCCTTTTTAAAAAAATGTGTAAGGAGTTTTTTTTACCCTGTCAAAAGTCCCCCAGAGATGCTGTCATTTTTGAGTTATTTATTTGTTTGGGCAAAGTACTTAGATTCTTTGGGAAAATAGTGATGTCTAAATATAAATCAATAAAGTCTCAGTTGTACTATGTGGCCAGTTTCTTTAGCAGCTGGCCAATTAACAGTCAGATGAGAAAAACATTCTATAAGTAAGGCTTTAATTTTTGAAAATTTATATGATACTAGAATATATACATTTTCAAAAATTAAAGCATTTAGTATCTGTAACAGAGAAGGAAATGGCAACCCACTCCAGTATTCTTGCCTGGAGAATCCCAGGGACAGAGGAGCCTGGTGGGCTGCCCTCTATGGGGTCACACAGAGTTGGACACAACTCAAGCAAACACGACTCAAGGAACTTAGCAGCAACAGCAGCAGTATCTGTAACAGAAAGACTGTCTGTTTAATAGCTTTCCACAAAGGCCTGTAGTTCAGCTGAAGAAAATAAAAGTTCAATATCTTCTGATTCCATCAGTTACTTTGTAAGCTAGTTTAATATGTTCAGAACTCCCTCCCAGTGTGAAGAGAGCAGTTTTGATTTGTGGGACCTCTGTTACATTATGGTAAAATACCTTATTACAGATGATCTCAGAATCCTAACCATGATTAAAATGAATTTCATTTCATACTTATCTGTTCAAAATTTATTTTTAGCTGTCAGCTATGTTGAAGTTGGAGGGCAGCATGTTCTTTATTTCCACTCTTGTAGTACTGTATTTATCACTATCTTTATTGTTTTAAGGTTTTGAGATTCTGTGAGTAAGATAGAAGTAGTGGCATTTTTCTAGGACTTTAAGGAATATTTCAAAATTCTTGATAGTTCTTTTCTTCAGGTCTGAAGCATGACACATCATTGCTAATTTCACTCATGGTCAAAGTTTGTCTCTGGGTTATAGCACCTTAAATTCTCAACAGTAGCTATTGAGTTTTCCCTGGGATCATTGAAGTTTAATTAAAACATCCCATTTTATTTACCTTCCTTTTTGTATTTAGATTTGAGAGGCTGAATGTGCTGTCACTTTACAAATAATAGCATGTGTAAGCTTATGTACCCACTATGTAGGAGCAGTGGAAGCCAAATGGCTTTTTGATAAAAGAAGAAACAAATTTTTCCTGTTTATTGTCATTTCCTAGTTGAGTCTTTGATCTAAAGATGTAGATTCCTATTTGCCCCAAACCTAGAGAGCCCCTGGCAGAGGATCATTAATTTGAAAGGCCAGATGTTGTCTACTTAAGAATTATCTCCAGCCGTAAATCAAGGGTTACAAACCTCCACGGCTGGGAGGATGGTTGAGTGAGGTCCATGGAGAACTAAATAGGGAAATTCTTTCTCAAGGTGCTGCTCAGCTCCAGATGGAAATTACGTTAACAGAATATAAGCTCAGTGTTGACCAAACTTCTGATTTCTCAAGAGAAAATGGAAATTTGGCTTTTTACATATGAGTCTACATTTAAGTATTAGCAAGTATTTTAAACATTTAAGAATCCTATCTGGGCTAAACAAAACACATCTGAAGTTTGGCTTTGGAGATCTAAGGACAGCCACTTTTGATCTTGCGCGTAAATATTTGTTGAGCGGCCAAGTGCAGTCATTAGATACTGTGGCTCTTTGTCACATTTCCTTTTGAAATAGTGAGGAGAGTTAGAATGATTTGGAAGGCAGAATTTATGTCAGATTCCCAGTAGTGATGATTCCGCAGTTGAACTTGTTTGAGGATGAATTCATCACATTATTTCCATCCAGCAGTATACCTCATATAGCATAGACTCTCTGGATTTTTCTGAGCATTTATGAAATGAGAAGGAAGAAAATTTGCTGTTTGCAATTCTACATTTGAAGTAGAGACTTACTTGTTCTTGTTTAGTCGCTAAATCATATCTGACTCTTTTGCGACCCCATGGACTGTAGCCTTCCAGGATCCTCTGTTCATGGGATTTACCAGGCAAGACTACTGGAGTGAGTTGCCATTTCTTTCTCCAGGGCATCTTCGCAACCCAGGGATTGAACCTGCATCTCCTGCATTGGCAGGTGGGTTCTTTACCACTAAGCCATTGGGAAACCCCAGAGAATTATTTAGTTGGACTTTAAGATTATGGCTAAATCTCCTAAGTATTTTCTACAGTTCCTGAACAAAATATGGAAGGTAGCCTAGAACAGAAGTCCTGCAAACATTTCCCCAAGTAAACTAGCATCTGCTTTGTCTCTCTTGCCTGTCCCTTTTCTGAAATAGACTTGTCTGTTGGATGACCATGTAACTTATTGTTTAATGCAGGACAATTTTTATGAGAAAGGAGGCGTCGTTAAACTTATACCAGCATAACAACTATAAAACTGGACCATTTAGGGCAAACAGGAACTTAAATGACCATAGATAAATGGAAAAGTTTGTGTTTCTGCCAAGTCACTGAAATGGAGGATAGTGGTTTCTGTATATAAAATGATGATGTTTTGCAGCATATCTACTCACACATCTTTTGGGGGTGGATCTCTGTGTGACCTCAAAGATGAGAGTGCTGTGTGTCTGTGAGTAGCTTGGGTCTGTTGTGGGGAGTTGCCATAGTGATGTGCCCTTTGGCTCCACACCTTCCTGGTGGATAAGAGTCAGCCTAAGGATGCTAAACCTTAGTCAGCCTGGAGGAGTGCTCTGCCATAATGCTCTGATGCAGAGCTATTTTTCCCAGGTGCAAAGAGAGGTGTGGGTTGGGAGCAAGTGAACTAGTTCCAGTTCAAATATATGCCAATACAGATTGCTTCCCATTTATTCAAGCCTGTGTAGTCTTGCATGGGAGGAATGTCAGTCAGCACACATCAGCCAAGGTTGGATATTTGAAAAGTGCTCAACTCTGCATAACTTAAAAAGCAATTGCACTGGCATAAATTGAGTCATAGACTTAAAACTGGTTGGAGAAACCAAGAATCTCTGATTCTATACCTAAAATCTTGTGAAGGTCACAAATATTCTTCAAAGTACTTACCTTTATCTAGTTTCAGAAAGAGCCTGAATGTTGCATTCAGAAAATACTACATACTGAGTGACTTCACTTTCACTTTTCACTTTCATGCATTGGAAAAGGCAATGGCAACCCACTCCAGTGTTCTTGCCTGGAGAATCCCAGGGATGGGGGAGCCTGGTGGGCTGCCATCTATGGGGTCGCACAGAGTCGGACACGACTGAAGCAACTTAGCAGCAGCAGCAGCAGCAGCATTATCTCCATTTCCCCATTAAAAAGCAGAACTCGTTTTATGTTATATACATATATTTTTATGTTAAAAATAAGAATTGTTAGTGTTTATAACGCTTGTTCGGAGAAGGCAATGGCACCCCACTCCAGCACTCTTGCCTGGAAAATCCCATGGATGGAGGAGCCTGGTAGGCTGCAGTCCATGGGGTCGCTAAGAGTCAGACATGACTGAGCGACTTCCCTTTTACTTTTCACTTTCATGCATTGGAGAAGGAAATGGCAACCCACTCCAGTGTTCTTGCCTGGAGAATCCCAGGGATGGGGGAGCCTGGTGGGCTTCCGTCTCTGGGGTCGCACAGAGTCGGACACGACTGAAGTGACTTAGCAGCAGCAGCAGCAGCATAACGCTTGTTAGAGATTACGTGTGTTATCATTTGCATGAGACTCAACAGCATATGTTTCAGATTATAGAATGAGTAGTCATTTAAAACACAAAAACATGATTGCTGTAATTTTCATTGATTTCCTTTGTGTATATATTCCTTGAAACTCACAGGAATGTACTTTCAAAGAGATTTTACAAATTGTGTTCTTAAAATTAAAAAGTGAACTCGACATGGTTTATTTTCAACTCTAAGTTCTCTAAGCCTGTGGGTTTTTTGCTTCTTTTAAAATATTTTAGTATTTTCTGAACTTTGCTCAGATAACCAATTTTCACCCATATATTTTCAAAAGACCATTTTTAGTGTTGTCAAAGTTGAGGATCAGTGGCTCTGGGAATATACAAGCAAGGAAACCAGAGAAATAGAAATCTGGAAATTTTCACATCTCTCTCTATGCTTTCCAAGTACTTTGTGCTATTCTAGACAGGTAGATCTCTTCTCTCAGAGAAGGCAATGGCACCCCACTCCAGTACTTTTGCCTAGAAAATCCCATGGACAGAGGAGCCTGGTAGGCTGCAGTCCATGGGGTCGCTGGGAATCGGACATGACTGAGCGACTTCACTTTCACTTTTCACTTTCACGCATTGGAGAACGAAATGGCAACCCACTCCAGTGTTCTTGCCTGGAAAATCCCAGGGATGGGGAAGCCTGGTGGGCTGCCGTCTATGGGGTCGCACAGAGTCGGACACGACTGAAGGGACTTAGCAGCAGCAGATCTCTTCCCTCGTGTTTGCTCTAGTCACTTTTTTGTTCTCTCCCTTTCTAGCCTGAGGTGGATCTAGTCTGCCTTGGCTTTGTGGTAGGATCCTGACTACCTCATCTAGGGGAAAGGTAAAAATGTATACCCAGAGACTCCCACTTGTAAATGGTGTGTTATAGTGAAGATGATGGTGTTTGGTATCAAGGCTTGTTTATCATAAACCAGAGGTTCTCAAACTTGAATGCGTGTCAGAATCACCTGGTGAGCTTGTTCAAACAGACCGGTGGCCCCCACCCTCAGTTTCTGATGTTATCACAAGTTCTCTAATGTTGTTCAGACTCTGATCTGGAGACCACGGTTTCAGACCCACTGCCCTCAGTGATTCTGTTCATCTGGTTGGGTATATAATCCTTTCTCTTCTCTTGGTTATTTTTGCAGCTGTTCTCAAACTTGAAAGTTCAAGGTGAGTGTGGGGAGGAATAATATCTACAGAAGATTTTTAAGAAACTCTTCATTTTATAGCTTAATAAGCTTTGGATATTTTCTTTGCTAGATATTATTCTGCCAGACATGCTGAGACCAGCCATATGTTTAATGAAAACATTACCTTTCAAGCCAAAGTTTTTCTTCAGATGGTATGATCAATTTATAAGAAATATATTCTAATGTTCAATTATGATAAATTTTTGCAAAAATCAAATCTTTATTTATTTGAATCTGCCGAACTAATATGTAAAACATCAGAATGTGTAACATACTGTCTAGTAAGAAAAAAATCAGGCAAGAAGAAACAGAATTGACAATTTGGTGAAAAGGATTATGACTACTCTGAGTGATTACTGCAAACTTCTTTCTCTCCTCCTCCTTCCTCCTCCTCCTTTTTTCTATTTTAAATCTCACGGCTTTTGTTTGTTTTGTTAAAATCATCTAGATTGTGATTTTAGATGCCCATTTCTTTTGGGCTGTGTTGCCATGTTGTTGTGGCTTCCCAGGTGGCGCTAGTGGTAAAGAACCCGCCAGCCAATGTAGGAGACGTAAGAGACACAGGTTCAGTCCCTGGGTTGGGAAGGTCCCCTGGGGAAGGGCATGGCAACCCACTCTTGCCTGGAGAATCCCATGGACAGAGGAGCCTGGTGGGCTAGAGTCCATGCGGTCGCACAGAGTTGAACACGACTGAAGCGACTTACTCTGCACCACCACATGCCATGTTTTTAGTTAGAGATATCCCCCTGTAAAATGAGGGACAGATCATTTATAAACTAATTTTGTAGTACATTCAGAATTATTGACCAGATAAACGATTTTGCTTGAATGATGGTCTATATAAAATATTAACACAACTTTAGTAATTCATTGGGAGGCATCAACTAAGCATGCCATTGGCTTGTTACTTTAAGGATGTGATGTGATTACTAACATACACCATAGTATGTCTATCTAAATAGCTTTTTATTGCTTAAAAGCTAACCTTTGTTGAGGTCTTGCTGGGTGATGTTACTGCCTTTAGTGCATATCCTAGGTTGTCACATTTTATCTTCACAATAACAGTGTAAAGTATGTATCAGTCTTCCTCCCATTTTACAGATGAGAAGACTCAGCTAAAGAAAGTTTAAATATTTCCCTAAAGACACAAAGCTTGTAATGGTAGAAACAGTTTTCAGTCTGTGTGAATAGTTCTCTTATCTGCTACTCTAAAAATATGGTTTTAGTTGTTAGTGATAGGAAGCTTTATGCTATCACTTTTCCCCATTAAAAAAAAATATAGTTGTTTTATTTTGTTTTCCAGTTTTATGGAAGTATAATTAACAAGCAAAAGTGAAAGTGTGTTAGTCGCTTAGTTGTGTTTGACTCTTTGTGATCCCATGGACTGTAGGCTGCCAGGCTCCTCTGTCCATGGAATTCTCCACGCAAGAATACTGCAGTGGGTTGCCATTCCCTTCTCCAGGGGATCTTCCAGACCCAGAGATCAAACCAGGTCTTTCGAATTGGAGGCAGATTCTTTACCGTCAAAAATTGTACATATTTAAAGGTATAATGTAGTGTTTTGATATACATATCAAATGGAAGGATTATCACATCAAGCTAATATATCCATCAACTCAGACAGGTATTGTTTTCTGTGTGTGTGTATGGTGAGAAAACTTAAGATCTACTCTTTTGGCAAATGTCAAGTATACAGTATAGTATTATTAACTATAGTCACCATGCTTTCTATTTAGATTTTCAGAACTTTCTCATCCTGCATAATTGAAGTTTGTTTCCTTTGACCAACATCTCCCCATGTCTCCCATCCCCCAGCCTCTGGCAACCACTATTTTACTCTCTGCATTTATGAGTCTGACTTTTTAAATTCCATGTATAAGTGAGATCATGCAGTGTTTGTCCATCCCCCCACTACTTTTTAATTAAAAATCTCCACATTTAAATGTATTCATTAAATTTGTAAAATAATAATGAAATGGTGAATGCATGTTTGCATATAGTTTTGCCAGTGTGTATTTTTGTTTTAATGGAAAGTAAAAAGTCTGTATGATTTGTTAGACTGGTGAAGCTGAACTCTAGTCTTTTACATTGTGTCTTTAGGAGTGGCAGGGAAGAAAACCGTGAGAGTCTTGTTTGCAACCTCTGTAACTACTTTGACGGGAAGTGTTAGTGGCTCAGTCATGTCCTACTCTTTGCGACCCCACGGACTATAACCCACCAGGCTCCTCTGTTCTTAGAATTCTATAGGCAAGAATACTGGAGTGGGTTACCATTTCCTTCTCCAGGGGATCTTTCCAACCCAGGAATTGAACTTGGGTCTCCTGCACTGCAGGCAGATTCTTTGCTGTCTGAGCCACCAGGGAAACCCTGATAACTATTTTAATTTAGAATAAAAATTCTTTAGGATATGTATTTAAAATGGGTACAACCATGCATTTGTTTTATTGACCCTTAAAGGATATAAATATGGTAAAGTATAACAAAGTAGAAAGTATAAATTGTAAAAATGTATAATATCAAAGTATATAATTATAAAGTGTGAAATTGTAAAATATAAAAGTAGTGCATCTTACCATCATTATAAAACATATACAATAAAGCAAAAAATATTGGTATCAAGGTGTGCTATTTTAATTACCTTGGGTTAAAGGGAAAGAATATGTAAATTTTAAGGTTACATTAATCCCAGTGACCTGATGGGCTGATATATGGTTTTGCAGGAGTTCAAGTAGGGAAAGGTGGTTCAAAACAGCATTCATGGGTTCACAGTAACAGCAGTCTGCTGAACCCGGGCTGTGGCAGCCAGTGCCTTAGGTTGTAAGTTGGCTTTGGTTTGAAAATTGTTTAAAAGCTAGAGCTGTAAGTATCTAAAGTTTATGTCTAGATTTTTGTGAATATATTTAAAGTAACAGTAAAATAATCATGTTAACATCTTAATTTATCTTCAAAAGTATTCTAACACCAAAGGTAAGTTCAGAAAACTCCTGGCTTAAACTTTCAGGTGTTATTTAATATGACTCCAGTCACCTATGATCCTATGACAGAGAGGGAAAAAAGTATGAGATTAAAATTTTGGTGGGTTTAATTTCAGATAATCTTAACACAGGTGTTTGCAGCTGTGTGAAAAAGATACAGAGGTATTCGTCTCCAAATTACTGATCCCTTTCAAGTTTTATTTCTTGTTAGAGGTTGGGTTGGAAAGAGGATCTCCTAGTAATGGGATCTTCCTGGTTAAATATAGAAGCCTAAATTTGCTGCTTCAGATCTTTTATTTTGTGGATGCCCTGGACGTGAGTTTAAGTGAACTCAGGGAGTTGGTGATGGACAGGGAGGCCTGGCGTGATGCAATTCATGGGGTCACAAAGAGTCGGACATGACTGAGTGACTAAACTGAACTGAACTGAACTAGTTGGATAGTCCTCTCTTTCAAACTCTTGAGAATTTTTACAGGAATTTCTATAATTGTCAAAGTTAGAACATGGAACTTTGTACTGTCAGTATTATATAATTTCTGAGTAGTTTGAAATCAATTTCAGATTGCAAGTCAAACAGTGTTTCTGGTTGAGCAAATCAAGTAATATTTTATGTCTCACAATTGTATCTTCATTCACATTTTCCGTAATAGGTTATACAATGTGGACAGGTACATTTATGGCTTAGGGTTTTACAAAGCAATAAACAAATCTGTCTTCTGGCCTCAGACAGCTCCCAGTTTTTTTTCAATTCACCTCTTGCCCTGACTTCAGCCATTTAATTCTCATTAGCTAGGCAGCTCGAGGGATTTTCTTGAGTTTACCTGAAATTAAACTGATGGCTTTCCTGCTTGGTTCTGCAAGCATTTCTGTTCCTCAGATTTCCAGTGACATATTCTTAATACCAGCTTTCCTTAGTGGTGCTAGTGGTAAACAGCTTGCCTGCCAATGCAGGAGATGTAAGAGATGTGAGTTCGATCCCTGGGTTGGGAAGATGCCCTGGAGAAGGGCATGGCAACCCACTCCAGGCAAGGCAACTTCTCTTGCCTGAAGAATCCCATGGACAGAGGAGCCAAAGAGTCAGACAGGATATTTAAGCAGCTTAGCATGCACGCACAATCTTTATAGCTGGTGGGATACCCCATTACTCCGTGTTGCATGTGCTGCACCCTCCACTTGGGAGACTACCCAGTGTCTACCGTCCGACTCTTAAATACTGTGCACTGCCTGCTTGATTGAATTTCTTTCCACTTTTGGAAGCTGGAGTTCCCCCTTCTGAGGGATGATCTGGTTGTCTGGTCCTTACCCCTTCCTGTTGGTTCCCTCCAAAGCTGTTAGCCATTATTTACTGATTTTATTTTGGTTTTCATATGGAATTTTGCTAAGATCTATTGGCAGGAACATAGCCTAGTGGTGATAGGTAGTAGGCACGACCCCTCGAATTCACCCATAATTCTATATCTAATTTGAGGAAGTTTCAATAGGCTGAATTTAGAAAACTATATTTCTGTCTAGTTTCTAATAGTACTGATAAAGCAATATGAAACTGGGTGGTGTTATGTTTTATTTTTCGACGGCCCTTTGTATTTTAACTTACCCCATTGATCCTCAATTCAAATGGCCAAATTGTTCTGTTAAAATAATAATGGCATTTAATAAAATTGCCTGCTCTATATTCCTTTAAAAAAGCATGTTAGTTATAGCAATAACTAATCACTAATATAACTAACCAATAACTAATATGACATGTGGGATCTGGAAGTTAATTGATATTAAACCTTCATTTCTGTTGGAAGTTAGGGTGAAGATATGTTGAAATTATATTGTTCATTTTAATAACTGGAGTGTGACCATGACCAAATTAAATCTAGCTTAATTAATATATGAGGTAGTATTGAAATTCTTTGGAATAAAAGTATATTTAAAAGAAAAATCTTCAATTTCTCAACTATTCTTACCTAAGCCCATCTTATAGTTTAACAGAGTTTGTTATCTCTCTTTTGCTTGATCCACCACAATTATCCAGCGTTTGATCCTATCTTGAGAAAGTACGCTCTAAACTTCTAGGAACCATGTTAAAAAATAATAGATATATATTCATGATAATATTAGCTCTAAGCAGTATATATGTATTTAGTTTCTTTTTCAACCTTTGATTTCTTTTTTTCCCTTTCTTTTTATTTTTTAAATTGTGGAAGTATGTCAGCACATTTAATGGGAGACTTGGAAAATACAGAGCAAAGTTACGTATAGTTCCACTATATATACAATTATTTTTTTAAGTAGACAAATTAAGATTTTTTTAGTTGGAGTTTCAATATCAAACTCAAAAATTAATGGAATGAACAGACATAAAATTAGAAGGTATAGTAGACCTGAAAAGCACTGTGAACCAATTCAACCTAATTAAGATGAATACAGTTTTCATACAACTGCTAAGTCACTTCAGTCGTGTCCGACTCTGTGTGACCTCATAGACGGCAGCCCATCAGGCTCCCCCGTCCCTGGGATTCTCCAGGCAAGAACACTGGAGTGGGTTGCCATTTCCTTCAGCAGGATACAAATATGTTTGTTTTCTTGACTAGAGGGTCTCAAACTTTAGCATGCATCACCTGGAGGATTCATTTGCATGCTGATTGCTGGACCGCCATCCCCAGAGTTTCTGATTCAGTAAGTCTGGGGTGGGGCCAAAATTTGCATTTCTAACAATTCCCCGGTGATAATGATGCTGCTGTTGCAGAACCACACTCTGACAACCACAGCTCTAGACTGGAGGCTGACACACTCTTCCCTTTGTTTTTGTAAACACAGTTTTCTGTGAACACACCCCCCACTCATCTATTTACATATTGTCTATGGCTGCTTTCATTCTGCAGTATTGAGTGTTTTTGACAGAGACCCTATGGCTACGAAGCCCCAGGTTTTTATTACCTAGCTTTTTATAGGAAATGTTTGCTGACCCCTTCTCTAGCAATCCTGCTAAAAATAGGTATTTTTATCTCCATTTAATAGATGAGAAAAATAAGTCAGTAATTTTCCTAAGGATGCAAGCCAGCAGTAGCAGCAGATCTGGATTTCTGAACCTCATGCCTTTTCTGAAGCCCACTTTGTAAATTTTTTATTGATGGCCCTTAAATGTGTCTGTATAGCCCAGCCCTCTTCTCAGAGTGCCAGCTTCTTTCAGCATTTACATGCTTACTTGATATCTGCATGTGAATATGTAGTTGCTGATACTTATAACCTGGGAATTATATTTGAGTCCTAGTTTTCACCAAGTACAGTCCTCATGAAGGACAGTCCTCATTGAAGGAAGTCATCATGTTGATTCTGCTTTCAACACTGACTTTTTTTTTTTTAATTTTTGGCTGCACTGGACACGTGGGATCTTAGTTCCCTGACCAAGGATGGAACTGTGTCCTCTGCAGTGGAAGCCCAGAGCCAACCACTGGACTGCGAGGGAAGTCCAAAACTTAGTTTTTAGAATGTTCATGTCTCTCCAAGACCACTGCCACCACCTGGGTCTAATTCCCGTCAGGTCTTGCTGGGACTATTAGACTCCTCTCAACTATTCTCCCTGCTCTACTCTTGCTCTCTTATCAGTCCCTTCTTCAATGGAAGCACAAACCAGACCAGATTCCCTTTGTGCTGAGAGTAATATCCAAATTCTTCTCACGCAACCCTGCATGGCTCCGCTCCTTCATCTCCGCCCTCCCTGGCCGCCCCCCTCAGTCTCCTCTTGGACTGCTCCTCTCCACATGCTCCCTACATTTCAGTCATCCTTAGCCAAGCCCAACTGAGATCACTGCAGAGTCTTCACAAGTGTGGTTTCCATTCTTAGCCATTCTTAGGTTTGAGTTCTTTGCTTGACTCACAAATAACACATCCTCAGATTGGCCTCTGACAATGGTCTATCTACTAAAGTTGGTAGATATCTCATTCTTTCACTTCTATCTTCAGCCCTTTATTTGTTTTCCTTTTGGCATTCACACATTTAAAATTAATTTTAAAAACGTTTTCTCTGAATACTGTTACCACCTCTAGAAGGTGAGCTCCAAAGAGACAGCAATCTTGTCTGGTCATGGTTGTATCCTCAGATCTGTTGCTGCTGCTGCTAAGTCGTTTCAGTCGTGTCCGACTCTGTGCGACCCCAGAGACGGCAGCCCGCCAGGCTTCGCCCTCCCTGGGATTCTCCAGGCAAGAACACTGGAATGGGTTGCCATTTCCTTCTCCAATGCATGAAAGTGAAAGTGAAGTCGCTCAGTCGTGTCCGACTCCTAGCGACCCCATGGACTGCAGCCTACCTGGCTCCTCCGTCCATGGGATTTTCCAGTCAAGAGTACTGGAGTGGGGTGCCATTGCCTTCTCCGATCCTCGGATCTAGTCCTATAGTAAAAGTTCTTGCTAACAAGTTGAAAATAAGCAGAGTAAGAATTGGCCCCTACCCTCAAGGAATTTCGGGGAAGGCAATGGCACCCCACCCCAGTACTTTTGCCTGGAAAATCCCATGGATGGAGGAGCCTGGTAGGCTCCAGTCCGTGGGGTCGCTAAAAGTCGGACACGACTGAGCGACTTCACTTTCACTTTTCACTTTCATGCATTGGAGAAGGAAATGGCAACCCACTTCAGTGTTCTTGCCTGGAGAATCCCAGGGACAGGGGAGCCTGGTGAGCTTCCGTCTATGGGGTCGCACAGAGTCGGACACGACTGAAGCGACTTAGCAGCAGCAGCAGCAGCTCAAGGAATTTAAATCCACTGGTGAGAACTTAAAGTTTCCTGGCAGTAACATGCATGTGCTCTCATACTTGTTGCTTTTCCTTAACTTTAAGAAGTGTTGATTTTATTGGTTGCACAATATTATTTTTTCTTATGAATATTTATAATTTTAAAGACATCATACTGCTTACAGTATTAAATGTGGTTTAAGCAGATATTTTTTAAATAAGCAGATATTTTTAAAATAAGTAAAATTATGCAGTTTCTGAAAACAAAATTGTAAACTCATTTGAGATGGACCTTTCCCCTCCCATATCAAAACACAAGAATTTTAGTGAGGCTGCCAACATGAAAATGTGAATGTTTGAATAACGTGAATCAAACATTCAGGCACCTGGAAGATGATCAGCAAGAGTGGTGTTGTGATACACCCTTGCAAGATTTGGATATATTTTAGTTTCAGTTCAGATGTTATTTAGGCTTCTCCATGGAAATAAGGTCTCATTTGGAAGGCTATTTATTTTCAAAATACTTTGAATGGCTTCTGGTTTTACTCCCAAAATTTGGTTTAAAATTTGGTTTTACTCCCAAATCTAAAATAGACCTTATCCTTAAAACCTTATCCTTAAAGGGGCAGGGAAGTGCTTAAGAGGCATCTCAAAAAAAAATTTTTTTTTAAGTCAAAAAAGTTAAGTGAATGAGTGACAAGAAGACACCAGGGTAACCAGGGATGGGAAAGAAAAAAAAATATGGCCCATGTCCACGGTGAACTGTTGACCAGTAATAAAATGTATGATTTGTATTCTGGATTTCTTTATTTGCTTAAATAGCATGCCCTTGCCCTTGTGTCAGAGTGTTTTTTGGCTTGTTTGTCTGTTTACTTCCTTTGTATTCTTTTTATCTAATGTTTGTAATATGAGCAGTTGATAGGTTAGTTTTAGTTTTCAGTGGCCACTGAGGCATGCGCCAAGCCACACATAAGGTAGTATTCATGCTTGGCAGCCGTATCTCCATGAATTGGAGGTCAACTTTAAAGAAAGAAAAAAATGACACAAGGAAAGATGATCTTATTTTTCCAGGAAAAATTACAAGTGCCAAAGTTATTTACCTTTATAGAGATGCCCGTCTCTTCTCTTCCTTAGAAAGGGCATATTCTCCTCACTCCTTCTTTGCCTTCAGGCATAATCTGTACACCCATGAGCATCTCTGCAGTTTTTTGAACATTTGGTTCCTTGTATGGGATAGGAGCTGCCTCTGCTTCATGGGGGAAGGCAATGGCACCCCACTCCAGTACTCTTGCCTGGAAAATCCTATGGACAGAGGACCCTGGTGGGCCTCTGTCCATGGGGTCACTAAGAGTCGGACACGACGGAGCGACTTCACTTTGACTTTTCACTTTTATGCATTGGAGAAGGAAATGGCAACCCACTCCAGTGTTCTTGCCTGGAGAATCCCAGGGACGACGGACCCTGGTGGGCTGCCGTCTATGGGGTCGCACAGAGTCGGACACGACTGAAGCGACTTAGCAGCAGCAGCAGCTGCTTCATTGATGGAGCCCTGTGTATTTATTGAATGAGCATCTCTGTTTTGTCTTTTCCCTTTTTTTAAAGTGATGGAAATGATCTTTGAAAGCCAACTCTTCATTAGTAGGCTTGGCTTGAAGATGTAGATATTGCTGATGGTGCATTTTTCTTTTCTTTTTCTTTTTTTTTAGCTATGGGATCTTAGTTCCCTGACCAGGGATTGGAACCATGCCCCCCTGCAGTGGAAGTGCATTGTCGTAACCACTGGACCACCAGGAAAGTTGCTGATGGTGCCTTTTTTTCAAGCTAGCACATGTAGCTGCTTATTATGGCAAAAGGCAAACATGTAAATAGTTTAATAGCAGGTTTGCCTATTTAGCTTGTTGTTTTTCTTTGCTCCCAGAGTGGAAGAAAAACTCACAAGCCTATTCTGAGGAAGGAGAGGCTGTAATGTACACACTAAGCTTGAAGGCTGGTGCTCGTTGGCCGTGGATTCCCTAACCCTGTTCACATTACCCCCATTGACTTAGGAACCAGGAAGATGGACAGCTTCTGGGTAGATGTGGTTGTACCAATTTATTGTCTCTCTGGAGACCTTGTTTGCTGTGATCAGGCTGTGATTTTTTTTTTTTTTTTTTTGAGAGTGGAATCATTTCCAGACATTGACAATGGGAACTGACATGTGTATGCCCTGTAATTTTTTCTTATCTGTTTACATTTTCCAGATGAATTATTTTTAAATGTCATGCTGTCACCATGAAAAGGAGTTAAAACAAATCGTCTGCAGATACTCAGAGATCCCTTAATCAAGTGGAGAGTTTGATTAGCTTACTAAAATTATTGACTTAAAAAAATGTTTAAATGTCCCAGTACCTGATACTACAAAGAACTTTGTATATGCTTTCAGTGTGGAGGTCTTACTCTTAATGAACAAAGTGTTTGTCTAATGCGGGCAGGCTAAATGTGGGAAAAATCCCATCCTTTACTCAAATCATTCTCTATTTTGGACATGTTCACATATGATCTCTCTCAAAAGAAGTGACTGTCTCCTACTGGAGTTTTCATTTGCTGTTTGGTGACTTTGCAAAGAAGAAAAGATTATTGATTCTGCAGGTGTGACCATGTGGAACAGAGATAACAAACCTTCAACTAGAAAAGGCAGACTGGACCCAGGAAATTAAAACTCTGGGCTCCACTCTTCTGTGATTAATCATGTAACATGAACACTCTGTTAATCTAGTTAGTTAGTTAGTGTTAGTCACTCAGTCATGTCCGACTCTTTGTGATCCCATGGACTGTAGCCCGCCAGGCTCCTCTGTCCATGGAATTCTCCAGGCAAGAGTACTAGAGTGAGTTGCCATTCCCTTCTCCAGAGGATCTTCCCTACCCAAGGATCGAACCCAGGTCTCCTGCATTGTAGGCAGATTCTTTACTGTCTGAGCCACCGGGGAAGCCCTCTGTTAATCTAGATCATGGCTTTACCACTTGTTCTTTTGTTCATCACCCCATTCACTCATTTACTTATTCTCTCAACATCTATTCATTTATTCAGTTATCAGGGGAATTGAATGTTTCCTGTGTGCCTGGAATAGCTCAACTGCACTCAATATGCCAGCAAATTTGGAAAACTCAGCAGTGGCCACAGGACTGGAAAAGGTTGGTTTTCATTCCAATCCCAAAGAAAGGCAATGCCAAAGAATGCTCAAACTACTGCACAATTGCACTCATCTCACACATTAGTAAAGTAATGCTCAAAATTCTCCAAGCCAGGCTTCAGCAATATGTGAACCATGAACTTCCTGATGTTCAAGCTGGTTTTAGAAAAGGCTGAGGAACCAGAGATCAAATTGCTAACATCCGCTGGATCATGGAAAAAGCAAGAGAGTTCCAGAAAAGCATCTATTTCTGCTTTATTGACTATGCCAAAGCCTTTGACTGTGTGGATCACAATAAACTGCGGAAAATTCTGAAAGAGATGGGAATACCAGACCACCTGATCTGCCTCTTGAGAAATTTGTATGTAGGTCAGGAAGCAACAGTTAGAACTGGACATGGAACAACAGACTGGTTCCAAATAGGAAAAGGAGTTTGTCAAGGCTGTATATTGTCACCCTGTTTATTTAACTTATATGCAGAGTACATCCAGGGAAGGCAATGGCACCCCACCCCAGTACTTTTGCCTGGAAAATCCCATGGACAGAGGAGCCTGGTAGGCTCCAGTCCATGGGGTCGCTGAGAGTCAGACACGACTGAGCGACTTCACTTTCACTTTTCACTTTCATGCATTGGAGAAGGAAATGGCAACCCACTCCAGTGTTCTTGCCTGGAGAATCCCAGGGACAGGGGAGCCTGGTGAGCTTCCATCTGTGGGGTCGCACAGAGTCGGACACTACTGAAGCAACTTAGCAGCAGCAGCAGCAGCAGCAGCAGCAGAGTACATCATGAGAAACGCTGGACTGGAAGAAACACAAGTTGGAATCAAGATTGCTGGGAGAAATATCAATAACCTCAGATATGCAGATGACACCACCCTTATGGCAGAAAGTGAAGAGGAACTCAAAAGCCTCTTGATGAAAGTGAAAGTGGAGAGTGAAAAAGTTGGCTTAAAGCTCAACATACAGAAAACTAAGATCATGGCATCTGGTCCCATCACTTCATGGGAAATAGATGGGCAAACAGTGTCAGACTTTATTTTTCTGGGCTCCAAAATCACTACAGATGGTGACTGCAGCCATGAAATTAAAAGGCGCTTGCTCCTTGGAAGGAAAGTTATGACCAACCTAGATAGCATATTCGAAAGCAGAGACATTACTTTGCCAACAAAGGTTCGTCTAGTCAAGGCTATGGTTTTTCCAGTGGTCATGTATGGATGTGAGAGTTGAACTGTAAAGAAGGCTGAGTGCCGAAGAATTGATGCCTTTGAACTGTGGTGTTGGAGAAGACTCTTGAGAGTCCCTTGGACTACAAGGAGATCCAACCAGTCCATTCTGAAGGGGATCAGCCCTGGAATTTCTTTGGAAGGAATGATGCTAAAGCTGAAACTCCAGTACTTTGGCCACCTCATACAAAGAGTTGACTCATTGGAGAAGACTCTGATGCTGGGAGGGATTGGGGGCAAGAAGAGAAGGGGACGACAGAGGATGAGATGGCTGGATGGCATCACTGACTCGTTGCACATGAGTGTCAGTGAACTTTGGGAGTTGGTGATGGACAGGGAGGCCTGGTGTGCTGTGATTCATGGGGTAGCAAAGAGTCAGACACAACTGAGCGACTGATCTGATCTGTATGCCTTGCACTCCATCAAGACTGATCTATATAAAATAAACACATTCTCTGCTTCATGTTTCTTAGAGTTTTGTGGAGGAGTCAGACAAAACTGTGAATAAAGAGAATAGCACATCATAGTAGCTGAGTGCCTGGCCTCTGGAGTCTGATTACTGAGACTCAAAGCTGTACCATCATTGGGCTCCATGCTCTGGGGAAGTTCCTGCCTCTCTTTGTATCTTGGTCTCCTTATCTGTAATATGGAAAGTATAGCGTTGTTGTGAAAGTTAAGTGAGTCCATTGATATAAACTGTTTAAAACAGTGGAGCCTGGCGGGCTACAGCCCGTGGGGTCACAAAGAGTCGGACATGACTAAGCAACCAATGCTGGTCCAAAGCCAATTTATAAGCTTATAACTGGAGACCTAGTGGTCCCAGGGAATGTACCCGTTTGTGCCAGGGCAAGATGAGAGAAGTTTTCTACTTAGTTGTTGTGTGCAGAGTTAAAGCCTGGAACTGTAACTGCTGTTTCACTGCAAGAGTGATGGTGATACAGAAGAAAGTGCTCTGGAGACATCTGGGAAAAACTGTCCCTGAACTCTGATAGGAACAAGGCTGATAACCACCGACTTGCAGTTTTTTTTCAGTTTGGGTGCATTGAGTTGTGGTTTTGATGGTGGTGGTGGTTTACTCGCTAAGTTGTTCTGATTCTTTTGAGACTGCCATGGACTGTAGCCCACCAGGCTCCTTTGTCCATGGGATTCTCCAGGCAAGAATACTGGAGTGCGTTGTCATTTCCTTCTCCAGGGGATCTTCCTGACCCAGGGATCAAATCCATATCTCCTGCATTGCAGATGGATTCTTTACTGACTGAGCCAGCAGGGAAGCCCATGTTTTCTTCTACTTGTGGTCAAAAGTAAGAGCTGAGTCAAGGAAGGCTTATTGTGGAGATGATAATTAAGGATGATTTCCAAGTTTTCTGACTCTTTTATTTTTTAATTTTTGGCCTTACCCCATGGCATGTGGGACTTTAGTTCTCTGACCAGGGATCAAACCTACGGCTCCTGCATTGGAAGGCAGAGTCTTAACCCTTGGACCACCAGGATTGTCCCCTGACTTTTTTTAAAACTAATGGGTGAGTTTGTTACCATTTACAGATAAGAAGAAGGCTGGTTGGAGGAATTGGGGAGAAATAGGTTTTAGGTCAGAAATCTTATTTGTAAAATGAGAGGGCTGGAATGTTAGCAGTGATTTGCACACCTTTTCTTTTTCTGACTGAAGATTCCTAAGAGAGATGACATCCTTCCATCAGTATTTGTGATTTCTAGACTATTGACAACCATTTTGACCAACATTGGTCTGATCAGAATCTCAGCAGGGGTTATAAAGGGTGATCTGAGGATGTTTTTCAACCCAGTTGCACATGAGAACCTTGTGGGGAGTTTAAGAGAAGCATACAGTCTACTAGATTCTTGGGCCCCTCTCCAGACACACTGCCTCAGAATCTCTAGGATGAGACCTGGAAAGCTATTTCAAAACTGGGACTGGGGTGCAGCCAGGTTGGCACTTACATGCAGCTTGGGTTTGGGGAGCCTCTGCTTTAGGGGGTGCCAGGTCCCTTCCTGTATGGCAGGAGTCCCAAACCAGGAAGGGGACTGCCCAGCAGGAGGTGAGTGCTGGGCTAATGCCTGAAGCTTCATCTGTATTTACAGCTGCTCCCATTGCTCGTATTACAGCTCTGCCTCCTGTCAGACCAGCGGCAACATAAGAAATGTAGTGCCCTTGAATCGTCCTGAAACTCTCCCTTCTCCCCTTGGTCCTTGGAAAAATTGTTTTCCATGAAACTTGCACCGGGTGCCAAAAGATTGGGGACTATTGCTGTACTGGGTTTTATTTTTAAATTAATTAAATTTTAATTGAAAGATAATTGCTTTACAATGTTATGTTGGTTTCTGCCATACATCAACATGAATAAGCCATAGGTATACATATGTTGCCTCCCTCTTGAACCTCCCTTCCACCTTCCACCCCATTCCACTCCTCTAGGTTGTCACAGAGCACCAAGTTTGAGCTCCCGGTGTTGTACAGCAAATTCCCACGGGTTATCTATTGTATATATGGTAGTGTATATGTTTCAGTGCTACTCTCTCAGTTCATCCCATCTTCTTCTCCCACTGTGTTCACAAGTCTGTCAAGGGTTTTTGATGACAACTCCAGGAACCAACTTCAGTTAGCTTAAGCCCAGGAAATAGCATGTACCATAGGGGTGGCTGCAGCCCAAAATGCCTCAGCTGCCATCAGGACATTATTGCTTCTTGATACTGCTGCTGCTGCTGCTGCTAAGTCGCTTCAGTCATGTCCGACTTTGTACGATCCCATAGACGGCAGCCCACGAGGCTCCCCCATCCCTGGGATTCTCCAGGCAAGAACACTGGAGTGGGTTGCCATTTCCTTCTCCAATGCATGAAAGTGAAAAGTGAAAGTGAAGTCGCTGAGTCTTGTCCAACTCTTAGTGGCCCCATGGACTGCAGCCCACCAGGCTCCTCTGTCCATGGGATTTTCCAGGCAAGAGTGCTGGAGTGGGGTGCCATTGCCTTCTCTGCTTCTTGATACTACTTTTAGTCAAATTGTTATCATGGTTTCTGTCTAGAGTGAGAGTCAAAACACCATGTCTGACTGCGGCGATGTTGTGAGTTATTAACAGTTGCCAGATGCTTAGGTGTTTGATTGATGGTTATTAGAGCATCTGATACTTGAACAGCAGTTACAGTATCACATCACACATCAGTAGCTGGGCAATTCCATGAGAAATCAGGTGGCAGATCAACCTCCAGTCCACAGGCTGTGCTCTGTAGTCACAGTGTGGACATTATTACCCATGATCGGCCAAGTTAGAGGATAGAATAGCAGTGGATGCTGCCTGTCATCAACAATGAGAGGGGGGCTTGGAGAAGAAATGAGTCAAGGATGCACTGAAGCCCAATTAGGTGCTGTGTTATAAGCAGTGGGGGGATGAGATGTCTGGGAGTGGGTGAGCCCATGGGGAGGGTACTGGCTCCAGAGCTGAGACAGGGCCCCCAAATGCAGAGATGCTCTGCAGGAAGCAATTTCTCTAATTAATGTAATTAAAGCTTTATTTATGGTCATTTGGGGCTGCACTGGCAGCCAGGCAGTTTGCCCAAGGCAGTAATGATTCTCTCAGCTTTGGAACACGAGGCTTCAGGCATTTTGGGGGTGATTCAGCTCTACTTTGCCACATCTTTTTTTTTTTTCCCTCTCCAACATCTACTGTTATAGGATTATGAGTGGCAGAAGGAGAACATTTAATCCTGGAAGGAGGCAGCATATTAACTCTTCTACCTCCTAAGAGTTAGATTTCTACTTTAACTTCCCCAGAAGGAAAACAGGTTGTAAATACAATAATCTTTCCTTTGCTGATTTGAGATGTTGGTAATTGTCTTAAGTGTCATATTAAGCTTTAGAACATTGGACACATACGTGTTTGTTCCTCTGGCTTCCCTTTGCTCTCCCTAATTGAGCTGGCTTTTATATTTAAGCATTTGTCCATTGGAGAAGAGCAAAAACAATAATGGTGTCCGTGAAGGATTTTTAGAGCATGATTTGGGGTTGTATGTTAGACAATGGAAGCCGTGAAAATCTCATAGTTGTCAGAGTTTTAGTTTCCTTGTCACCACCGTTGTTATCAGCTCCAGCAAGGCCATTTACAAATATTGGTTGAGGCTAATCAAGTGTAAGGTTAGTGAGTCAGCCACTGGGGATAAAAGGTTTAAGTGATTTCTGCAGAAAGAGATAAATAGAGATGGTAGCATAAGCTTGTGTTGATTACCTGGGAAAGCTCCTCAGACAATACACAATTGTTGGGCCTCTCTGTATCCCCTGATATGAGATGTGCAGTTAGTCTCCAGGAATGCAGAAATTTCAGGCCCTGGTTCTAGAATTCTAAAAATGGCAAATAATAAGAGAGAGGTGGTTTTTTTTTTTTTTTTCGATGCATTTATGTTCCTAATGACATGTGATGGTTAATTTGAGACTTTTTAAAGTCAATACATCTATGTAGATGTAGCAATGAAGAACTCAGTGATTAGGAAATTTTAATGACTGATTTTTTTTGTCATTCTTAAATTTCTATAAAGAAGGTGGCATTTATGGGTTTCATCAAGTAAAAAATTTGTTTAAATGGCTTCATGGTGATTTCCAAGAGCATTTACCTGCTCAGAAATGTAATCACGCCACTTTGAAAACACAGCTACAAAGTGTATAGCACCTCGTACTTTTTGAAGCTGTAGTAGTAAAGAGATCGATAGCCTCATTATATATGGAAATGGGAGCTCAAGACTGTATGGTAACAGAAATCCACAGACAGTCCTTCACTTGCAGTCCTTTCTGGAATGTGGTGAGGAACAAATAACCATTGTCTTTAAGTCTTTTTTCTTTTGAGCTGTCACTTGCATTTCTTTTAGGCTATAATGTATTGTAGATTCCAAGAGGTGTAAAAAACATTAAAAAAAAAAAAAAAGTAGTAGTAAGGTGATAATGAGCTCTTCATGGCTTCACTGCTTACTTTTTGTGGTACAGACACTCACTGGCCCGCAAACATAAAGCAGAGTTTTATTTTTGTGGAATCTTAGTTCCTCAACCAGGGATTGAACCTGGTCTCCTGGCAGTGGAAGCTCAGAGTCTTAACCACTGGACTGCCAGGGAATTCCCATGCAGCAGAATTTCAGATGCACTCTTTTGTAAGCTAGTGACTTAAGAAATCACTGATGGTATTGAAGGTGATGATGAAAAGTCATGTTGATTATTCATGGAAACACTCTGAATGGGTGTGGCTTCATCTTCTAGAATGCTAGCGTCTAGTCCCTAAGACTCTAGTCATGGATGGGGTAGATTTGGTCTGAGTGTTGACTTCAATCCTTGTTTCTCTCCTTTTTGATGCCTAACCCAGTTACTCTGAGAACACCCACACTCCTTAATGTGGCTTCACTTCTGCCCCTTCCCCCGGCTCCCATCCTGTACCCCAGCTCTGTCTTCCAGCCTCTCGAAATTTTTTACCATTCCTCACACCCAGCTGCCCTTTCACATCTCTATGTTCACAGACTGGTCTTTTTGTTGGGAATGTCCTCTTATCCACTCTCCTGGTAGTGTGGTGTCCTAATCATCACAAATGCTACTCAACTCATTTCTGCTATGAAATCTTTGCAGTCAACCCCCAGCCCCCAGCTCAAGGTTTCTTCTCCCTCTCCGGCTCCCACCCTTCTGTATGATGAAAGTTATCTTACATCCTTAGTGTTCATTTGTAAGCTCTTCCCCACTGCTAGTTTGTAAAGGCATTGAAGGTGGAGACAATGCCATTTTTCTACCTTTAGCGTCTGACACAATGACTCATATGTATTTCTCATTCATTATATGAAATGTTTTCAACAACATATATACTTTTCGTTGTTGTTTGGAGGGGTTCTTTCCTGAGTAGGACTGTGCTGTGTATCCATGTGTCTAAGAAGTGTGACAGTTGACCAGGCCCTTAGGGGTTTATGTTGTAATTGGACGAGAAAAGACACAAAGGAAAAACATTAAATGATTAAAGACAGCAAATAGTACTACTTTTATTTTACACAAAGAACATGGAGAAAGCATATAGGTCCTCCATAGAGAACTGGGTAAAAGATGTTATATTTTATACAGAAGAGGAAAGGTATGGGGAAGTGAAATAGAGTGTGTATATATTTTGGAGGAAGAAAAGCAAGGAAAAAAGGCAGTGCCAGAGTGCAGAGTCCACATGGAATGAGGAGAGCTAGCAAATTCTTTCAAGTCTTTTCCCTTTCAATAAAGTAGGAATAATATTTGTACCTGTCTCTCAGAATTATGAAAAAGAAATAAGATGATTCATGTAAAGCATGCAGCAAAATGCCTGCAACAGAGGAAGGGTTCTCATGATAGTAATCCATTATAATGATTGTGATTATAGTTATGATTATTTTGGAGTGGCCAGGCATAAAAACACCCCTTTATGAGGGAACTGTAGAAAATGAAGCCAGACAGTCTGTCAGAAATGCAGTTAGAGAAATAAAGGCAAGATAAGAGGTCAGGGATCAGAGGCAAGCGGGAATGGGCACACTGTCTGGTCAGTGTTGTGGGGAAGGGAAGGCAGAGAAATGTGAAGGACAGATGAGAAGGGAACACAAAGAACTGGTGAAAAGAAGACGACCTTGAAGCTAAGCAGTGCTTGCCCCAGGCTGGTTAAAATAAAAAAAGATCTACTTCCTGCTGGGACGGGAGCCCATCACTGAGCGTGCCCAGCCAGAGGACCTGCTGGTAGGAGCAAGTGTCCCAAAGGAGTGAGTGGGTCATTAGGGGCCCTTGTGGACAGTGGGGAGTTGCTGTAAGGGCAGATTGTGACAAGAGATAGGGTGTGTGGTTTGTTGACACAAAAGATTGGCCAAAAGATTTATTGGAAACGGGATCCCAGTTTAAGTTTACATAGGGCCTTCTCTAGAGATTCCCTGGTGGCTCAGTGGTAAAGAATCTGCCTGCCAATGCAAGAGATGCCGGTTTGATCCCTGGGTCAGAAAGACCCCCCTGGAGAAAGAAATGGCAACCCACTCCAGTGTTCTTGCCTAGAAAATCCCATGGACAGAGGAGCCTGGTGGGCTACTGTTCATGGGGTTGCACAGAGATGTGACTGAGTGACTGAACAACCCAGGGCTTTCTCTTTCTGCTGCCCTAGGTTTGAAAGGCAAGGTCTTGCAATCCAGAGATGCCGTCTGTCTCCTGGGCCCCCGGGGAGTCCTCAGCCATTTGTTTGCTCTTTCTCAAAATATTAGACAGCTCCTATGTCTGTATGCAGGTCAGGAAGCAACAGTTAGAACTGGTCATGGAACAACAGACTGGTTCCAAATAGGAAAAGGAGTACGTCAAGGCTGCATATTGTCACCATGTTTATTTAACTTATATGCAGAGTACATCATGAGAAATGCTGGACTGGAAGAACAAAGTTGGAATCAAGATTGCCGGGAGAAATATCAATAACCTCCGATATGCAGATGACACACTCTTATGGCAGAAAGTGAAGAGGGGCTAAAAGCCTCTTGATGAAAGTGAAAGTGGAGAGTGAAAAGGTTGGCTTAAAGCTCAACATTCAGAAAACGAAGATCATGGCATCTGGTCCCATCACTGCATGGGAAATAGATGGGGAAACAGTGGAAAGAGTGTCAGACTTTGTTTTCTGGGCTCCAAAATCACTGCAGATGGTGACTGCAGCCATGAATTACGCTTGCTCCTTGGAAGGAAAGTTATGACAACTAGATAGCATATTCAAAAGCAAAGACATTACTTACAACAAAGGTTCGCCTAGTCAGGTATGGTCTCCTGTGGTCATGTATGGATGTGAGAGCGACTGTGAGAAGGCTGAGTGCAAGAATTGATGCTTTAACTGTGTGTTGGAGAAGACTCTTGAGGTCTACTGCAGAGATCAACAGTCCATTCTGAAGGAGATCAATCCTGGAATTTCTTTAGAAGGAATGATGCTAAGCTGAAACTCAGTATTTTGGCACCTCATGCGAAGAGTTGACTCATTGGAGAAGACTCTGATGCTGGGAGGATGGGGGCAGGAGGAGAAGGGGACGACAGAGGATGAGATGGCTGGATGGCATCACTGACTCGATGGATGTGAGTCTGAGTGACCTCCGGGAGCTGGTGATGGACAGGGAGGCCTGGCGTGCTGCGGTTCATGGGGTCAAGAGTCGGACACGACTGAGCGACTGATCTGATTGATCTGATGTCTGGCATTTCAGCTTTGCGGTGGCGGTTTAGTTGCTAAGTTGTGTCCGACTCTTGTGACCCCATGAGCTGAAGCCTGCCAGGCTCCTCTCTCTGTCCATGGGATTCTCCAAGCAAGAATACTGGAGTGGGTTGCCATTTCCTTCTCCAGGGGATCTTCCCGACCCAGGAATCAAACCCAGGTCTCTTGCATTGCATGCAGATTCTTTTCAGCTTTAGTAGATCTTTATTTTACTTTATATTTTTAAGTATGAGCTAAAAAAGAGAAAGCCTTGTTTATTATCCTTGTGGAAATGTTGAGGATTTTTGTCATGCAGTATAACCAAACATTTTCTACCTAAGGTGTATACAGGAGTCAGAGTGTATTTCCAACTTTCATGTTTATAAAAAAATCACCCGAGGTGCTTGTTACACAATTTGATTTCTAAGCCTCACCCCAGACCTACTTTATTTCTAGTGAAAGCATCTTGGAATGCATGTTTATAAGCATCCCAAATATTTCTTCTGATCAGGCAACTTGGATAAATATCACTTGTGACAAATGGAAGTCTTTTAAATTCCCCTGTCCTTGTAGGTCAGGGATTCTAGTTTTCATTTTTAAGTCATAGTCAAATTGTACTCTGATTCAGGCTTTGAGAAGTCATAAGAAAGGTTTACTATATTCTTCTAGTTAGACGAGGAATTAAACCTAGTGGTTCTCAGCTAGGGAGGGTGCTGCTGCTACTGGTGCTAAGTCGCTTCAGTTGTGTCAGACTCTGTGCGACCCCATAGACGGAAGCTCACCAGGCTCCCCCGTCCCTGGGATTCAGGCAGCATTTGGTGATGTCTGGAGGCAGGTAGCTCAGTGGTAAAAAATCCACCTGCCATTGTAGGAGACGCAGGTTTGATCTCTGGGTCGGGAAGATCCCCTGGAGGAGGAAATGGCAACCCTCTCCAGTATTCTTGCCTGGAAAATTCCATGGACAGAGGAGCCTGGTGGGCTGTACTCCATGGGGTTGCAAACAGTTAGACACAAATGAGCACGCATGGCACAGAGGCATTTTTGGTTGTTATGCTGGGGCTGTGGGTGCTATCTGTGTGTGTGTTATGTCACTTCAGTTGTATCTGACTCTTTTTGACCCCTTGGATTGTAGCCCACCACGCTCCTCTGTCCGTGGGATTCTCTAGGCACCCACAATCTACAGTGAACAAAACCTCCTCCACAAGAATTATCTTGTTGAAAATATCCATAGTGCTAAGGTCGAGACTCTCTGGTTAACCCTTAAGGTCTGTCTATATTAATCAAATTCAATTAAACTTAATTAAATTAAGTTTAATTTAATTAAGTTTAATTTAATTAAAGTCAATTAATTTAAGTCTTAAATTGGGGTATAATATATATCTAAAATGGACTGGAATGGGTGAATTTAACTCAGATGACCATTATATATACTACTGTGGGCAGGAATCCTCAGAAGAAATGGAGTGGCCATCATGGTCAACAAAAGAGTCCGAAATGCAGTACTTGGATGCAATCTCAAAACGATAGAATGATCTCTGTTTGTTTCCAAGGCAAACCATTCATGTCACAGATCAAGTCTACCCCAACCAGTAGGAAGCTGAGTGAACAGTTCTGACTACAGACCTTTTAAACTAACACCAAAAAAGATGTCCTTTTCATTATAGGGGACTGGAATGCAAAGTAGGAAGTCAAACACTGGAGTAACAGGCAAATTTGGCCTTGGAATACGGAATGAGCAGGGCAAAGACTAATAGAGTTTGCAGAAAATGCACTGGTCATGAAACCCTTTCACAAAAAGAAACTCTATACATGACATCACAGATGGTCACACGAAATAGATCGATTATATTCTTTCAGCCAAAGATGGAGAAGCTCTATACAATCAGCAAAAACAAGACAGGAGCTGACTGTGGCTCAGACCATCAACTCCTTATTGCCATTCAGACTGAATTGAAGAAGGTAGAGAAAACTACTAGACCATTCAGTATGACTAAATCAAATCCCTTATGAGATACAGTGGAAGTGAGAAATAGATTTAGGGCCTAGATCTGATAGTGGTGCCTGATGAACTATGGAATGAGGTTCGTGACATTGTACAGGAGACAGGGATCAAGACCATCCCCATGGAAAGAAATGCAAAAAAGCAAAATGGCTGTCTGGGGAGGCCTTACAAATAGCTGTGAAAAGAAGAGAAGCGAAAAGCAAAGGAGAAAAGGAAAGATATAAACATTTAAATGCAGAGTTCAAAGAATAGCAAGAAGAGAAAGAAGCCTCTTCAGTGATCAATGCAAAAGAGGAAAACAACAGAATGGGAAAGACTAGGGATCTCTTCAAGAAAACAGAGAACAAAGGAACATTCATGCAAAGATGGGCACAAAAAGGACAGAGATGGTGTGGACCTAACAGAAGCAGAAGAATTAAGAAGAGGTGGCAAGAATACAAGAAGAACGTACAAAAAAGAGCTCAAGACCAGATAATCATGATGAGTGATCACTACCTAGAGCAGACATCTTGGATGTGAAGTCAAATGGGCCTTAGAAAGCATCACTACGAACAAAGCTAGTGGAGGTGATGGAATTCCAGTGGAGTTATTCCAAGTCCTGATGATGATGCTGTGAAAGTGCTACCTCAATATCCAGCAAATTTGGAAAACTAGCAGTGGCCACAAGATTGGAAAAGGTCAGTTTTCATCCCAATCCCAAAGAAAGGCAATGCCAAGGAGTGCTCAAACTACCGCACAATTGCACTCATCTCACACGCTAGTAAAGTAATGCTCAAAATTCTCACCAGGCTTCAGCAATATGTGAACCGTGAACTTCCTGATGTTCAAGCTGGTTTTAGAAAAGGCAGAGGAACCAGAGAGCAAATTGCCAACATCCGCTGGATCATGGAAAAAGCAAGAGAGTTCCAGAAAAACATCTATTTCTGCTTTATTGACTATGCAAAGCCTTTGACTGTGTGGATCACAATAAACTATGGAAAATTTGAGAGATGGGAATACAGACCACCTGATCTGCCTCTTAAGAAATCTGTATGCAGGTCAGGAAGCAACAGTTAGAACTGGTCATGGAACAACAGACTGGTTCCAAATAAAAAAGGAGTACGTCAAGGCTGCATATTGTCACCATGTTTATTTAACTTATATGCAGAGTACATCATGAGAAATGCTGGACTGGAAGAAACACAAGTTGGAATCAAGATTGCCGGAGAAATATCAATAACCTCAGATATGCAGATGACACCACTCTTATGGCAGAAAGTGAACAGGGGCTAAAAAGCCTCTTGATGAAAGTGAAAGTGGAGAGTGAAAAGGTTGGCTTAAAGCTCAACATTCAGAAAACGAAGATCATGGCATCTGGTCCCATCACTGCATGGGAAATAGATGGGGAAACAGTGGAAACAGTTTCAGACTTTGTTTTTCTGGGCTCAAAATCACTACAGATGGTGACTGCAGCCATGAAATTAAAAGACGCTTGCTCCTTGGAAGGAAAGTTATGACCAACCTAGATAGCATATTCAAAAGCAGAGACATTACTTTACCAACAAGGTTCGCCTAGTCAAGGCTATGGTCTTTCCTGTGGTCATGTATGGATGTGAGAGCTGGACTGTGAGAAGGCTGAGCGCGAAGAATTGATGCTTTTGAACTGTGGTGTTGGAGAAGACTCTTGAGAGTCCCTTGGACTGCAAGAAGATCAACAGTCCATTCTGAAGGAGATCATCCTGAATTTCTTTGGAGGAATGATGCTAAAGCTGAAACTCAGTATTTTGGCCACCTCATGCGAAGAGTTGACTCATTGGAGAAGACTCTGATGCTGGGAGGGATTGAGGGCAGGAGGAGAAGGGGACGACAGAGGATGAGATGGCTGGATGGCATCACTGACTCGATGGATGCGAGTCTGAGTGACCTCCGGGAGCTGGTGATGGACAGGGAGGCCTGGCGTGCTGCGGTTCATGGGGTCGCAAAGAGTCGGACACGACTGAGCGACTGATCTGATCTGATACATCTTCTTTGATCACCTTCCATATTAAGATGTAGAGCATTTCTCCATAAAAGAATATGTCAAGTAAAAGTAAAGCTGAATACTTGCTGGACTTTGAGGTAGGTCCACCTCAAAGCCTTTCCCTGGTGGCTCAGATGGTAAAGCGTCTGTCGGCAATGCGGGAGACCCGAGTTCGATTCCTGGGTCAGGAAGATCCCCTGGAGAAGGAAATGGCAATCCACTCCAGTACTCTTGCATGGAAAATCCCATGGATGGAGTAGCCTGATAGGTTACAGTTCATGGGGTCACAAAGAGTTGGACACGACTGAGCAACTTCACTTTCACTTTTCACTTTCATGTTAATGGTAGTGGAGTCTTTTTTCTATTTTCATTTTTACTAAATCATATTTCAAAGATTCCTTTAAAATGGAATCCGAATGTAAAAGCACTTATGAATTGGTTTGACTGTCAAGTCATCCTAAAGTTTTGCAATTTTTCTCATTTGCTTTTATGGCTGTTTCTTCTGTACTTGATTTGATAGCAGTTTTTTGTTTCAGTGACTTGCCTCAGTCCTGTAAGACATCTGTTTTGTTTTTTTTTTTTTTAGAAAAATTTTATCAGTTTATATTATAATTACTTAAATATGATTACAGTAGCAGCTATTGAATAGCTGTATAGTGAGTACAAACAGGACTGGGGACAAACACAACAGACTTATAAGATTTAACTAGGGGCACGGATAAGCTTTTCTGCATGGAAGATGGGCCCCTAAATACTAGCTGGCCGGGGCTGTGGGCACATGGGACTTGCGTGTTTTACAGAGGCACTGAAGGTAAGGATTAATTCATTAACTTATTTACAGGAAGGTTGATTGAGAAAGGTCCTTCAGTTTTCAGTGAGTCATGTAGTTTGAAAGACAGAATGGGAGGGAGAGAAAACCAGGTATTTCGATCTTTTTGATTAATTACATAGAAACAGTCTTTACTTTCTCTAACTTGTCTAAATTGGACAGTGAAAATTTAAATTTGGATTTTTCACCAGTTCATATTTTCTGAAAAGAGTCAGATTAAAAAAGTAACCGTAGATTTAATTAGGAAAAACAGGTGTTCCTGTTTGTATTTTTCCTGCTGCTGCTGCTGCTAACTCACTTCAGTCGTGTCCGACTCTGTGTGACCCCATAGACGGCAGCCCACCAGGCTCCCCCATCCCTGGGATTCTCCAGGCAAGAACACTGGAGTGGGTTACCATTTCCTTCTCCAATGCACGAAAGTGAAAAGTGAAAGTGAAGTCGCTCAGTCGTGTCCGACCCTCAGCGATCCCATGGACTGCAGCCTACCAGGCTCCTCTGTCCGTGGGATTTTCCAGGCAAGAGTACTGGAGTGGGGTGCCATTGCCTTCTCCTAGATAGTACTTAATTTTCAAAGTAGAAGGAATAGTTTGGAATTAGATAGATAAATCTGACAAATGTAGAAGACTGTATTTGAGTACGTTTTCAGTGTAATTATGTAAAGTGCCTTGCAGATATATTTCAAAAGCAAAATATATCTTTTAAAAGTGTGTACCTTTAGGTCAAATCATTGTAAACCCTGGGAAATAGACCAGGGACTTGCAGCCTCTTGTCAGGTCTTGCTTGTCTGTATTTGGAGTTAGCCTTGTACCAACATGCCAGATTCCACCCATAAATTCTATTGAAAAGTGGTCTGCCAATTTGAAGCTGCCTGTTGCTTGATAAAGTCTAGCAGCTTCTTTCTATATGTTTTCTGTGGAAGCTGAATACATACACCAAGAAAAAGTCTGTGTTTAATTTTGTAAATGATAGTATCTTTTACTTAAAATCCTTGAGTTAAAAGTTGGAAGCAATTTTTGCATAAAGTTTTAAGTCCACATGAACAATGTTTTTGTATATTGTAGAAGTCTTATAAAAATTTAAAATGGAATATCTATGCTAACTTGGTATCAATTTTAAAAACCAAAAAGTACCATATTAAATAAGTAGATAGTTTAAGCTACACTTTGGAATAGTAGATTATATACTTAAAAATCACAATTGAGATTTATTTTATGATGCACTTTTAGAAATAACTGTTATTTCACAAGATATTCCTTTTGTTTTTGCATTATTTATTGCTGGCAATTTCAAGTATCAGAATCCTCTTATGATTTTTTTTTTTGTTCACATCATTAAATGAGCATCTTTTAAAACAGAAAAAAAATTTTTTCTCCCTAGTGGAAGCATAGGCATTTCTATATTTATAATTAATATTGTTGCAAGAAAATTAAAAAACTTGATTTAAATATGTCTGAGTGGAACTCAATTATTTGGAAGTAGTGGGGTGGGAAAATAGGAATTGGTGCACAATCCAAATTTGAGTTTTAATTGTATAATTTATTGTGTTGAAAATAAAAGTTATGATATATGAAATGTAATGCTTATTAGAGATTCTTAGGGAATTCGGATTGAATAACCAACAAAATCTTGTAGCCAGCTTAACTCTAAGTATGCCTCTCTATGCTTAAGGATACTTGGAAACAAAAAGTGGTCTACCTAAAAATCTTATTTATATTATTCATAAAGCAGTGTAATATCAGATTTAAGTAATTCAGAAGTCTTTCACTGTGACTAATTTTTGGCAGGTGCACTGGAGATGTGAATCATAAAACTTGTGCAAGCTGGTAAGAGTTTTAATACATTTGAAAATAATTTTCTTGAAATTTTGCTTTTTTTAATAGAGAATACTGTAATTTACTAGTGCCAGTATTTTCATAATTCTCATTTTATGTGTTCATTAAACCTGTGTGTATTGAATTGCTCCTTTTACATCATAGTGGTCACAGTTGCCATTCATTTCTTGTGCCTTTTCCCCTTGTTTTTTCTTCATTGGCCTATGCTGTCAGATTTGCCATCTTAGCTCTAGAGGTGTACTTCATTTAATGCAATAACAATGTTCCTAAGACTCTGGAACATACATACATTAAAGTATGTATCATATTTTAATATTATTCCTTACTTTATAATTTCAGGAAGAATTGTCAAACCCTTTAGTGCTAAACCTTTTGATAACACCTTGGATATTTCTTTCATTTTTAACATATATATATATATATATGAATGTATGTATGTTATATTTTTTCCTCCTGGGAAATTACAAATGAAAAGGATAATATTGATAACTTTACCTTCTTCTGATATGTGTTCAGAGCTCTGATTTATATCCTGAAACATAATTATGTGGCAATACACAGAGGATTGTGTATTAGGGTGAGCCAGGGAAGCTTTCCCAGTTGTCTAGAATTTTACTTGAGTCTTCACTACATAAGCATGAATAATTGAGCTCAGTCTCCAGCCCCCTCCCCTCTCAGGTTATCGCAAAGCCCCACCCTCTAATTGGAGAAGGCAATGGCACCCCACTCCAGTACTCTTGCCTGGAATATCCCATGGACAGAGGAGCCTGGTAGGCTGCAGTCCATGGGGTCGCTAAGAGTCGGATACGACTGAGCGACTTCACTTTCACTTTTCACTTTCCTGCATTGGAGAAGGAAATGGCAACCCACTCCAGTGTTCTTGCCTAGAGACTCCCAGGGATGGAGGAGCCTCATGGACTGCCGTCCATGGGGTTGCACAGAGTCGGACACGACTGAAGCGACTTAGCATCAGCAGCACCCTCTAATTATGTGACTGGTCCTTCACAGTGTAAACTATTGAGTAAGGGCTGAAGGACCCACTGTGAATAACAAGGATACTCCTATCACTTGGGAAACTCCGGGGATTTAGAAGCCAGACAAATTCTTATTACAGACTTTTTGATTCCCCCTGAAAGTATATGAGTAAATCACTTAACTTGTTTGTCTCAGTTTTCTTGTCTGTATAATGGAGGTAATAGGACTGTTATTAGAGAAGAAGCAAATTGCCTTACAGTGTCTACAAACAAAAGATACTCTATAAAATAATAATCATTATTATGTGCACATTTGCACTGTAATCAAGTGCCCTTTTCAAGAATCCATGCTATGCTATGCTATACTAAGTCACTTCAGTCGTGTCCGACTCTATGTGATCCCATAGATGGCAGCCCACCAGGCTTCCCCGTCCCTGGGATTCTCCAGGCAAGAATACTGGAGTGGATTGCCATTTCCTTCTCCAATGCATGAAAGTGAAAAGAGAAAGCGAAGTCGCTCAGTCATGTCCGACTCTTAGCGACCCCATGGACTGCAGCCTACTAGGCTCCTCTGTCCGTGGGATTTTCCAGGCAAGAGTACTGGAGTGGGGTGCCATTGCCCTCTCCTTAGAATCAATAGATAATTTTTAATTGCTACATGTAAACATACAGCTAGGTCTGTCTTTGTGTAATTTGTTTCCCATTTGTAATATATATATATAAAACCTATGTTATTATATATTTTACATGTTATATTAAATATGTAAATATATTAATACTTATGCAGCATGTTTTATATTATAATGTAAACATATAGTTAGAAATACATATGGAAGTGAAGTGAAATGAAAGTGTTTGTCACTCAGTCGTGTCTGTGACCCCATGAACGGTAGCCCGCCAGGCTCCTCTGTCCACGGAATTCTCCAGGCAAGAATACCAGGTGGGTTGCCATTCCCTTCTTCAGGGGATCTTGCCGACCCAGGGATCGAACTTGGGTGTCCTGCATTGCAGGCAGTTTCTTTACCATCAGAGCCACCAAGGAATATATGCTAGAATGCAACTTACAATGTCTGGAGTTACTCAGAATGTACTGTTGTCTGCTCAGAAGTGGGCGATCTGATTACCTTTCGTACTTCCTTTGTAGAATATTTGGAGTTTATGACCAAAGTACCCAAATTAATATAGGAAAGCTCCACATGTTCAAACTATGAGCATATATTTAGGAAACTATGAGCATACCTTTCTAAAACTTGTCACATTGATTGGCAAAGCTGAATTAAAGTACCAATTTAAAAATGAACTATCATTTAAAACCTTCATTATCTGTAGCAGTAAAAATAATAACAATTGGTGATTTATAGAAAAATCATCTTTGTTTCATATTTTTCTAAGAACTATTAGGAAATCAATCCTGAATATTTATCAGAAGGACTGATGCTGAACTGAAGTTCCAATACTTTGGGCACTTGATGCAAAGAAACTGACTCCTTGGAAAAGACCATGATGCTGGGAAAGATCGAAGGCAGGAGGAGAAGGGGACCACAGAGGTTGAGATGGTTGGATGGCATCACCAACTCGATGGACATGAGTCTGAGCAAGCTCCAGGTGTTGGTGATAGGGAGCTGGGTGTGCTGCAGTCCATGAGGTCGCAAAGAGTTGGACATGACTGAGTGACTGAGCTGAACTGAAGAACTATTAGTTTTTTTCTGATTAAATATTAACCTACATTCCATTGCCTAACCTGTCTATAAAAGTTGTTGCAAATTGCCAATAAGTAATTTTCACCAGCGAAACTGGTGGAAGTTAAACTATATCTTGAAACACTTCAGTCCTTCATATGTGTGTAAGGTGGAGAGAAGTAATTATCTGGACCACAGGAGATAACATTTTAGTTGTGGTTTTCTAGAAGTGTCATACGAAAGTCCTTTTTCTGCTCATAAAGTGTCTGCTTCAAGCTTTCTATGTGGCCGGTAGTTTTAACTTGAGGAGGACCCCCAGGGCTGTACTGTCTGGAGGTCTTAGACCCCTCACTAATTATCTTCACCTGGAGCAGCTGGTTTTATTTGATTTATGTACTGGGATTCTATGAAAAAATCTTTGAAAAAAAGAATTCCTTAGAGCTCCCAAAGCAGGCTCATTCAGAAGTTGCTGGTCCAAGAGAATGTTTAAGGCTTAACATAAACTGAGCAACTGAGAATTGTAGTGGAGCATAACGGAGTAGAGGGAGGGAGAAACAATACTCAGGGCAGAGAACAGATTAGTTTTCTTTCCACACACCACAGTGAAAATGGGAAGAAGGTAGTGTGATTATTTGGCAGCCAACCATATGCTGCTTGCTGGGATTATGCTGTACTCTTTTTTAGTTGAGATAAAATTTGCAGAAAATAAAGTGAACTATTTTAAATAAAATGTATAATTCAGTAGCATTTAGTACATTCATGATGTGGTGCAACTATCACCTCTGTTTTCATCACTGTGTTGTATATTAAAATTTTATTTATACTGATCTTCTTTCTTACTGGGCATCCCTGGTGGCTCAGCTGGTAAAGGATCCACCTGCAGTGTGGGAGACCTGGGTTCGATCCCTGGGTTGGGAAGATTCCCTGGAGAAAGGAAAGGCTACCCTCTCCAGTATTCTGGCCTAGAGAATTCCATGGGCTCTTAGTCCATGGTTGCAGAGTTGGACATGACTGAGTGACTTGCACTTTTTTCTTAAAAGTGCTAAGAAACGGCATCTAGTAAAGACTGTTAATAAAATCGAAGTGGACAATTGGAACCAAGGAAAGGAGAAGGAGGCTAATATGTAATTTACAGATGTTAATGTCATGTTTATTCAGTGTCAGGGTTGATTCTTTTAGGCTTCCCAGCAGCAGAGCAATAAGGTACATCTGATAAGTAACTTAAAAGCAGAGAAAAATGCCAGCTTCTCAGTGGAAACCGTTTTTGTCAACACTTGGTTCTAAATGAAATTTTTCATTTGAGACTTCACGTGACATTGGAGTGAGTGCAGTTTTACAGTGGATATGGAAGCATTTTAAATATGACTTTTTGTGAAATAACCTTCAATAAAAGCTAAGGGCACATTGTTATTCTGTGAGATGATGGTAGGAATTTAGTTATAGCAGAATCACATGTATTTGGCTTCTACTTGCTTGATCTCCAATTAGTTCAGATCAGATCAGATCAGTCGCTCAGTCGTGTCCGACTCTTTGCGACCCCATGAACCGCAGCACGCCAGGCCTCCCTGTCCATCACCAACTCCTGGAGGTCACTCAGACTCGCATCCATCGAGTCAGTGATGCCATCCAGCCATCTCATCCTCTGTCGTCCCCTTCTCCTCCTGCCCTCAATCCCTCCCAGCATCAGAGTCTTCTCCAATGAGTCAACTCTTCGCATGAGGTGGCCAAAATACTGGAGTTTCAGCTTTAGCATCATTCCTTCTAAAGAAATTCCAGGATTGATCTCCTTCAAAATGGACTGGTTGGATCTTCTTGCAGTCCAAGGGACTCTCAAGAGTCTTCTCCAACACCACAGTTCAAAAGCATCAATTCTTCGGCGCTCAGCCTTCTTCACAGTCCAGCTCTCACATCCATACATGACCACAGGAAAGACCATAGCCTTGACTAGGCGAACCTTTGTTGGTAAAGTAATGTCTCTGCTTTTGAATATGCTATCTAGGTTGGTCATAACTTTCCTTCCAAGGAGCAAGCGTCTTTTAATTTCATGGCTGCAGTCACCATCTGCAGTGATTTTGGAGCCCAGAAAAACAAAGTCTGACACTGTTTCCACTGTTTCCCCATCTATTTCCCATGCAGTGATGGGAACAGATGCCATGATCTTCATTTTCTGAATGTTGAGCTTTAAGCCAACCTTTTCACTCTCCACTTTCACTTTCATCAAGAGGCTTTTTAGTTCCTCTTCACTTTCTGCCATAAGGGTGGTGTCAGATACTTAAAAAAAAACAAACAAAAAAAAAAACTAGAAAAAGGCCGAATGTGAGGCCTTAAGTAGGTCCAGAGGGGATGGGAGCCTGGTTGGGCTAGGAGTATTTTTGTTGTTTTCTTTTTTAAAGATGTATTTATTTATTTGTTTTTAGTTGCCCTGGGTCTTTGTTGCTGTGTGTAGGCTCTCTCTAGTTGTGGCGAGTGGGGGCTACTCTTGGTTGCAGTGTGTGGGCCTCTCACTGCAGAGCTTCTCTTGTTGAGGAGCACTGGCTCTAGAGGTGTGGGCTTCACTAGTCCAGGCTCCGGGGCTCTAGGATGCCGGCTCAGTAGTTGTGCCCCACGGGCTTGGTTTCCCCACAGCATGTGGAATCTTCCCAGACCAGGCATCGAACCCATGTCCTCTGCATTGGCAGGCAGATTCTTAACCATTATACCACCAGGGAAGCCCAGAGGTAGGTTTTAAGTGAGTAGTAAAATATAGTTTCAAAGCTAAAGTTCTTTTTTTTTTTTTTTAATGAGGCATAGATGATATAAAGTATAAACCATGCTGTGCACAAATTTATACTACTACTGCACATGGTTCCAGAAGTTACTGGTTTCAGCCAATGGATGTGCTGGGTGGCAAACCTAGAAGTAACTGGGAGATATTACAGGCAAACATTTCCCTATTTATATTTGGTAAATTTAAATTTATCACCAGCAGTGTAAGCATGAAAGAATTAGAGTAGTTTTGATTGGTTCTATACACCTATTTTTAAGTTGCTTTTCCTAAAGTTTTGCTAATTTATTGTGCAACTAGGAGTTTGAATCCAGTTTCATTGAATATTTTTGTAAGCACCAAGTATGATCATTAACACTTTTTTCTAATTTAATACACACAAAAAAAGATTTAGAGGAAGAAACTAAAGGCCATGGTAACATAGTGACATCAGACATAAGCTATAATTTTGTTACTTTAATTTTATTAAGAAAAAATTAAGTCTATAAAATGTGGAAAAAACAATACCATGGACACAGTATCCCTTCATGTAAAGTCACCAATTTTTAACATTTGGGGACCTTTATACTACTTCCTTTACTAAATGCTGAGCCATTTGAAAGTAAAATGTAGACATGGTATGTCAGCATGTATCTTTTAAAAACAAAGTCATTTTTAGTCATTGCACAACCACCCTATTGTCATTATAGCTAAGACATTTAACACTAATAAAGTTAACTGTATACAGTTTGTCTTCTAATTTTTTCAGTTGTCCCAGAAATGTCCTTTTCCAGTTTTCCCCAATCCAAATTCAAGTAAGGAGCATACCTGGCATGTGGTTGTCATGCCTTTTTAGTCCCCTTTAATCTAGAAAAGCCCCTGCTGCCTTTTATCTTTGATATTGATGGTGTTGAAGAGTATAGACTGGTTTTCATATAGAATGCCTCCAGTCTGGTTTTGTCAGATTGTATTTCCTATTAGAGTCAGATTAAACTTTATGACTCAAAGAAGGTGATGGCACCCCACTCCAGTAGTCTTGCCTAGAAAATCCCATGGACGGAGGAGCCTGGTAGGCTGCAGTCCATGGGGTCACTGAGGGTTGGACACGACAGAGCGACTTCACTTTTACTTTTCACTTTCATGCATTGGAGAAGGAAATGGCAACCCACTCCAGTGTTCTTGCCTGGAGGATCCCAGGCACGGCGGAGCCTGGTGGGCTGCTGTCTACGGTATTGCACAGTCAGACATGACTGAAGCGACTTAGCAGCAGCAGCAGCAGCAAACCTTATGACTAGAATGTTGTATAAGTGAGACTGTGTTCTTTCCATTTTATAGCACCAAAGAGACATTCAGTGTGTCTTTTGTTCTGTTTTTGGTGATGCTGCATTTGATAACTAAGTTAGGTAGTATTGCCAGATCATTTACAGATGCACTTGTAAATGAGGTTTTTTTCTTAATTTTTCTTTCAGATAGTTTGTTAGTGTATGTAAATACAACCAATTTTTATTTCTGGAAACTTTACTGAATTCATTAATTAGTTTGATTAAACATATTAATTAAAATAAGTATTTGATTTATGCTTCTTGGCTAAATAGATGAAGTGCTAAAATGTAAATCATAAAGCATGTGAAATGAGTAGGCTTTTTGTAGTAGGCAAGTGTTTTGGTAATGAGAAAATAAGATAATAAACAGGCAGTTTTCTCCAGTGAGCTAAAATACTTTCCCAGGTCATGATTAGTAACTAATAAACTTTATCAAACTACCCCCTCATCTTTTAAAAACAAACTAAACCAGTCTTTAAAGATGTAACATATTATGTAAATTTTAGTACAAGTTGCTCCAATTATGACTCCTAAAATATGAAAATGTCACTCATATCACAGCTTGTGAAATTCCTATCTTTCATAAGAATTTTGCATATGCATTGACATATTTGAACTAAATGCATATAATTATATACACTATCTGATTATAATTAGGTACCAGTTCATTGATATTATATAGCATTAACACATATAATATTAACCTATATATTATATCATAAATAATTTTTAATTTTAACCCCATGGACCATAGCCTGCCAGGCTCCTCTGTCTGAAATTCTCCAGGCCAGAATACTGGAGTGGATAGCCATTCCCTTCTCCAGGGGATCTTCCCAATCCAGGGATCAAATCTGGGTCTCCTGCATTGCAGGTAGATTCTTTACTGTTTGAGCCACCAGGGAAGCCCTGATATTTATATATATGTATATATCATAAATAATTTGTAATTTTAATGAAATGGCTGGTGATATAGTAATGCCTTGTCACTGTTCAGATTATACAAGTATGGCCATGGTGCTACTACACTGGATGACCTTTAGTGTTCTGGTTTGTTCTAAAATAAAGACACTAATCTTTGACTTAAGTATATTTCATTAATTCTAAGATACCTATGTTCTCCCCACTTTAATATCTCTGCAGTCTGGATGTGTCTTACTGTCTACGGCATCTTAGATTTGATTGTATGTGTTAGTCGCTCAGTTGTGTCCGACTCTTTGAGACCCCATGGACTGTAGCCTGCCAGGCTCTTCTGTCCATGAAGTTCTCTAGGCAAGATCTTCCTGACCCAGGGATTGAACCTGGGTCTCTAACATTGCAGGCAGATTCTTTACCATCTGAGCCACCAAGGAAGCCTGGTTAAGGACAGGCTTATTATTAAGGATAATAATTACAGGAAGGTGAGATTACTGAAATGGTTTTCAAAGCAACCATGACTCAGGATTACCTGAAATAACTCTTCAAAAATGGAAGTTTCTAGACTTTGAGTCAAGCTTATTGAATGAGCAGTCATTGAACTAAACTGCAAGTATGAAAGTAAGATGGCAGCAGTATTTGAGAACTTTCTGGAAAGCAGTGGTAAGTTCCATTTACCACTTGATGGCACTTTTTCAAGGCTTGAAAACGTTTGTGCCATCAATCAACATGCCCTTGCATGTTGTGTGTTAATAAATTGTAAATTTGCCAATCCAGACTTTTTTCTTTGTTTTTGTACCAATCGTAAATCCAAAATTAGATGAAGTGACTATTGGCCGTACTGGATATTACTCTGGGTGAGTAGCTGCTGTGGACCTGCTGGTTTTAGTGCTTATGTTCATAGATGGTTTAACAGTTTAGAAAGCGTTATGCATATATTATGTCATTGGATGTAGTCATTGCAGTGGTTTCTGGGAACAATATAGATGACTAGATGTTATTATGCCTTTTGGTACAAATGAGGCAATAACATGCTCAAGGTCCATATCTAGTTCATACGTCTCCACAAGAAGTCCACTGGGCCACGTGGACCAGGAAGTGGTCTGTTCTGCACATTTTAAGATGTTAATTATTCTGTATCAGTCTACCATAGAAACCTAGCACAATATTGTAAAGCAACTGTACTCCAATGAAAATTAATAAAAAAAATAATAACAATTAAGATTGTTGCCATTTTGAGTAAAAATAAAGTTATTCAGTAACAACTTGAGCATTTTCCAGAATATTTTCCAGAACAGTGGTATGTTCTATGTGCTGTATGGGACACAGAGAACTATAGCATATACCTGAAGATTCTTTCAAATTCTGTAAGGATGTAAAAGTGAGAAATAGCATTATCTGTGTGGTTATATCAAAGAAATATCATTCGAAAATTCTAGCTTCAATGTAGTATGAGGAAAAAGCATGGATTCACAGAACTTTGTTGCCAACATTTAGCTCTTTCATTGGTTAAATGTCTCTGACCTAGAGCAAGTGACTTCTTTCTGAGTGTTGTTTGAAAAATAGAGAATATTGTATCTATTCACAGATTTTATGAGGATTAAATGAGATCATGTACAAAAAGGAACTGGAAGATTTTCTGGTTCATTTCATAGGACGGAATCAGTAAGTGGTTGTAATTAATATAATTTCCTTCCAGTAATGAAATATTAAAAGTCATAATTAATTCACATTATAAATTAATGTATTAACACAATACTAACACAAAACTTAAAATTAGGTTTATAAACAAACATACAGACTGCAGGGATAAAATGATCAACCCTAGAACCAGATACATTTTATTTTATTTCTTTCTCCTTTGAGTTGTGTTATAGGTCTTTAGAAGGCTTATAGAAAAGCTGTGGAATACATTATAGTTTTTTTTTAAACCCAGAATTCCATGTTCCATCAAGGTATTCAATAAAATAAATGAAATATGTACAAAACTTGACTTCTTATTTACAGTGTGAAATTATTAAACTTTTGAAGCCTTTTCTCCTATTCTTTTGCGCTTTATTATTCTCTTATAAATTGATGATCACAGTATTTCTTTATTTACTAAGGAGAACCATTGATATAGCAGCTAAATATTATTTTATTAGCAACTAAATATTATTTTACTTCCTTGAGCATTTGAGAGTGCCTAAAATCTGTGATTACTTTGCCTTTGTTCTCTGTTACTCCAACAGCTACTGCTTTTTTTCAGGTGTTTGTTTTTTTCCTAGTTTATCTGCTTATAAATGCTTTACACAAACTTCAAAAGTTACCCCTTCATGCCTCTATGTGTGTGCTAAGTCACTTCAGTTGTGTTTGACTCTGTGTGACCCTATGGACTGTAGCCCACCAGGCTCCTCTGTCCATGGGATTCTCCAGGCAAGAATAGTGGTGTTGGTTGCCATGCCCTCCTCCAGGGGATCTTCTTGACCCAGAAATTGAACCCGAGTCTCTTAGGTCTACCTGAAAGGGCAGGCAGGTTTTCTTCTTGTTGTTGGTTTTTTTTTTTTTTTTTTTTTTTTTTTACCACCAGCGCTGTCTTGGAAGCTCTGTCATGCCTTATGTCCTAATTCCCTCCACCTGGATTTCAGAGTTGGCAGCCTGAAGTGCTTGACACCAGGTGAAGATATGTCTTATCTTTAGATTCATTTTTCCTGTGATTGCTGATGGCTATGCAATGCAGGAGACCTGGGTTTGATCCCTGGGTCAGGAAGATACCCTGGAGGAGGAAATGGCAACCCACTCCAGTTTTCTTGCCTGGAGAATCCCATGGGCAGAGAAGCCTAGTGGGCTTTAGTCCATGGGGGCGCAAAGAGTCAGACATGATTGAGAAACTAACACTTTCACACACGTGATTCTAAGTAGGACAAGTTCAGTTCAGTTCAGTTGCTCAGTCGTGTCCAACACTGTGACCCCATGGACCACAGCATGCCAGGCCTCTCTGTCCCTCACCAACTCCTGGAGTTTACTCAAACGTACGTTCATTGACATGGTGATGCCATCCAACCATCTCATCCTCTGTCATCCCCTCTCCTCCCGCTTTCAATCTTTCCCAGCATCAGGGTCTTTTCAAATGAGTCAGTTCTTCACACCAGGTTGCCAAAGTATTGGAGTTTCAGCTTCAGCATCAGTCCTTCCAATGAATATTCAGGACTGATTTTCTTTAGGATGGACTCGTTGGATTTCCTTGCAGTCCAAGTGACTCTCAAGAGTTTCTCCAACACCACAGTTCAAAAAGCATCAATTCTTTGGTGCTCAGCCTTCTTTATAGTCCAGCTCTCACATCCATACATGACTACTGGAAAAACCATAGCTTTGACTAGATGGACCTTTGTTGGCAAAGCAATGTCTCTGCTTTTAATATGCTGTCTAGGTTGATCATAGCTTTTCTTCCAAGGAGCAAGTGTCTTAATTTCATGGCTGCAGTCACCATCTACAGTGATTTTGGAGCCCAGAAAAATAAAGTCTCTCACTGTTTCCATTGTTTCCCCATCTATTTGTCATGAAGTGATGGGACTGGATGACATGATCTTGGTTTTCTGAATGTTGAGTTTTAAACCAGCTTTTTCACTCTCCTCTTTCACTTTCATAAAGAGGCTCTTTATTTCTTCTTCACTTTTTTGCCATAAGGGTGGTGTCATCTGGGTATCTGAGGTTACTGATATTTCTCCTGGCAATCTTGATTCCAGCTTGTGCTTCGCCCATCCCGGCATTTCACATGATGTACTCTGCATGTAAGTTAAATAAGCAGGGTGACAGTATTCAGCCTTGACGAACTCTTTTCCCAATTGGAACCAGTCTGTTGTTCCATGTCCAGTTCTAACTGTTGCTTCTTGACCTACATACAGATTTCTCAGGAGGCAGATAAGGTGGTCTGGTATTCTCAGCTCTTTAAGAATTTTCCAGTTTGTTGTGATCCACATAGTCAAAGGCTTTGGCATAGTCAATAAAGCAGAAGTAGATGTTTTTCTGGAACTCTTTTGCTTTTTTGATGATCCAGCAGATGTTGGCAATTTGATCTCTGGTTCCTCTGCCTTTTCTAAATCCAGCTTGAACATCTGGAAGTTCATGGTTCAGGTACTGTTGAAACCTGGCTTAGAGAATTTTGAGCATTACTTTGCTAGTGTGTGAGATGAGTTCAACTGTGTGGTAGTTTGTGCATTCTTTGGCATTGCCTTTTTTTGGGGTTGGAATGAAAACTGACCTTTTTCAGTCCTGTGGCCACTGCGAGTTTTTCTAATTTTCTGGCATATTGAGTGCAGCACTTTTACAGCATCATCTTTTAGGATTTGAAATAGCTCAACTGGAATTCCATCACCTCCACTAGCTTTGTTCATAGTGATGTTTCTAAGGCCCACTTTGTACTCCAATATTTCTGGCTCTAGGTGAGTGATCACATCATCGTGATTATCTGGGTCATGAAGATCTTTTTTGTATAGTTCTTCCGTGTATTCTTGTTACCTCTTCTTAATATCTTTTGGGAGAGACTGACTTTGGGGGAAACTGGGTCTTGTTCTGATAGGGCAAGACTCCCTGGCAAATACAATGTAGTTTTAGGGATGAGGTGACTTAGCAGCAGCAGCAGCAGCAGAAGGCATCTCTCTGCTCTGTGAGGGATGGAGCCTCCCTGGAGGTTCTGATGAGCTTTCTTTCTTTCCCCTTAGATGAGAATCACCAACATAGAAAAAAGAAAGAGCAACAAGAGCTTCTGCTGCTTCAGTTATGGCTTCAGCTCTAGAATGGTGGCTGAAAGGCAGAGCTTTTTAAATGCTTGGTTGATCTCTAACAGGGAAACCCAGCTCCCCCATAATCTGGAAATGCTGTGATGAGAATTTTCCCAACCATTTCCTTGATCTTGCCTACACTTGGCAATGTGCTTTGATTTGTATATCATTATGTTTTTGTTTCATGTTACTACTTTCAAATGATTCTAACGAAAATACTGAAACATTTTGTGTATTCATATGGAAGTGCAAACATTATCTTGTTAAAAACCAGACATCTGACAAATCTAACTGCCTTTGTGTCTGTAATTCTAATTTTCATGTTCTTGTAGTAAACTTTGGAAACTCTGTGGCAGAACTTGCCTTTTAATTTCTTGATGGTTAAATTTAACAGGAAAGAAAGCTGTTACAAAGTTATTTGTAAGTGACAAATTGTGGCCACTGTGTTCTCTTTTTCATCTGTCTACGTTCAACTAGGGGCCTCTAAGCCTAAGTAACTAGTTATTTACATAAGCCCAAAGAAGTTATGATGATATTTATAAAATAAACAGAGAAGTAATTACCTGTGGCAGTTTATCTGCAAAGGTGCTCTCCATCAGGCTGAGTGTTGCTGCTGTTTTTAGCAGAAATCAGGACACCAGTAAAGGGGCCTCCCTGGTGGCTCAGATGATAAAGAATCTGTCTGCAGTGCAGGAGACCCGGGTTCAATCTCTGGGTTGGGAAGATCCCCTGGAGAAGGGAATGGCTATCCACTCACTCCAGTATTCTTGCTTGGAGAATCCCATGGACAGAGGAGCCTGGTGGGCTGCAGTTCATAGGGTTGCAAAGAGTCGGATATGATTGAGAGACTAACGCTTGTATAGGACCCCAGTAAACAGTTCTCAGCGTTGGCAGAATAGGGAGTCTGCACTATCTTCTGTTTTCCTTTTTTCTTTTTCTGTCACCTTTCACTCTCCTCTCTTCGCTTCCACCCCACTCTCAAATCAGTCATACTTAAATCTAAATGTTAGTTTTACATTATATTCTCAAACCAAAAATAAGTGATTTTACAGTTGTTTTCTATTTTGAGGTATGAAGGCAATGGCACCCCACTCCAGTACTCTTGCCTGGGAAATCCCATGGACAGAGAAGCCTGGTAGGCTGCAATCCATGGGGTTGCTGAGGGTCGGATACGACTGAGAGACTTCACTTTCATGCATTGGAGAAGGAAATGGCAACCCACTCCAGTGTTCTTGCCTGGAGAATCCCAGGGACAGGGGAGCCTGGTGGGCTGCCATCTATGGGGTCGCACAGAGTTGGACACGACTGAAGCGACTTAGCAGCAGCAGCAGCAGTAATGCTGTATTTTGTTACTGATGATCATTAGACTCTTCATTATAATAACAGTACATTAAGATTTTCATTATAAAAACATTAGTTCTAACAACCACAATGACTAACATTTATTAACATTGATTATATGCTAGATTCTCTACTAAACATTTTATTTCGTTCTAAGACTATTCTGTGGATGGGTTTTATTATTAGCACTGTTTCACAGATGAAAAAACTGAGGTTTTAAGAGGTTAAATGTGAAATGGCATTTGGTAAAAGCCAAATACCACTTCCTCTTCTTCGAGACCTGACATTTTTATTTTGTGGTTACTCATTATATCATTGAGGAAGTTCCAAAAGTACCCAGGTATAGTGTATATTGTGATGTTTATAAAGTATTCAAATGTTTTCTGAAATCATTGTTTGGGTAGCCTTAAAATGGAAATTTTAATAATTATTAGCTATATTTAGTTCTGTTCTCTTTGTCACATTGATTGAGCTTAAAGACTGAGTGTAGCACCGTTAGGTACACGCTGTGTATGGAGTCTTATTTGTCTTTTTATGAGCCGAACAGACAAACTGTATCACAGGTCAGATTGTGATGGTTGCTGTAGTTTGGGGGGTTGTATGGAAATTGCGATGGGAACAGAGAGAATGTGATGATTGATTTTTACTGGCAGGATGGGGGAAGGCTGTAGAGTCTGCCTCTGTAGTTAACTGATCTTGTTAAAGCTTGTGATTTTAAATTAGTTCAAATTGTCACGACTCTAATTTTCCAGCAAGGTCGATGTTGAACGCTATCTGTGCACTGTTACACAGGCCTTCTTCAGTTATGGCAAAGAAGAAGGTATATTTTTAATCTCCTCAGAGAGATTAAAAAATATAATGCTTTTAAGGTATCTCTGTGTGTGTGTGGGGCTATTTAAATTTTTTTTGTGAGAAAGCAGTTACCTCCGTTTTTATTTTTGAGATTGATTGTGTGTGTGAGTGAAGTCACTTCAGTGATGTCCTACTCTTTGCAACCCTATGGACGGTAGCCTGCCAGGCTTCTTTGTCCATGGGGTTTCCTAGGAAAGAGTACTGGGAGGCACCTTGAGATTGACTAGCTTTTGATTTTTGAAAAGTAAGCACATTATAATCATTTCTTCGTATTAATTTGTGGTTCCTGTGGAAAGAATTTGGTGCCTACTCTTGAAAATATGAATTCTAGATGAGTCCCCAGAGATACTTCCACTGTATCCATTTTGTATATTGTTGTGTATACAGAGGTATAGTTTTTTTTTTTTTTTCTTAAAACCACTAATTATGTCCTAGTCTCTTTTTTTTTTTTATCACCTAGCACTTAGCAAAGCACCTGGTTGATAGAAGGTAATCATTTGATCACTGAATGTTTGTGAATGAATATTAAAATATGATGGTTACAAACATAGCTTCAGGCTTCATTGTACATTTCTTGCTTTTAGGCTAGACTTTACACTTTTAGAGCACACATTGTTTTGTTTTTTTTTTTCCTTCTAAAACTTAATTCTGTCAATCACTCTGCTACTCAACCCCCCTGTCTGGTTTCTCATTACCTGAAAGGTGAAGTCCAAGTTTATGCATGGCTTACAGCCCACTTCACATGGGACCTGGCTCAGCGTAGTCTCAGACTTTCTCAAGGGACCTACTCCTTGTTGGGAATTTAACCATTTCATTTGTGTACTCCCCACCCTCAATGGAAATATCCTTCTCTTGTTTCCAAAGTGCTTATCATCTTATTGTAAATGTTCATTCACTTGTGTGACTTTTTGGAAGTACTTGAAGGTGAGAATTTCTGCCTTGATATATTTATATTGTACATCTTTTAAATACCAGAGTTTGGTAAATAGTGGATCAAAAAATGCTTGTCTAAAGATAGTGAACTGTTCTCAGAATTCCTCATAAAATCAGACATTAATTTTAACATTTAGCATATTATTTTCTAAGTAGTTTTGAATATTGTATACATACAAGTTTATTTCATACTGACCATTTGTAGGTAATTAAAAAAAATGATTCTGTTAGTTTCCTATTGCTACTGTTATCAATTAATGAAAACCTAGAGGCTTAAAACAGCACAAATTTATTGAATTATAGTTCTGGAAGTCAAAAGTCTGAAATAGGTCTAAGAGACTAAAGTGTTGACAGGGCTGCTTTCCTTTTGGAGGTAGAAGAATCTGGAAGGAAGTATCTGTCCCTTGCCTTTTCCAGCTTCTGGAGGCCGCCTGCATCCCTGGCTTGTGGCTCCCTTCCAGCCATTGCATCATTTCCACATGTTTCCATCCTTCTGTCTCTTCTCTGACTTCCTTGCCTGTCTCCTTCCCTTATAAGGACCCTTGTGGTTACATTAGTCTCACTGGGATAATCCAGGATAATCTATCTCAAGATCCTTAATTTAATCACACCTGCAAAGTCCCTTTTGCTTTGTAAATTAATGGGGATTACAAAATGAACATCTTTGATAGAAGGCATTATTCTATCTATCACTGGTTAAATTCTCTTAAAAACTAGTTTTCCTAAACAGGCAATAAAGGAGAAATAGTAATTGACAGAAAGAAGACTAGATTCAGAGGTGGATTCTAAGCAACCACAAGTGAAGTCTTTATCTATGCCGAGATTTAGATATAGTCAGCAGTTTATAATTTCTGTTAAACATTCTCCATGTTAGACACCCTTATTATTTTGTATATATATTATCTTTGAGTGAGTAAGTAGTATAATTTGTTTATTGGAGACAGAACACAAGGGCAAACAATCAAGCATATTGGTTTTCAGAGTTCCAAGTAGCATATTCAGGCTGATGACACAGTATTAAATATGAGCTATTAAAAGTAAAAAACATAAATTTTATCACAATACTTGGCCTTCAGATCAGATCAGATCATCAGTCGCTCAGTCGTGTCCGCTCTGCCCCCGCCGCCCCGGCCTCCCTTCCCCCTCCCGGGTCCTCCTCACTCCTCGGTCGCTCCCCTCTTCCTCTGTCCCCCTTCTCCTCCCCCTCTCCTCCCCTCGGTCTCTCCTGGTCACTCTTCGGGTGGCCTCTGGTTTCAGCTTCTCCTCCCCTTCTCCTCACTGGGGTCTCTTCGTCGCTCCGGTCTCTCCCTCGCCTCCCTCCCTTCTCCTCCACTCTCACTCCATACACAGGAAAGACATACCTTGACTGGCGAACCTTGTTGGTGTGTCTCTCTTTTGTATGCTATCTGGTTGGTCATCTTTCCTTCCGGCAGCGTCTTTATCGGCTGCAGTCACCATCTGCAGTGATTTGCCGTTCTTTTCGTCCCATCTTTTCCCTCAGTGTGGGACGTCCTTCTTCCTTGTTGCTTGCCACCTTTTCCTCTCCACTTTCACTTTCATCGAGGCTTTTGCCCCTCTTCCTTTCTGCCATGAGTGGTGTCATCTGCATATCTGAGGTTATTGATATTTCTCCCGTCTGTTCCAACTTGTGTTTCTTCTCCACATTTCTCTGATGTCTCTGCATATGTTAACATGTGACAATATGCAGCTTGACGTACTCCTTTTCCTATTTGGAACCAGTCTGTTGTTCCATACTTGGCCTTAGATGAATACAAATTAGCATAAGATACTCTAAGAGCTAAAATTTATGTGTAAATTTAGCATGAAGATGGCAAATTTCACTTGAAGTTTCCATTAAGAAACTGGAATTAGCTCTTGGGTGAGGAACAAGACAATTTTTCTAGAGATTTTCTCTTTGGGAAATATATTTATAGACCGTTCAAAGAGAAGCATTGATCGTTATGTTGCTTTAGCTTATCTAAACTCTTTGCTCTCAAAACGTATGGTGCACAGAATGCTACAGCGTGTTAAATATTTGGTACTAAAAAATGTAGCTCTCCATCTAAATTACCTCAAACCATAAATATTTTTATCTCATTCTATGCCCTTCTTTACTAGACAGGCACATAACTGTGGGAAACTATTTCTATGTTTTCTAAAATATGAATCTAAGGGAATTGGATTAGCCACTGTTTATCTATAGTAGACAAAGTCGGTATTAAACTGCTACAAAGAGTAAGTGAAGAGACTTGCATGCTTTTGGATGAAAATCTTAACATTGTAAAAATGTTCCAGAATATTTTACTGTTTATAACTTGGATATTGAGTGTTATGTGGCTTTCCATGTGCTTGCCTTTTAGATCTACCATTGTTATAGAATTCAGTTACAAGTTTGATGGCTGTGCTTCCTAAAACTTTAGGTCCATGGAGGATGTTGTTGGGTTTGCCCCATTTTATACACTGGGGTGGGGCACTTTCAGTTCCCCAACTTTAGGCAGTTACAAGTGATGAGGGTTTCTTAAGGTAGGTATTTTAGGAGCAGCTAATATTCAAAGACATGTTTCTAGAGAAAACAGAATGTAAGCATTGCTCAAGTAAATTGGAATGTGTTTTTCTTTTATGGTCAAATTAATAGAGGTGCTTATCTGCTTTATTCTTTATCAGTTGTAAGTTTCCAGTAGTTCCCAGGAAATTTTAATGAACGGAATATATACAACTTCAAGAGAAAAGTCTGACTATGAAAATTTAGAAGGTGGAAATTATCTTTTGAAAGAGCAGTTCACCATCATTTTAACTATTGGATAAAGCAGAGTGACAAAAAGTTTATGATGGTAAATTGGAATGTGATGGGAAAGTCTACAGATTTTCTTTTTGCCATGCTGTGCTGTGTTCAGCTGTGTCTGACTCTTTGCAACCCTTTGGGCTGTAGCCCCTCAGGCTCCTCTGTCCGTGGGATTTTCCAGGCAAGAATACTGAAGCGGGCTGCCATTTCATTCTTCAAGGGATCTTCCCGAGCCAGGGATTGAACCCACATCTCCTGTGTCTTCCGCATTGCAGGCGGATTCTTTGCCACTGAGCCGTTGGGGAAGCCTTTTGCATGTTAGTTTAGCTTTTTTGAGTATCTTCTAGGCTAACACCATTTCCCACAATTTGCAAAAACTGCAGATATATTTTCTCTAAAATGATTTAGAAAAGATTTTAAAAAATCAGGTTTATAAATGATTTGTAGCACCAGTAGAGACTCTTTAGGCAGACCTCTGCCTGCAACCAAAGTTACAGTATCTTCCAATAGTTCACAGGGAATAATAGCAATTTCTCAGTGATTAGGTCAGGACACATGACAACCTGCTTGGTTTATAGAGGAGTTAGCTGCTACTGGTGAATTAGCTATTTTCTGGGCTTCTGTTATCCACTGGAGAACTTTTAAAGACACCAGCTACTTTTTAGTGTATCAAGTCTGAAAAGTTGCACATTGATGTTTTGTGGAAGAGTTCGAAATAACTCCACATTTTTTTATTGACTCTAATGAGAGTATAACTTCAAGGAGTTTACTTGAAGGGAGTAATATTCCTGTGGACTTAAGGAATGTGTGTACCTCAGCCAACTGAAGTAGAATTTTTAAAAACTACTTATAAAAAGTTTTTTGTTTGTTCTGAAATAATTTCAAACTTATGGAAACATTAAAAAATTGCAAAGAACTTTCCTCTCGCTCAGATTTTCCACTTATTAACTTTTTGCCAAGTTTGCCTTATAATTCTCTCTTTATATATTTTAACATTTTTTATGACTTTTTGAACTATTTGAGAGCAAGTTGCCCTACCCAGTTAATACTTGTGTGTTTTTCCTAAAAACAGACATCCTGATATAACAGAAGTGCTAGCATCACTCTCAGGAAAAACCATTGATCTATTATTACCATTTAATCCACAGACTTCATTCAGATTTCATCAGTGATCTACCCTTCATAGGTCCAGGATCCAGATAATATCTTTCTGCTGCTGGTGCTAAGTCGCTTCAGTCTTGTCCGACTCTGTGTGACCCCATAGACGGCAGCCCACCAGGCTTCCCCGTCCCTGGGATTCTCCAGGCAAGAACACTGGAGTGGGTCGCCATTTCCTTCTCCAATGCATGAAAGTGAAACGTGAAATCGCTCAGTCGTGTCCGAATATCTCTCTAGTTTCCTTCAATCTGCAGCAGTTCCTTAATCTTTTCTTCTCTTGACATTTTTATACAGCTTTGCTTACTTTTTGAAGAGTCCAGTTATTTTGTAGGATGTCCCTCAATTTGTACTTGATATTTCCTCCTGATTAGATTCAATTTATGCATTTTTGGAAGGAATACCATAGAGGTGTGTCCTTCATCATACCCAGAGACACAGGATGTTGGTTTGTCCCATAGATTTGGTGATGATAGTTTTTATCACTTGGTTAAGGTAGTGCCTGCCAGATTTCTCCAGAAAGAGAATTTTGTTAAGAATTTGTACTTGTCAGTTAATCGTTAGTATTTTGTGAGGACATGAGTTTGAGCAAACTCTGGGAGATGGTGAAGGACAGGGAAGCCTGGTGGGCTGCAGTCCATGGGGTCGCAAAGAGTTGGACATGACTGAGTGACTGAACAACAACAAATTTTGTGAAGAGATACTTTCCAGATTCTTATGCCTTAGCTTTCATTGATAACTCTTTTTTAAAATTAAATTAATTTTTATTGTTGATTTTCACCTGAATCCATCACTACTATGATGGTTGAGAAATGGTATTTTTTTTATTCCATTATTCTATCTTCTGGAGTTAGTTGGCATTCTCTATCAAGTTGAGCTATACTCTATCTGTTTGTCTGTCTATCTATCTATCTGTATCTTCCTATCTTTCTATTTTTCTACCAGCGGAAATTCATGGATTCCTAATTTGGGCAATCGGCTATAATCTGTTACTGACATTGTTATTTTGGAGATCAACTTGCCTCAGAGTTCGCCATTACAGCTCCTTCACACTGACTTCTATCTTGTTTTCGATGCCCTCATCATTCTTTGAATGTTTTATTCTGGTACAGAAGCACATTTCAGGCTCATTTACCCTGCCCCAGTCTGAGAATCAGCCATTTCTTCGAGGAGCCCCAGATCCCTTTAGTGGAGGATGGTGTTCAGAAATCAAGACCTGGACGCTTGGTGTACTCATTCCTCCTGGGCGTCTTAGCTTCTAGGATCTCTTAGCCTACAGACTTATAAATTATATGTATGTATGTGTTGTCTTAGTTAAGTTGGGCTATTATGACAAAATACCACTGACTGGATGGCTTAAACAACAAGCATTTGTTTGTCAGAGTTCTGGAGGCTGGGAAGTCCAGGATCTCAGGGGCTGGTAGATTTGGTGTCTGGTGGGAGCCCTCTTCCTGGTTTGTTATATCCTCATGTGGTGGATGAGGAGAGAGAGGGAGCACAAGGGAGGGCTTTCTCTTTTCTTTTAAGGGCACAGATTCCATCATGAGGACTTTACCCTCATGACCTCATCTGTGCTTAACAACCTACTGAAGGTCATATCTCCAAATACCATCACTTTGGAGATTAGGGCATCAACATAGGAAGTTTCAGGAGATGCAGTTCAGTCCCTAACATGCATATACATTTATATACATCTGTTTCTGTGACTGGACTTCCCTTGTGGCTCAGTGGTAAAGAATCTTTCTGCCATTGCAGGAGATGTGAGTTCAACCCCTAAGTTGGAAAGATCTCTTGGAGAAGGAAATGGCAACCCATTCCAGTATTCTTACTTGGAAAATCCCAAGGATGGAGAAGCCTGCCGTACTACAGTCCATGGGATCTCAGAGAGTTGGACACGACTTAGCGACTAAGCAAGAATTTCTGTGGCTACATATTTTTTGTCTTTTAAAAACTTTGAGTTTTTAATATTATTAAAGATATTTACTAATATTAAAACCATGTAGTCACACAAATACTTCCAATTGCAACCCAACACTGCAGATTATTCTATACTCCCACTTAATTTGTTACTCCCTTTTTCATCAGTGGGAAACTTGTCTTTCCTTATCCTCAACTGTTCAGTTCAGTTCAGTTCAGTTGCTCAGTCGTGTCCGACTCTTTGAGATATTCTCAAATATTTACATATTTGCTTAATCTCCCTGTATGTAACAAACCTTCCAATAGAGTTGGCTGCTTTCTTCATCTTTACCGTGTAGTCCCCTGATCTCATGTAATACCTCTTTGGCCACAACCAGACTGGCTGAAGCTTCAGGCTCAATGAACATGTCAGATATTTCAGCCAAGTAGATGATCATCCTGGCAACTTCACATGGATAGGCAAATGCATTAGGAATAAGGTATTATCTCTGTTTTCTGTGGCAGGTTTAAACTTGTTGCACTGAGAAACTTAATCTCATATTTTAAAAGTAAGCAATAGAAACAACATGATACCCTTGTGATATGTGATATGGTTTATTGCTTGCCTTAACATTTTAATCTCATATTTAAAGGTTTAAAAGATCAAATTAGAAACCTCTGTTAAAGTTTTTATTGATGAAATCTTCTTTTGAAGTTAACATGAAGGAATCATGTCTGTATTTGAAGAGGTTTTGATTATATCAGTGATATCAGACTATTTTTTTTTTTAGGTATTGTAATTGTGTATGTTTTCTCTCTCCTCTTTATGTGGTAAATGTAATTAGAAGTATTGAAAGTAACCATTTATAGGTCTGTGAAGTGCTCTGAACTTTTTCATTCTACTGATTAAAAAATATACAGTGTCTCATATCCTTTCTTAGATTGAATCTGCATTGTTAAAGTGTTTTGAAATCTTATATATTAAATATCTTTTAGTTATCTGTTTGAAGCTTTATAATTTGCCAGTGAGTCTTTTTTACCTTTTAGTATGAGTCTGTGTAAGATTGTATTATGTATGGTATACAAATGAGTCAAATATATTAGGAAAAATCTATCTCTCTTAATTTATTTACTTTGCCTTTATGGCAACGTTCTTTGCCTTTATGTTACACTCATATACCTCAATGTTTGTAAAAGAGGAAAAAATCTTGGCATTTTCATTTCTTAACAAGTAAAGTTGATTGTTTTTATTTTATGACATATTGTGTGTGCATGTGATGATGAAAATATTAACACAGAAGTAGGAACAGATTGTGCACAAAATCTATAAGTTCTTTAAAAATTCTATTTTGCACTTTATTTCTTATCTAATGTCTCCACTGACCTGACAGGAGGTACCAGTCTGTGGCCCAGAGGTTGGGGACTCCTGGTACAGGTTAAATCTTCAATCTCAGTTTTGTTGTTGTTTAGTAGCTCAGTCGTGTGGACTCTTTGCTGTCCCATGGACTGTAGCCCGCCAGACTACTCTGTCCATGGGATTTCCCAGGCAAGGATACTGGAGTGGATTGCCATTTCCTTCTCCACAATCTCAGTTTACCTAGCATATGGTTGGTATTATCATTTTCCATTTACGGATAACCCATCTCAGTTTACTCATCTGTAAATGGAAGATGAGAATACCAACCATATGCTAAGTTTATGAGGAGATAGAAAGTATGTCCAACTCAAAAGCATCAGTTACCCTCTTAAAGAGTTTATATATTAGTGTCACCTTTTGAATTGTTTTCTCTGTGCCATTTTCATTTTTATCTGAAAGTGTCTATAAATGCCCACACCTCTCCAGTCCAAACTTCAGCTTCCCATATAGTGCTAACGGAGTGCTGGTACCTCTGTCTTCTTTGTGCTCCCTAATGCTCTTCTCTGCCTCGTCCATGATGTTCCATTTCACTGGGTGGTTGTTGACATTCCTGTTGTGTCATGGGCATTGTTTTGTCTGTACAGGCTGCAGTCCACTACAGAAACCCATGCCTCAGAACATGTGGTTTTAGTGAAACTTGCAGTCATGGTTTCTCCTGGCTCCCAGGCTGGAGCGCCTCTTCTGTGCAGATGGCTCACTTACATCTTGCCCACAAATCTAGCTCTGGGAATGGGCCAGACCACATAGAACTCTTCTCTGGATATTTCACATGTGAGTCCATGCTTTTCTGTGACAGGACTGGAAGGGGCTCCTGCAGCCAAGAGGGAAGGAAGCCAAGGGTGGAAAGAGAATGGAGGATCCCTGGTTTCAGCTGTCTATAAAGCCAGTTCTGCACTGACCCTTTCTGGTTAAACAAAAAAAATGAGTTCTCTTTATTTGCTTAAGCCAGTTTAAGTTGGGTTTCTGCCACTTTTCACCAGAGAATATTTGCCTGGAATCTTTCTCTCTCCCACTCCAGTTGACTGCATTTTACTCAGGCAGTAGGCTCACTTCAGGCTAATTCAGTTCTTTGAAAAAGTCCACTCTTAACCCTGAGACTGAACCGAGTTGCCTTTCTCTTTTCATAGTTCCTCTCAGTATTGCTTTCTTAATGTTTCGCATATTATTTTGAAATTTATATGTGCACAAGTTTATGTTTTCCTCTGTATTCTGTTCCTGGAATATAGTCTGAAACCTTTAGTACCAATTCAGATTCAAGTACGCTGTAAATTCTTAATGGCTTTTTTTGTTGTTTAAATTCACTGAATGACAAGGGAAGGATTTGCTGACTGCTAATTATATGTGGGATTTGATTGCAGAACTCCCACAGGACTGGGGGAAACAGACTCTTGGAGGGAACAAACAAAATCTGGTATGCACCAGGACCCAGGGGAAAGAAGCCGTAACCCCACAAGAGACTGAGCCAGGCCTGCCCGTGAGTGTTTGAGGGTCTTCTGCGGAGGCGTGGGTTGGCAGTGGCCTGCCATGGAGACGGGGAAACAGCCAGCAGCAGTTCTGGGCGTCGTGTGTTGTCATAAGTCCTTTTTAGAGATCGCCAGTAGCCCTACCGTAGAGCTTATAGACTCCTGGACTGGGTCACTTCAGGCCAAACAACTAACCAGGAAGGAGCACAGCCCCACTCATCAGCAGAAAATTGGATTATATGCAGATAATTCCTTAATAAAGGTCTTTGGTAACAAGAATGAAACTTAAAATGCCTTTTGTTTTTATCATTACAGTTGTTGCCTAACTCTGAGCATTAAAGTAATGATGATCATTTAGAAAATATACCAAAAATCTTCCTATAATCCTACCACCCGTATTCTTGATAGTCTTATGACATGTGTTTCCTCAGAGTTCTCAAGGCTGAAAATTGCATAACAAAACCAACATACAGATTGCTCATAATAATTGGTACCTATTACTTGCTTCTACAAATCAACCAGAAAATTGTATCAGTTATAATTTCTAGGCCGTCTTTTATTATTGATTGTTTAGAAGTGTTTAGGAAAGCTGTTCAAAGCCCATTGCAACCTCATTTCCCTTTTATTCTCTCTGGAACACCCCCCAGAATTAGCTCAGCTTAAGCTTGCCATGGGTGTTTGTTTGCCAGTGTTCCCCAGGACCTGACTTTGAGTCCAGCCCATTTTAAGCCACAAGGCTTTGCTTCATCTTGTTTTTGAATGAGAATCAGCAAGGATTTTCTCAGTTACATCAACAGAATTGTGGGTAATAGTGTGGGAAGGCAAGTTTGAACACACCCAGGGAAGGAACCCAGTTGGCCATATTAAAGGGAGGCGTGGGTGGACAGAGATGGGGTTGCTATGCCTTGAGGGAGCATGTGTTCGCATCCACTCAGATCAAATGGGATCATACAGGAATGCAAGATTCGAAATAGAAAACAGCCATCTGTGTGTATGATAAACATTTGGTAAGTTGTGATTTCTCCATCTGCCTCCTGATGAGCTGGGGTACTAGGCTGGTGTAAGACAACAACACTTCACAAGAAAAGCCCTTGTAATGACCTCTTTCCTAAATTCACATGGTGACTCTTTGATTCTACCTGGAAAAAAGATGAGGCTATAAGAAATAAAAGCGATTTGAAGTGTGTGCTTAGGTGAGGTGAGGGAACAAAGTGAAGAAATGGCTTATTTAGTTTAGAATTCACAAGATCCCATTTATTTCATTTTGAAGCAATGAAACCATGCTAAATTAAACTCCATTTGCAGACTAGGAAGTGTTCAGCCTTTAAAGACATGTGTGTTTCACAGTGAGAAAGGAATGTCTTCCAACTTAAAGTGTAATTTTTGTCATCTCTTCATCCAGATAATAAAGTGTTGTAATTTCCAGTTACAGAGTAAATCTGTGATAAGATATAGCTACAGATACTGTGAGAATGTTCCCTGTAAACTCAGATTCTCCACTGTCACATCCATTTGTTCTAATTTTATTTTCGCCAGGTGCTCACTCATAGAATAATGAATAAATTGTTCTGCTCAATCTTTGTCTGGAGATTTAGAGTGAAGTACCTTTAGCCAATATTGATCATTCTATATGAACTAAGACTAATGTTAATTCTCCTCCTTCTCCACAAGGGTATTTTGGGGGAATGAAAGTAAAAGTGAATGCTTTAGTCACTTCTTCATGTCCAACTCTTTGTGACCCCAAGAACTGTAGCCCACCAGGCTCCTCTGTCCATGGGATTGTCCAAGCAAGAATACTGGAGTGGGTTGCCATTCCCTTCTCCAGGGGATCTTCCTCACCCAGGGATTGAACTTGGGTCTCCTGCATTACTGCAGGCAGATTCTGATATCACCATCTCAGCTGCCAGGAAAGCCCCATCTGGGGGAAGTTTGTTGTATAGATTACAAGTTCTTCAGGATGACTCCGTTCTCTGGGTTCTCTCTCAACCTGTGGTTTTTCAGGGTTTGTCTTTGCATTTCACAGTTGTCTTAGTCCATTCAGGATGCTTTAACAAAAATTTCATAGACTGGGTAGCTTAGAAATAACAAACCTTTTTCTTGCAATCTGGTCCCTGTTAAGTCCAAGATCAAGGTGGTGACAGATTCATTGTTGCCATTTCCTGGCTCATAGGTGGCTGTCTTCTTACTATAACCTCCCATGGCAGAAGGGGTAAGGGACCTCCCTGGGGTATCTTCACACATGAGGGCAGAGCCTCATGAGGCCTAATCACTTCCCAGATACCATCATGTTGATGGAGTAGGTTTCAACATATGAATTTGGAGAGGTCACCAGCATTCAGTTTTATAGCAAGTATATTAAGGTCCCCCCCCCCCCCATTTTTTCTGGTTTGGCCCAGAGATTTTCTTTTTTCATTTTGAGAGCAGTTAACCATAAATAGATTTGGGGATCATTTAAATTGATAACTTTTATTTTACCAGGGATTTCTTTTGAAGAAAAATTGTCTAGACTTTCTTATCTGACAGAACTATAAACTCCTGCGCATGGAAGTCCTGGCACATTGCACCACAGTTGCTTCACCTTGAAGCCTTGGATGTGCAAGGTCAGACCAGAAGATCCCGAAAGTGCTGGGTTAAGCCTGGATCATTGTTTTATAAACACAGCCCAGAAGTTCTGTCCCATGGTAGGACCTTGGGTTACTAACTGAGCTGTGCAACTGGATTCTTTTTTGTGATCGGGTGGAAGTAAGGTTTGCTGTCAGTGACGGAAAGGGAGGTTTGCTTTATCTTCTTATGTAAGATATCTTCCATAAGATAAGATACCTTATGGAAGGGAAGGTTTCCTTTATCTTCTCTGAGCTGTTGATTTCCATACTGACTTACTTTAAAGAGTAGCGTAAGACATTTTGAGCGACTTCACTTCACTTCACTTCAAGACATTTATAAACTTTTAACTTTGTGTGCTATGTTACTTGAAAGAAAACATCATCAAACCTAAGGATATCATAGACAAGAAATAATAATGATGACTTAGACATTCCATATAAAATGTTAAAAGATATTGATTGTTTTTATTATGATACTTCACTGACTTTATAGATTCTTACTGTGCAGTGTGGTTTCCCTGAATCTATTTGCTCTACTCTTATACAATTTTCTTTAGACATTGGCATGGGATAACAATTTAGTAGTTGCTCAGGCATCAAAATTGGAGTATTTCTCTTTGACAGTCTGTCTTAATCTGCTTTAACTCTAGAAAGAAATGAAAGTAGTAGCTAATATATTTGGATATGATTTTTAAAGCACCTTTTTATAAGTCATGTCATATGAATCTTTCAACTGCCAGGTAAGTAGTCATGATGAATGTCTTTATCTCAGTTTTATAGATAAGAAAATAGATTTTGTCTGAGAGTTAAATTTCATGCTGGAGATCACACAGCAGCTTCAGTGACAGGGTTGAGATTAGAACACAGAATTCTTGCTTGGCTTGATTTTTTTCTTTCAATCACTGATGTTCTCTCTAAAATGGAGACTATTCATTTTATAGAAAGATATTCAAGGTCACTGTAAATTGCTATATAGGATTCTTTAAATAACCAATTTCCATAAACATTGATAACTTGATTTATTGATGTTTGATTAACAGGGTGATGAAATTATTTTCACATTGGAGTTTTAAAGGCAGTGTTGGTGGCATGATCAGTCCTGAGGTTTGTAGTGAAAATGTGTACCCTTTCTTAAGTAGGACCTCCCCACTCAATCTGGCTTATAAGATTTTTACCTAATGAATGAAGTGACAGGGGATGGTGGTAGGAATCCTGATGCAGGATTGTGGAATTCTGGTATGGCATCTGTAATTGCTGTATAGCTTTAGAATTGCATTGTTCCACTTTAAAAGAGTTGTCTCTGAAATCTATCCCTTGACCACCTCATTTATTCATTTATTGATCACTTTAAAAGACATTTAATTTTTTTAATCTGGTAATTCCTCCAATCAATTTTGTGTTTTGTCTTAGGCTTATTTGTAAAAAAAAAGGGGGGGGGGACTTTCTTAGTTTCTTTTTAAAATTTTTATATTATTTGGGTATCGTTGATTTACAGTATTGTGTTCATTTCTGCTGTATAGTGGAATGGTTCAGTTATACATATGTGTGTGTGTGTACACACACACACACACACACACACACACACACACACACACTATATTCTTTTTCATATTCTTTTCCATTATGGTTCATCACAGGATATTGAATACAGCTCCCTGTGTGATACAGTAAGACCTTGTTGTTTCTCCATCCTATATATAATAGTTTGTGTCTGCTAATCACAAGCTTCCAATCCATCCCTTCCCCACCCCACTTCTCTTGGCAACTGCAAGTCTGTTCTCTATGTCTGTGACTCTGTCTCATAGAGAAGTTCCCTTGTGTCATATTTTAGATTCCACGTATAAATGCTATCATGTAGTATTTGCCTTTCTCTTTCTGACTTACTTCGCTTAATACGATAATCTCAGTTTCTTCTTTAGTATGGTAATTTTCTCTTGAGATTATCCTTTCTAGTTATCATAGAGTTCCTCTTCAGAGTATATAAAACAATAGTTAATATTTTAGGTTGCTCAGAATACTCTTAGATTGCTATTAATTAAATTTTACAACCATGAATGTCATACTTATGGTTAGTGAGCCCTCCTGGAAAAGTCACAAAATACCTCAGTTTCAAGAATTGAATTTTTATCACCAGACAGATAATTTAAGCAAAAGTAATACTTAAGAATATGTATCAAAATTTTATTGTCCTCAAACATTGTGCTGCTGCTGCTGCTGCTAAGTCACTTCAGTCGTGTCCGACTCTGTGTGACCCCATGGATGGCAGCCCACCAGGCTCCCCCATCCCTGGGATTCTCCAGGCAAGAACACTGGAGTGGGTTGCCATTTCCTTCTCCAATGCATGAAAGTGAAAAGTGAAAGTGAAGTCGCTCAGTCGTGTCCGACTCTTAGCGACCCCATGGACTGGAGCCTACCAGGATCCTCTGTCCATGGGATTTTCCAGGCAAAAGTACTGGGGTGGGGTGCCATTGCCTTCCCCTCAAGCATTGTAGTTTGCTTTAATTTTGCACTGATAGTTTCTGATATATTCTATATGTTTTATTAAGATGAAAAATGGTTTTAGAAAATGAGCATTGGTCATTGAACAGAATAAGAATGATTAGATTTTATGTCTTGTGTACAGTTTTTGTAGCTAAGCTGCTAAGTCACTTCAGTCGTGTCCGACTCTGTGTGACCCCATAGACGGCAGCCCACCAGGCTCCCCCGTCCCTGGGATTCTCCAGGCAAGAACACTGGAGTGGGTTGCCATTTCCTTCTCCAATGCATGAAAGTGAAAAGTGAAAGTGAAGTCGCTCAGTTGTGTCCGACTCTAGCGACCCCATGGATTGCAGCCTACCAGGCTCCTCCGTCCATGGGATTTTCTAGGAAAAAGAACTGGAGTGGGGTGCCATTGAGAAACCAGTCTAAATTCTTAGGCACAGTGAAAAGGAACAATTCTTCATTGGTCAAAAGGTGAAAAAACCAAAAAAAGACATTTACAGCCAGTAGCAAAAGGGAACCTACCAGTGGAGAGCTGGCATTGGAAGAGGACGCATCTTCATTCAGCTGTCTGGAATCAAATCCAGGTCTCCCGCATTGCAGGAGGATTCTTTACCATCGGAACCACCAGGGAAGCCCTAATTGATAATAAATATTATATAAATTGGCTTCCTGATTTATAGGGAAGCTAGTGGCTCTAGCTTACTAGGCGGCACTAGTGGTAAAGAACCTGCCAGCAAGTGCGGGAGATATGAGAGCCGTGGGCTTGATCCCTGGGTGTGAAAGATCCCCTGGAGGAGGGCATGGGAACCCACTCCAGTAATCTTGCCTGGAGAATGTCATGGACAAAGGAGCCTGGTGGGCTCCAGTCCATAGGGTCACAAAGAGTCCAACATGGCTGAGGCGACTTAGCACAGCATAGCATTATATAGATTATAGGAATGCAATATAGTGATTTGCAGTTTTTAAAGGTTATACTCCATTTATAGTTATTATAAAATGTTGGCTATATTCCCATTGCTGTACAATATATCCTGTAGCTTGTTTTATTTATCCATAGTAGTTTGTACTTCTTAATCTCTTACCCTTATTTTGCCCCTCCTCTCTTCCCTCTCCCCACTGGTAACTACTGGTTTGTTCTCTATATCTCTGAGTTTGCTTGTTTTTAGTTCTAGCCACTAGTTTATTGTTTTTTTTTATATATTCCATATATAAGTGATATCATACATATTTATCTTTCTCTGTCTGATTTATTTCACTTAGAATAATACCATCAATTCCATCCATGTTACTGCAAATGGCAATATTTCATTCTGTTTTGACTGGTAATATTCCCCTGCATATATGTACTTAATCTTTATCCATTCATCTGTTGATTGACACTTAGGTTGCTTTTATACATTGACTTCTATGAACTATTTTTGAAACAGTATTTTTGTTTTTTATGGATATATGTGCAGGAATGGAATTGCTGGATCATATGGTACTTCTGTTTTTAGTTTTTTGAGAAGCCTCCATGCTGTTAGACACAGTGGTTGTACAGTTTACATTCCTACCAATAATGTAGGAGGGTTTTCATTCTCCACATCCTCACCAACATTTGCTATTTGTGTTCTTTTTTCCATGTGATGGTACATGATGAAAAGGTGAAATGATATAAAGATGTATGCATATCTGCTCTTTTCCATCCACAACCTTTGATAATGGACGTTATAATATGAGTAAATGTCTTATGTCTCTTTGCATTGTTTTCCTCTATGTTTATGCATTTATATGTGCATTCCTGTTCCTAAGCATGCATCCACACACATGCAAAGGCACACAAAATGCTAAGTTTGAGCAAATTACTGCTGTGATATTTTTGATATTCACAAACTATGAATAAGGATTTGATGTCTGTTATAGGCTTGATCCTTTTTCTCAGTTCAGTTCAGTCGCTCATCATGTCCAACTCTTTGCGACCCCATGGACTGCAGCATGCCAGGCTTCGCTGTCCATCACAAACTCCCAGAGCTTGCTTAAACTCATGTCCATTGAGTTGGTGGTGCCATCCAACCATCTCATCCTCTGTTGTCCCCTTCTTTGATTGCCTTTAATCTTTTCCAGCATCAGGGTCTTTTTCAATGAGTCATTTCTTTGCATCAGGTGGCCAAAATATTGGAGTTTCAGCCTCAGCATCAGTCCTTCCGATGAATATTCAGAACTGATTTCCTTTAGGATTGACTGATTTGGTCTCCTTTCAGTCCAAGGGACTCTCAAGAGTCTTCTCCAACACCACAGTTCAAAAGCATCAATTCTTTGGTGCTCAGCTTTCTTTATGGTCCAACTCTCACATCCATACATGACTATTGGAAAAACCATAGATTTGACTAGATGTACCTTTGTTGGCAAAGTAATATCTCTGCTTTTTAGTATGCTGTCTAGGTTGGTCATAGCTTTTCTTCCAAGAAGCAAGTGTCTTTTAATTTCATGGCTGCAGTCACCATCTACAGTGATTTTGGAGCCCCCCAAAAAGAAGTCTCTCACTGTTTCCATTGTTTCCCTATCTATTTGCCATGAAGTGATGGGACTGGATGCCATGATCTTAGTTTTCTGAATGTTGAGTTTTAAGCCAACTTTTTTGCTCTCCTCTTTCACTTTCATCAAGAGACTTTTTAGTTTTTTGCTTTCTGAATAAGGGTGGTGTCATCTGCATATCTGAGGTTGTTGATATTTCTCTCAGCAATCTTGATTCCAGCTTGTGGTTCATCCAGTATGGCATTTCACATGATATACTCTGCATATAATTTAAATAAGAAGGGTGACAATATACAACCTTGATGTACTCTTTTCCTGATTTGGAACCAGTTTGCTGTTCCATGTCCAGTTCTAACTGTTGCTTCTTGACCTCCTGCATACAGGAGGCAGGTCAGGTGGTCTCGTATTCCCATCTCTTTAAGAAATTTCCACAGTTTATTGTGATCCACATAGTCAAAGGCTTTGGCATAGTCAATAAAGCAGAAGTATATGTTTTTCTGGAACTCTCTCACTTTTTCAGTGATCCAAAGGATGTTGGCAATTTGATCTCTGGTTCCTCTTCCTTTACTAAATCCAGCTTGAACATCCGGAAGTTCACAGTTCATGTACTGTTGAAGTCTGGCTTAGAGAATTCTGAGCATTATTTTGCTAGTGCGTGAGATGAGTGCAATTGTGTGGTAGTTTGAACGTTTTTTGGCATTGCCTTTCTTTGGGATTGGAATGAAAACTGACCTTTTCCAGTCCTGTGGCTACTGCTGAGTTTTCTAATTTGCTGGCATATTGAGTGCAGCACTTTCACAGCATCATCTTTTAGGATTTGAAATAGCTCAACTGGAATTCCATCACCTCCACTAGCTTTGTTCATAGTGATGCTTCCTAAGGCCCCAATGATTTTGCATTCCAGGATTCCTGGCTCTAGGTGAGTGATCACACCATTGTGGTTATCTGGGTCGTGAAGATCTTTTTTGTACAATTCTGTGTATTCTTGCCACCTCTTCTTAATAATTTCTACTTCTGTGAGTTCCATACCATTTCTGCCCTTTGTTGTGCTCATCTTTGCATGAAATGCTCCCTTGTTATCACTAATTTTCTTGAAGAGATCTCTGGTCTTTCCCATTGTATTGTTTTCCTCTATTTCTCTGCATACATCACTAAGGAAGGCTGTATTTTTTTTTAAATTTTATTTTACTTAACTTTACAGTATTGTATTGGTTTTGCCATACATCAAAATGAATCCGCCACAGGTATACATGTGTTCCCCATCCTGAACCCTCCTCCCTCCTCCCTCCCCATCTCTCCTTGCTGTTCTTTGGAACTCTGCATTCAAATGGCTGTATCTTTCCTTTTCTCCTTTGATTTTAGCTTCTCTTCTTTTCTCAGCTATTTGTAAGGCCTCCTCAGACAATTATTCTGCCTTTTTGCATTTCTGTTTCTTGGGGATGGTCTTGATCCCTGCCTCCTGTACAGTGTCAGGAACCTCTGTCTATAGTTCTTCAGGCACTCTGTCTATCAGATCTAATCCCTTGAATCTATTTCTCAGTTCCACTGTATAATCATAAGGGATTTGATTTAGGTCATACCTGAATGGTCTAGTGGTTTCCCCTACTTTCTTCAATTTAAGTCTGAGTTTTGCAGTAAGTAGTTCATGATCTGAGCCATAGTCAGCTCCTGGTCTTGTTTTTGCTGACTGTATAGAGGTTCTCCATCTTTGGCTGCAAAGAATATGATCAATCTGATTTTGGTATTGACCATCTGGTGATGTCCATGTGTAGAGTCTTCTCTTGTATTGTTGGAAGAGTGTTTCCTATGACCAGTGCATTCTCTTGGCAAAACTCTGTTAGCCTTTGACCTATTTCATTTTGTACTCCAAGGCCAAATTTGCCTGTTACTCCACGTAGTTCTTGACTTCTTACTTTTGCATTTCAGTCCCCTATAACGAAGAAGACATCTTTTTTGGATGTTAGTTCTAGAAGGTCTTGTAGGTCTTCATAGAAGACCTACTTCTTCTGTTCAACTTCAGCTTCTTTAGCATTCCTGGTTGGGGCATAGACTTGGATTACTGTGATATTGAATGGTTTGCCTTGGAAATGAACAGAGATCAGTCTGTTATTTTTGAGATTGCACCCAAGTACTGCATTTTGGACTCTTTTGTTGACTATAATGGCTACTCCATTTCTTCTGAGGGATTCCTGCCCACAGTAGTAAATATAATGGTCATCTGAATTAAATTCACCCATTCCAGTCCATTTTAGTTCACCGATTCCTAAAATGTTGATGTTCACTCTTGCCATCTCCTGTTTGACCACTTCCAATTTACCTTGATTCATGGACCTAACACTCTGGGTTCCTATTCAATATTGTTGTTTACAGTATTGGGCTTTAGTACCATCACCAGTCACATCCACAACTAGGTGTTGTTTTTGCTTTGGCTCCATCTCTTCATTCTTTCTGGTGTTATTTCTCCACTCTTCTCCAGTAGCATATTGGGTACCTACTGACCTGGGGTGTTCATCTTTCAGTGTCATCTCTTTTTGCCTTTTCATGGGGCTCTCAAGGCAAGAATACTGACGACTACTACTACTACTACTACTACTACTACTACAGTCTCTTCAGTCGTGTCCGACTCTGTGCGACCCCACAGACGGCAGCCCACCAGGCTTCCCCGTCCCTGGGATTCTCCAGGCAAGAACACTTGAGTGGGCTGCCATTATCTTCTCCAATGTATGCGAGTGAAAAGTGAAAGTGAACTTTTGCCTAGAAAGAATACTGAAGTGGTTTGCTATTCCTTTCTTCAGTGGACCACATTTTTTCAGAACTCTCCACCATGATCCGTCCATCTTGGGTGGCCCTACACAGCATGGCTCATAGTTTCATTGAATTAGACAATGCTGTGGTCCATGTGTTCATTCTGATTAGTTTTCTGTGATTGAGTTTTCATTATGCCTGCCCTCTGAGGGATAAGGATAAGGGGCTAATGGAAGCTTCCTTATGGGAGAGACTGACTCGGGGGGAAATTGGGTCTTGTTCTGATGGGCGGGGCCATGCTCAGTAAATCTTTAATCCAATTTTCTGTTGATGGGCGGGGCTGTGTTCCCTCCCTGCTGTTTGACCAGAGACCAAAGTGTGGTGGAGGTAATGAAGAGAGTGGCGACCTCCTTCAAAAGGTCCTATGCGGGCACTGCCACACTCAGTGCCTCTGACCCTGTAGCAGGCCAGTGCTGACCCAAGCCTCCACCGGAGACTCTGGGACACTCACGGGCAAGTCTGGGTCAGTCTCTTGTGGGGTCACTTCTCTTTTCTCCTGGGTCCTGGTGTGCACAAGGTTTGTGCCCTCCAAGAGTCTGTTTCCCCAGTCCTGTGGAAGTTCTGTAATCAAATCCTACTGGCCTCCAAAGTCAAATTCCCTGGGGGTTCTCAGTTCCTTTGCCAGACCCCCAGGTTGGGAAATCTGTTGTGGGTCCTAGAACTTTCTTAACAGTGCAAGAATTTGTTTGGTATAATTGTTCTGCAGTTGGTGGGTCATCTGCTCGGCAGTTCTATGGTGGGATTAATGGTGACCTCCTCCATGAGGGCTTATGGCACACCCAGGACTGCTGCACCCAGAGTCCCTGCCCCTGTGGTAGGCCACTGCTGACCCATACCTCCACAAGAGACACTCAAGCACTCAAAGGTAGGTCTGGCTCAGTCTCTGTTGGGTCTCCTATGTGCACAAGGTTTTGTTTGAGCCCTCCGAGCATCTCTGGCAAGTATGGGGTTTGATTCTAAACACAATTTTGCCCCTTCTACTGTCTTGCTGGGGTTTCTCCTGTGCCCTTAGAAGCAGGGTATCTTTGTTTGGTGGTATCCAACATTCTCCTGTTGATGGTTGTTCAGCAGTGAGTTGTAATTTCGGAGTTCTTGCAGGAGAAGATACCTGGCCTCCTCTTAGTCTTTCCACTGGCAAGCAAATTGTGCAAACCCCTCAGAATATGACTTCACCCTTTTCTTTCTGCCAGTTCTCCCCAAAGCTCTGAAATCAGGATGGAAATGAAACAGAGTGAGATCTTGTGGGACTCTTCAGGTACAAATCCTTTCTGTGTCCCACTTCTAATTTGCAGGAAAAAGACTTTAGCCTCCTTAACCTTCCTTGAATTCCTTTTTCTAGTGGGTGATTTTATGATGTGAAGTCATGGTGTGGTAGTTTTACTTTCTCATTGATGCTTAAGAATGAAAAACCAAAAACTTTCTCATGCAAAGCTAGGATTGTCACCACTTTGACTCCAAGTAATGGTAATCTGGACATGTAGTAGGAGAGATTTGGTGATAGGTGATTCAGCAGTGGCAGTTTCCACAGTTATTGTGTTCTTATCTTTCGGACGCTTTGGTTTTTAGCTAGTGGGGCACCGATCATCATTATTTTTCTTAAAGTTAGCCACTAAAGACCAAAGCTGTAATGGTAGGAAATATGGGAGCCCTAGGAAATGTGTGATGAAAAGGGTCTCAGTGACAACTTGTGTTCTCCTATTTACTTCTCTCTCCATCTGCCCTGTGGATGTTTGTGACAGGCTCTGTTCCAAGAAGGCAAAGGCATTTGTAATACTACGTCATGTGCTGTATGATTCCACTTCAGAGTGAACCAATGAACTCGTTCAGGGAACTGTGTCTCCAAAATTACTTTGGAATAAAATTGTTTCTCATTTGCCTATTATGTTTTTGTTTCTATGCTGTTCAGTCTTTGATTCTATACACAGAGTAACTTAGCATCTAAGAATATTAGTTTTCTTTATAAGAGTTAAATGAAATGGTTATACATTAATTCCTGACTTTTTTTTTTTTTTTGAGAAAACTCTCTTATAGATTCAGATCAGTAAACAGCATTCCAGTTTTCCAATAGTTGTTATTATATACATGATTTTAAAAAGTAAGCGTAGAGCAGAAACGTGCTGGAGGGGTATGCAAAACACATGACAGATTCCTAGGTAAATTTTCAAATTTTCCTCCTTAAAAACTCTGATTGATAGTTAACATCAAACCTTAGTGTAGAATGGTACAAAACAGATATATGTTTGAGATCTGTCTCTTGGGATGAAGCTTTTACACTGTAAAGTGTGAGCTTTGCTTCTTTTCCTCCTTGTCCTCCCCGACCCCCAAAACCCTCCCAGTTCAGTTCAATTCAGTTCAGTCGCTCAGTCATGTCCGACTCCTTGCAACCCCATGAATCGCAGCATGCCAGGCCTCCCTGTCCATCACCAACTCCCGGAGTTCACTCAAACTCATGTCCATCGAGTCAGTGATGCCATCCAGCCATCTCATCCTCTGTTGTCCCCTTCTCCTCCTGCCCCCAATCCCTCCCAGCATCAGACTCTTTTCCAATGAGTCAACTCTTCACATGAGGTGGCCAAAGTACTGAAGTTTCAGTTTTAGCATCATTCTTTCCAAAGAACACCCAGGGCTGATCTCCTTTAGAATGGACTGGTTGGATCTCCTTGCAGTCCAAGGCACTCTCAAGAGTCTTCTCCAACACCACAGTTCAAAAGCATCAATTCTTCGGCACTCAGCTTTCTTCATAGTCCAACTCTCACATCCATATATGACCACAGGAAAAACCATAGCCTTGACTAGACAAACCTTTGTTGGCAAAGTAATGTCTCTACTTTTCAATATGCTATCTAGGTTGGTCATAACTTTCCTTCCAAGGAGTAAGCATCTTTTAATTTCATGGCTGCAGTCACCATCTGCAGTGACTTTGGAGCCCAGAAAAATAAAGTCAGCCACTGTTTCCACTGTTTCTCCATCTATTTCCCATGAAGTGATGGGACCAGAGGCCATGATCTTCGTTTTCTGAATGTTGAGCTTTAAGCCAACTTTTTCACTCTCCACTTTCACTTTCAAGAGGCTTTTGAGTTCCTCTTCACTTTCTGCCATAGGGTGATGTCATCTGGGTATCTGAGGTTATTGATATTTCTCCTGGCAATCTTGATTCCAACTTGTGTTTCTTCCAGTCCAGGGTTTCTCATGATATACTCTGCATAGAAGTTAAATAAGCAGGGTGACAATATAAACCCTCCCAAACAATAATAAACAGTACTGAGGTACTCCTTTAATAAAGGCTGCACTTTAGCAATCTTTGTATCTATAGAGAATTCCAAGTATTAAAAACCAAGTTTTATATTATTTGCTTCCTGACTTTATTTTTGTGGTTCACACTTTTGTTCAGCTCTTTTTCCTATTGCTAAAGAAGGAAATGGCAACCCACTCCATTATTCTTGCCTGGAAAATCCCATGGATGGAGGAGCCTGGTGGGCTACAGTCCATGTGATCACAGAGAGTCAGACACGACTAAGTGACTAACACACACACATGCGTGCGCACACACACACACACACACACACACAAACTATTAGGGGTACATTCTAAGTTACTTCAAAACTATTAGAGGAGTGTTTACCAAAGTGCATCAGCAATTGATGAACAGTTCACAAAATGAATTATTAGGAGAAACATAATTTAGCATTTTTTTTTTTTTTTTGCTCTTCTAAGCAACAGAAAGTTATTTAAATTGTGAATAAATCACTGTTGTAAATGCTGTAGTGGATGCAAAGATAAATGAGACCAGTGATCCCACCCCTTACGTGATCATCAAGTCTGGAGGAGAGTGATGTTTGTGAATAATTTGAGAAGGTGAATGTGGGAGTAAGGGTAAGTGCCCATGAGGTCTCTACGCAGCAGGGGCCAGGCTCAAGCCTCAAGAGTGGGTAACAGCAGTGTGAGGTTGATAGGCTACTTTGAAAGATTGGTCTTAGTAATGTTGATATACATGGTACTTCAAAGTTAGTGTTTTGCTGATGTTCACTCTTTCTCCTTTTGTTTAAAGATTTTTGATTGGGGGATGTTTCCCCTTTCATGTAGTTTTTGGACAATCAAGAGCCTTTTGTGGTTATTACCAGACATGGGGTTGAGCAAGATTGCTTTCAAGCCTGTGTAGACATTTGTTTCATGAGGTAAGAACTTGAGCCAGTGGCTGAGTAGTTCCTAGAATCTCAACTAGTGTTGCTCGGAAATAGATTTAAATTTGAAGTGACAAAGAAAAGCATTATTTGATTTATGTCTAGAATCTCAGGGTTAGCAGTAGCCAAACATAACAAAGAAAAAGCTTAACCTCCACTCAGTTGTTAGCTGTATGCCTGATGCTTCTTGTGAAATCATTTAGTGACAGGAATCAATCACTGTGTTAGTTTTGAAAAAATGACTTGCCTTAAGCATTGTCTAAAATAATTTTTAAAAGGTCATTGTGAAAAAGCCAATATAATTAAAAAATTTAAAATTCATTCAATGACTGTGTTCTTGGATCAATGTTTTGTAATTTAAAAAATTATTTTATAAATTGAGAGAGAATAAAACCTGTGGTATAAAAATTAAGTAAAGACCTGCTCCCAAAGGAGTTATACTAGAAAAGTCTTAAAATGGAGACTGAACATAAGTAGCTATGGCGTTACTAGATCATGTAAGTTTTTGTTTATGGTCTCACAGAGAAACCTTCCTTCCCCAGCCTTCAGTACTTAGAATTGTAGAGTAAATAGTGTCTGGAATTGATTGATGTCTTCACCTGCTTGGGTTTATTCCCCCTCCAACTTGGTTATTCAATTTCCTTTCTTTTTTACAGTTTTATTGCCTTTTTATATATTTATTTTTTCAATTTGAAAAGAAAATCCTCTCTCTTTCATAAATTGTAGCTAGTTACTAGTCCTAACAAATCACCTCTTGTTTAAAACAGTGCTTCCTTGTGTTCTTACTGCTGTATTAACCAGGGGGAAAATATACAGGTTATTGTGTCCCTTTCTTTTGGAAATCAATTATATGGAGATTTACTGAGATATTTCCCTAAAACTTACCAGTTAGCTTTAAACAGAGAAGAAACCTTTAAATATATAGATATCCATATAAATTAAGCATTAATATAGGTGAAACTACAATAAAATGGTAGCAACTTTCTCTTAACTGAGGACAAATACCAGCTGCCTGTGTAGATCTAGTTTGTGATTATTACTTGGGGCTAATGTTTTTAGTTTCCAATTTAGAGTATTATTAGTTTTTGAAACTTTCCCTCCCAAGATTAGCTTTGGTATAATGCCATTACAATACATTTTCTCTGTCAGTTAGGTCATTTAGTATAACTAGTAGGGATTGCAGCTCTAAAATTGGCCTGACTTTTTCAAAATATAATTTGAGTTAAAACTATAAGGTAAATTAAAGGAAAACTGGTAAACAGATGGTGGCTAGACCTACAAACTGATGGAACACTAAAGCAAAAATTATTTTAAAACCTAAAAATAGTTGACCAGATTCTGTATTTTCCTTTATAGACAAAGTATCACATTAAATATCTCCTATTCTGTGACATTTAGAAATGCATTGAAGATCCCTCCATCCTTATTTTTATTAGAAATGACTATTTTTCTTAGAAGACACATTACATTGATGTTACCTTTAACATAAATGCCCAGAAAAGGTCCTTTTCACTGTCTTCCTGGACAGTTATAAAAGATAACTGGATAGTGTGTAGTAGAAGTATAGCAATTTTTAAAACATAGATTTAAATATTGGAAAGGATTGAACTTTTGAAAGAATTTTCTTTGATAATGAAAAATATACAGTAGAAATTCTCAATGTTTTCAAAGGAATTTCTGATTTTTCTTCTGATCCAAAAGTAATTAATTTTCTATTTGAAATGATTAATGGATCTTGGCTTTATAAATAGATGATAGAAAACATGCTATCAAAGGGTATTTTAAGATGGAAATAAAGGAAATTGTTATCTGGCTTTGTTTGTTATAGCTTCTCATCTTGGTTATGAAAGTAAAAGGATGCTCTAATGTTATCCTGTAGTTGTCCCAGAAGCAGTGGCTTTCTGATTTCAGGCCTGAATTATTTTGACTTTTTTCCCCTTAATACTGTATTTTTCAGACAGCATCTCAAGGAACTCTGTGAGGTCAGGGGACAGATGGACTCATCTTTGCTCAGTAGCTCACAATGAATGTAGATCAGCAATATTAACCCCCTAAGTGTTGATAAGGTCTTTGTGTATTACAATGTGTTTTAGTGGCTCAGTTGTGTCCGACTCTTTGCAACCCCACCGACTGTAGCCCACCAGGCTTCTCTGTCCATGGAATCCTCCAGTAAGAATGTTGGAGTGGGTTGCCATTCCCTTCTCTAGGGTATTTCCCTGACCCAGGGATTGAACCTAGATCTTCTGCATTACGGACTTCCCAGGTGGCACTAGTGGTAAAGAACCCGCCTGTCAGTGACACTGGTTCGATCCTTGGATTGAGAAAATCCCCTGGAGGAGGGCCCAGCAACTCGCTCAAGTATTCTTGCCTGGAGAATCCTCATGGACATAGGAGTCCAGTAAGTTGCAAAGAGTCAGACTTAGAATGCACCCACACTCCCGCGTTATAGGCAGATTGTTTACTGTCTGAGCCACCGGGGAAGTATTACAATGAAAGTGAAGGTGGAAGTGGCTCAGTCGTGTCCGATTCTTTGCGACCCCAAGGACTGTCCAGTCCATGGAATTCTTCAGGCCAGAATACTGGAGAGGGTAGCTGTTCCCTCTCCAGAGGATCTTCCCAACCCAGGGAAGGACCCAGGCCTCCCACATTGCAGATGGATTCTCTACCAGCTGAGGCACCAGGGAAGCACAAAAGGTGTCATTAAAAACAGCCCTTAGTATACAAATATATGTATGGCTGAGTCCCTTCACTGTTCACCTGAAACTATCACAACGATTGTTAATCAGCTGTACCCCAACTCAAAAAAAAAAAGTTAAAAAAAACCTATTTACTAACTGTGCATTTTAGTGCACAGTCTTTATATACCAACTGCTGCATTTTAGTGTGTCCGACTCTGTGTGACCCATAACCACATGATCCACCCTGATTCTCCAGGCAAGAACACTGGAGTGGGTTGCTTCCTTCTCCAAGTGGCCTAGTGGTAAAGCATCCATGCCAGGCAGGAGATGGGGGGGTTCCTCTGAGCTTCCGGCCTAAGATCCACCTGCCAATGCAGGAGATGGGGTTCAATCTCTGAGTCAGGAAGATTCCCGGAGAAGAAAAAGGCACCCACTCTAGTATTCTTGCCTGGGAAATCCCGTGGACAGAGGAGCCTGGTGGGCTACAGTCTGTGGGTTCGCAACGAGTCAGACACAACTGAGCCACTGATACTTTCATCTTCTCTTTTGCTAAAAATGTTGTCAAAATACTTCCTTACTTGTTTTCATTTTTAAAAAATTTTTACTTGTTTTTAATAATAAAGGAAACGAGGCACATTTCTAAAGCCCATAATTGCTGCATTGAAAACAAGATTTATTAGAGAAGTTCTATTTGTCTAGTCTATGATACGCTGATTTATATCATGTTTTTCTTCCAAGTCACTACACACAACCAATGGAATAGCTGTGATCCTTTGAAGTGTAATTGTTCCTAGCAAAAACAGTTATCCTGCAATCCTTGTTATAGAACATTTTGTAATGGGAAAGTATGTATAAATATACTCCAAAGAAATATTTAGCAACAGGGCTTTCAATTCTACAAGAAATCCCTGAAGACTCTATACCAGACCCTCGGGGGTTGCAAAGATGAATGAAACTCAGTGCCTATCCTCAAGGACTTTGGTCAACTTATTTGGGGATAAGACCCCACAGTTAGGGAGAATGAAAATAGAGTCAGAGAGACCAAAACCAATGACAGTCACAGACCAAAACCAATGATGAATCCAAGGGTGGAGAGATTGTATGTGGCCAAATAAAATGGTCAGAAAAGACTTTGTGAAGTCAAGGGTTTGTTTTATTGTCAGTGTTTTGAGACATCATTTGTGCCCTTGAAAGATTTGCAGAAGCATCTCCGATGCTTCTGCTGTGCTGTGGTGCCCAGCTGTTCCTGTAGCTCATCATTTCTCTGAAAGAAACTTGGAAAGCCAGTGTGACATGGCTGCCAAGATGTTCTTAGTGCCTCATTTGGGGTAAGTGGGTAGGGTTTCTGTTGAGAGGTAAACATTTAAATTTTGAATGAAGAGAGTTTTATTTGTTGACTGTCTGAATACCTGAGGTTGGGCTCTTAATAATAGCCAAGTGTGTAAGCCTGCTTAAATCATTCCTACTTGTATTAACTTCTTGGTGTTTTCTATTCACTCAAGTTCTGTGTTCTATAAATAACTAGTGGCCTTGTTCAGCCCCTGCATGTGCTGTGTTTCTTCGCTAGAAGTTGTTCACTCCTTCCTGAACGATTTCCTGCTTTTATGTTTTCTTGCTCTCTTCCTTGTTCCCATGGCATCGGGTACTTCAGTCTATTAGGTGTGACTTGTTACATTCTCATTAGATAGAATTCACAAGGATCTCACAAGGCAAAATTGTATGGGGTTATTTGAAACCTTTGTTATTTCTGATTATGTTCCAGGGAGCTTTAATAGCCATCTGGTTAAGATTCCCGCTTATCATCTTGAAAATAGAGAGATCTGCATTTCAGATTGTTTTTAGCACTTGTAAATTCCTCATTTACTTACCTCATCAAATCCCCCTTGAGACTTGGGTAGTTTCAAACTACAGAAGGAAGGCTGCACATGCAGATCGTGTGACTATGTATGTACTGTAGCAGCACTCTGAAAAGAAATTCAAACCTTTTAAAATTCAAAACTTATGCTCAAAACCAAAATTTAAAATCCCAAACTCCATGCTTAGGATTTACATATTATAGATAGGGCCTTGTAGTTGCAGGGCTGGCTGCAGCTGATGAGTGGCTGGCAGCCGTTAGTCAGTGGAACTTCCTTCTCTGGGATCAAGTGTTTTTGAAATAAGAGGAGTCCCTTTTCCTTTTTGTTTTCTGCTGCTCACCCAGCACTCATCTCTCACTCTTTTTGGAGGAATTCTCCAGATCCAAGCTCTTTGTCATTCTCTGGTGCTATCCTTTCTTCTAAAATGTGTTCCAAGCCGTTCTTTATTTTCCCCCTCTTCATATTTGTTAATGCAATCTTCTTCTCATTTCTGCCCCATGAAATCCTGCTCTTTCCTTTAAAATCTAGCAAAAAGCCTATTCCTGTATGAGGTCTTCTAATCCTTTCAGAAAATGTGATCTCGTAGTGGCATATTCTTTTAGTGCTTATTGTATGTGGTATTCTGTGGTTATTTGTATATATCTTACCACCCCTGAGGACAGCCACTGTATCATATAATTTTTAAAATATTCTTTATAGCATATAGCTTAGTATCATGCACATGGTAAGCACTCAGTAAAGATTTTTGAATTTAATGCAATTTGTGAATCCCAAATGTACCACCATCCGTAAAGTAGCAATCAATGGCTGGGAGGCCACAGTTAATATATGATGTCTGCTTCAGTCTCATCCTTCAGCAGGTGGTAAATTGTTGTTCACCCATTTACCACCATGTGGTTCTCATTCATTTCCTTCATTTGTTTTTTTGACTGCACTGGGTCTCAGTTTCAGCATGCAGATCTTTGATCTTCAACGGGCATGCCAGTTCTTTAGTGGCAGCATGTGGGATCTAGTTTCCTGACCAGGGATCCATACCGAGCCCCCTTCACTGGGAGTGGGGAGTTTTTGCCACTGGACCACCAGGAAGTCTCTCATTTCCTTTTTAAAAAAATGTAAAATTTATTTCTGGCTATGCTGGGTCTTCGTTGCTGCACGTGGGCCTTCTCTAGTTGCAGCCAGCAGGGGCTACTCTAGTCGCAGTGCATGTGCTTCTCATTGCGGTGGCTTCTCTTGTTGGGGAGCGCTGGCTCTAGGGTGTGCGGGCTTAGTTGCCCAGCAGCATGTGGAATCCTCTCAGACCAGGGATCAAACCCGTGTACCCTACATTGGCAGGCAGATTCTTAACCACTGAATCAAATCGCTTTTCCCATATAACATCAGTTCAGTTCAGTTCAGTCTCTCAGTCATGTCTGACTCTTTGCGACCCCATGGATTGCAGCACGCCAGGCCTCCCTGTCCATCACCAACATCAGGGGGTGCTTAATCTGAACTAAGATATTTGTCTTCTTCTGGTCTGTTTTTTCTTAAAGCTGGTAATAGGCAATAGGACCACGAAGTTGGTAGAATCTGTGATTTAAGATCAGATTAAAACTAGATAGATGCATTTTTAGGTAGCAGTCCAAGGAATTAGGGGGGTAAGAATGTTGCAACATCTTCAACAACTTTTTTTTTTTTTAATCCAGCACTGGAATTGGAAGAGGTCAGAACTGTAAAGAGGCCAGATGATTGCTTAAAAACACCTCTTAGATTGCAACAGAACTTGACTAGCAGAATAAGCTCCATCCAAATTTTCTGAAGAAATTATCTGAGGGAATTATAAAGTCAGTTGCATAGTAAAGGGGTTCCTTGGGTAAGGTTCATATTCAAATTTGAATTACTATAAAAGTGCCTTGAGTTATTTATGCTTATTATATCCATTTGTGCTTATGAGAGAGAGTCAGGGTGGGAGGGAGGGAAGGAGAGAGAAAAAAAGAAAAGGGAGCCTGATTGTGTTCTCTGGAGCTTGGGGAACAGAGAGGACCATGTAACATTTATGCCAGAGGAATCTCAAGGGAAGAAGCTGGCTGATGGAGACAGTGGCAGAGTAGAGAACAGTGGGTGGGGACTCTGTTTTCCCACTGACAGTGGGCTGGAGATATTCCATGGAATTGTAAGTTACCATCCAGAGAAGGTATGCTGGCATTGGTCACAGATGGGTCAGGGAGCACATATGTGGGTGGAGCAGACATCTTTGGGCATTTGAATGGCAAAGCAATATAGGTATTTGTAGGGCAGTTAAGAATTTCTCTGGTTGCTCAGATGGTAAAGAATCTTCCTGCAAAGCAGGAGACCCGGGTTTGATCCCTCGGTCAGGAAGATCCCTGGAGAAGTGAATGGCTGAACTTTCTCTGTGGATAAAGGAGCCTGGCAAGCTACAGTCCATGCGGTCGCAGAGTCAGACATGACTGAATGACCAACACATTAAGACTTTCTCTGCCTCCCCCAAGGGGGTCACAGGCAACTGCACAGGAGCCACTAGGATGTATCAAGGAAAGCTGCTAGTCAAGAGAAGAGAAAACATCAGGTCTGAGCCAGGGGAGGGTGACACTCTATTTTGAATGAAGTACGGAATTTGTTTTCTATGTGAACTGGGTATTTAATTCCGGAATTGAGACTCTTTTAGAGACTTTTCATTATCCAACAACACCTAGCACACAACTGTGAGGCCTTAGATTTAAATCCAGAGGAAGATTCGGCCTGCCTGAATAGATTTGCAGGGCTCCTCTGTCCATGGGATTCTCTAGGCAAGAATACTGGAGTGGGTTGCATTTCCTTCTCCAGGAGATCTTCCCAACCCAGGGATTGAACTCACGTCTCCTGTGGCTCGTGCATTGGCAGGCGAATTCTTTATCACTGAACCACCAGAAGGGAGGAAAAGTTGCTTTATGACTTTTGTGTACTGTACTCTGTGTCCTCAGTCTTATCTCTTCGCCTGACATTAAAGTCCTTGAGGGTGAGACCTTGGAAATTAGAGGGAGTTGATGTCTTTCTGGAGAAGGAGATGGCAACCCACTCCAGTTATTCTTGCCTGGAAAATCCCAAGGACAGAGGAGCCTGGCAGGCTTCAGTCCGTGGGGTCGCAAAGAGTTGAACACAACTGAGTGACTGAGCGTGCATGTCCTGATGTCTTACCCCACGTCTTAGTCATCTTTGTATATTGTGCAAAGCTTAATATACCCATTTGTTCAATATGTATGTATCAAATGAATATTTGGTTGTGAGACTAAAGCAAAGCATGACCTTTAAAAAGCATAAAAGTACAGTGATTTTTTAAAAAGAATTTTAAATTTTAGAGTCATTTTAGATATACAGAAAAATGACAGAGATAGCACATAGAGTTCCTACATTCCTCATGCTCAGCTTCTCCTTTTGTTAACATTTTATGATTTTAGTATGGTATATTAGGCTCCAGTCCATGGGGTCGCTAAGAGTTGGACACGACTGAGCGGCTTCACTTTCACTTTTCACTTTCATGCATTGGAGAAGGAAATGGCAACCCACTCCAGTATTCTTGTCTGGAGAATCCCAGGGACAGGGGAGCCTGGTGAGCTTCTGTCTATGGGGTCGCACAGAGTCGGACACGACTGAAGTGACTTAGCAGCAGCAGCAGCAGCATTTGTCACTACTGATGAACGAGTGATTGCTTTTTATATGTGCAAATTCTACTTCTTACAGTAGGAGGAAATAAAGGAAAACCTCATAGTATTTATTGCAAAGAGTAGTCATTTTGATTTGTGAATCAAGTGTTTATACCAAGTATTTGTTAAACTTCTTCATGAGTTTGCTTTATATAAGTAATGTGCTTCCTAATTTCAGTTATAAATCAAAATATATTGCAAAATTCCTAGCAAGTCATATCACTCAGTCCCTTGACCCTTGAATTTCACAAAGTAGTTATGCTTTTCTTTAAAATGGTTAAGGAGGAACTTGATATTTATGAGAGCTGTCATTTTCTTTATTCCATGATGGATTGTTTCCTGTTGCTGCCAGAAATAACACGAATTAAAAGTTATGATTATTTTTGGTTCAGGTGGTTGTATACCAAACCAAAAATATCAGGAGATAATCAAGTAAAACTCTTTAACCTAAGAAATTTTCCTCCTTGTATACCAGCCTGAATATTTTTGATCCAAACAAATTGTGTGATCTTTCTCACAAGATAGTCATTTAATGTAAGAAAAATATTTGAAAAACCAAAGTCTAAAATAAATTCAAGCAACAGAATGAATTTTATATTCATAATGTGATACACACTTTGCTGTTTGCCAGAACTGTATTTGGTGATCTGTTATTTAATTTTTTTGTGTTCACAAACACAGTTTAAAGCATTAACGTGAACAGTGCCAAGGTTAGAAGTACTTTCAAATGGTATGTCTATGTAAAAATGGCTTGATAAACTTGTTTTTGCAGAATGTAATGACCCTGAGGGAAATTTCATCAATCTAAAACTTTTTCTAGTGTTAGCCATTCTCAGCAGTGTGGTAGTCACTGGGTCTCTTACATCATAACTGCTACCAGTACTGGTGACTGACTGCGATTGAATGTCTTATGTCTCTCCAAACTCAATGTGTCTAAAATGAATTCATCTCTTAAAGTCTTGATTATTTCTTCTGACATTCCTCTTTAATCTGTGGTAGTAACCACCCTTATGGCAGAAAGTGAAGAGGAACTAAAAAGCTTCTTGATGAAAGTGAAAGTGGAGAGTGAAAAAGTTGACTTAAAGCTCAACATTCAGAAAACGAAGATCATGGCATCTGGTCCCATCACTTCATGGCAGATAGATGGGGAAACAGTGTCAGACTTTATTTTTGGGGGCTCCAAAGTCACTGCAGATGGTGAGTTCAGCCATGAAATTAAAAGACACTTACTCCTTGGAAGAAAAGTTATGACCAACCTAGATAGCATATTGAAAAGCAGAGACATTACTTTGCCAACAAAGGTCCATCTAGTCAAGGCTATGGTTTTTCCAGTGGTCATGTATGGATGTGAGAGTTGGACTGTGAAGAAAGCTGAGCACTGAAGAATTGATGCTTTTGAACTGTGGTGTTGGAGAAGACTCTTGAGAGTCCCTTGGACTGCAAGGAGATCCAATGAGTCCATTCTAAAGGAGATCAGCCCTGGGTGTTCTTTGGAAGGAATGATGCTAAAGCTGAAACTCCAGTACTTTGGCCACTTCATGTGAAGAGTTGACTTATTGGAAAAGACTCTGATGCTGGGAGGGATTGGGGGCAGGAGGAGAAGGGGACAACAGAGGATGAGATGGCTGGATGGCATCACCGACTCGATAGATGTGAGTCTGAGTGAACTCCAGGAGTTCATGATGAACAGGGAGGCCTGGCGTGCTGTGATTCATGGGATTGCAAGGAGTCGAACTCGACTGAGCGACTGAACTGAACTGAACTGAGTTCAGTGACCTCTCCTCAAACCTCATACTTTACCATGATTTTCTTTCTTTCCACCCTTGCATTCAAACATTCTTCACATTTTGACTTTGAATAGTCTTTGTATGCATTTCTTCCTTTTACTTCCAAATCCTTAGTCCAGAGCTGGATCACCTCATATCTGAATTATTGACATAGCAACCTAACTAGTCTAATTGTGTCTATTTTCTCTAAGTATTTCCATCAGTTCAACATACTAAAAATCTTTCAGTGGATGGTGCTTCCTTCTTCTAGAATGTGATATGGGCTTCTCAGTCTGATTTTGTAGGCAGCTCACCTCTTAGTCCACTTTACTGAGAACTGTTCTTTTGCCATGCTCCTGAGTTTTTTCATATGTAGGAGATTTCAGTGCTCTTTATTGAGACTTTCTACAATGAACTAGTGTTTGTTTAATAAAGTCAACTCTTTTAACAGCATCATCCAGGACTCAGTTGGAATTGTCCACCAGCTTAGGTGTAGACTCCTCCTTGTCTCACATAAAAAAACTGAGAATATACTCAGGCAAGCTGACTCATTTATCCTTGCTGTCCTGTGCTTAGTCACTTCAGTTTTGCCTGACTCTTTGCAATCCCAACTGTAGCCCTCCAGACTCCTCTGTCCACAGGATTCTCCAGGCAAGAATACTGGAGTGGGTTGCCATGCCCTTCTCCAGAGGATCTTCCTTACCCAGGGATTGAACACCGGTCTCTTATGTCTCCTGCATTTCATGTAGATTCTTTACCCACTGAGCTATCTGGGAAACCATCTTTATTCTTCTGAAGATTTTTAGGATTAAGTAAAGTTAGTATTGCAAGTAGAGGTAATACTTTTTGAGCCCTAGGGTCTTAAGAGACACTGTTAACATCCTGTGCTTGCGGGTATTGCTACAGTATTATACAACAATTCCAGCATTGTTCTTTCTAAACATTTTCTTTGTTCAAAATGTCCCAGCTTCTGAAGCATTTTTGGAAAAGTCCTTACCCTCAAATGTTTGTAAGCTTGAGAGGGATCCTAAAGGCCTCATGGGGCAAAGGCTTTTGTTGGTATATCATATACTGATATATAATTATATCAGAATACTGATAATGTTAATTGGGTTTTACAGAAGACCTCATGTTTCCTACCAAGTGATAACTAGTTTCATTTTGTTACATTACATTGTAAAGGTGGGAAGAATGATAGTGTGTGTTTTATTTACTCTAATTATCTGCATTAAAATTTGAGTTGTTGTCATGTTTACCATCTGTTTGCCTTTTGGGCTCAGTAAAGCAAAGTAACGGGGAAGGCAATGGCACCCCACCCCAGTACTTTTGCCTGGAAAATCCCATGGATGGAGGAGCCTGGTAGGCTGCAGTCCATGGGGTCGCTAAGAGTCAGACATGACTGAGCGACTTCACTTTCACTTTTCACTTTCATGCACTGGAGAAGGAAATGGCAACCCACTCCAGTGTTCTTGCCTAGAGAATCCCAGGGACGGGGGACCCTGGTGGGCTGCTGTCTCTGGGGTCGCATGGAGTCAGCCACGACTGAAGCGACTTAGCAGCAGCAGCAGCAGCAGCAGCAAAGCAAAGTAAAGAAGAGCTTTGAAGAAGAATATTTAAATCACTTGCAAAATATACTGCATAGCATTAGGGTACTTTTGGCTTCTTTATCTCTATGGACTTATATAGCCTTTGCCACTTGGAGCCATGGTCTGTGTGAAGTGTCTGGCATTTGAGATTGGTGAAAGTATTTTATATCAATGCTTGAAATATAGGTTGTGAACTTCCCCTTTCAGTACTTTTAAGGCAGTTGATTTCACTATTAATTTCCATGTGGTTGTTCTGAAACAAAACAGGTGTTTAATTTTTTGACTGCACATCATGTAATAGTGTTCTTCGTGGTGTGCCGTGACCTATCTTCTTAAGCAAATATAGCATGTGTGGAGTTTATTTATAGTTTTGACCTCTAGTCTCCATTGGCTCCTAGTTTATTTGGGGCATAATTCACTAGGGCTATGGGTTGCAATTGTTAAGGGGTCAGCTGAGGAAAAGGAGACAGAAGGCACACTGTCCTACTGTGTATAACACTGAGGTGTGTCCACCTGCAGATTTCTATACACATTAAGGGAGGGTGTGGTTTCAGCAGACCCTAGAGGAAGACAGACTGAACAAGTTTGAGTATGAAAGGGGGAGATAATATAGAAAAGTTTTGAAAATGTATTAAATAGAGCTAATTGGAGTTACCATTTATTGAGTGATTATCACCAGCATACACTGTTAAGAGCTTTATGTATATCAGCTTATTTAAAGCTCACAACAGCATTCCCAGAGGACTTTGATTTCCTTTGAACAAAATAGTTTAGGTCTGTGGCAAATAGGGATAAAGTAAACAAGAATGAATTTGGGGAACAAATATTAAAATCCTGAAACTAAGGAAATTTTTTATAAATTCTGTGAAGTAGATTGGAACATTTAAAAGGTTTGCATCAGATTCATTTCCCCCAGAGGTGACAGAACAGGATAAGGATAAATTGACAGTAGTATCTTAACATCCTAAGATTAGAAGGGACTTTTATAGCTATCTGGAAAAGGGGGTTGAAAAATTCATTAATTGATGTTATACAGATATCTAAAAGATGGATTACAGAGAACATTTATGCCCTTTTTGAAAATGTTTTTAGGCAGCAGAATATTAGTTTGTTAAAGAGATTTATGGGTTTGTCCCTTAAAGCTATATTTAGGGGTTTGTTTACTTTACTATGAAACTTCACCAAGAATTAGTCTGAATCAAACTGTGCACTTCAAGCTGGAGTGAACTAACCATCTTGTAAAAATTCAAGAAGGGCTCAAATACTTTAAATTATCTATCAACTAGAGTATTTTGAAGGAAAAAAAAAAGTCTAGTGAGTATTTCTGAATGAATCCACACTGGAAAAGAATCAAATGTTTTCTAAGACTACTGAAATGAATTTATACCAACTGAAATTATAGTCATTTTCTTAAATTGAGGCAGTTGACAAACTTCCTTGACAGAAGTGAAAAAACACTTTTAAGAAATGAATTTAAAAAACTAGAAACAAATTGTACATATTAATTATAGAAAAAAAATTTGAAAACAGATTTAGCAATGATGAAAAAAATTGCCCATAACCTACCATCATACTATGAATGTTGATAAGATTCTGTTTGTTGATTCATTAACTGTTTAAAAAAACACGTATGTGTATAATTATGTACACACACATGCATATATTCAAAGTAAAACATCTAATAAAATTTTCTTGAGGGTAAGACTGATAACTTACCAGTAGCTCTTTCTGAAAAACTGGAATTTTAATATATTTGGATGCAAGGGAGTGAGAAATGGAGAAAGAGAATCTAGAGTTTGCTCTAGGTGAAATGATTAAGACCAGAAATTTCCATCTGGCAATAAACAAGCCAAAAATGATGTTAAAAAAAAAATTACATTTACACTAGCATGAAAAAGAACAAAATAGGAATAAATTTAGGAAAAGAAGTACAAGACTTGCTCATTAAAAGCTACAAAATGTTATTGAAACACAATGGGATCTACTAAATGGCAATTCATCTTTGTTCATGGATTGGAAAAATTAGTATGGCTAAAATGGCATCCTCAAGTTGATCAAGATATTCAATGCAATCACTTTTGGAATCCCGAGGGCTTGTTTTTTTTTTTTTTTTTTTGCAGAAATTGGCAAACTTATCCTGAAATTCAGGAGACCTAGGATTCTAAAAGCATTAAAAAAAATTACAAAGTTGGAGGTCTCACATTTATCAGTTTCAGAATACAAAGTTATAGTAATCAAGACAATGTGGTCCTCACATCAAGATAGACATATGGATCTATAGAACAGAATTCCAAGACAAGAAATAAACTCTTACATTTATTGTAAATTAACTTTTGGCTAGAGTGCTGAAGCAATTCAGTGGGGAAATAAATTATCTTTCCAACGAGTGGTGCTGGGAAAGCTGTATTGTTGTTGTTGTTTTAGTTGCTAAGTCATGTCCAACTCCTTAGCGACCCCATGGACTGTAGCCACAAGGATGAACTTGCAGCCTATTTCACACAGTATCCAAAAATTAACTTAAAGTGGATCATAGATCTAAATGTAAGAGGTAAAACTATAAAATTCCTAGAATAAATGTGGGAGCAAATCTAAAGAACTATTACCACTCAATAATAAAGACAAATCATCTGATTAAAAATGGGCAAAGTATTTCAATGGCATTTTCTCCAAGGAGATATGCAAGTGGTCAAATGCTCAGTGTCTTTTGCCATTATTGAAATGCAAATCAAACACACAAATTATTACTTGACACCTACCCAGGCAGCAATGACAAAAAAGACAGACAGTAACAAGTGTTGACAAAGAAGTAGAGTCAGTGGAACCTTCACACACTGTTGACAGGAATGTAAAACACTAATCATTCAGCCGCTATGGGAAATAGTCTGGAATTGCTCAAAAGGTTAAACATAGAGTTACCATATTACTCAACAGTTCCAAGAGAAATGAAAACATAGTGTATGCAAAACTTACAGATAAATGTTCATAACAGCATTGTTCATAGCAGCCAAAAAGTGTAAACCACTCAAATGCCCTTTAAGTGATGAATAGAGAAACAAAAGTGTTATGCTTATACAATGGAATATTATTTGGCAATAAAAAGGAATGAAGTTTATGAATTACTAATACATGCTACAACATAGATGGATCTCAAAAAGTGCTAAGGGAAAGGAACTAGTCATAAAAGACCATATTGTGTAACAACCATTTATGTAAAATAATAAAAACTGTGAATCGAGAAAATAAATTAGTGGTTTCCAGGAGTTGGGTGAGATGGGGAAGGCTGAGGATTTGGAAGTGTAACTGGTAACAGGTACAAGGTTTCTTTCTGGGGTGTTGAAAATGTTCTAAAATTGGGTAATGATGATGACTGCAGTGAAAGAGGGGAGTGAAGAAGCTGGCTTAAAACTCAATATTCAAAAAACTAAGATCATGGCATCGAGTCCCATCACTTCATGGCAAATAGATGGGGAAACAATGACAGACTTATTTTCTTGGGCTCCAAAATCACTGCAGATGGTGACTATAGCCATGAAATTAAAAGATACTCCTTGGAAGAAAAGCTGGGACCAAACTAGGCAGCATGTAAAAAACCAGAGACATTAGTTTGCTGACAAAGGTCCATCTAGTCAAAGCTATGGTTTTTCCAGTGGTCATGTATGGATGTGAGAGTTCGATCATAAAGAGAGCTGAGCGCCAAAGAACTTATGCTTTTGAACTGTGGTACAGGAGAAGACTCTTGAGAATCTCTTGGACTGCAAGGGAGATCCAACCAATCAATCCTAAAGGAAATTAGTCTTGAATACTCATCAGAAGGACTGATGCTGAAGGTGAAGCTCTAATACTTTGGCCACCTGATAAGAAGAACTGACTCATTGGAAAAGACCCTAATGCTGGGAGGAGAGGAGGAGGAGAAGGGGATGACAGAGGATGAGATGATTGGATGGCATCAGCAACTCGATGGACATGAGTTGGGGCAGGCTTCCAGAGTTGGTGATGGACCAGGAAGTCTGGCATGCTGCAGTCCATGGTGTTGCAAAGAGTCAGACACGACTGAGCCACAGAACTGAACTGACCTGATGACTGCATAACTTTGTTAATACACTAAAAATGAATGAATTGTATGCTTTAAAAAGGCAAAATTTGGGCTATGTAAATTATATATTCATAAGACTGTTTAAAAATGCAGTAGCTTATTTTGTGAGATTTCCTGGCTTATTCTCTTCTTTTCTCTGGACCTTCTCTTTCCTTTTCCTGTTCTACTTAAGTTTGATTTCACGTCTAGCAGTTTCTTGTCCGTCTGAGTTCCCATCTTGAGTGTGAGTGCCGAGGGGAGCAGTTTCCAGAGTTTAGCCCCTTAGACTCGGTCATCGGCTTTCTCATTCATCTGTTTTTGGAGTAGCCAAAAGCCTTCCAGTTTCAGTTGCTGCTCTGACGTTGGCCAGCCAGGCTTTGTAGTAAGTGAAATCAAGTGAAGTCGCTCAGTCGTGTCCGACTGTTTTTGCGATCCCATGGACTGTAGCCTACCAGGCTCCTCAGTCCATGGAATTTTCCAGGCAAGAGTACTGGAGTGGGTTGCCATTTCCTTCTCCAGGGGATCTTCCCAACCCAGGGATCGAACCCGGGTCTCCTGCACTGCAGGCAGACACCTTACTGTCTGAGCCACCTACCTGTTGGTTACTCTGGTTCTCAGGCTCCTTAGTCACCTTACTGCTTCACTTTCTTTCTTTCTTTAGAGATTCAGGGACTGTGCAAGTCTTGTAGTGCATGTGATTTCTACCAAATGATTTGTATTTTTTGGATTCAAGAAGATACTCTCTTACCTGGTTTTGTTGTGGATGTTGTCCAGGGTTTTGGTTTTGGTATCAGTTGTTCTGTTTTCATGCGGAGATTTGGAAAGATTCAAAGCTATGCTTCCATTGCTATGACTACCATTTTTCTAGAATGCAGAAATGTAACCTTTCTGACTACTTGAGGAAGAGATTTGGAAAGAATTAGTCTGGCAAAAACAGGACATCCTCCTGGAGATTTAAATGTCCTTGAAGGAAGAGCCTGTGGCTCATTGGCCTTCTAAATCCAGCACCTAGCACAGGCCATGGCTTAGGATAACACCCAGATAAACATGTGTTGAGTGAATAGAAGTGCAGAGCAATGAACGACTTCTTGAAGGAGAGCACGCTAGAATTTGTAGCCAGCATCCTCTTACCAGTGTTGACAAATGGGAGCCTGTTTGGATGGCTTCCTCTCCTTACACATGTAGATCAGAAACATGTCTGAAGCTTTGGGCAGCTATTCAACTGCATTACCTGCTTCAGTTTATCAAGAACTATTGAGAAATGATAAGAATTGTAAGTTTTCAATATTCTTAGGGTGTTGATGATCTAGGTTGCCTGAATTCTAGAAGTACCTGAATGAAGGTGTTAGATCCTTCATTGTCCCTGAGCTGTTGGGTCTCTGTCCCAGAAGTCTTAGATTCTCTTAGGTCCATCATAGCCTTAGATTCATTTTCTAACCCTACACTAAACTACACTAAATAATCTTTCTTGTGGGTAAATAAACCACATGTGTAGAGGAACCAGAGATCAAATTGCCAACATCCGCTGGATCATGGAAAAAGCAAGAGAGTTCAAGAAAAACATCTATTTCTGCTTTATTGACTATGCCAAAGCCTTTGACTGTGTGGATCACAATAAACTGTGGAAAATTCTGAAAGAGATGAGAATACCAGACCACCTGATATGCCTCTTGAGAAATTTGTATGCAGGTCAGGAAGCAACAGTTAGAACTGGACATGAAACAATCAGATCAGATCAGTCGCTCAGTCGTGTCCGACTCTTTGCGACCCCATGAACTGCAGCACGCCAGGCCTCCCTATCCATCACCAGCTCTCGGAGGTCACTCAGACTCACATTCATCGAGTCAGTGACGCCATCCAGCCATCTCATCCTCTGTCGTCCCCTTCTCCTCCTGCCCTCAATCCCTCCCAGCATCAGAGTCTTCTGCAATGAGTCAACTCTTCGCATGAGGTGGCCAAAATACTGGAGTTTCAGCTTTAGCATCATTCCTTCCAAAGAAATCCCAGGGCTGATCTCCTTCAGAATGGACCGGTTGGATCTCCTTGCAGTCCAAGGGACTCTCAAGAGTCTTCTCCAACACCACAGTAGACTGGTTCCAAATAGGAAAAGGAGTTCGTCAAGGCTGTATATTGTCACCCTGTTTATTTAACTTATATAGAGTACATCATGAGAAACGCTGGACTGGAAGAAACACAAGCTGGAATCAAGATTGCTGGGAGAAATATCAATAACCTCAGATATGCAGATGACACCACCCTTATGGCAGAAAGTGAAGAGGAACTCAAAAGCCTCTTGATGAAAGTGAAAGTGGAGAGTGAAAAAGTTGGCTTAAAGCTCAACATTCAGAAAACGAAGATCATGGCATCTGGTCCCATCACTTCATGGGAAATAGATGGGGAAACAGTGGAAACAGTGTCAGACTTTATTTTTCTGGGCTCCAAAATCACTGCAGATGGTGACTGCAGCCATGAAATTAAAAGACGCTTACTTCTTGGAAGGAAAGTTATGACCAACCTAGATAGCATATTGAAAAGCAGAGACATTACTTTGCCAACAAAGGTTTGTCTAGTCAAGGCTATGGTCTTTCCTGTGATCATGTATGGATGTGAGAGTTGGACTGTGAAGAAGGCTGAGCGCTGAAGAATTGCTGCTTTTGAACTGTGGTGTTGGAGAAGACTCTTGAGAGTCCCTTGGACTGCAAGGAGATGCAACCAGTCCATTCTGAAGGAGATTAGCCCTGGGATTTCTTTGGAAGGAATGATGCTAAAGCTGAAACTCCAGTACTTTGGCCACCTCATGGGAAGAGTTGACTCATTGGAAAAGACTCTGATGCTGGAAGGGATTGGGGGCAGGAGGAGAAGGGGATGACAGAGGATGAGATGGCTGGATGGCATCCCTGACTCGATGGACGTGAGTCTGAGTGAACTCTGGGAGTTGGTGATGGACAAGGAGGCCTGGCGTGCTGCGATTCATGGGGTCTCAAAGAGTCGGACATGACTGAGTGACTGATCTGATCTGATCTGATAGGATAGTACCTTGCCATGCAGGATCTTTTTAATCTGATACAGGGGAAAACTGCCTGATCTTTCCTGAGCTCTCTGTTTCTATAATAAATCACTTTTATTTATTCTCTTCTCCTAGGAACTTTGAAAACTTAGTAAATAGAGCTGTATATCTTAAAAAGAAGAATTTCCTCAGGTCCTGTCATTCTCCTGAAATTTCTTAGTTGCACTGGGCTGGCCATGCCGTGTCTTTCCCCAGTCTCTTAGCCTCATCACCACTCACTTCCCAGGGTTCCATTTTCTTGGTGCTCTGTGTTTCACTGCATTTAGTTTGATGAAATTGTGCTGAGATAGAAATGGAATTTTAAGACATAAAATGTCTTGCCTGTTATTTGTGTTTTTACAAAGACTTGCAATGCTTTAACTCGGAGAAGTTGAGTTGAGTAGAAACATGGGTACCTTTGCCATTTTTCAAGTCCAGATGATGTCCGGTGATCTTCAACATAATAAAAAATGTAGAAAATACAAGGAGCACAGCATTCACTGTGAGTAGCTGTGAAGATGATTACTGTTACATCTCTGGGTTGTACTCTTGGATAGGTTTCTTCACAGATTCTCTTGAGATATGTGTATCAAATCAGCTTATTAAAAAATGAAGGAACATGTGGGCATATTGCCTTAAAGTTGGCTGCCTTTAGACACTGCAGCTGTTGGAAAGGCCTGAGTGAACTAATTAAATTATGGCAGAAAAACCCCTCTCTCTGACATTAGTTAGTACTTGCCATGAACACCCTTCTTAAAATACTGGTGGTTGGGGAGAGAAAGATGTGCAAAGAATACAGACAGCTGCATTTATTTTCAATTTGAAAAAGGAACTAAACATACAAAAATGCCATTTGCATTCTTGAAAGCTGAGTAAAGAATTGTAATCTTGGTATGCCATTTCTGAAACTTTTTGAAACTTCCTTCTTTTGGTTTACTCTTTGCAAGTCTGCCCAATTTTGTATATGGTGGTTAGTTTAACTCTTTAAACTGGTGAATTTTTGGCTTAAAGCTTCCCTATATTTTAAAGTGCTTTTTAAAATGATAAAAGATGCTTATGGCAAAATTGATGTAATATGAAAAAGTGAAATGAAAGTGTTAATCATTTCAATTTTTCATATTATATAAACTTTCCATAAGCATCTTTTATCATTTTTAAAGAGCATTTTAAAATATAGAGAAGCTTTATGGTGAAGTTTATATAATATATCAATGTATAAGCAGTAAGAAAGCCAAAAATCAACTTCCCTTTTAATTCTCTTTTCCTTCAGGAAGTTTCAGACTGATGCACACCCTTCTAGGCTTAAAAAAAATACATATATGAAATTGATTTGACATTTATATATTCTATTTATAAAAATTGTGCCTACCATTTACACTGTTTGGCAACTTGATTTTTTTTTCACTCAATAGTTCATTATCTTTTCTCCACATAAATTAGAATTTAATGAGCTGAATTCTCCCTTTTCATATACATAATGGTATATTGCATGTTTCCCTATATATAAGAAAGATGTCAGAAAGAATGACAGCCCTACCCAAACAGTTTGCCCTTCTCTGTCTCTAGCCTGAATAGATGCACCAGTACCTAGAAGTCATTCAACAGCTGTCAAATCAATTACACGGCTGCTGGTGACAAGAGGAGAAGCAACAGCTGGTAGACAAGTGTAGCCACCCCATTTCTGAGCATGGGAGGAGGGACAGCAGATGACATATTTCTGCTATTGTTCCATTTGTAACTGTATGATTTCTTTTTAGGTGTTTCCTTTTATAATAATATAAATGATTTTAGTGAAGCAGTTTTTTTTTAATTTCTTTTTTAATTTTTTTTTTAAATTTTATTTTGCTTAACTTTACAATATTGTATTGCTTTTGCCATACATCAAGATGAATCCGCCACAAGTATACATGTGTTCCCCATCCTGAACTCTCCTCCCTCCTCCCTCCCCATACTTTCAAAAAGTGATTTAGGTCAATGACAGAAGAAAAAAATTACTCATAGACCCTCATTATTCAACTTAATTATTGTTAACATTCTGGTTAACATTTTGTTATATTTCTTTTTTCCCATGTTGTCTCTTAAATATGTTGGAAACAGTACTTTCCTTCTGTGACCTTTCTCCTCAAAACCCATCATAACCATGAGAAAAAAATAAGGAAAGTCCCAATCAAGGAATATTTTACAAAATGCCTTGTGTGTCTTAAAACTATAAATAACAAGGAAAATATGAGATACTGTCACAACCAAGGGTGCTTCAGGAAATATGACTACTAAATGTGATGTGAGATCCTGGAACAGAAAAGGACATTTGGGAAAATCCAAGGCCATCTGAATAAAGCATGTAGTGTTAGTCGCTCAGTTGTGTCCAACTCTTTGCAGTCCATGGACTGTAGCCCGCCAGACTCCTCTGTCCATGGGATTCTCCAGGCAAGAATACTGGAGTGGGTTGCCATGCCCTTCTCCATGGAATCTTCTCAACCCAGGGGTTATACCCGGCTGTCCTGCATTGCAAGCAGATTCTTTACCATCTGAGCCACCAGGAAAGTCCCTGAATAAAGCATGGACTGTGGTTAATAAAAATGTATCATTATAGGCTGATTAATAGTGATAAGTTCACCATGCTAGAGGAAGATGTTAACCACAGGAGAAATTGGTTTTAAATTATATGAAAGCCTTCATATTACCTTGACATTTTTTTCTGTAAATCTAAAACTATTCTAGAATAAAACAAAAAAAGAATTATGTTGTAATGATACCATGTATACAGTTTTGTATTCTACTTTTTCTTACTGTGTCATCTTTTCAAAAACTAATGATTGTTTTTATTACTCAGAATGAATACACTGTAATTCACCTATTTCTTTCATGTGAGATATATATATCATATAAATTGTTTCTAATAGTTAGTAATGCTCTGGTGAATGACTGTATCCTTGTTCTAAAAGGATTTTTGAAAAAATAATTTATTTTTAAGACAAACTTAATAATTTTCAGAAAGATTTCTATATTTAATTTGAGGTGGTGGTGGCTAGATTCCTAAGTGCAGTTAAGAAGTTAAAAAGTCAAGTTGTATGAAGATATTAAATATTTTGCCCAATTGTTTTATGAAAGCCTATTCTTAATTACAGTTATACCATCAAGAGCTCATTTTACTGGATCTTCTCCAGCACTGTGTATAATTTTTTTTTAATGATCTTTTCCAAAACTAACATATTCTTGATTTAATCTATATTTCTTTATTTTTCAATTATCTTTATTTTACCACTTCTCCTAAGAATAATCTGCTCATGATTAGAAAATTGGCAGAAGACCTGAATAGACATTTTTTCAAAGACGACATCAGATGGCCAACAGGCATATGAAAAGATGTTCACCATCACTAATCATCAGAGAAATGCAAATCAAAACCACAATAAGATAGCGCCTTGCACCTGTCAGAATGTCTATCATCCAAAAGACCACAAATAACAAATATTGGCAAGGTTGTGGGGAAAGAGAACCTTAGTATTCTGTTGGTGAGACTGTAAATTGGTGCCATCACTCTGGAAAACATTATGGATGTTTCTCAAAAAATTAAAAATAGAGCAACTATATGATCTAACAGTTCTGTGATTGAGTATGTCTGAAGAAAATGAAAACATTACTTCAAAAAGATACATGCACCCCAGTGTTCATAGCAGCATTTGATTACAATAGCTAAGATATGGAAACAACCTGAATGTCTATCAACAGATGAATGGATAAAGAAAATATGATGATATACATAGTGGAATACGACGCAGCTGTAAAAGAGAATGAAATTATGCCATTTGCAGCAACATGGATGGACCTAGAGGGTATTATGTTTAGTGAAGTAAGTCATGCAGAGAAAGATAAATACTGTTTGTTATCACTTAGATGTGGAATCTAAAACATAAAGCAAACGAATGAATATAACAAAACCAAAACAGACTCACAGAGAACAAACTAGTGGTTACCAGCTGGAAGAGAGAAACGGGAATAGGCAAGATAGGCGTAGGGGTAACGAGGCACAAACTGCTAGGTATAAAAAAAATAAGCTACAGGGATATATTGTACAGCACAGGGAAATGTAGTCAATATTTTATAACAATTTAAATGGAGTATGATCTATAAACAGATTGAATCACAATGTTATGCACCTGAAACTGATATAAAGTGAATCAACTATACATCAGTAAAAAAAGGATTATACATTCATATCCTTTGTCCTACTTGAATATGTGTTTTTCTTCTCAATTTGTTTGAGTTCTTTAAATGGTAAACACAACAAATTTAACAGAAAACACAGAAAGGTGAAGTATTGGATTCTTTTATAATAATGTCATAGTACACCTAGGAAGAGGAAAAAGTATAAATTCCTGGGATAAAATCTAATGCAATTGAAATTTATATCATAAGAGATATAGAAATGATAGTAATCAGATCATGTTGTAAATCTAAAACAGTGTTGTATATCAATTATATCCCAACAAAACTAGGTAAAAAGCAAATAATAGTAAGTAGTAAATTACTTTCTTTGTATATATATATTATTTTGCAACAACATGTGAATTTTGAAAATGTTGGCGTATTTAGCAAAATTATTTACACTTGTCCTTATTCATTAAGGTATCTACCAGATCAAAATTAGTAAAAATTTACTAAATTGTGAACATGGTAATGTGCAAAAAAAAAAAAAAAAAAAAAAAACCAAACCACACAACCCTCACAGTCTTTCAGAATGTATTTTAAGCAATATAAGTAATGGATATCATAATAAAAACATTTTGTTTAGCAATGATAAAAGCCAGTTGTTAGTGAACATTTTTATTACTACCTGTGAAATTAGAACTAATAATTATTTTCATGCTGTTTCCCCACCAAAAGAATCCACACATTTTTCTCTGAAAAATAGTGATGATGTGAAGCTGAGGATGTGGTGGACAGGGAGGAATTAAAACTGTTGATTTTGGATGTATGATATCTGGCCAGGTACAGGAGTAGGTGGTCATCCATGGGTGAAAAGCAGTTCAGTGTTCTGGTTTGGTTTATTTTGGACCTGCATTCCTGGAGCAGGCCTTAAGAGAGGGGCCCTGGGGCATGGGAGCTGTGTGCTCTTTCCTCATGACTGCAAATGCCAGAAATTCTGTGACACTGGACTGTGCATTTCATTCACCCAAGGCCCAATGGCTGGCTTGCTTCACACTTCCTCTGCTTTTGGCTGGAGACAGAAGTTCAGACACCTTGTGTGTATAATTTTACCTCTCTGTGAGTTCTGTTTTTCTTTTTTTGTTCTTAGGCAGTGTATATTTTTAGGTATAAAAGCGTCCTGTATCTCTCTCACTTTTACATTTTTTGGGTCAGTTTATTGGGGTACCTTTATTCTGTGCTCATTTGAATTAAAATTGCTATGTAAAATGACTTACAGAAATCTTTTTATCACAGATTATAATATTTTATGTTTCAGTATATGTTTACTCCTAGAGGACGGCATGGCAACCCACTCCAGTATTCTTGCCTGTAGAATCCCATGGACAGAGGAGCTTGGCAGGCTACAGTCCATGGGGTTAAAAAGAGTCAGATGTGACTGAAGTGACTGAACACACATGCATGCGTTTACGAAAGAGTGGAAGACCGCATGGAAAAGGTTTTTTAAAGTTTTAGGTACCAAATAAAATATATAGAATGAGGTAGGCAGATGACCTTGAAAATAGAGAATGTGATGAGAAAAGTGAAGTGATGTCTGACTCTTTGCAACCCCATGAACTGTAGCCTACCAGGCTCCTCTGTCCATAGGATTTTCCAGGCAAGAGTATAGGAGTGGATTTCCATTTCCTTCTCCAATGATAGAAGTTTACCTTTAAATATTTTATCCTTTTTTTTTTGCTCCCATTACCTGAGAATGGAAGCATTTTTATTAGAGCAGAGTCATTATTATGTAATGGATCTTTCTTACATTGAAAGAATGCTGAAATGTTCTATTCAATCTTTTTGAACTTTTCAACCAAAGCTTAAGGTCAGAGGAAAGTGAAGCTGTACATGTGGAGAGAATGGGGGTGACAACTTTGCGGTCTGCTACAAGCTCTAAATTTCTTTGAAGTTTTGCTTATGTTAAGAATTAATGCAGATTTTAGCCTATTTTTTTAATACATCCTGTTTATTTTCATATAAAAATGTTTTAAATTGCTTGCTAATAAAATTATTCACCCCCTTCCCTCCAATCTATAAGCAGGAAAGATTCTGCTAGAATTCATGTCATGTATATCCTTGACTTTGGGCACCCCTAGACTGACATCGTCCATCCTAAAGGAGATCAGTCCTGGGTGTTCATTGGAAGGACTGATGCTGAGGCTGAAACTCCAATAGTTTGGCCACCTCGTGCAAAGAGTTGACTCACTGGAAAAGACCCTGATGCTGGGAGGAATTGGGGGCAGGAGGAGAAGGGGACGACAGAGAATGAGATGGCTGGATGGCATCACTGACTCAATGGACATGAGTTTGGGTGAACTCCGGGAGTTGGTGATGGACAGGGAGGCCTGGCATGCTGCAACTCATGGGGTCGCAAAGAGTTGGACACGACTGAGCGACTGGACTGAACTGAACTGACTGACATTGTTAGACATCCTACAGAATACGCATAGCTTTGTTTAAGTAACTTTATAAGAGATAGAAGAACAGTTCAAGATCTACATGTTTTCTGAGGTGCTAGTCTGAATTTTTATGTGAAGTGTCCTTTTGAGCAAAAGTCTACAAGTTCTCATAATTTGAGTAACACCTCATTGCTTCATATTCCCTTTCATTAACTCATTCATTAATTTCACAAATAGTCTAGTCTCCGGGACTGAAAAAGCGTCCATCTTCATGGAGCTTACAATGTAGTTTTATTTACGACTCTTAAGTTTTACAGACACATTCTAAAAGTAGTTTGAATTTGTTGCCTTTTATTTCTAGGATTTAAAAAAAAAAAAAGTAATGTATAAAAACATCTTCCTTAATCTGGCCAATAAATATGCTACATTCTGTGGGTGAGAAATTGTAGATTAATCTGCAAATGCTATTAACTATTTTTAAGAAGAAAATGTCTCCTTGCCAGAGTATTATATTTTTAAACTTTATACATAACTCTTGATAGAAAATAATTGATTATGTCTCTGAAGTTAGAATATTGTGTTCTTTCTGATTGTACTTTACTTTCAGCTATTGAAATACTGCCTAATGTCAAGATCACTCAGTGTCATGTACTGACTTGGAAATATTTCTAAAGGTGATTCTTGCATGTGAAGTACGTGACTCATAAACAGTCATGCGTACAAATTCCAGCAGGTACCCTCCCCCTCTCTGCTCACCCCATCATCATGAGGGTGACCATGAGAAGGAAGCTTGGGCTTTGTGAAGATAACAGGACAAAGTAAAGGAGGAATTAAGAACAGATAAGGAGAGCTGATCCTGGAGACAAGCAGGCAGAAGGGTAGGGCTTGGGGCCAAGGAGAAGGATGGTATGTATAAGTTCCCCTTTGAAACACATTTTCTTTCTTTCTAATTTCCAAAATGCAAGTCCATGGGGTTGTAAACAGGTGGACACAACTGAGCGACTGAATAGCTATGACAGCCAAAAATTGGGGGAATTACAGCATACAGAGATGGAAAGTGAAGGAGAAATCATCTAGTTCTTGTCTAACACTAATTTGTGTCTGACTCTTTGCGACCCCATGGACTGAAGCATGCCAGGCTTCTCTGTCCATCACCAGCTCCTGGAACTTGCTGAAACTCATGTTCATCGATTCGGTGATGCCATCCAACCATCTTATCCTCTGTTGTCCCCTTCTCTTCCTACCTTCAATCTTTCCCAGCATCAAGTCTTTTCTAATGAGTGAGTTCTTTGCATCAGGTGGCCAAAGTATTGGAGTTTCAGCTTCAGCATCAGTCCTTCCAGTGAATACTCAGACCTGATTTCCTTTAGGATTGACTGGTTTCATCTCCTTGTAGTCCAAGTGACTCTCAAGAGTCTTCTCCAGTACCACAGTTCAAAAGCATCAATTCTTCTGTGCTCAGCCTTCTTTATAGTCCAAGTCTCACTCCATACATAGCTAATGGAAAAACCATAGCTTTGACGAGATGGACCTTTGTTGGCAAAGTAATGTCTCTACTTTTTAATATGCTGTCTAGGTTGGTCATAGCTTTTCTTCCAAGGAGTCTTTTAATTTTATGGCTGCAGTCACCATCTGCAGTGATTTTGGAGCCCAAGAAAATAAAGTCTCTCACTGTTTCCATTGTTTTCCCATCTATTTGCCATGAAGTGATGGGACTAGATGGCATGATCTTAGTTTTTCAAATGTTGAGTTTTAAGCCAACTTTTTCCCTCTCATTTTTCACTTTTAATGTGTATGTAAAGGAAGCTAAAGTCTATTTCAAGTGATTGCCAAGTTCATAGGGTTAATTGGTGGCAGCCTATATAACATCTGTGGCTTCCCTGGCTGGCTCGGCGATAAAGAATCCACCTTCCAATGCAGGAAACGTGGGTTCGATCCCTGGGTCGAGAAGATCCCCTGGAGAGGGACATGGCAACCCATGGACAGGGGAACCTGGTGGGCTACAGTCCATAGGGTTGCAGAGTCGGACATGACTTAGTGACTGAACAACAACAACATATATGCCTCTAGATTCCAGAACCTATGCTTGGATTTTTCACACTTGACTTATTCGTTTTCTGGAGTGCTCATTGCCTGTGGGAGACAATGGGCCGTAGAGGTGAAGAGGTGGTCTGAATCCAAATTGTGGAAGGTTTTGTATGCATGCTGAGATGTCTCTTATGTGTGCGGGAGAGCTAGTGATGATTTTATGCATGGATGTGACATTAGATTTGCGTCTAGAAAGGTAACTTTGTAATTTGGAGAATGATTAATGTCCAGGGTGATGATGAGTGGTAAAGGGATATTAGAAAGTTGCTGGAGCAATTCATTCAAAAAGTGCTTAGACTGAATATAAACAGTGGGAGTAAAGAGGAGGGTGAACTTGAGGTAGAGAGAGAGAACGGAGAAGGCAATGCTGTCTATGGGGTCGCACAGAGTCGGACACGACTGAAGTGACTTAGCAGCAGCAGCAGCAGAGAGAGAGAAATTAATGATATTTTGTATACTGTTGGTGGTTGTCCTTGTTCAGCCACTAAGTCGTGTCCAACTTTGCAACCCCACAAACTGCAGAGTGAAGGGAGAGGGAGAAATTAGATGTTTTTAACTTTCTTGGTGCATAACAGGTCACCTTAAAATTGGCTTAAGCTTGATACCTATTATTTAGTTGTCACTATTACGCAGTTTGGGCAGGACTTCGTAAAGATAGCTCTCTCTACTCCATGTGGCATCTGACATAGTTGGAATTTTCAGCATGTCTTCTTCCCTGTCTGGTGCCTCAGCTGAGGTCACTGTCAACTCGGAGTTGGCCGGGAATCTCTCTGTGGTGTCTCTTCATGGCCAGTTTTAGCTTCCTCACAGCGCGTCAGCTTCATGGTAGTCTGACTTCTTATATGGCAACTGTTTTTTCATCAGCGTACAAAAATAGAAGCTGAAGACTTTCTTAATGCATGGGTTTAGAAATCTCAGGACGTTATTTCTACTGCATTCTATTGGTCAGAGCAGTCACAGGTCCAGGCGAGATTTAAGACATGGGAATAATTTATTCCCATGAAATAATTTATGGACATATATTTAATCCACCACAGTCTGAATTCTGTCCACAAATCATTTATATCCTTAGACAGGAAAAATATACTGACCCATTTCTAAGATGCCCAGCAGTCTCATTCTATAACAACAGATAGAATGCTGTGATTCAAACTCAAATAGCAGAATCTCATTTGCTAAATCATGTCTAGGTGCAGATGAAGTGTGTTGGGTATGATTTCTCAGATGCAGAAAGCTGTGAACTAAGAGAAGTTACCTGGTCTTCCTCTCCAATATAAAATGAATTTCACTTATAAGTGGTATCATATAGTATTTGTCTTTCTTTGTAAGTCTTATTTCACTTAGCATGAAACCTTCCAAGTCCACTCATGTCATTGCAAATGGGAAAATTTTATTCTTTTTTAATATATTCATTCATTCTTTTTTTATATATTATATGCTGCACTTATGGGGGAAGGCAATGGCACCCCACCCCAGTAGTTTTGCCTGGAAAATCCCATGGACGGAGGAGCCTGGTAGGCTCCAGTCCATGGGGTCGCTAAGAGGCGGACACGACTGAGCGACTTCACTTTCACTTTTCACTTTCATGCATTGGAGAAGGAAATGGCAACCCACTCCAGTGTTCTTGCCTGGAGAATCCCAGGGACAGGGGAGCCTGGTGAGCTTCCGTCTATGGGATCGCACAGAGTCGGACACGACTGAAGCGACTTAGCAGCAGCAGCAGCAGCTGCACTTATAGGAAATAAAATGCAAAAATGTTTGAAGTATCCCCTTTGTCTTTAAGAATCTCTTTGTTTTTTACCCTGGTGAGATAAAGGGAAATTGTTCATAGCTTGTTTCAAGACAGTTTGTCTCTGAACTTTATCTTTTTTAAAAAAACAATTAATTTATTTTAATTGGAGGCTAATTACAATATTGTAGTGATTTTTGCCATACATTGACATGAATCAGCCATGGGTGTACATGTGTTCCCCATCCTGAACCCCCCTCCCACTCCATCACCATCCCATCCCTCAGGATCATCCCAGTGCACCAGCCCTGAGCACCTTGTCTCATGCATTGAACCTGGACTGGCGATTTGTTTCACATATGGTAATATACATGTTTCAATGCTATTCTCTCAAATCATCCCATCCTTGCCTTCTCCCACAGAATCCAAAAGTCTTTTCTTTACATTTGTGTCTCTTTTGCTGTCTTGCATATAGGGCCATCATTACCATCTTTCTAAATTCCATATATATGTTAATATACTGTATTGGTGTTTTTCTTTCTGACTTATTTAACTCTGTGTAATAGGCTCCAGTTTCATCCACCTCATTAGAACTGATTCAAATGCATTCTTTTTAATAGCTGAGTAATATTCCATTGGAGAGGGTGCAGAGAGAAGGGAACCCTCTTACACTGTTGGTGTATGAATGCTAACTATGGAGAACAGTGTGGAGATTCCCTAAAAAACTGGAAATAGAACTGTCATGCAGCCCAGCAATGCCACTGCTGGGCATACACACTGAGGAAACCAGAATTGAAAGAGACACATGTATCCCAATGTTCATCGCAGCACTGTTTACATTAGCCAAGACACAGAAGCAACCTAGATGTCTATCAGCAGATGAATGGATAAGAAAGCTGTGAACTTTATCTTTTTAAAGCACTTCTTTATCCATTCATCTGTTGATGGACTCAGGTTGCTTCTATCCCTTGGCATTTGTAAATAATGTTCTATGTGCATTGGGGTACGTGTATCTTTTCAAATTAGTGTTTCTTTAATGGTATTTATTAAAATTTCCATGTCAATTCTACAACCTTTGCCTTTTAAAAATCTCTCTTCTACTTCCACTTTCTGGTTTCTGGTGTTTGTACTTTTTTATGTTGATAAAATTGATATCATTACAGCATGATGTGCCCATAGTTAATTTCACGCTTTGTTTTTAGATTGATTCTAAGATTTAATCCTTAGTAATAGGTCATGCTGTTGTAACTCTGTAAACATTCACCAAAGCATCAGTGTGCCATGATTATATGTCTTTTGTTTTACAGCTTTTTTTTGTTTGCTTTTTGTTTTCCCGGAATCTCTACCAATTTTTTCTTGCCCTCTCTGCTGTAGTTATATCCTTAAATTCTTCTAACATTTCAAGCCTACTAGCCAGCCTGAAAGCCCTTCCTTTCCTAGGTACTCCTCACCCAGTGTAGCCCTCTGCTATCCTGCTCAGTGGGACTGATGGCACCCGTGCCTGTGGCAGAGGTTGGGGTCACGGGTTCCTTTATCCTGTGACTTCCTGTTTCTTATTTTACTGCATTGTTTTGTTCAAGCATATTTTAAAATAGCTTCTCCAAAACATTTGTATGGGTGAACCTTCTGAATTTTTTTGGGTGGGTGGGGATCAAGACATATGATTGAGGGGCTTTGGGGGAGGGTTGAAGGACCGGGAAGACAATGAAATCTGATGTCCTCCAAAGCAGGAATCTTTCCAGATTCACAGTTGCTGAAAACCCAACTCTTTTCTCATCTGAAAATGTGTCTGTTCTTTGACAAGAATAAATACCTAAGTACTCAGAACACTCCATGCTCTAAATGCCTTGCAGTTATGGTCTTAATAAATGTAAAGGGTGTGCTACTTGGTTTTGTGTTTCCCCCCCCAAAATCTATGTTATAACTGTTTGTCTATTTCATCATTGTTTAATTTTTCTTTTTGGTATTCATATTTTTGAATTGTAGGAATTGCATTCAGACATTCGTTGTTGTGTTTATTTATTGATAATTAATTCTGTTAGATGACAAACTTGTAAAAATTTTTCGTGAATGGAAATCATTCTTGTGAAGCAAATAGATAAGCCTCCTTTGGGAGGGGGGACGGGTAATGCCAAAAGGTTTGAAGTATCCTTTTTCAAAGTCTTTGTTTAACAATCTACTTTTTTCCCTGGTGATATAAAGGCACATTGTTCAGAGCTTGTTTCAAAACAGTTTGTCTCTGTAGATGAACTTGAACTTTATCTTTTTAAAACACAGTTAACAAGATCTGAAAAGGTTTCTGAGTGGTGGTAGTAGTGCTGCTCTTGGGTCAATTCTATTATCCCTCCTTTGAAAACAACTGTTCAGATGGTAAAAGGTTGAGATATAAACTCCATTAACAGCATTCATGCCTGCAAGAAAAATCCATTTATTCTTTTAGTATAGTGACTGGAACTGTCTGTGAGTCTGTACTGAATTTTTTCTGCACCTGTGGAGGTGTGAGATTTGAAGCTTGTGGTTTATAATGAAGGAGACTGGATTAAGCATTTGCCCTTTACCTAGGTTATCAGCATGGGAAATAACCCTGTGGAAAACATTGCCTGAAAGCAGGAACTACATTAATAGCAGGTCACGAGACAAACAAGGTGCCCCGTCAGAAAGTGCAGAGCCAGTGCATTGCAAAAACAAGCTGATCCTGTACACAAAAAGGAAACTTAAAGAGGCCAACCAATGAAAATGGAAGTAATACAAAAATTAATTGGATCTGGAGCGATCCAGGATACATACCAAGGTGCTATTTATTTTTTTTTCTTTAGTGGATTGTGAACTGCTCTAACTGTTTGTAGGTTTGCTATTTCTAGTAACTCATCTTATAATACAAAGACTCATTATATACATAGCCTTTAATAGGATAAGGGGCTTCCCTGGTGGCTCAGATGATAAAGAGGCTGCCTGCAATGCAGGGACCCAGGTTTGGTCCCTGAGTCAGGAAGACCCCCTGGAGAAGGGAATGGCCACCCAGTTCAGTCTTCTTGCCTGGAGAATCCCGTGAACAAAAGAGCCTGGTGGGTTACAGTCCATGGGGTCACAGAGTTGGCCAGGACTGAGCAGCTAACACTTGATAGGATAAAGCTATTTTTAGTATAATGTTGGAGGAATGCATTTCATATTATGACTTCTGAACTTCACTATAAGAGGTCTTATAGTGTGCTGTGCTTAATTGCTCAGTTGTGTCCAACTCTTTGCGACCCCATGGACTGTAGCCTGCTGGGCTCCTCTGTCCATGGGGATTCTCCAGGCAAGAGTAATGGAGTGGGTTGCCATGCCCTCCTCCAGGGGATCTTCCCAAATCAGGGATCAAACCCAGATCTCTGGCAATTACATGCGGTTTCTTTATCATCTGAGCCACCAGGGAATCCCAAGAATACTGGAGTGGGTAGTCTATCCCTTCTGCAGGGGAACTGCCTGACCAGGAAGCCAACCGGGGTCTCCTGCATTACAGGCAGATTCTTTACTGGCTGATCTACCTGGGAAGTGCTTTATAGCGAAGAGTTAGCATTTTACATGTCATTCCTGGTTAGATATTCTGCAGTGATAAGAGCCACAGCCTCTATGGGCAGCAGTCACTGGGGAGAAACAGCAGTAGATGAATCCCTTTCTGGCCTAACCTTACCCACTGCCAGGTTGACACAAACTGGTACATGTACCTCCTGGGTTCCCATCTCTTTGAATTGTATTCATTTATTTCAAAATTTGTATTTATTTATTTATTTTTGACGGCATGGGTCTTCGTTGCTGCGTGGGCATTTCTCTCTCTGTGGCGAGTGAGGGCTAGTTGCACTGGGCTGGCTTCTCACTGAGGTGGCTTCTCTCGTTGCAGAGCACAGGCTCAATAGTTGTGGCCCACGGCCTTAGTTTCTTCATTGCATGTGGGATCTTCCCGGATCAGGGACTGAACCCGTGTCTCCTGCATTGGCAGGCAGATTCTTTACCACTAAGCCACCAAGGAAGCTATCTTTGGATTTTAGAAAATTTATACTTTGACCTTTAACTTCCCTCACAGGACTACTTTAATACTTAAAGGAATGACAATATTTTTTCAGAAAATATATTAAAATTTGATAAATTCATTTTTTAATTCACACACTTGTGTGTACAAAATCTCTGCATTTAGTGCCTCTCCTCTGTAAATGGTTTTTTATGTACTTGGCAAGCTTTATACTGAATCTAATAACACAATCTTTTTTTTTTCCTCCTAAGATAATCATCTTTTAAAACTTACTCTTTAAAATTGAGGTAACATTTGTTTATAACTGGATGCAATCTTTTTGAATATGGTGATATTTCCACCCACTGTACACTTTGCCAAATCTAACAAGAGTTTTACACATAGCAACTGCTTGATACTGTTTATTGAGTGAAATTAATTATAGTCCTGTTTCTATTGTTGTTTCTCTTCAATTCAAAGTCTACATTATGTTTGTATAGTAAAAGCACAGTAGTGTTGCTTCCAGGGTTCAGAGTCACTGGCAAAAAACATATTTGATTTGACTTATACTGAGAAATAAAATAGGAACTAGACAAAACAGCCAGCTACACTCTTTTTAATTTTCTTAAAAAGATTGGCTGGCAAATCTGGCTTCTATTGTATTTGAAATATGAAACATAATTATTTGTGTTATTTCATAATACTCTAGCAAGTATTTGACATATAGGTGATTCTTGCTGAACACTCATTTTTTCTTTTTTGATTTTTAAAAATTTTTTTGTTTCACTTGAAACATCTAACAAACTGATTTCATAAACAGCTAAATTTACCATTGTTCTTTTCATGAATGTCAATGGTTTTGATGACCTTCTGTGTTTGATGATGTTTATTTTTCAGAGCTGATAAAGACCATGGCAAGATCTAAAATCTGTGTGATCTAGATGATGATTCTGCTAAAGCTAGGTTAATAAGTAAGAAAATAATATGGTGATATGAATTCGAGCTCAAAATAAGTTGGTCTGAGATGATAGTAAACTTGTGTTTGCTTCTGAAAGTTAACTATAACATGTTATCCTTATAAGGTAATTTTACAAGTCAACTTAGAATTAATTGAAAAGCACTTTATAAGGTACTGGAATGTCTACGTTTTGTAGACTTGGCCTGTTCATAGCAAGCAAATGGGTGGTAGTGGGCGTTATATTATCTGGTGGATCTGATAAGCTAAGCCTGTCCATTAGTTGATATTTGTCAAAATGTTTGAAACAGGGCCTGGCACAATAAGCCTTATATACTTTTTATTATATAAATATTGAAAACCAAGAAAACCTTAATTGCTGTAGTTAATGGGTGGTTAAGTGTAGCATTCCAGAGACCAACTTAGTAGGATGAGGGCCAAAAACTCAGAAGGCACAGGTTTCAGGGGTAAGCAAGAGGTGATGGCCTCTGATGTCCAAGGTGTGTGTGTATGTGTGTGTTTCTGCCTTCACCAGCAATGTGTTCATTCATAGTATGGGTGGTAAGACAGAATATAAAGGCACAAACACGCAGATAGGTGACTAGACATGGAAAGAGGAACTGGTGAGAGATTTTTTTGGATATATATACAAAAATAATATGTCTTTTGTCTATTTATCTATCCATCTATCTATACACACACACACTCACATACACATATACAATGCTTCCGACAAAACAAGTTATAGAGAAAGATGAGGCTTTGTCTTTTGATAACTGCTGACTCATATATTAATACTGTAGGATCTGCTGTAATTTTCTGATCTCTTTGTAAATCTCTTTGAAGTTCACGTGCAGTATCCTTAAACTTTCATTCCAAGCCTTGACATCCTTGAGGAATATCTACAACCCTGGAAATATATCTTATGGTTTCAGCTGTCAGAAAGACAGGATTCAAGTAGGCATATTGCTTTCCTGTTTTAAGTATGAGAAAAAGAATCTGTAATATTGGAATTTGTCCATTAAAAAACCAAAATATTTGAACCCAGGATAGATGATGAGAAACAATGGCTACCATTTAGTGAGCACTTATGTGCCAACCATATATATTCTCTCATTTAATCCTTACAATAATCATTTGAAGCAGATCTCATTAAGCAATTTTATACATGAAAAAAATTAAAGTTTTAGAGAAGTTAATAATACATTTGTACAAGACCACAGAGCCATAAATCGGAGAGCTGGTATTGGAGCCTGTTTGAACAATTTTGGAAGGCATTAAAATTTGATTATAACCTATATGTCCTTAAGTTTAACAGATAACTGAATTCAGTGGAGATAACTTAGGTTAATGTTTTTATACTTTATTGCTGTGGGCATGGTAAAATACTCTATTAACCGTGATTCTCAAATGTGGTTGTGGATCTCTGGGTTCCCTGAGATGCTTTCAGGGGGTCAGCAAAACTACTTTCATCATAACGTTAAAATGTAATGTGTTCTTTTCACCATGTTACCATTTGTACCACTTGTCTGAAAGCAGTGGTGGATAAAATTACTGATGACTTAGCATGAATCAGTGTAGTGGCACCAATCTTTACTAGTAGTCATTATATTTTCACCACCAAGAACTCACAGTTAAAAAAAAGGCCAGGTTCATTTGAGAATATCCTTGATGGATCAGTAGAAATTACTCAATTTATTGAATTTTGTCCATTGAGAACACATCTTTTTTAATATATGTGACACAATGGGAACTGCATACGCACATATAGTGGTTGTCTAGAGGAAAAGCATTTGTGCATTTGTAGGGGTTGTATGGTGGCAGAATAACGACCTCAAATATTTTGGTGCCCTATTCCTCAGGACCTCTGAATATATCACCTTAGGTTGAAAAGCTGATTTTGCAGATGTGGCTAAGGTTAAGGATCTTGAGATGGGGAACTTATCCTGAATTATACAGGTGGGCCCAGTGTAATCACATGTGTCCCTAAAAGCAGATGAGGAAGGCAGAAGAACAGCTTACAAAGATGCGCTATAAGAGGCACTGGATCCCTGTTGTTGGCTTTGTAGGTGGAGGAAGGAGCCACAAGCCAAGGAGTGGGATTATTCATTATTTTTAGTGAAATTACATCATTTAAGTTCATGTGCAAATGACTTATTGTTATTTTAAATGTACTTTATTTAAATGTATTTAATTTTAAATGTATTTTATTTAAATGTATTTTAAAGGAATTAAAAATATTTAAATTTTCTCAACTGTAATTTCTAAAATAACAAATATTAATATAACCACAAGCACAAAAGTTCTTTGAAGTTTTTCATTTTAAAGAATGAGAATTGCTGTTCTAGAGAGCACTTTAAAAAGGATGATAAAGATCTATAATTATTGACATGGAAAATGCTTAGGGCATGTTTTCAAGCACAAAGGAGGTCGTAAAACCCATGCTTAGAACCATCCTATTTATTCAAAATATTAGTCCTTAATTATATGTGCATAAGAGATCTGGAGGATGTTCACTAAAATTTCATTCATTTTTGGATGAGTTTTTTCTCATTTGTACTTATCTTTATTACTTTACAGTGAGCATGTATCATTCAAAAAACAACAAAGCTATATAAACCCACATTTTATTATTTTACAGCAGATGTTTTTATAAAAACATATACATTAGCAACTTTACCAACCTTTTTGTTTTCTGTCTAGTATTTGTGGATAATCCTTGTAAGAGGGAATTAAACTGATGATGTTTATAAAAACACTGCAGATTGTTTAAGATCACAGCAGGTTGCAGCGACTTTGTAGTGTACACAGTTAATCATAAGAAACCCAGTGTTTGATATCAACTTACTGTTATCATGAAATTACCTTTGATCTTATCCTTCTGTCAAGATTGGAAATTGTTATCTTCACTGTCTTGATCCAGTTAGCATGATTTAGAGTGTGGGTTATATAAATCTACAAAATCTAGGTCAGTTTCTTATCAGTAAAATGAGGATAATAATAGAATTACCTCCAAGATGGTTGTGAGGATTTAAGGGATAAAATATGTAAAGCATTTAGAACAGTGCCTGGCACATAACAAGTACTTGATAAAAGCTACTGTTTTCTAGAAAGTGCACAAAATAAGTAGAAAGCAAATAGTACTTACAAAGAGCTGACTTCTCCCAATATTCATTTGCAATTTGTTCCTGTATTTACTTTAGTGATGGCAATGCAAAGCCTCTTATCAGCTTTTCCTTTTAGAGTGGGCACCTGCTTTTAGAGTAGGTGGCATTCAAATTTGATTAGTACTGTTTCCCCAAGTGAAGACACTCAGGTTTTGAGCAAGAACTTATTTAGTATTCTGATCTAGGAAGGCAGGCACAACACCAATTTTTCTTTGTTTGTTCATCCACTCACTTTTGCAGACATACATTGAATGTGACCCATATGTGCTAGGGTTCGTGCTAGAGACAGAGAAAAAGGCATGAGACACATCTGGGCAGAAGCCATTGGTAACTAAAAACGATACATTAAGTGTCTTTTGGGGGGACGCAGTGGATGCTGTGGGCGATTTGAAGGGCTGTGTTATGGCCACTGGGTTCCTGAGCCAGGCACCCATTGGAAAGGGTTCTGAAGGGAACTTTTCTCCAGGGGAATTGTGTTAGTCAGAGGTCAATGTAGGCAAAGGACTTCCCAGGCTGAAGAGCAGCATAGCTTTGTTCTTGGTCTCACTTGTTCCAATTCTCTGAGGACATCTTATCTTTGCTGATATGGCAGTTATGCCCTAGAGGCAGTATGCAGGGAAGATTTATTTGTGATGCTGCTGTGTTCTTCACGTTCTGTTCACTGGGCTAAAAGACAGCATTTGTGTTTATTCAATATTTATAGGTCATCAAAATCTTTAGGAGTATTTCAGAAAGGCAAGGAGATTTCTGAAAGATTTTTCCTTTAGGTTCTTTTAATCATACCATAAGGGCTTCCCAGGTGGCTCAGAGGTTAAAGCATCTGCCTGCAATGCAGGAGACCTGGGTTCGATCCCTGGGTCGGAAAGATCCCCTGGAGAAGGAAATGGCAACCCACTCCAGTATTCTTGCCTGGAGAATCCCATAGACAGAGGAGCCTGGTGGGCTACAGTCCATGGGGTCACAAAGAGTCGGACACGACTGAATCATACCATAACTTGAGGGTTTTTTAAAATATATATATAATTTAGAGATTAATTTTATTTCAGAAATGTTGAAGAAATGCCTCTCTGAAAATATTTTTTTCCCTGAATCAGTCCACAAACTCATAGATGAATCACAAGAAAACCATTCAACTGGCATTAGTATAAGAAAATATTTTTTATTATAATTGAATTTTCATAAACGTGGGCTCATATTCTTATCTTTCACAATCGTATGTCTTTTTACTGTTTTGGTTTTTTTTTTTTTTGCCCCTTCATCTTTTCATGTTGACAAACTGAAGTAGAATTTTCAAGAAACTGGAAACTGCCTGCTAAGTTGATTTTAGTGCTGCATGGGTGTCCAGGAAGGAATATAACTCACTGGAGATAAGTTTAGAAGTTTCTTAAGAGCTGGACGGCAGGAGATGAGAAAGAACAGTTCAGGGAAGTGGACAGATGGTGTGTCCAGGAAATAGACTATGAGAAAAGAGAGAGTTTTAAGCAAGGAATTTCGGAATCTTGTAGGAGACATATGGAAGAAGACAGATCACATACGAGTCAGAATTAAGTACCGTGAGGCTAAAAACAAAGTGTTCATGCAGTTTATTCAGTAGGTATTTATTGAGTGCCTACAGTATGCCATGAGTGGGAGGGAGATAATTTCTATTTGAAGAATTCAGGATAGGCTTTTGATAGAGTTCATAAAATTTAACTTGCCCATGAATGGTATACAGAGGACAGAATTCTAAGGCAGTGCTGTTCAATTGAAATAAAATGTAAGCCACAAATGTAATTTTAAAAGTTCTAGTAACCACTTTACAAAAAGAAAAAAGGAGTTTAAAAAGTACAAACTTGCAGCTCTAAGATAAATGTTGTGTGGATGTGATGTATGGCATGGACATTGTAGTTAGTAATACTGTATTTTACTTTACAGTATTACTTTACAGTAATACTGAAAGTTGCTTAAAGAGTAGATCTGAAAAGTTTTCATCACTAGAGAAAGACATTTTGTAATTTATGGTGATGGGTGTTAACTAGGCTTGTTGTTGGGATCATTTCACAATATACGTAAATATTGAATCATTATGTTTTATCAGTTCAGTTCAATCACTCAGTCGTGTCTGACTCTTTGCGACCCCATGAACCGCAGCACACCAGGCCTCCCTGTCCATCACCAACTCCCAGAGTTTACCCAAACTCATGTCCATTGAGTCAGTGATGCCATCCAACCATCTCATCCTCTGTTGTCCCCTTCTCCTTCCACCTTCAATCTTTCCCAGCATCAGGGTCTTTTCAAATGAGTCAGCTCTTCGCATCATATGGCCAAAGTATTGGAGTTTCAGCTTCAGGATCAGTCCCTCCAATGAACATCCAGGACTGATCTCCTTTAGGATGGACTGGTTGGATCTCCTTGCAGCCCAAGGGACTCTCTAGAGTCTTCTCCAACACCACAGTTCAAAAGCATCAATTCTTTGGTGCTCAGCTTTCTTTATAGTCCAACTCTCATATCCATACATGACTACTGGAAAAACCATAACCTTGACTAGAAGGACCTTTGTTGACAAAGTAATGTCTCTGCTTTTTAATTTTTTTTTTCTTTTTTTATTTTATTTTATTTTATTTTTTACAATATTGTATTATGTCTCTGCTTTTTAATATGCTATCTAGGTTGGTCATAACTTTCCTTCTAAGGAGCAAGCGTCTTTAAATTTCATGGCTGCAGTCACCATCTGCAGTGATTTTGGAGCCCAGAAAAATAAAGTCAGCCACTGTTTCCACTGTTTCCCCATCTAATTGCCATGAAGTGATGGGACCAGATGCCATGATCTTCGTTTTCTGAATGTTGAGCTTTAAGCCAACTTTTTCACTCTCCTCTTTCACTTTCATCAAGAGGCTCTTTAATTCTTCTTCACTTTCTGCCATAAGGGTGGTGTATCTGCATATCTGAGGTTATATACCTGAAACTAATATAATATGTTAATATATCAATACCTCATAAGATTTGTTCAATAAAATTTTGTTGAGTCAAAGGATTTTAAAAAAGAAGTAAAAAGAAATAGGTGAAGTTAGTTTTAATAGTATACTTTAGTATATCTAAAATATTGTAATTTCAGCATATAATCAGTATAAAAATTATTAATGAGTCCTATTACATTTTTATGCTATGTGCTTGAAATCTGCTATGTGACTGTACCAGAATAATATGAAAGTGGTAGGTTCAGGTTGAAATAAGATTTATGGTTATTTTGTGCATTGGTGCCCCATTGCTACCTCTTAAGAACTGTAAAAGTTGACTTTGAAACCACCAGCCAACATGGTTCTATTTGGAAAAAATATTTATAAATTTCAGTGTTGGCTTTGAATGGGATTTACTGTCATGGCCATCGGAAGTGCTCTTTTATCTTTGAGTGAAAAGCTGTAACCTCATGATTGTTTTGGAAGGTTGATCAGAAGATTTTCTGCTTCTTCCCTTTGGGAAAGATGTTGAAACACCTCGTCCACTCTTAAGTATGTATTTCTGCAGTTTTGACATAAGATCCTTCTTTTTAGAACTGTTCCATGATTTAAACACTCTGACCTAGCTAACCTCCATTTTTCTTTTTTGATTAGCTCTGACTGATGCCTTTTTTCCTGATGAATCATTGACGATTATGACAAGAATGCAGATTGTTCCTGATTTCTGTTCTCTCTTCTTTTTTTAATAAATAGAATTTTAAACTAGGTATGTGGCCATCCAGAAGCAGGACTACATTTCTTAGCTTTCCTTACTGCTACCACTTTCTCTAGTTTTGGCCAGGGGGGTGTAAGTAGATTGTTTTGAGGGGGCAACTTCCTTAAGAAACCTTAAGAGTGTCCATTATATTTGTGTGTGTATGTGTATACATACCTCTTGCTCTGTTTTTCTGTTATTTACTCCTTACTCCTGCTGCTTGCAGTACAGATGCCATTGTTTTGGACAATGGGGTTGAGTCCCCCAGGGCACAGCAAGAAGATAGAAGGAACCTGAGTCTTTGATATTTAATGACAAAATGTCAAAACAAAACAGCCTTGGACTGTCAACTGACTTTTTTTATAAGAGAGAAAAAAACTTCTGTTTTGTGTAATCAAATGTTGTTTTGTGTTTCAGTCATAGCAGATGAACCCCATCCCAACAATTGGGTTCAACAGGTTATGTGTAATATTAACAGCTTTTTAACATCTATGTTAATGAATATTCTCACAGACTTATATAGTAGTCAGGATTCCTAGAGGCAAGGGTGAAAACCCTCCACCCTATGAAAAGATCCTGACTCCAGAATTGGAGGAGAACAAGAGCACATTTGGACTTCCCTTGTGGCTCAGCTGGTAAAGAATCCACCTGCAATGTGGGAGACCTGGGTTTGATCCCTGGCTTGGGAAGATCCTCTGGAGAAGGGAAAGTCTACCCACTCCAGTATTCTGGCCTGGAGAATTCCCCAGACTATACAGTCTGTATATACACAGACTATATACTCTTTGCGACCCCATGGACTGTATAGTCAGACACAACTGAATGACTTTTGCTTTTCACTTTCCCAGGTGGCGCTAAGTGGTAAAGAACCCACCAATGCAGGAGGTATAAGAGACGTGGATTCAATCCCTGTGTCAGGAAGATCTCCTGGAGGAGGGCATGGCAACCGACTCCAGTATTCTTGCCTGGAGAATCCCCTGGACAGAGGAGCCTGGCAGGCTACCATCCATGGGGTTCCAAAGAGTTGGACATGAGCAAAGCGACTCAGCATGCATGCAACAACACTTTAGTTCCATCTCCAAGGATGTCTGCAGCCTGAGACCCCAGGACTCTCTTTCTCTAAGTCTTGGTTTTAATTCTGTTTTTCTGTAGGTTTCATTTTGTGTTGCTGCTGCTACTGCTGCTAAGTCGCTTTAGTCGTGTCCGACTCTGTGCGACCCCAGAGATGGCAGCCTACCAGGCTCCTCCGTCCCTGGGAGTCTCCAGGCAAGAACACTGGAGTGGGTTGCCATTTCCTTCTCCAATGCAGGAAAGTGAAAAGTGAAAGTGAAGTCGCTCAGTCGTGTCTGACTCCTAGTGACCCCATGGACTGCAGCCCACCAGGCCCCTCTGTCCATGGGATTTGCCAGGCAAGAGTACTGGAGTGGGTTGCCATTGCCTTAGACTAATTTTGCTCCAGTGAAGTGATATAGCCACCTCTTTTGCCAGACTAGCTTCCTCAACAGCTCGGGAACTCACATGGAAAACAGTTATATGAGTATCTCACCTCCTGTTTGAAAAATACTAGGGAGTTTCTCAGACTGACCTGGCTTGGGTCACGTGCCCACCCCTATATCTGTCACTGGATCCACTGAGATTACATGTTTCCACTGTGGTCTGCTTTGTGGGGGTGGGGGGGTGGGGAGATTGGGCTCCGGAAGGGTGCAAATATTGACAGCATCTACTAGAACCATTTGTTCTAAATTGAGGTGGGTGCTATTTAGATAAAACAGTGCCTATTTCAGCTGGTAAGTGATAAGAATCATCTTATTCTTTCTTGAAAGCCGTCACATGTATGAAAAATGAGGACTGCTAGTATGAGGACTGCTAGTTTTCTTTGGGTTTGCTTTCTGAATTTGAAGTTGTGAATTTTTGCAAGATATAACACAGGTAGATCCCATGGAAAATTTTAATGAAAAACAATTCTGGCCAATTATCACAGTATACAGGCTAATTATTAGTTGCCACCAAACAGATTTCTATAATTTCTTTTATCTTCAGTCAAGTGATTATAATGTCAGCCATGAAGCATTGCTGTAACTATTAATCTTTTTGAAATAGATATGAAAATGCACTTGGGGTATTAAAAAATTAAGACTATTACAACATGAAGAATATTTCAGTGCCAAACCTTCTATTTAGAATTCTAAAATGAGAGTTTCTTTCAAAGAATTAAAATCTACCAGTTAAATGTTTTACATACATGAAATCTGGTAAGTAAAAATAATTTTGGGGGTAGAGGCTTTGAGTTACCAATGTTTACTTGAAACCTTAACAAATTTATGAAAGATCAACTAATTGAAAAGTAACAATGTCATATGACTGAGTTCTGAAGGGGAGAGGAGATGTTTGTCTACAGGTCATATCCAAGGGTGGATAGGACTGTGCTTCTGCTGGGTAAAGGCTAGTCATTGTCACAGTACACTCATCCAGGTGGTTTCAAGCGATCTGGTGACATTTAAGAGACCTCAAAGGTAAAAGGTTTATTGCTTGGGATGTACTATATTTATTAATCTGATTTTAAGTCAGATGCCTGTAAGGTGCACAGTCAGAAAGTATTCCTTCTCCAGGTCTGAAAGTCTCAAGCTTTTCATTGTTTTCTGCAATCAAAGATGATAGGAACCTGGAGTGGTTTGCATCTCCTTAATCATTACATGAATTTGAGCAAGCTTGGGGAGACGGTGAAGGACAGGGAAGCCTGGCATGCTGCAGTCCATGGGGTCACAAAAAGTCGGACATTACTTAGCGACAGAACAACAGCAATCATTATATGGTTTCCTTTGGTATCATTTAGCCAGATCACATAAAGAAGGGCAAGGGGGAGATCTTTGATATTTACTGAACAAAGAAGCATATCTTTAAACAGCTTATCAGATCAGATCAGATCAGCTCTGAAAAAAATTGTTTTTCTGGTGAGAAGCTTTTCTAGGTACAATCACCATGTCTTTAACAGAGAAAGAAGGAATGATGGTCCCAAAGGCAAGTCTTGATACAAGATTTTATTGTACTAATTTTTCATTTCTCTGAGTGCCTTATGACACACTGTTTTCAGGAGTTTACCTCCACTGGAAGGGTTGGAGAGCACAGAGAGCTTTCCAAGGTGTACAGTCGCTATTCAGAGACACAGTCGCTTTGTGGACACACTCTTTTCCTTTCATCCACAGAGAGGACAAGTCAGATCAGAGATCCAGCATCTGGTTGCTTGTTGTTTTTGACTGTGCTGGGTCTTCATTGCTGTGCACAGGCTTAGTTGCAGTCTGTGAACTCAGTTGCAGCATGTAGGATCATAGTTCCCTGACCAGGGGTGGAACCTGGGCCCTCTGCATGGGGAACATGGAACCTTAACTACTGGGCCACCAGGGAAGTCCCCTGGATGCTTATGATTGCCTTTCCTTCCAGCCTAATTCTGGAGAGTAGCAAATGTGCATTTTCCTTTTTGTCCTCAAATAGCAGGCCGCTAGGACTTTTTCTTTTTTGTGTAAGGAAGAAATTCGCACATTTAGGGGTTAATGATAAGGTCTACAAGTCACCGATGCCTCTGAACACAAGTTCAAGAATGTTGGATTATTTTCCTTCGCAAGATGCTCATTCATCACTGCTGTAGGGTATAAATATCTGAAGTAATAAGGAAGGCCAGGACAAAAATAGGTTTCTGAGAAACTCATGACACTTTTTGCTTTTTGATAACATTACAGCTTTATCGTCTAATCTCAGCTGGAGCTGGTCCCGTCCAGGTCCCTCTGGGTTTAACCTCTCGTCTCTGGCCTCTTTTCCAGAGTTTGTTCTGTTTCACAACCCAGCATTGCTCAGAAAAGCTCTCTTCTCAAGAGTTCAGATGTTTCATAAGTTAAAACTACTTATCAAGTGTCCAGTTTTAGCGTTTTGTTTAGATGACTATACTTTCATATGTTACGATAAAGAACCAAGACGTATCTTTTTTATTAGGTTTATTATGCCCTGTTTGAAAATATCTAACAGATTAAATGTTTTGAAGGGTTGATATTGACATACTCTAATTTTTTCAGTTTATTAACTGATTAATTTATCTAATCAGTTAAAACTCCAGTTACTTTACTAGCCAATGGTTAATATTCTAAGACTAAAATGGGAGCAGTGGTAATAAATAGTATTTCATAAACAGTGGTATTTTTCAGTATTATAAAAAACAAAATTTTTTCTTTTTTTTTTTTTTTTTTCCTTAGGTAAACTAGTTCATGTGGGAAAGCTCCCTCTAGTGTTTGTTGTAGTAAATACAAATGATGTTGAACTGCATACTTTTTGAAAACAGATTTTATTTCTTTAGGGCAATTTAAAGATTTGCAATGTAAGGTCCAGAGATTTCCTGCCTCCCCACATTCACAGGCTCCTCACTGTTAGCATCACTTATCAGAAGTCCATTTGTGCCCACACGGACACATCATCGCCACCCAAAGTCCCTAGTTTACCTTAGGCCTCACTCTTGGTGTTGTACATTTTGGGTTTGGGCACATTTATAATGACATACACCCACCATTACAGTCTCACACAGAGTATTTTCACTGTTGTACAATTCTCTGTGCTTTGTCTCCACTATCTCCACTCCTGCAACCATTGAAACTTTTTATTGTCCCCATCAGTTCAGTTCAGTTCATTCGCTCACTTGTGTCCGACTCTCTGCAAACCCATCTCCCGGAGTTCACTCAAACTCACATCCATTGAGTCAGTGATGCCATCCAGCCATCTCATCCTCTGTCGTCCCCTTCTCCTCCTGCCCCCAATCCCTCCCAGCATCAGAGTCTTCTCCAATGAGTCAACTCTTCGCATGAGGTGGCCAAAGTACTGGAGTTTCAGCTTTAGCATCATTCCTTCCAAAGAAATCCCAGGGCTGATCTCCTTCAGAATGGACTGGTTGGATCTCCTTGCAGTCCAAGGGACTCTCAAGAGTCTTCTCCAACACCACAGTTCAAAAGCATCAATTCTTCGGCACTCGGCTTTACATGACTACTGGAAAAACCATAGCCTTGACTAGATGGACCTTTGTTGGCGAAGTAATAGTCTTTGCCTTTTCTAAAACATCATATAGTTGGAATCATGCAACAGATAGCCTTTTCAGATTGGCTTCTTTCACTTAGTAATATGCTTTTAAGTATCTTCCATGTCTTTTCATAGCTTGATGGCTCATTTCTTTTCAGCCCTGAATAACATTCCATTGTCTGAATGTACGACAGTTTATTTATTCATTCACCTACTTAAGGACATCTTAGTTGCTTCCAAGTTCTGGTAATTTTGAATACACCTGCTTAAAACATCAGTGTGCCAGTTTTTGTGTTGGTATAAGTCTAGTCAAGGCTATGGTTTTTCCTGTGGTCATGTATGGATGTGAGAGTTGGACTGTGAAGAAGGCTGAGCGCTAAAGAATTGATGCTTTTGAACTGTGGTGTTGGAGAAGACTCTTGAGAGTCCCTTGGACTGCAAGGAGATCCAACCAGTCCATTTTGAAGGAGATCAGCCCTGGGATTTCTTTAGAAGGAATGATGCTAAAGCTGAAACTCCAGTACTTTGGCCAGCCACCTCACGTGAAGAGTTGACTCACTGGAAAAGATTCTGATGCTGGGAGGGATTGGGGGCAAGAGGAGAAGGGGACGACAGAGGATGAGATGGCTGGATGGCATCACTGACTCGATGGACGTGAGTCTGGGTGAACTCCAGGAGTTGGTGATGGACAGGGAGGCCTGGCGTGCTGTAATTCATGGGGTCGCAAAGTGTCGGACACGACTGAACAACTGATCTGAAGTTTTCAATTCCTAAATACCAAGGAGCAAGGTTGCTGGATTGTATAGTAAGAGTATGTTTAGTCTTGTAAAAAGAAACCCAATATATTGGATTTCCCTGTTGGCTCAATGGTAAAGAATCTGCCTGCCAATGCAGGAGACATGGGTTCGATCCCTGGTCCATGAAGGTCCAACATGCCCTGGAGCAACTAAGCCCACGTGCCATAATTATCGAGCTTGTGCTCTAGAGCCGAGGACCTGCAACTACTGATGTCTGTGCCCCGCCTAGAGCCTGTGCTCCACAACAAGAGAAGCCACAGCAGTGAGAAGCCAGCACTTTGCAACTAGAGAGTAGCCCCTGCTTGCTGCAGCTAGAGAAAAGCCTGCACAGCAACAAAGACCCAGCACAGCCAATAAATAAGTAAAATTATTTTTTTTTAAAGTATGTTTAGTTTTGCAAGAAATCACCAAACTATCTTCCAAAGTGAGTGAACCATTTTTCACTCCCACCACCAGTGTATGAAAAGTTCCTTTTGCTCCATATCCTCATAGCTTTTGGTGTTGTTAGTGTTCCAGATTTTGGCCATTCAGTTAGGTTTGTAGTGGTATCTCATTTTCATTTGTATTTCTCTTGATGACATATGCTGTGGAGTATCTTTTCATAATGCTTATTTGACATCTGAATATCTTTTGAGGAGAGATGTCTTTCAAGGTCTTTAGTTTATGTTTTAATCAGGTCTTCTTTTATTGCTGAGTTTTAAGAGTCCTTTGTGTATTGTCGACAACGGTCCATCTAGTCAAAGCTATGGTTTTTCCAGTAGTCATATATAATGTGAGAGTTGGACTATAAAGAAAGCTGAGCACCAGAGAATTGATGCTTTTGAACTGGGGTGTTGGAGAAGACTCTTGAGAGTCCCTTGGACTGCAAGGAGATCCAACCAGTCCATCCTAAAGGAGATCAGTCCTGGGTGTTCATTGGAGGGACTGATGTTGAAGCTGAAACTCCAATACTTTGGCCGCCTGATGCAAAGTGCTGACTCATTTGAAAAGACCCTGATGCTGGGAAGGATTGAGGGTAGGGAGGAGAAGGGGACGACAGAAGATGAGATGGCTGGATGGCATCACTGACTCAATGGACATGAGTTTGGGTAAACTCCGGGAGTTGGTGGTGGACATGGAGGCCTGGTGTGCTGCGGTTCATGGGGTCGCAAAGAGTCACACACGACTGAGCGACTGAACTGAACTGAACTGTGTATTGTGGATAACAAGACTTTATCAGCTGTGTCTTTGGCAAAATGTTTTCTCCCAACCTGTGTCTTGTCTTCCAATTCTCTTGATACTGTCTTTTATAGAGCAGAGGTTTTAATTTGAATGATGTCCACCTTATCAATTTTATCATAGATTGCATCTTTGGTTTTGTATCTAAAAAAGCATGACCCTACCCAAGGTCATCTGAGTTTTCTAGATTTGAGTTAATTTTATAAAGAGTGTAAGGTCTGTGTCTAGACTAATGTTTTCTGGCATGTAGATGTCCAGTTGTTGCAGAACCATTTGATGAAGAGACTATCTTTGCTCTGTTGGTCTGTCCTCTGTCAAGGTTCAGTTGACTATATTTATGTGAACCTATTTCTGGGCGGTCTACTTTGTTTCATGAATCTATTTTTCTATTCTTTTGCCAATTCTACACTGTCTTGATTATCATAGCTTTACAGTAAGTCTTAAAGCCAGATAGCACCAGTCCTCCCACTTTGTTCTTTTCCTTCAACTGTATTAGCTATTCGGGGTTGCTTGCCTATAGATATAAACTTAAAATAAGTTTTAAGTATCTGTAAAATAACCTGCTGGGATTTGATTGTGATTGCATTTAATTTATAGATCAAGTTGATATCTGAGCAACAGAGAGTCTTCCTACTCGTGAATATGGAATATTTCTCCATTTATGTGGTTTTTCATTGATCATGTTCATCAGAGTTTTGTAAATCCCATATAGGTCTTATACATATTTTGTTAGATTTATACCTAAGTATTCATTGTTGGGTTGCTAATATAAATGATATTGGGCTTTTAATTTCAAAATTCACTTGCTCATTGCTCACATATAGAACAGCAGTTGACTTTTTTATATTAACGTATATAATGCAACTTTTTTTTTTTTTTTGACTGTACCACCTGGCCTGTGGGATCCTAGTTCCCCAGCCAGAGATAGAACTTGCTTCCCTAAGGTGGAACTGCTGAGTCTCAATCACTGGATGCCAGTGAAGTCCCTTGTGTATCCTTGCTATAATCACTTATTAGTTCCAGGAGGGTTTTTTGTTTTTTTTTTTTTTGTAAATTTTTATTTAATATTTTCTGCAGACAATCATGTCATCTCAGAACAGTTTTATTTCTTCCTTTCCAATCTGTATACTTTGTTTCCTTTTCTTGACTATTAGCAAGGACTTCTAATATGATGTTGAAAAGAATGGTGAGAGGAACACCCTTGCATGTACTTAATCTCAGTGGAAATGCCTTGAATTTCTTACCATTAAGTATGATCTTAGCTGTAGTTTTTTTCTAGATCGTTGAAGAAATTTCCTTCTATTCTTTATTTGCTGAGAGTTTTTACCATGAATGGGTGATAGATTTTATCAAATGCTTTTTCTGCTTCTATTGATATGATCATGTGATTTTTCTTTTTTAGTCTGTTGATGTGATGTGACATTAATTGGTTTCTTAATGTTGTACCACCTACATACTTGGTGTATAATTCTTACTATACTTTTTTTTTTGGATTTGTTACACTAGTATTTTGTTAATTTTTGCATCTATATTCATGAGCAATATTGTTTGTAATTTTATTATGATGTCTGTGCCTGGTTTTGCTATTAGGGTAATGCTGGCCTCACAGAATGAGTTACGAAGTATTCTCTCTGCTTCTATCTTCTGAAAGAGATTATGGAGGATTGGTATCACTTTTTTTTTCTTAAGGGTTTGACAGAATGCACCAGTGTATCCATCTGAGCCATGTGCTTTCTGTTTTAGAAGATTAGTAGCTAGTTATTCCATTTAGGCCTATTCAGATTATTTATTCTTATCTGTGTTTTGGCAGATTATGTCATTTAAAGAAATTTTCCCTTTCATCTAAGATATCAAATTTCTGGTCATGGAGTGGTTCATAGTATTCTCTTATTATGCTTTTATTTTCCATAGGATCTGTACTGCTATTCCCTCTTTCATTTCTAATATTAATAATTTGTGTCCTCTCTCTTATCTTAGTTAGCCTTGCTAGAGACTGATTGATTATGAGCTGTATATTTTTAAAAGTGTCAGTATTAAGCAAATAATAGGACTGATTTGATGAATAGAAAACCTTCTGTTGAATAAACACATAGTGAGTCGATCTTACCTTGAAAGTGTTTTGTGATTGGGTGGAAGGTTATGCTGCATTTGAAAGTGGGTTTCATAATGCCAGCATGAATAAATAAATAGCAACTTTTCAGGATTGTTTCTTAGATGCCTCATTCTGTTTTTCTACAGTTTAAAAATGAAAGATTAACTTTCTTGATGACATGGTGGTAATAAGTTTGATTTTCTTGCATTGATTCCTTTGCTTACTTCACTGTTTTTGGTCCTATCTGTATAAATATCCATATCTGGAAAAAAGAAATATAAAGTTATTTTTCACAAGTGATACAAATATTCTATATTCACACTGTGTTATTCTTATTTTGGTAAGGTACAGAACACTTTTTTCCCCTACCACATGCAAACCTTTACCAAAATTTATTTCTTAGATATGCATACATGCCTGCTCAGTTGCTTCAGTCATGTCTAACTCTTTGGAGTCAGATGTGGACTGTAGCCCACTGGGATCCTCTGTCCATGGGATTTTCCAAGCAAGAATTTTGGAATGGGCTGCCATTTCCTCCTCCAGGGGATTTTCCAAACCCAGGGATCAGACATGCATCTCCTGCACTGACAGATGAATTCTTTACCACTGAGCCACGTGGGAAGCCCCCTGTTTTCATACAACTATTACTTATATGGGTTAGCTCCCCATCTCATCCTAGGCAGAAAAAGTAGTTTACCTGTATTATTTCACTTCAGGGTGCAAAACCCTCTCTTCTAATTTCTGGTTGATTCCTGAATTTCATCTAAGATACTTGAGTTCTCAAGTTAACCTTCAGTTAAATGCAAATTTCTCCATGAAAGAGTTGTAGCAGTCACATTTCTACATCATCACAATACAGAAAGGATAGCCTGAGAGTTCTAAAGATAACATCACTTCACAGTTTTGCCCACAGGAAGCCTTGAATTAAATGATTACTGATCAATACTTATTTGATCTTCTTTTCCATCCTTACCTCAGCCGATGATCATGCTTTTAATTTTCCTAAGAAATTAAAGCATTCAGAGGTGAAATTCTCCAAACTCTGGCCTCTATGTCTTCCTCTATCTGCACCTTTTGTGATGAACTATCCATTCCCTGGGTCAGTTCAGATTCTTCCACTGATTCCCTAGATTGAGTCCCCTCTTGCCTACTTAAAGATGTTGCTAGCAATTCTACTCTGATTCTCCACATCATCCATTTCTCCTTCACTATTGAAAACTGAAGGCTTCCTTCATGGCTCAGACACTAAAGAATCTGCCTGCCAATGCAAGAGACCCAAGTTCAGTCCCTGGGTTGGGAAGATCCCCTGGAGAAGGGAATGGCTAACCATTCCAGTATTCTTGCCTGGAGAGTCCCATGGACAGAGGGGCCTGGCGGGCTGCAGTTCACAGGGTCTCAAAGAGTCAGACATGACTGAGTAACTAACACACACTGGAAATTCTGTATCGAAAATTGTCATTTCTCCCATCTATAAGAGAACCCTCTTTAGACTCACTTGTACCTCCAGCTACATCCCTAAAAGGTTGCCTGTACCTAATGTTTGGGTTTTGTTCCTGAAATTTTCTTTTGAACCTACTCCAGGAAGGCTTTTGCCCTAAGCCTCACCAAAACTTTTCTTGTCAAAATCACCAATGATCTCCTAGCACTTATTCCTTATTTCTGGGAAACTTCTCCTACTTGGCTTCTGATTATAGTACCATTCTTTTCTGGTTTTACCCCAGGCTCTTGCTGTATTTTCCTTTAATTATGTTTCTCCATCTCCCAAACTATAGGCACTGTGCATCAAACAGCTTGGTTCCTGGAGATATTTCTCTTTGTGTCTAGCTCATCATGTCTCTCTCCCTCTTGCTCTGTCTCTCTGTTAATCATTTTTTATTAACTCCTCTAATCTCATGGCTTTAAATGCCATTTATATGCATTCCAGTTTTTCTTTCTCAGTTCTGTCCACACCCCTGAGCTCTAGACATGTATACTCAACTGCCTACTTACATCACCCCTTGGATGTCTGTAAGCTTTTCCAAAATTAACAATCCAAAATGAAGCTCCTACTTCTTAAGCCACCCCCATCCTCATCCTGTTTCATGGCAGCTCCATTTTTCTAAGTTCTCTGGCCAAAACCCATACAGTTCATTCATGCCTCCTCTTCTTTTATAGTCCATCTTAGATCCATCAATAGATCATGTCAATTCAGTTCAGTTCAGTACAGTCGCTCAGTCGTGTCTGACTCTTTGTGATCCCATGAATTGCAGCACGCCAGGCCTCCCTGTCCATCACCAATTCCCAAAGTTCACCCAGACTCACGTCCATCGAGTCAGTGATGCCATCCAGCCATCTCATCCTCTGTCGTCCCCTTCTCCTCTTGCCCCCAATCCCTTCCAGCATCAGAGTCTTTTCCAATGAGTCAACTCTTTGTATGAGGTGGCCAAAGTACTGGAGTTTCAGCTTTAGCATCATTCCTTCCAAAGTACACCCAGGACTGATCTCCTTTAGAATGGACTGGTTGGATCTCCTTGCAGTCCAAGGGACTCTCAAGAGTCTTCTCCAACACCACAGTTCAAAAGCATCAATTCTTCGGCGCTCAGCCTTCTTCATAGACCATGGCTTTAAAATGATCTTTAGAAGCCTGTACCTTCTTACCCTTTCCCTTGCTGTTGCTCTTGTGTGAACCACCCCTGGCTCACCCTGAGAATGGTAGGCTTCTGCACCCCACCGCATCCTTGCCATCTATTCTCCATCAGATCAGATCAGATCAGTCGCTCAGTCGTGTCCGACTCTTTGCGACCCCATGAACCACAGCACGCCAGGCCTCCCTGTCCATCACCAGCTCCCGGAGGTCACTCAGACTCGCATCCATCGAGTCAGTGATGCCATCCAGCCATCTCATCCTCTGTCGTCCCCTTCTCCTCCTGCCCTCAATCCCTCCCAGCATCAGAGTCTTCTCCAATGAGTCAACTCTTCGCATGAGGTGGCCAAAATACTGGAGTTTCAGCTTCAGCGTCATTCCTTCTAAAGAAATTCCAGGATTGATCTCCTTGGCAAAAAATAAAAAAGTGTTAATCTATCAGTCATGTCTGACTCTGTAGCTCACCAGGCTCCTCTGTCCGTGAAATTCTCCAAGTAAGAATACTGGATACGGTTGCCATTCTTTTCTCCAGGGGATCTTCCTGACCCAGGGATCATACCCCGGTCTCCTGCATTGGCAGGTGGATTCTTTATCATCTGAGTCAGGCAATGGGATTCTTTAAACATGTAACTCAGCACTCTGCAATGGCTTTCTGTTTCGCCAAGGGGTCAAAGCCAAAGTCCTTTCAAGGCCCTGCAGGATGTAGATGCCTCCTGCTCCCCACAAGGGCCTCCAATAATCTTCTGCTCCCTCACTCATATTCAGCCACATTGACTCCTCACTCTTCCCTGATCACACCAGACGAATCTCTGCTTCATGGCCTTCGTACTTGGTGTTCTATCTGCCTGGAATGTCCCTCCCCTAGATACCTGTAAGGCTCACCTTCTTGCTGACTTCAGCTTTTTACTCAAATGTGTTATACCGATTCTTTTCTTTAAAATTGCAACTATTCTGACATCTCCTCCAAATTTTCTGTACCCTTTTCCTTGCATTATTTTTCTCATTGGCAATTTTCACTATCTCAGATCCTTTGTGATTCACTTATTCATTCTATACCCCCTACTACAATTTAACTTTCATAAAGGGATTTTTTTTTTTTTTTTAAGCAGCAGCTTCTCACTTCCTCCATCTCCTTGCACAGCACATGTCAGACTTACATGTTAGATTTAATTAAACATTGTTGAATGCTTTCACTGTCTCAGCACTGTGTCAGGCACTTTGCACATTTAGTTTAATTTTCCCAGTTTACCTTTGAAATTTGCGATTCTCATTTTGCAGATGAAAAACCAAGAGACTATGAAAGATATGGCATCTTTTCTACAGACAGTCATAGCTACTGGAATGAGCTTTAAACACTAGACCTCTAACTGCATGTTATGTGCTTCTCTAATATGCTGTGCTACAGACTAATCTACTTTTAAAAGAGTGATGTTGTTTTTGAAATGGAATTTGAAAAGGACTGTCCTTGTCTATCCTTTGCCATCTAACTTCTCACCCATCCCATCTTCTGTCTTATTTCCCTGTTTATTTATTCCCTGTCTTATTTCCCTAAAGTCAGCTACTACTAAGGATATTCCATTCTCTTAATCAAAATCATGAGTCCCTGCAGGGAGCTCAAACTGGTGCTCTGTGACAACCTAGAGCGGTGGGATGGGGTGGGAGGTGGGAGGGAGGTTCAAGAGGGAGGGGACATGTAAGGAGGGGACATATATATATATATATATATACACACACACACACACACACACCTATGGCTAATTCATGTTGGTGTATGGCAGAAACCAACACAATATTGTTAATTATCCTTCAGTTAAAAATAAATTAAAAATATATCTATATAAAACATGAGTCCTTGGATTTCATGTAAGTTACCCTTATTTATTTTACATCTGATCACTTTTTCAAATTTTGAATGGTCATAGAGGCATAAGTCATATCTTTCGGGGAAGGAATTCAAAGATATGCAGTGAGACAGAATGGAAGGGGAGCCCTTGGTAGGAAGTTTAAGGACTTTCTGTCTCTGATGCTTGAGCTAATGCAGAGGCCGCCAGGAAAGCAGCGGAGAAGAGGTGAGCCAAAAATTCATTTGGAGCAAAGGAACTGAGAATATCTAAGAACCAAAGTCTAGTCTGAGAGGAAACTGCCTTGGCTCAAGCCCAAGATTCCAATTCAAGCAACTTGTCTGACTGCTGTGTAAATGGTAGAGATATTCTTGCTTTCTTTGGCTCCAAAGAGTCTCGTTACTTGTAATCTCATTATTTTCTTCTTTCTTGGTTTAACTTTTAATGTAAACCGTTTGTTTCCACATCCGTAAAACAAGATAGTAGGGACTGCTGATTCCATAGGGATCCTTTAAGTTTAAAATTCTGTGATTTTAAAATCACTGCATTTTTCTATTCAATTTTGATTCTAGACCTAGTGATAATCAGAAACCTTTTTTACTGTGCCAAATTTACCATAGAATAATAACATATATTTAACCAAATACAAAGAATCACTGAAATACTTTTGAATAAATGTCAAAATGGTTTAAAAATCAATTTTATTTCTTAGTGAGATTATCAGACAACCTCACCTTAAGAATGATAACACAGACTGAGCAGGCTTCCCAGGTAACTGGAGCTGGAACATTTTCATGGGTTCTTCAACAATGGTGATTTTTTCCCCTTGATGTAAGTAAGCTATTTCAGGGCACATATATAGCTTCCAAAATTACTTTCCATTGGTTGAAGATGAAGTTTTAAAAGCCAAACAGAAATTATGATATTTAATGGCCAAATGAGTCTTTTTTTAAAATGCTGAACTAATCTTAATAGTTTCTTAAGTAAAACAGAATTAGAAAGGAAATCTACCTGTTTCCTAATGGCATATACTAGTTTCAAAGCAAATACATTTTCTTTTCGTTGCTGCTGCTAAGTCACTTCAGTCGTGTCTGACTCTGCGTGACCCCATAGACGTCAGCCCACCAGGCTCTCCTGCCCCTGGGATTCTCCAGGCAAGAAAACTGGAGTGGGTTGCCATTTCCTTCTCCAATGCATGAAAGCGAAAAAGTGAAAGTGAAGTCGCTCATGTCTCTCTTTGATTGGGACTAGTTTAAATGATCAGTTCTTCTCATTTGTCAGGTTTTTGCAGTTTACTTGAAATGCTTCCTAGTATTCTTCCTCAACTTTTCTTAGATACCCTTCCCCTATTTTTTGTGAGGGCTTCCCATGTGGGGCTAGAGGTAAAGAACTCGCCTGCCAATACAGGAGAGACATGGGTTCCATCCCTGGATCGGGAAGATCCCCTGGGGAAGGGAATGGCAACCCACTCTAGTATTCTTGCCTGGAGAATTTCACGGACAGAGGAGTCTGGTGGGCTACAGTCCATGGGGTCGTAAAGAGTCAGATATGACTGAAGAAACTTAGCACACACCTCTTTTTTGTGCTGACAGAAATCTTGCTGTGCCTACTATAATTATTATAAAAAGATTAATAATGAATCAAGCAGCAAAGATCATTTTAGTTGTGAAAGAATTTACGCAGTTATTTTCTTTACTTTGAATATTTTTTTACTTTAAGAAGCTTATTTTCATATTTGTATCCACTTTTTAAATGTTTGCTGAAGTTCATCTGTTTATCAGTGAATTCTATGAGGAAAGAAGACATTGTAGATTAATTTTCTCCTACTTTCATAATTAAAAAGTTACTTCAAGAAGCTTATTTTCATATTCATATTTGTATCCACTTTTTAAATGTTTGCTGAAGTTCATCTGTTTATCAGTGAATTCTATGAGGAAAGAAGACATTGTAGGTTAATTTTCTCCTACTTTCAAAATTAAAAAGCCTTGGACACTTACGGTTATTTAAATAGCACAAGAAAGACAATGGTACTCAAATTTAAAATGCTTCTTTTTAAAGAAAGCTAGAGAGTCTATTCTTTAGCCCTGAACAATCAGTGTGCTTCCTGACTGTACAGTCAGGAAATACTTTACTTTTTAAGCAATAATGGTTATTCCCGGGAAGTTTTATAATTGGCTGCACAGTGATAACATGGACTTGAACAAATACAGCAAAATTACTGCTGGCTTATCTAGAATGAAAGAGAACTTCTTAAGTGTGACAGAGTGCTACTACTGAGGATTATATCAGTTTGGCATATTCACAGCTCTTGGAGAACTGCTCCAATTTTCTTCTGGCTTCCTGACCAAAGGTATCTTTTCCTTTGTGTTTTTCAGTATCCTGATAATTTTTCCACCCCTGAGTTTCCTTAGGACTTTAGACATCAGCATGGGGTGGCTATAGAATTTATTTTATTTTGAAATTAAGCGGAGAGTTATTTTTACAATACCATTGGATTTCTTGGAGTGTGATAACTAATTATGGTAATTAATTAATGAGAAACAACAGTCTGACATCCAGGGACCTAGTGGCAATTTTTTTTTTCTCTAGAGTGAAGAATTGCTTTAATGTCTGAATTTTGATAATTTTGATATTTGAGCTTATATACTTTTTTTCTCTTAGAAATTGTACTTCTAATAAATTTCTATTTTCTTTTTTTAATTAGTTTATTTTAATTGAGGATAATTATAGTATTGAGATGGTTTTGCCACACATCGACATAGATCCCTGAAAGTGTAAGGACAAAACACTGGCTAAAGGTGGCATCGTGCTTTTTCTAAATGTCATGAGGCATTTGCAAAAAGCCCAATTTATTTTATCACCTGTTGAATTGGTTATTGTGTGTTAATGGAAATGAACAAAGTCAATAACTTTATTTCTGGCTTAATGACAGAGATGATTTTCCATCTCCTTTTAATGTATATTATTTTGTTCTTATATTGACATCAATGCAGAAATGAGCCCGTAGAAATCTGGATTTAGATGAGATCTTAATGAGCATCTATCTAGCCTTCCATTTTACTGGGGAAGAAATTCAGGTGCAGAATGACACAAATTCCTGGCAGATCTGGGATAGAGTATAAATCTGTTAATTCCTGGGTAGAGTGATTATTCATTCTTTTTAAAATATTATTATTGTGCGCTGCCGTACAATAAAACTTTTGCCTTAAATTGGCACTGAATCTGCATCAGACTCTTTGCAACCCCGTGGACTGTAGCCTGCCAGGCTCCCCTGATGATAGAATTCTCAGGGTAAGAATACTGGAGTGGGTAGCCATTTCCTTCTCTAAGGGATCTTCCTGACCCTGGGATTGAACCAGGGTCTTCTGCATTACAGGCAGATTCTTTACCATCTGAGCCACCAGGGAAGCCCATAAATCTTTTAATTCCTGAGTAGAGGGATTATTAATTCCCTTTTTAATATTGTATTTGTGTGTTAAAATTATGTGCTGCCATATAATAAAACTTTTGTCTTGAATTGTCATTGAATCTGCATCAGACTCTGTGACATGTAGGCAGATTCTGAGCAGTGGTGTGTCCATGACAAGAGTAAGAATAACTAGAGTTATTCTTTTAACGAGGTTTCTCAGCATCTGGAGACATTCCTGCCACACACATTCACTTCCTAGCTGGAGCAAGGACTGAGGAGAGTAGAAAGCCTCAGCTCTTTATTTTGGGGAGTGCCAGGTTTCTCATGAATTAGCAACAGGAATTTGCTAAACCTATCCCAGTCCTGCAGAACTTTCATCAGGGTTCTTGGTAGTTGTTCACTATTTGTATACTTCTGTTTGCTGACAGCTGTCAGTCAGTTTCTTCTAGCATGAAATTCTCTCCCAGTGGTCACATGGAAAAAAACTCTAGTTAAGACACAAAGTCATCCCAATTCAATCTTTCATTTGAGGGCTTATAGTATAATGTTAGAGAGAAAAAGAGATGTTGTAAGATGCAATACATGCGAGGAGTCAAATTCATTCAAAAGCACATATAAATCTAAATATATGTCAATTAACACTCGGTGGTAAAAAAAAATCTGCCTGCTAATGCAGGAGACGCCAGTTCAGTCCCTGGGTCAGGAGGATCCCTTGGAGAAGGAAATGGCAACCCACTCCAGTATTCTTGCCTGAAAAAGTCCATGGACAGAGGAGCCTGGCAGGCTACAGTCCACGGAGTCACAAAGAGTCGGACATGACTGAATACTCATGCAACATAGAATACTGCTTTCCCAAAATGTCTTGTGTACGTGCAAGTACTGGATAGAGATTTTTTTCTCTTGTGTTGCTTCTGATTGATCTCCTAAATAAATGTCTCAGCAGAAAGTTTTCGTGGTCCTCTGACAACTCTTTTCCTCACCAAGGACATTTTATTGTCCTTGCTTTATCAGTGTCTCCCTTTGGTATGGGTGCTGATTGTATAGGCACAATCTCCAGCGGGTCTTTCCTTCTCCAGAGGGTCTTCCTGACCCAGGGATTGCACTGCAGGGACTGCACTGCAGGCAGACGCTTTACCCTCTGGCCACTAGAGAAGCTCGATTGTGTAGGCAGGGGCTGTATAATGTTAACTTCCATGTGTGATTACACTTAGAAGAAAAAATAGAGTGGAATGCTGTTAGATCAGTTTCATAGTTAGAGCCTCTTTGCAGCCCCGGTCATTGAAAGCTGCATTTAGTCATGACCTCAGAGAGGATATTAAAGGCAACTAGAATCTATGTCTTACGGTGCAATTAATAATTCAAATTATTGGAGGATTAAATTACTCAGTCAAAGTGATAAGCTTTGCTTCTATCAACTGAGTTATCAACTGGATTATATTTAGATGTTGAGCTTTTACTTGTGGTCACGGGGAAGTGTCCTGTGGGACTATAGAAATTCAAGCACTAATCAGTTCTTCACATAATATCTCTCAATATAATAGTAGAGAAAAAGTACAAACATATAATATTGGGGAACTGATATAACTAATGTTGAACTGACTATATTTTCAGTCTCAGTGATAGGATATAACTCTAATCATCATTAAAATATTTGTCACAAGATAAAAATTCTGCAGGTTCAAAAACATCCTACAGATAATATTTTTCTTATTCTGCACTCCATAGAGAGACTTTGGAAATTTAATTGCACTAGAGTTGCAAAATCGAATGAAAAGTATTAGATAAACTATGGTTAGTGAGGAAGGAGGGGTTTTGCCTAACCCACTAGAATCACTGTATAGACATTCTACAGGGTTGAATGTCTAGGTCAGTCTCCATAGCTTTGGCCCTTGTCAGATACTAAAACAAAAAGAAAATGACAGGGGGCTAAGGCTGCTGATCATGTGTTAGTACAAAGCATCTGACTTCCCTGGAGATATGTCAGCTGTTCAGGGTGAGTCACTGAAACTATAGCATTTGGACTTTATTCTTTCCCAGGAAATATTGTTAGCAAATGGAAAGTCTTGTAATTTTAAACTGTGAATACTTTGGCCATATATCCCAAATAATTAGGTGAAAAAGAAGAAATTCTGGTTTTAGAATTGTTGCTGGTATATATGTCTGAAGGTGAAGCAACCCTGCATATAAAATAATCTCTGCTTCCCAAAGGTAAAAATTACCAGAAAAAGTTTCCTCTGTCCCAAGTCCACATACTGAGGATCTACTTTGTACTGGAACTTATTCTAGGCTATGGGGGTACAAGGAAAAATGTGGGGGAAAAAAACCAGAAATCACCACCCTCCTAAGGGCTATGAGGGCCTAGATCTGATAGATAGAGTGCCTGATGAACTATGGAATGAGGTTCGTGACATTGTACAGGAGACAGGGATCAAGACCATCCCCATGGAAAAGAAATGCAAAAAAGCAAAATGGCTGTCTGGGGAGGCCTTACAAATAGATGTGAAAAGAAGAGAAGTGAAAAGCAAAGGAGAAAAGGAAAGATATAAACATCTGAATGCAGAGTTCCAAAGAATAGCAAGAAGAGATAAGAAAGCCTTCCTCAGCAATCAATGCAAAGAAATAGAGGAAAAGAACAGAATGGGAAAGACTAGAGATCTCTTCAAGAAAATCAGAGATACCAAAGGAACATTCCATGCAAAGATGGGCTCGATAAAGGACAGAAATGGTATGGACATAACAGAAGCAGAAGATATTAAGAAGAGGTGGCAAGAATACACAGAAGAACTGTACAAAAAAGAGCTTCACGACCCAGATAATCATGAGGGTGTGATCACTGACCTAGAGCCAGACATCTTGGAATGTGAAGTCAAGTGGGCCTTAGAAAGCATCACTATGAACAAAGCTAGTGGAGGTGATGGAATTGCAGTGGAGCTATTCCAAATCCTGAAAGATAATGCTGTGAAAGTGCTGCACTCAATATGCCAGCAAATTTGGAAAACTCAGCAGTGGCCACAAGATTGGAAAAGGTCAGTTTTCATTCCAATCCCAAAGAAAGGCAATGCCAAAGAGTGCTCAAACTACCACACAATTGCACTCATCTCACACGCTAGTAAAGTAATGCTCAAAATTCTCCAAGCCAGGCTTCAGCAATATGTGAACCGTGAACTTCCTGATGTTCAAGCTGGTTTTAGAAAAGGCAGAGGAACCAGAGATCAAATTGCCAACATCTGCTGGATCATGGAAAAAGCAAGAGAGTTCCAGAAAAACATCTATTTCTGCTTTATTGACTATGCCAAAGCCTTTGACTGTGTAGATCACAATAAACTGTGGAAAATTCTGAGAGAGATGGGAATACCAGACCACCTGATCTGCCTCTTGAGAAATCTGTATGCAGGTCAGGAAGCAATAGTTAGAACTGGTCATGGAACAACAGACTGGTTCCAAATAGGAAAAGGAGTACGTCAAGGCTGTATATTGTCACCATGTTTATTTAACTTATATGCAGAGTACATCTTGAGAAATGCTGGACTGGAAGAAACACAAGCTGGAATCAAGATGGCTGGGAGAAATATCAATAACCTCAGATATGCAGATGACACCACCCTTATGGCAGAAAGTGAAGAGGAACTCAAAAGCCTCTTGATGAAAGTAAAAGTGGAGAGTGAAAAGGTTGGCTTAAAGCTCAACATTCAGAAAACGAAGATCATGGCATCTGGTCCCGTCACTACATGGGAAATAGATGGGGAAACAGTGGAAACAGTGTCAGACTTTATTTTTCAGGGCTCTAAAATCACTGCAGATGGTGACTGTAGCCATGAAATTAAAAGACACTTACTCCTTGGAAGGAAAGTTATGACCAACCTAGATAGCATATTCAAAAGCAGAGACGTTACTTTGCCAACAAAGGTTCGCCTAGTCAAGGCAATGATCTTTCCTGTGGTTATGTATGCATGTGAGAGCTGGACTGTGAAGAAGGCTGAGCGCCGAAGAATTGATGCTTTTGAACTGTGGTGTTGGAGAAGACTCTTAAGAGTCCCTTGGACTGCAAGGAGATCCAACCAGTCCATTCTGAAGGAGATCTGCCCTGGGATTTCTTTGGAGGGAATGATGCTAAAGCTGAAACTCCAGTACTTTGGCCACCTCTTGCAAAGAGTTGACTCATTGGAGAAGACTCTGATGCTGGGAGGGATTGGGGGCAGGAGGAGAAGGGGACGACAGAGGATGAGATGGCTGGATGGCATCACTGACTCGATGGATGTGAGTCTGAGTGACCTCCAGGAGTTGGTGATGGACAGGGAGGCCTGGCGTGCTGCAGTTCATGGGGTCGCAAAGAGTTGGACACGACTGAGCGACTGATCTGATCTGATCTGATGCTATGCTATGCTAAGTCACTGCAGTCGTGTCCGACCCTGTGTGACCCCGAAGACGGCAGCCCATCAGGCTCCGCCGTCCCTGGGATTCTCTAGGCAAGAACACTGGAGTGGGTTGCCATTTTACATTCTATCAAATCAATTACACAGAATGTTCAAAGGGATAAATGCTATAGAGAGTAATAAAATGCGGGAGAGAGGGTGGAATTCCAGGGGAATGCTGGCTGTCAGAGCATGTGTGTGTGTCTTTTGGGGTAGGGGACAGATGCCACCTCGAGATGACACTAGAGTGTGGATTTAAAGGAGGTGAGGAGTGAACTGTCCAGTTATCTAGGGGAGGATCTTGGAGTTCAGAGACCTTCAGGGAAGAGTGTGCCTGGCATGTCCAAACAGTAGCCAGGAGGCCAGTGAAGGAGAGGGCTGGGAGGAGTAAGGTCAGAGGAAACAGTGAGGATGAAGAGATGAAATGCAAGTCGACCAGCTAAAGGTGACACGGAGGGTGTATAGCCACAGTGCACATTTAATCTGTTTGTTTGCCATGTGCAGAGAGTGAGGGCCCTGTAGGACACTGTAAGGATTTTGTCTTTTATTCAAGAAATGGGGAGCTTGGAGGATCTGCAGATGAGCACCATGACAAGTTTAAAAAGGATTCTTTTTACTTTTGAGAGTACGTTAAAGGGGGCAAGGGATACCAGTTAAAAGACTATTGCAGAAAACCAGATGGGAGATAATGAGTTGTATTCCATTTTATGTGAATGTACCACCTTTGGGCTTCCCTGTGGCTCAGCTGGTAAAGAGTCCGCCTGCAATGTGGATTGACCTGGGTTCGATCCCTGGGTTGGGAAGATCCCCTGGAGAAGGGAAAGGCTACCCACTCCAGTATTCTGGCCTGGAGAATTCCATGGACTGTGTAGTCAGTTCATGGGGTCACAAAGAGTCTGACTGAACGACTTTCAATTCAGTTCAATTCAATTAGCTCAGTGATAAAGAATCGGCCTGTCAATACAGGAGAAGCAGATTCGATCCTTGGGTTGGGAAGATCCTCTGGAGAAGGAAATGGCAACTCATCCCAGTATTCCTGCTTGAGAAGTCCCATGGACAGAGGAGCCTGGCGGGCTACAGTCGATGGGGTCGAAAAAAAGTCAGACACGACAGAGTGACTAAACGGCAACAGTACCACCTTTAGTTTATCTGTTCACTTTTTTCCTTTCAGTTTTATTGTGATATAATTGACATGTAGCATTGTATTTAGGTCAAGGGGTATAACATAATGCTTTGATACAGTATATATTGCAAAATGATTAGCATTAGTTAACATCACTCACCTCAAATGGTTACAGATTTATTTTTCTTGTGAGAACTTTTAAAATCTACTCTCTTAGCAACTTTCAATATACAATATGGTATTATTAACTCGGCAACCCACTCCAGTGTTCTTGCCTGGAGAATCCCAGGGACGGGGGAGCCTGGTGGCTGCCGTCTATGGGTTCACACAGAGTCGGACACGACTGAAGTGACTTAGCATAGCATAGCATTATTAACTCTAGTCACCATGCTGTACATAATATGCCAAGAACTTACTTTTCTTGTCACTGGAAGTTTGTACTTTATATTTTCAAGTTTCTATTGAGCTTTCTATTTGTTTTCATATCCCCAAATATTTTGTTCATCTTAGATTTTTTTTAAAATCATAGCTATTTAAACAATATTTGATGAGTGACTTAGCTTCTTGTTCAAGTCATATAGTAATATATGTATATACATTATATATATATATATAATTTATACTATATATATATATATATATAATTTATTTATTTATTTAAAGGCTACCCACTCTAGTATTCTTGGGCTTTCCTTGTGGCTCAGCTGGTAAAGAATCTACCTGCAATGCAGAAGACCTCAGTTCGATCCCTGGGAGAAGGGAACAGCTACCCATTCCAGTATTCTGGCCTGGAGAATTCCATGGCCTGTATAGTCCATGGGGTCGCAAGACACAACTGAGCGACTTTCACTCACTTTCACTAGGTTAACTTAGGTTGTTTCCATGTCTTTACTGTTGTGAATAATTCCGTGATGAACATGAAGGTGTAGGTATCTTTTTGAGAGAGCAATTTTGTTTCTTTTGAATATATACACAGAAGTGGAATTGCTGGATCATATGATAGTTCCATTTTTAATATTTTAGGAATCTCTATACTGTTTTCCATAGTACCTGCACTGATTTACATTCCTACCAACAGTGCTCAAGGGTTTCCTTTTTTCCATGTACTCCCCAGCACTTGTTAACATTTATCTTTTTGGCAGTTATCTTTCTATCAGGTATAAGCTGATATTTTATTGTGTTTTGCTTTACATTTCCTTAGCAATTAGCGATCTTTCACTTGTTGATGAATATATGAGTCATTTTGAGTTTGGGAATGTTGTGACAAAGGCATCTGCTAATATTTGTGAACAAGGCTTTCTGTGAACGTATATTTTCAGGGCTTTCACCTAAATATCTAGGAGTGTGAGATGGATCTGTTTAACTTCTAAGCAACTGCCAAATTCCTGAGGTAGTCGTGCCATTTTACATTTCTGCACACAACATATGGGTGTTCCAATTGCTCCATATTCTAGTCGGTACTTGGTCTTTTTGATTTTAGCCATTCTAATAGGTGTGTAATATGGCACCCCACTCCAGTACTCTTGCCTGGAAAATCCCATAGATGGAGGAGCTTGGTGGGCTGCAGTCCATGGGGTCGCTAAGAGTCGGACACGACTGAGCGACTTCACTTTGACTTTTCACTTTTCACGCATTGGAGGAGGAAATGGCAACCCACTCCAGTGTTCTTGCTTGGAGAATCCCATGGACAGAAGACCCTGGTGGGCTGCCGTCTATGGGGTGGCATAGAGTCGGACACGACTGAAGCGACTTAGCAGCAGTAGCAGCAGCAGATAGTATCTTTCTATGATTTAAACGTGCATTTTCTCTGATGGCTAATGCTGGTGAGGGGTGTCTGCATTTTAATCTCTTCATTCAGAAAGTTAATTTTAGTCTTATTGTTGAAACTTCCATTCCTTTCAGCTGAAGCTCATAATAATTAGTTTATCTCAGTGGTGGTTGGTACTTTAACCATGTTACACTTTATTTTTTAAATTTAATTTTAACCGTTTGCTCCTTTATAATACCTTTTTATTGTTGTTCAGTCGCCAAGTCATGTGACACTGCGAGTCCATGTACTGTAGCAAGCCGGGCCTGTCTGTCCCTCACCATCTCCTGGAGTTTGCCCAAGTTCATGTCCATTGAATCAGTGATAATAATACCTTTTAGAAGTACTCAAAGGCTATATTGTAGTAATTTATTAAAGGTTGCAGCAGCTTGTAGAGTCTCATGGTTTTGTTTTGGGGAAATGAATACATTTAAAAGTGGAAATTATAAAAGTGATAAAAATTTTCAATCTCATCTTTATATCACTTATATCCAATAGGTAATTTAAGTTTATGCTTTGTCTTGTGTGCTTAGCCAATCAGTCATGACCAACTCTTTGGGACCCCATGAACTGTAGCCCATCAGGCTCCTTTCTCCATGGGGATTCTCCAGGCAAGAATACTGGAGTGGGTTGCCATTTCCTCCTCCAGGGAATCTTCCCAACCCAGGAATCGAATCCAGATTCCCCGCATTGCAGGCGCATTCTTTACTGACTGAGCCACCAGGGAAGCCCGTACTTTATCTTATGCAGGGTCTATTACTTTCAGTATTTTATCACTTACCATGAGAATGCATTCCGTGTGATAATAATTGTTCTGAATTATTTTCCAGGTTCCTGATGTTATCAGCAGCATAAGGCAGTTATCGAAAGCTGCCATGAAAGAGGATGCCAAACCCAGCAAAGACAACGAGGACGCCTTTTACAACTCTCAGAAGTTCGAGGTCCTGTACTGTGGCAGGGTGACCGTGACCCACAAGAAGGCGCCGTCCAGCCTCATCGACGACTGCATCGAGAAGTTCAGCCTGCACGAGCAGCAGCGCCTGCGGCTCCAGAGCGAGCCACGCGCAGGGGACTCGGGCGAGGACCAGGCGGGATCCGAGGCCCGCACGCCGGTCTGCCCCGTCGACGTTCTGTCGGAGGAAGGGGCTGACGTCGCCGACACCCACCCGGTCTTCCCTGCCGCGCCCAGCCAGCCTGGGCCATATAGCTCGCGAGTCTGCTTCCCTGAGAGGATTTTGGAAGATTCGGGCTTCGATGAACAGCAGGAGTTCCGGTCTCGGTGCAGCAGCGTCACGGGGGTCCTGCAAAGGAAAGTTCACGAGAACAGCCAGAAGCCCCAGCCGCGGCGCAGGCACGCCAGTGCGCCCAGCCACGTGCAGCCCTCGGACTCGGAGAAGAACAGAACCATGCTGTTTCAGGTGCTGTCCTGGCCGGCGGCTCTCTCTGTGTTTCCCTATCCTTTAGTATAGCCGGAAGCAGCCCAGCGGCCAGCTTCTCTCTGGTCCTCAATCTGGAAGCATCCAACTTTTCTGTCATGTCCCCCAGGCAGCAGAGAAGGCAGGTTGGAGAAAGAGCAACGGCCAGTAGTGAAGGGGTGAGAGGCAGACGGGAAATGTAAGAGAAAAGGGAGCAGGGCAGGGAGGGAAAGAGAGAGAAGCACTTGAAGGAGCATCAGGGAAAGTTGGTTGGGGAAATTAGCAGAGATTACCCGGATGGCTCTAGTGGTAAAAAACAAAACAAAAATAACAACCCGTCTGCCAATGCAGGAGACCTAAGAGACGGGTACTTTCCCCAAGTGGGGAAGATCTCCTGGAGGAGCACATGGGAACCCACTCGGGGATTTTTGCCTGGAGAATCCCATGGACAGAGGAGCCTGGCAGGCTACAGTCCATAGGGTCTCAAAGAGTTGGTAACTACTGAAGCAACTTAGCATGCATGCCGTCTTAGCATCACCAGTGTTTGCCTTAGGTTGATTCTTCACTAGGGCCGCCCAGGGGGCTCAGTGGTAAAGAATCCTCCTGCCAGTGCAGGAAACACAGGAGATGCAGGTTCAATCCTTGGGTGGGAAGATTCCCCGGAGTAGAAAATGGCAACCCACTCCAGTATTCATGCCTGGAAATCCCATGGACGGAGGAGCCTGGCAGGCTTTGCCATAGTCAATGGCGTGGCAAAGAGTTGGACATGACTCAGCACACATGTGATTTTTCAGTAAATGTTGCTATTTATTATTATTATTTTTTAATGACTGCAGAAAGTCAGAAGGGTTTAAAGATGTGAATCTGGGAGAGTGTGAATCTTCTTGAAGGAGAGAGAAGTTTCTAGAGAGAAAAAAAAGAAAAGTCCAGAGACTCATGGTTGTATCTTCAGATGAGGATACACCAGTTTACTCTGTCATACAAAGGAGAGGTTTAGGAAACATCATAGGCCTGATAATTTATTGGATCAGTTGTTAAAATGATACGGTGCAAGCTATATTATAGGTGTAAAACACGATTCTTAATTCTAAAAAGTAGTTTTTGAAGTTGTACAGGGTATATAAAGTGTCCAGTTCCACTTGAAAGAACTGAATTCCTAACAATGCCCTGTAGAGATTCTTTAATTAATCCTCAGCTTTGAGGATTAGAGTTTTCCTCAGATTTGAGTTTTCTTGAAAAAAGGAGTGACGGTCCTTTTATCCCATTGCAAAGAGTCCTTAAGAAGGAACTTGCACTGGGTACCTTGGTAAATAGTCCCAGGATATAACATTTGCTTTATCAGAAGTTCATGGTTGTTTTGTTCTGTTTTGTTCTTGATAACTCGAGGCATGTGATTAAAGTGTCTATAGTCTTTTCTTTGGTAATATATTAACTGAGTTTCTTCTCTTTTTTTTTTTAAGATTTTTTTTTTATGTGAATGATTTTTTAAAGTTTTTATTGAATTTGCTACAGTATTCCTTCTGTTTTATGTTTTGGCTTTCTGGCCGCAAGGCGTGTGGTATCTTAATTCCCCAACCAGGGAGCACACCAGCATCCTCTGCCTTAGAAGGTGAAGTCTTAACCATTGGACCACCAGGAAAGTCCCCTGAGTTTCCTCTCTTGATTTGTTCTTTTTCTTAGCTAGCTAGAGTCCATGTTGTTAATTTTTTTTCTAAATGGTTGTTTATTTAAAAAACTAAAAAAAATTTATCTGCCCAATTGCAAGTATATCTTTCTGTTGATCCTTTGTGAGAAAGTAAGATTTTAAATTATAATTAAATAATTCGTATTTTTAGAAAACATAAAGTGAGGAAAGGTTGCTTTTTTTTTGAAAAAATAATTTCTAATTTGGAAAAAAAGGTTTCTCTTAAATTGAGAGCAGCTTATTTCGTGATTTCTAGATTAAAGGAAGAAATGTTTTCAGATGAGTGATAACTGAGATTGTAAATTTGATGGGGTTAGGTATTGACACTGTATATTCCTATACAGTCCATGGTATTCTCCAGGCCAGAATACTGGAGTGGGTAGCCTTTGCCTTCTCCAGGGGCTCTTCCCAACCCAGGGATCCAACCCAGGTCTCCTGCATTGCAGGTGGATGTTTTACCAGTTGAGCCACAAGGGAAGCCCAAAAATACTGGAGTGGGTAGCCTACCCCTTCTCCACTGGATCTTCCTGACACAGGAGTCGAACCAGAGTCTCCTGCATTGTAGGCAGATTCTTTACCAGCTGAGCTACCAGGGAAGCCCATATATCTTGTATAGAGCATTTGAATCTGTATTATTAGTCAAATATTTAATTGTAAACTGAGATATTAGCTTCTTGGTAAGTTGAAATTAATTGGAATGTTTTATTTTTAAGGTTGGGCGGTTTGAGATTAATCTTATCAGTCCGGACACTAAATCAGTTGTGCTTGAGAAGAATTTTAAAGATATCTCTTCTTGTTCCCAGGTATGTATTGAAGTAGATTATAGTATTTGAGGAAACCAATTAAGGCTTGTTTCTCAATTAACCATAAAATAACTGGGATTGAATCTCTTCAAATTGTATTTATTTTTTAAAAACTTATTTATTTAATTGGAAGCTAATTACTTTACAATATTGTGGCGGTTTTTGCCAAGTGGATTTATCTTCAGAGTGTTCATGTGTTTGGGTCCAGGTCTCTTAGTATAATAATATTTTGCGCTCACTGTCATCAGCCCTGTCTGCTCGTAGCACCCCTTCATCAAGGGGTGAGTGGAACTTTTGTGCTGGTGAGTTCTTTTGGAAATATCTTCTCAGTTAGTTTTCCTCAGAATCTTGGGCAGTGGGTTTTGGCATCAGTGAGTCATGTTTGCTCTTTATACCGTAATAGGTAATAAAAGGAGAACCAGTACTTTCAAGTTTATTGTTGTAAATGTTAAAGTTTGTAAAGAAGGTTTGTGTATGTATTGTTGGCCTTTTACTTGTTGTTAATTCTTATATTGTGTATATGAAAGTTTTAAAAATAATCAATACAGTTACATGTGGTTGAGGTCATATGAGGCATAAAGTAGTATTCTAAGTACCATAGTAATATAATAATTTAGTACAGCTATCCAAAAGTTAGAGCTGCCTAACTATAAGGCAAACCTATGAAGAATTTCTGAAGAGGTTGGAATGGAGGGACTATCTAAATCTGAATATGGGAAAGTTAAAAATGCAAGGATGCCTCTTAGGAGGTCCCTGGAATAGAGAAGCAATAACTTATTTCCTAATAGGTGTACCTTAGATGTACCTTCAAGGTCTTAGATCTTGCCAAGGCCTTTTCCTATATTTTAGTGTTGAAAATCAAGGCTGCTTATTTAAAAAAAATTTTTTTTTTAATTTTGGAGTTAGCACTGCCGTACGTAGGATGCTCAGATATTCTTCTGTCGGAAAATGACAACCTTTTGTACATCTTGTTAATTACTCTCCTTAGACTCAGCTAATGTAGTTTCACTCCTAGTGTTTTATTTTAGTATTTGTTCTATTATATGGAGACCTAAAATTATGTTCTGAAGATAAAAGCTTTCTACTCTAATAATTGAGAAAGGCAGCATCTGACTCTAGGGTGAATATATTGAAAATTTCTAAATTCCTATTTAAGGGACAAAAAACTTGGTAGAAAGATGATTCACTTTAACTGAAAAATAATATTTACTGAGCATTCTTGTAATGACATATTTCCTTGGGGTCTTTGCATGATCATAAGGTCTGTGAGGGTGGGTGTCTTACGCTGTAGAGCATCAGAGAATAAGATGTGTTAAGACAGAGCTTAATGCTTAGGTGTTCAATAAATGTTGAATGAATATTTCTGTATTTTGGGCCTCATGCCCAGTGTGGAGGAGAGAGTTGTGTGCAAAGCTGTGTATTTCCTGTTTCCCAGAGCAAGAGTCACCATTGGAAAAGGCTGTGCCTCTCCCTAGCCCCACCCCAAGTCTTGCAGGAAGAAAACTAGCAATGCTCATTGACCATTTAAGGGAAAAAAAAAATTGAAAAAGAAGAAAAAAAGAACCAGCCAAACCAAATATATAAACTGGCAGTTCAAACAAGATTTTTCCTTTTCCTTTCTTTTTTTTTTTTTTATTTAAAGCAAGCTTGGTAGTGACATTAAGAATTAAGAAAAAGAATTGACTGAAATATGGGGAAGCTTTGTGTCAAGGCCTTTGATCAGAATACTTGTCAGGTTAATCTCTGCCCCTCACCGCGTGGCCAGCTCCTATTACTTTTCCACAGAATTGCACTGATAGAGGGTGGCCACATTTGGGAGCAGGCATACTTTTTAACATACGACGTGACGTGACTCTTTGCGACCCCATGTTCTGTAGCCCACCAGGCTCCTCACATGTACCCCTACGTATGTTTCTTTCTTCAAAATCAGTAGGACTGGATTTTCGGCAAGCATGAGGAATAAAGGAGTGGTTTTCTTTACTGGAACGTTGCCACTGCCTGAAAACTTGGGTGAGCTGGTGAGGTACTATACATTTTTCCCATTTAATGCCAAGTTAGTCAAAGATTTTTTGTTTTTGAGATGATGCTATTTCTGCATTTTATTTTATTTACTTATTTGATTTTGGCCGCACTTTGTAGGCATGTGGGATCTTAGTTCCCCGATCAGGGATTGAACTCATGCCCCATGCAGTAGAAGCACAGATTCTTAACCTGGATTTCCTGGGAAGTCCCAAGTCAAAGAAATTCTATAATCGTGAATGAGTTGTATCAGATGGAATTTACTTTCACCTCATGGACTGTATAACTTTATTCCTCCTATTAACTTTTTCTTTTTATAGAGTTGATTTCTTTTTTCCATATCTGTTGGATAGGTGAAGCTTATCAATATAAGAATTGTGGTTACTGTTTATCAAACATGCAAGGAACTAAGATATTTCTTAGTTCTGAATCTCAAAAATTTGGGGGAATAGGTGCCATGACTACTATTTTATAACGAGAAGTGGAACTTCTGAGATACTTTTTATCAACACATCACAATATCTCATACCTAGTAAATTGCTTGAACCAAGGTGGAAGCACAAATCTGACTCCACAGCCCGTTTTCTTTTCCCTGGAATTCAAGTGATTGCAGGACAACTTTAAATTTTTGGCTTTCATGACTTTTCAAAGTATCGTGCTTTCTGTTACAGTAACAAGGGTGCTCAGTTCAGTTCAGTTGCTCAGTCGTGTCCAACTCTTTGCAACCCCGTGGACTGCAGCACGCCAGGCCACAAGGTGCTACTGGCTGCTAATTGGTGTGTATATATTCAGGCTGATTGAAGTTCTCAAATGATGCAGAATTTTTTATAAAGTGTAGCTGAGGTTATTTAGCCTGGGTTCAGAAAGTACAGATTTGTGAATTTGGATCATTGACATCTTCAGTAATTTCTTTAATGTATTCATCTTCTAACAGTTGTGACTCCTTGAATGTCTATAAATAGACAAATGTTCTAGTACTTCTAATGCATACTTTAGGGAGTTGCATGCCATTTCAGTAGAGCATTGTCAGTTTTATGATTCTTAATCTCAAGTAAATAAGAACAGGGTTTATGATGAATCATCAGACTGCTTGCTCAATGACGACCAATAAATTGAAAACTCCGGTACTGCCAAATACTGGGTAGTGGTTTTATTACAAGAGACAATGGATCGTGCCATCCTGTTTTTCCTTCTGTGGCCCCGAGTCACAGAGTGTTTGCCAGAAACAAAGCAATCTGAGCTGGTTTCGCCCTTTATTTTATGTATCAAAAGTCTGCCATAGAAGTTTGCTCTGACATTATGTCCCCTATCCCAGTGCTGTGAAGGAGAAATTCATGAAAGACTGAAAGCACAGAACTGTTTCCAAAGTGTTGGTTAAATGGACATAATCTTATAAACTCCCCACTTCTTCCCTCTCTAGGGTATAAAGCATGTTGATCACTTCGGCTTTATTTGTCGGGAGTCCTCGGAGCCTGGATTGAGCCAGTATATCTGCTACGTGTTCCAGTGTGCCAGTGAATCTCTGGTAAGTGGGGTGACTGCTGTCCACAGGCTCCTCCCCAAACCTCTGACTCCTGGGAGACTTGTCTCTGACAGACCCAAGCCTCACAGAATGGCCATCAGTGGAAAAAGAGGAGGGCAACCGGAAATGACTTTCTGCTCTTTGAGGCGGAACCACAATAGAAAAACAAAACCAGATTATCTTGGTACTTTTTCAGCCTAGATAATTTTCCTGAGTTTAACAAATCCAGAAATATTACTGGGAGTATTTTTCAAAGGTGGTGGTTGTTGTTGTTCAGTTGCTAAGTCGTGTCCGACTCTTTGAGACCCCATTGACTGCAGCATGTCAGGCCTCCCTGTCCCTCACCATCTCCTGGAGTTTGCCCAAGTTCATGTCCATTGAATCGATGATGCCATCCAATCATCTCATCCTCTGCCACCCTCTTCTCCTTTTGCCTTCAATCTTTCCCAGCATCAGGGTTGTTTCCAATGAGTTGGATGTTTTTTAAAAGGTAGGAAAAGCCTGATCGTGGAAGAAGAGTGGTTACTTTTTCCACTGCTCATGTAAGAAGATAAAGAAGACCTTTTATTCTCTCAGTTGCTCTAACATCTCAGAGTAGATAATGCTTATTTCAATAGAGTAGACAGCGATTTTCTATTTTTTTTTCTCTGTATTTCATCAGCCCCTGTCCTCATTTTAAAAACACTTTATGGTCTTTTTTTAGCCTTGATTTTCTTTCTTTGGAATTTGGAAGCCAATTTTTCTCTCCAGCATTCTCACTCCCTCTTTAATGGGAACAGTTAGAATTTTCGAAGAAATATGTAAGATGAAGCTGGAAATAGTTCTGAGTGACTAAAAATTTGTCAGTGTTTTCCCCTATTTTTTTTTTTTTTTTTTACATATTCTTCCACTTGAGTTACCTCTCCTCACCATTTTAGCAGAAATCTTTAGATGTATACATTACCATTCTTGGAAGCACAGCATTTATTAGACGTACACCTTCCCCCTCGATTTTCCCCAGGGAAATACCACCACTTAGAACAGAGTAAACCAGGCTGCATTCTCCTCATTTCCTTAATGTATGTTGCCATCCTCTTTGCTAACTCATTTTTAAACTTTTTGTTTTGTATTGGGATATAGCCGATTAACAACATTGTGATAGTTTCAGGTGAACAGCAAAGGGACCCAGCTATACATACACGTGTATCCATGCTCTCCCCAACTCCCCTCCCATCCAGGCTGCCATATAACATTGAGCCGAGTTCCCTGTGCTATACAGTAGGACCTGGTTGGTCATCCATTTTAAATCCTCCCTAGTAACTCTTGCCTTCCGTGTTCCCAGAGTGGACAATGAGTTGAAGAATAATGAAGAAATGGAGATGAATTGGTGCCAAGACACTTTCTGACTAGGGAATGTAGCATTTAACAGTTTTTACCTAAGAGGGATCCTTTTAAAGTTTTGTTCTTGCTTTAGGCAGTTAGCCATACCAATGAAAACCACATGTCGATAGCCAAGTGGCCACTGTATTATGTAGGTTTAGTTTAGGGCTTGGGATAGAAATTTAAGAGTCACTATGTAAAGAATGATTGAAGGTGTGGGGGTTGATGAGCACGCAGGGGGAGAAAAAGAGAGAAGGCTAAAGAGAGCCAAGGACACAATCCTGGAAAATGCCAACTGAATAAGACTTAGGTAGAAAGTGAGAATGTAGGGTAATCTTGCCCCATGCCCCACCCATCCACTGCCCCGCTTGCCCCTCTTCCTTCCTTCCTCAATCCCTCCCCCTAAGACTGATTCTTTCTGCACTGCAGATCCTTGCTCTCCTACCCTTCCAAGACCTGTCGTATTTTGTTTTGACTGTTCCATTTACACAACTTCCATATTTAGAAATCATAATGCATCCTTTTGTACCATCTATATCCACCTGTTTACGAAATCCTACAAACCAGCAGTCCCCAACCTTTTTGGCACCAGGCACTGGTTTCATGCTGCTGCTAAGTCGCTTCAGTCGTGTCCGACTCTGTGCGACCCCATAGACAGCAGCCCACCAGGCTCCCCCATCCCTGGGATCCTCCAGCCAAGAACACTGGAATGGGTTGCCATCTCCTTCTCCAATGCATGAAAGTGAAAAGTGAAAGTGAAGTCACTCAGTCGTGTCTGACTCCTAGCGACCCCATGGACTGCAGCCTACCAGGCTCCTCCATCCATGGGATTTTCCAGGCAAGAGTACTGGAGTGGGGTGCTATTGCCTTCTCCGACTAGTTTCATGGGAGAGTTTTTCATGGATGGGGGCTGGAATCGGTTTTGGGGTAATTCTTTAAGGACCTTGTAACTGGGAGATATATGTATAATTATGACTGATTTTCATTGTTGCATGGCAGAAACCAGTACAACATTGTAAAGCAATTTTTGTCCAACTAAAAAAAAGGAAGGAGCATGCAATCTAGATATCTCATGTGTAGTTCACAGTAGGGTTTGTGCTCCTATGAGAATCTAATGCTACCACTGATCTGACAGGTGGCAGAGCTCAGGCAGTAGTTTGAGTGATGGGGAGCAGCTGTAATACAGATGAAGTTTCGCTCACTTGCCCACCATTCACCTGCTGCTGTGAGGCCCAGTTCCTAACAGGCCATGGACTGGTATCAGTCTGTGGTCCCACAGTTGGGGACCCTTGCTATAAACTTGAAGATAGAATGTCCCATATGTCCATCTCGCTTTCCTTTTTCTCTCTGTCTGGTATCTAAGTCTGGGCCTTCTTTAGAAAGACAGTTGCCTTCGTGTCCTAACTAGTCTTCCTGCCACTACTTTAATCTGTCGTTTGTCTATATCTACCTTATGTTGTAGTTTTTTTTTCTCACAAAATTTTCTCACGAAGGACCAGTTTATACCTCCTTATTAAGAGACAAAATCTGCATGGTCTAGCATGGGAGAAGGGCCTACCTCAAGCTTCTCCAGTCCCCCCGAAAGCTCCTCCTCTCACCGCTGTGTCCTCCCACGTGCTGTCCCCCACGCTCAGCTGTCTCTAGGCCAGACTCCAGAGGCTGCTGTGACGACTGACGTGAGGCTGCGTCTATTTGGCTTGCTGCTGAAGCCACAAATGGTTCATGCGCAGGACACATGAGATCAAGGAGATACGTGGGTGGTGCGGCTCACAGAAATGCTGCTGAAATTCTGAGCTAACTGTTGGCTGCATGGAGTGAGGGGTTGGCCTGGCAGAGGAGGGCAGAGCCAGGGCTCACTGCTTTCATACCATCGGGTGGGGAATGTGACTCTGCCAGCCTTGAGGGTCCACCCGGCTACTATACAAGGAGACTGTGTACGTTCTCTTTCTGTATCCATTTTCACATTCTTTTCTCGCCTGCTTCACTGGATGGGAAGCAGGCCTCCTTTGCTCTGCTCTGACTTGAATCCCTTTGCCCTTCTTTTCTACTGTGTACTTTTTAGGACTCTGTTTAAAGATAAACTCCTAGTAACCCCTTTCCTGACACCGTTTTCCAGGAATTGACCCCTCTCCTTGCTTTGTCGTCAGTGCTCTTGCTGTGCCTTGTTCGTAGATCTCTAACAGTTCCTGCAAATCCAGTATCTTGTGTGTTTGTTCACATAACTTTCCACCCCACTGGATGGTGACGCCTACAAGGTCAGGCTGTCCTTACTGTTATATCCCCAAGTAGTTTCTAGAAGAGCAGGGGTTGGTAAGTGTATTTTTGAGTGATAGAGTGTGTTGCTCTTAACTTCAGGTAACCTTTTTATAGGTGCTGGTTAATCTCTGACTAGGGCTTCCCTGGTGGCTCAGATGGTAAAGAATTGCCTGCATTGCAGGCAGGAGACCCGGGTTTGATCCCTGGGTCAGGAAGATCCCCTGGAGGAGGGTGTGGCAACCCACTCCAGTATTCTTGCCTAGAGAATTCCCTGGACAGAGGAGCCTGCTAGGCTACAGTCTATGGGGTCACAAAGAGTCGGACATGACTGAGCGACTAACAAAAAGAACAACAAATTTCTGATTACTGGATAACCTCCACCAAGAAGGAAACTGTAAAACCTTCTGATTTCCAACCTTTTTTACAAGTTTTGTTTTGTTTGTACTTTTTAGTATTTTTATTTTTCCCTCACGTACATAGGATGAGTTTTCAGAACAGGGAGTCAGAGTCGAGAGTCTAGGAACATGCTTCATTTTTCCGTCTTGAGAAGTTCTGTGGCTCAGGAACAGCCAAGACTGGCTGAGACTGTCATCATGTTACATTGAAGTTGCATCAGAATATTAGTGCTGGCATCATTATTCTTAAGGAGGGGCCTATGCTGGAATCTTTGAAATCCTGTTCACTGTTTTTTTTTATCAGTAACCATCTTAACTGAATGGTGAGGCATCAGAATTGCAAGCTATAGGAAAAATTAAATGTAAATTTCCTGTATAAAGGAGGATGGTTCAAGCAGCTGACATATAGAATAAAACAGTCAAATATTATATAGGTCTAAGCAGTGTTATGATTGATGTGGCTTGGCAGTTGTGAAATACAAAATATTGCAAAACTGCACATGCTGACTTATCTAGTCTGAGCACAGAGAATATGCAACTAGTTTTTTCTCTCTCTCTTTTTTTTTTGTAGAGATTGTTATGAATTGATAAACAGTACAGTAAGTCCCACACGTACAAGTTTCATTATGAGAGCATGTTTGTAAGTCCAATTTGTTCCTAAGTCCAACAAAGTTAACCTATGTACCCAGCTAGCACAATCAGCTATATAATACTTTTCACACAAATAATACATAAAAGACAAAAACAACAAAGAAAACACTTTTTATCTTACAGTGCAGTACCTTGAAAAGTATAGTAGCACCATACAACAGCTGGCACACGGGGACTGGCATCGAGTGGACAGGCAAGAAGTGTTACTGACTGGAGGAGGGAGAGGAGGTGGGCGATGGTAGAGGTGAAGGATTGTCAACAATAGGAGATGGAGGGCAATCTCAAATTTCACTCATGCTTCATGCTGATGGCACAGGTTCTGCTTCCTTGCTGGATTCAATTCCATCTACCCTCTTGAAAAAACAATCCAGTGATGTCTAGGTATTAGCTCTTTTTTTTTCTCCCCATAGATAACACAGTAACACTGGATTGCATTCTGAACAGCTGCTGCAGTCTTTGTGTACCCGTCTACATTTGGGTCCTGGGTCTCAAAAACTTAACAGTGCCTCCTCAGATAAAATGCCCTTGCCATTTCCTGTGTCATGAATCTCTTTGGTTCTTCAGTTACTTCTTCTTCCTTTCGTCTATGTCTTTTTTCTGGGCCTCCAGTTCTATCAGGTCTTCATTAGTAAGCTCCTCTTGTTGCTCACAACAGTACTTGTGTAGTAAAGTACACAAAAGCATAACCACTTGTAGAGGATGGACACATGTGACAATGTACGCCAGGCATGTGTGCTAACAACGTGATTTGACATGTGAACGCACGTTCATGTCTTTGAAAGTTCCAACTTGAAGGGTTCTTGTATAGGGGACTTACTGTATAGAGTTCAGATGGGCCCTGGAGGGTTACTCGGGAAGTTTAGATGCTCAGTGCTCCTCCCTCCCTCCTTCCCTTGCTTCCTCCTTCCCTCTCTTCCTTCTTTTGTAAAATAATGCAAAGCAAGTGGCTTAATCTTGTTTAACCACATTTGAGATTTCTGGAAAATATCGTTTCTGCTTTCTCCAAAAGTGGTTTAAAAGGTATGAAAAAAATGGAAGCGACTACTGTTCATAGACATAAAAAGTAGAACTCCTCAGATCCACAGATCCACACAATAGTATCCCGGGAAAGTAAAACTAGTACCACAAAGCAACCCCCCCAAATCCACATTACCAAGACCCAGGCTTTGTGTGGGGTTAAGAGTGTAGGTTTTCCCAGAGAATTAGGCTAGATAATCTTTTGAAGTCCTTATATATTCTGTGATTCTCATTGGTTTTTTTTTTTTTAATTAAATTTTATTTTGCTTAACTTTACAATATTGTATTGCTTTTGCCATACATCAAGATGGATCCACCACAAGTATACATGTGTTCCCCATCCTGAACCCTCCTCCCTCCTCCCTCCCGTAGGGATATGTTTATGAGCACTATTTTCATCATGGAATTTCCCCTTAATATGTATTTCTACCAAAACAAAAGGCCAACAAGGCACATGAAAAGATGCTTAACAACACTCATTTTGAGGGAAATGCAAATCAAAACCACAATTGAGATATCACCTCACACACATATCAGAATAGCTATTACCCAAAAGATAAGAAATATTTAATAACAAGTGTTGGAGAGGATGTTGACGAAGAAGAACCCTCGTACACATAAGCCCGTTTTAAAGACCTTTTCTCCCTTCCCTTATGGCCTGGTTTAAGAAAAAGTTATTACTTAAAGGAGTTACTCCACTGTTGCATCTGAGTGTATGAAAAACCTGGAATAAAAAGATACTTTATCCGCAAGTCCATTCTCTATTTCTGCCCTGCAAATGGGTTCATCAGTACCATTTTCCTAGAGTCCATATATATGCATTAATACAAAATATTTGTTTTTCTCTTACTTCACTCTGTGTAACAGGCTCTAGGTTTGTCCACCTCAGTTCAACTAACTCAGATTTGTTCCTTTTTATGACTGAGTAATATTCCAGTGTATATATGTACCACAACTTCTCTATCCATTCACCTGGACATAGTGGGGGAAGGAGAGGGTAGGACAAACTGAGTAGCACTGAAATATATTGCATACATGCATGCTAAGTTGCTACAGTCATGTCTGACTCTGTGTGACCCTACAGACTGTGGCCTGCCAGGATCCTCTGTCCATGGGATTCTCTAGGCAAGAATACTGGAGTGCCTTGCTCTCCTCCAGGGGAATCTGCCTGACCCAGGGATCAAACCCAAGCCTCTGACCTCCTGCATTGGCAGGTGGGTTCTTTATCACTAGTGCCACCTGATATAATACCATGGGTAAAATAGAAAGCTAGGGGGAAATGGCTACATAACACAGGGAGCTCAGCCTGGTGCTCTGTGACAACCTAGAGGGTGGGATGGGGGTGAGATTCAAGAGGGAGGGGATATATGTATATATATAGTTCAGTCACATTATTGTATGACAGAAATCAATAAAACATTGTAAAGCAATTATTCTCCAATAAAAAATTTTAAAAGACACTTTATTCTTCTGATATTGCTTAAAGGACCAAGTAGCCAGTGATTAGTCAGCCATGTTTTACTATTCCTCTGGGTCGTCCCAGTGCACCAGCCCTAGGCATCCGTTCTTAAATGCCATACAGAACTTAAGTTTGGTAGGGATATGTTTATGAGCACTATTTTCATCATGGAATTTCCCCTTAATATCATAAATTAGCTTTCGTTGTTCCATCACATCATTTTCTCTGGAAATTTAATTTTCCCTGATGGTCACACTAAGAATGCTTTCTTTTTGTTCCATATGGTTGATTTCTCTTTATTCATTCCTTTAGTGTTAAACTTTTAACATTTCCTAGGATTTTTTGTTGTTGCTGAATCTAAACTAAAACAATTAAGCTATTCATAATACTAGTTTACCTTCCCGGAGTTTGAGCAAACTCAGGGAGTTGGTGATGGACAGGGAAACCTGACATGCTGCAGTCCATGGGGTCACAAAGAATTGGACACAACTGAGCGACTGAACTGAATTTAACTTCATAGTACTAATTTTAACTTGTAGTTGCTCTGATACCATCATAGAATTTATAAACCATCTATAAAATGGTAGATTAAAGCAAAGTAAAACACTGAAAATTTTAGAAGTAAAATATTAGTAATATTTATGGATGGAAGAAATCAGTAGCCACATTTCAGTCACCATTGAAATGATCTCGTTTCATCTACAAATGGATTAAAAAATCATGAAAGTTCAGTATTTCCATTGGAGGCCTTTTACATTACATTATTATCAAATAACAAATAGTAAACCTACCTGAAAGTTAAACAGATGACTAACCCCTTGACTACCTTAAATTAATGAGAAACAAGAAAACAATAGTAAATATCTATGTAAGTCATTGAAATTGCTTTTGAATACATAACAAGGCAAATGAAATGAAAATGCAAAGTCACTAAAGCATGTAGTGCTTTTATTTGTGAGCGTTAGAAATCTTTATTTTTTATATTATAGTAAAAAGAGCAGATTATGAATACTTCATTTTTTGTACATAGAATGATATGAAATTATTGATGAGCTTTTTAAAAAGTTATAGTAAAACATGGCTGACTAATCACTGGCTACTTGGTCCTTTAAGCAATATCAGAAGAATAAAGTGTCTTTTAAAATTTTTTATTGGAGAATAATTGCTTTACAATGTTTTATTGATTTCTGTCATACAATAATGTGACTGAACTATATATATACATATATCCCCTCCCTCTTGAATCTCACCCCCATCCCACCCTCTAGGTTGTCACAGAGCACCAGGCTGAGCTCCCTGTGTTATGTAGCCATTTCCCCCTAGCTTTCTATTTTACCCATGGTATTATATCAGGTGGCACTAGTGATAAAGAACCCACCTGCCAATGCAGGAGGTCAGAGGCTTGGGTTTGATCCCTGGGTCAGGCAGATTCCCCTGGAGGAGAGCAAGGCACTCCAGTATTCTTGCCTAGAGAATCCCATGGACAGAGGATCCTGGCAGGCCACAGTCCGTAGGGTCACACAGAGTCAGACATGACTGTAGCAACTTAGCATGCATGTATGCAATATATTTCAGTGCTACTCAGTTTGTCCTACCCTCTCCTTCCCCCACTATGTCCAGGTGAATGGATAGAGAAGTTGTGGTACATATATACACTGGAATATTACTCAGTCATAAAAAGGAACAAATCTGAGTTAGTTGAACTGAGGTGGACAAACCTAGAGCCTGTTACACAGAGTGAAGTAAGAGAAAAACAAATATTTTGTATTAATGCATATATATGGACTCTAGGAAAATGGTACTGATGAACCCATTTGCAGGGCAGAAATAGAGAATGGACTTGCGGATAAAGTATCTTTTTATTCCAGGTTTTTCATACACTCAGATGCAACAGTGGAGTAACTCCTTTAAGTAATAACTTTTTCTTAAACCAGGCCATAAGGGAAGGGAGAAAAAGGTCTTTAAAACGGGCTTATGTGTACGAGGGTTCTTCTTCGTCAACATCCTCTCCAACACTTGTTATTAAATATTTCTTATCTTTTGGGTAATAGCTATTCTGATATGTGTGTGAGGTGATATCTCAATTGTGGTTTTGATTTGCATTTCCCTCAAAATGAGTGTTGTTAAGCATCTTTTCATGTGCCTTGTTGGCCTTTTGTTTTGGTAGAAATATAAACTGGTGCTGCCACTATGGAAAACAATATGGAGATTCCTCAAAAAATTAAGAATAGAATTATCATATGGTCTGACAATTCCATTTCTGGGTATTTATCTGAAAAAACTAAAAACACTAATTTGAAAAGATATGCACTGCTCTGTTCATTGTAGTATTATTTATGAGAGCCAAGATATGGTATCAGTGGAAGTGCCCATCAATGGAGGAATGGATAAAGAAGATGTGATGTGTATATATATATACATGTATGTGCTGTGCTTAGTTGCTCAGTCATGTCTGACTCTTTGTGACCCCATGGACTGTAGCCTGCTAGGCTCCTCTCTCCATGAGATTTCCCAGGCAAGAATACTGCCATTTCCTTTTCCAGGGGATCTTCCCAATGTAGAGATTGAATCCGGGTCTCCTGTATTGCAGGTAGATTCTTTACCATCTGAGCCACCAGGGAATATATATATATATAATGGATTATTATTCAGCCATATAAAAACATGAAATCTTCCCATTAATAACAACACTACTGGACCTAGACCTTGAGGGTATTATACTATGATAAATAAGTATGATTCCCTCATATGCAGAGTATAAAAAATAAAATAGAAACAAACACATACACTCAAAGAACAGATTGGTGGTTACCAGAGGGACCAGGGGTGGGAGAGAGAGCTGAATGGTAAAGGGGTCAACTGTATGGTGACAGATGGAAGTGAGACTTTGGTGCTAAGCACACTGTGTATACAGAAGTTGAATTAAATGTTGTACCATGAAACTTTTATAATGTTATAAACAAATGTTACTTCAATAAAAACAGAACAAAACAAAGCATAGTTTATAAAACGTGTGAATGGTTTTGAATATCAGAGACAGTTTGGATGAGGCCCTGGTACTTCACAGCTCCCCATGCAGGTTTTAGACTTTGACCTCAGTTCTACAGTGGGTGAGAAAAGTATACTTTACTCTGATGATTGTGCCACAGAGGAGGAAACCTGGCCTGATGTTGGCTTAACAATGCCCAGAAGATGAGCTGTTGGTTGACCTCGAAGAAACAACCAGGAAATCAGAATGCTAGAGTCCAACTTCTTGACTAAGTCATTGGAAGAGCAAGGGAGAAACAGGCTGGCAGTTTTCAAGCTCTTGACCTAGTGGTGAGACCCCACTATAAGACAGGAAGATGTCAGAAGTTCTTAGTGTCACAAATCAAATAGAAACCATAGAGAAAAGACAAGAGTTCTCATCACAAGGAGAAAAAAAAAAATTCTGTTCATTTAACCTTGCATCTATGTGAGATGATGATGTTCACTAAACTTATTGTGATAACTATTTCATGATGCATGTAATTCAAATCATACTGTACACCTCAGACTTATATCAATTATATCTCAGTAGAACTCTAGGAAAAGAAACGTCAGCAGCCTTCATAGAATTTCCCCAAGATTATTATTTTTTTAATTTTTAAAAAATATATTACTTTTTAATTGGATGATGATTGCTTTGCAATATTGTGTTGGTTTCTGCCATACATCAACATGAATCAGCCATAGGTATAAATATGTTTTCTCCCTCTTGAACCTCCCTCCCACTTACCATGTTATTTATTGAGCTCGTTTCTCCCCAGAGCTTTGGTTAAACACATGTTCACTTGTTTCACTAAAAGTGATCCAAAAGGATAAAGTCAATAAGATACCTATTAACACAAGTGAATGTTAGACTTATTTTGTTGCTCCCTATATATTGCAGGCAAAACTTCCAAAGAGATCTTTACCTGATAAACTACTTTAATTTTATAAAGACCTTAGATAACCAGCAATGACCTACTGTATAGTACAGGAAACTCTACTCAATATTCTGTGATAACCTATATGAGAAAAGAATCTGATAAAGAATGAATATATATATGTATAACTGAATCACTTTGCTGTCTACCTGAAACAAAACTAAATCAACTATAATTCTATAAAATTTTAAAAAAGAAAACAAAGTTCTGATTGACTATCATTTAACTGATGGCATAGTACTCAGTGGGATTCAAAAACAGCACTCAAGTAACAGGTCAGTATTGTTGTATTATACACATTAAAATAGTCATATTTCATCCAGTTTCCAATTTTATGTATAATTAATTGAAGGTCTAACTTCAAGACATTGTTTTCTCTCTATCATCAAAATTACATTATTAAGATTTAGTAGGCATCAATGAAGCCTCACATTGCTGTTGAGCTTTTAATATGTTACCCTGAAGGCAAACGTTTGCAGACCTGGCCTCTGTTTTTCTTGTAGGTTGATGAGATAATGCTGACTCTGAAGCAGGCTTTCAGCACGGCTGCTGCCCTGCAGAGTGCCAAGACCCAGATTAAGCTGTGTGAGGCCTGCCCCATGCACTCTTTGCATAAGCTCTGTGAAAGGATTGAAGGTACAGTATAAGTTGGCCTTGGCAGAGAGGAGTTTGCTTTGGCGTTGAGGAAGTGAGAAAGTTGCTACTGTCGTTGAATGCTTCTTTGTTTCGAGGTGAACCAAGAGCCCTAAGAATCATTTCTCACATCCAGTCAAATTTGTGCAGTCAGTCTCTCCTAGGTGCTGGGCTCTTTTTCCTTTTTTGTTTATTTTTTAACTTTTTTTCCAGAGGCAGACTCCAGGGAGGAACTTGCATTTCCCACAGTTCTTAAGACTCTACTGTGTGCACAGTGGGAACTGACCAAATATTTGTTGAATGAATGGGCAAACCCTCCCAGAATGTTGACTGTAGATTTTTTTCTCTTCTCACTTGATGATGTGTTCTTTTTTCCCTAAAGGTTTAGAACAGGAATGAAACTTTCCTAACTTTTGAGGGACATTTGAAAATCACCCAGATAATAGACATGATGTCATAAAGCAAGTTGAAAAAAAAAAATGTGTTTTGAGGAGGGGGAGGGGCATGAGGAAGAGGTGATTCTGACTTAGTTTTCCTTTCTTCTTCTTGTCCCTTAATAAAAAAGGTTGAAAGCTACTGCACCCAAGAGAACACACAATTTAATAGATACTTGTTAAGTATCTATTGGGTTGGCCAAAAAGTTCATTCAAGTTTTTCTAAATCTGCTTATGGAAAAACCCAAACGAACTTTTTGGCATACCCAAAATCACATTCTGGGTAGTGTGCTGAGCACTGGGGATGCAGAGATGATTGAGATGCGGACTGTGCCTTCAGGAAGCTTATAGTCTGAAGGGAAGGCAGGCTTGGAACAGGTAAATGTAATTCAGTATGATAGATGTTAGTGTTGATGGGGAGAGGTTGAGCTGTAGAATAAAGCAGAGAATGTGTGAGTCATACTAAGTGTAAATTGTGATATCTGTTAAGTAGGCAGGGAAATCATAGGCACATGGCAAAATTTATTGAATTTCCACTCAACTGTGTGAATAAGGACTATTTAAATGTAGTAGTCAAATTAAAAAATTTATAATATTTAAATTAATTTAAATTTATATTAAAAATCTATAATATTTAAATAATACAGAACATGCCTTGTTTTCAAACATATATATAACCTTTACAAAAATGAAACAGTTTTTGGTGTATGGTAAAGGGAATATAAATCTGGGGAGGAAAGGCTGAGTGATTCAAGAGATGGTGTTGGATCTGTTTGCCATCCAAAGAGACAAAGATTCCTTCTATGTATCTACTGAAAATACATTCTAGAGGGATCAAAGTCTTCAATGTAAACAAGCAAAATACTAAAATCATTAAAATAAAAATGTTATTTTGTCCCTAAACAAGAAAGCCTTTATTAAGACACAGAAATGCAGAAACTACCAAAAGAAGACATTGACAGATTTGATTTCATAAAATGTTAACAATTTTACAAAACAACAACTGCTTACTTGGAAGTTAAATGATAAGCAACAAATGAGGAGATAGCAGATTGCTGTTCGGAATTTGTGAGGACTGTTATTATCTACAAGAAAAAGATAAAACCGCCAGTAGGAAATTAGGCAAATCATAGTAAAAAAAAGCTCCTTTAAAATTTTAGTTTTAGAGACCTTTGTAAAGAAAGAGAATGCAAACTATACATCCAGAATTAGTAGGGCCCTTCCAAGATCTTGAATGGACTGAAATTTAAGGTTCCCAACCTTCAAGGTATGTATGTATCTGAAAGGAGCAAAGGAAAGGTTCACATTGACTGAGAAAAATTCACACAGATTCTTTTCCTAAGGCCTTGGCTAACGATTTTTTACCCTTGTCTTTGATATTAGGCTAAGAGAACATAAGATAGGGCAGTATACTGATAGTAAAAATGAAAGGAATAAATAGTAGGAGAGATACTCTCATAAGACTTACTGTGTCTCAGCACTATTGTGGTTTCCATATCTTGGACCACTTCAGTTCAGTTCAGTTCAGTTCAGTCTCTCAGTCGTGTCCAACTCTTTGCGACTCCATGAATCGCAGCATGCCAGGCCTCCCTGTCCATCACCATCTCCCAGAGTTCATTCAAACTCACGTCCATCGAGTCGGTGATGCCATCCAGCCATCTCATCCTCTGTCGTCCCCTTTTCCTCCTGCCCCCAATCCCTCCCAGCATCAGAGTCTTTTCCAATGGACCACTTCATCCATATAGAAATCCCACAAGATAGATGCTGCTTATAATCCTCATTTTACTCATAAGGAACAGGCACTGAGATGCATCAGATCAGATCAGATCAGTCGCTCAGTCGTGTCCGACTCTTTGCGACCCCATGAACCGCAGCACGCCAGGCCTCCCTGTCCATCACCAATTCCCAAAGTTCACCCAGACTCGCATCCATCGAGTCAGTGATGCCATCCAGCCATCTCATCCTCTGTCGTCCCCTTCTCCTCCTGCCCTCAATCCCTCCCAGCATCAGAGTCTTCTCCAATGAGTCAACTCTTCGCATGAGGTGGCCAAAATACTGGAGTTTCAGCTTTAGCATCATTCCTTCTAAAGAAATTCCAGGATTGATCTCCTTCAGAATGGACTGGTTGGATCTTCTTGCAGTCCAAGGGACTCTCAAGAGTCTTCTCCAACACCACAGTTCAAAAGCATCAATTCTTCGGCACTCAGCCTTCTTCACAGTCCAGCTCTCACATCCATACATGACCACAGGAAAGACCATAGCCTTGACTAGGCGAACCTTTGTTGGCAAAGTGATGTCTCTGCTTTTGAATATGCTATCTAGGTTGGTCATAACTTTCCTTCCAAGGAGTAAGCGTCTTTTAATTTCATGGCTGCACTCACCATCTGCAGTGATTTTGGAGCCCAGAAAAACAAAGTCTGACACTGTTTCCACTGTTTCCCCATCTATTTCCCATGAAGTGATGGGACCAGATGCCATGATCTTCGTTTTCTGAATGTTGAGCTTTAAGCCAACCTTTTCACTCTCCACTTTCACTTTCATCAAGAGGCTTTTTAGCCCCTCTTCACTTTCTGCCATAAGAGTGGTGTCATCTGCATATCTGAGGTTATTGATATTTCTCCCAGCAATCTTGATTCCAACTTGTGTTTCTTCCAGTCCAGCATTTCTCATGATGTACTCTGCATATAAGTTAAATAAACATGGTGACAATATACAGCCTTGACGTACTCCTTTTCCTATTTGGAACCAGTCTGTTGTTCCATGACCAGTTCTAACTGTTGCTTCCTGACCTGCATACAGATTTCTTAAGAGGCAGATCAGGTGGTCTGGTATTCCCATCTCTTTCAGAATTTTCCATAGTTTATTGTGATCCACACAGTCAAAGGCTTTGGCATAGTCAATAAAGCAGAAATAGATGTTTTTCTGGAACTCTCTTGCTTTTTCCATGATCCAGCGGATGTTGGCAATTTGATCTCTGGTTCCTCTGCCTTTTCTAAAACCAGCTTGAACATCAGGAAGTTCACGGTTCACATATTGCTGAAGCCTGGCTAGGAGAATTTTGAGCATTACTTTACTAGCGTGTGATATGAGTGCAATTGTTCGGTAGTTTGAACACTCCTTGGCATTGCCTTTCTTTAGGATTGGGATGAAAACTGACCTTTTCCAATCTTGTGGCCACTGCTGAGTTTTCCAAATTTGCTGGCATATTGAGTGTAGCACTTTCACGGCATCATCATTCAGGACTTGGAATAGCTCCACTGGAATTCCATCACCTCCACTAGCTTTGTTCCTAGTGATGCTTTCTAAGGCCCATTTGACTTCACATTCCAAGATGTCTGGCTCTAGGTCAGTTATCACATCATCATGATTATCTGGGTCTTGAAGCTCTTTTTTGTACAGTTCTTCTGTATATTCTTGCCACCTCTTCTTAATATCTTCTGCTTCTGTTAGGTCCACACCATCTCTGTCCTTTATTGTGCCCATCTTTGCATGAAATGTTCCTTTGGTATCTCTGATTTTCTTGAAGAGATCCCTAGTCTTTCCCATTCTGTTGTTTTCCTCTATTTCTTTGCATTGATCACTGAAGAAGGCTTTCTTATCTCTTCTTGCTATTCTTTGGAACTCTGCATTCAGATGTTTATATCTTTCCTTTTCTCCTTTGCTTTTCGCTTCTCTTCTTTTCACAGCTATTTGTAAGGCCTCCCCAGACAGCCATTTTGCTTTTTTGCATTTCTTTTCCATGGGGATGGTCTTGATCCCTGTCTCCTGTACAATGTCACGAACCTCATTCCACAGTTCATCAGGCACTCTATCTATCAGATCTAGGCCCTTAAATCTATTTCTCACTTCCACTGTATAATCATAAGGGATTTGATTTAGGTCATACCTGAATGGTCTAGTAGTTTTCCCTACTTTCTTCAATTTCAGTCTGAATTTGGCAATAAGGAGTTCATGGTCCGAGCCACAGTCAGCTCCTGGTCTTGTTTTTGCTGATTGTATAGAGCTTCTCCTTCTTTGGCTGCAAAGAATATAATCGATCTGATTTCGGTGTTGACCATCTGGTGATGTCCATGTATAGAGTCTTCTCTTGTGTTGTTGGAAGAGGGTATTTGCTATGACCAGTGCATTTTCTTGGCAAAACTCTATTAGTCTTTGCCCTGCTTCATTCCGTATTCCAAGGCCAAATTTGCCTGTTACTCCAAGTGTTTCTTGACTTCCTACTTTTGCATTCCAGTCCCCTATAATGAAAAGGACATCTTTTTTGGGTGTTATTACCCACTGAGATGCATAGTGGGTAATAACTATCACATCCTCACTACTTAGGAGAGGCAGAATCAGGATTTGAACTTGTTCAATCTAATTCCACAGCAACCTGATGCTTCTTTCTGGAAGAATATCAGAAAGCAAGGATTTTCAGGATCACACTGTCCTGAAGCTGTGACATCAGTGTGTTTCCCCAAAGGCTGTTTTCATCGGGGCAGGATAATTGTGGATTCTGAACTTGTGTTATGTACAAAGTATAAAACTGCAAAAAGGACTGTATTGAGATTCAACACAAATTAATATGAGTAGAAAGTGAGAAAGATAGGAGTATATACAAGTATTTAGGAGTATCTAGATATTAGTATTTCATATAGCTTACTCAGAATTATAGAGTCCTGTCAATACATTTGGCTGCATTAATATGGAGTTTTTTTGTACTGAAAAAGAAAGAAATGGAGTAGATACATATGCCAACATAATCTATGCCTATGTTAAGGTCATAGACCGGGAAGAGTAGCACAGTCATGTTGGTGGACCAGAGTGAATCCAGGAAGCAGTGTCTGAGGGCACCATCTCTCGAGGACCCATCCTCAGCATGTGAAACTAAAGTGATGCTGAGCATTGTAGAGATGGAACAATTATCCTCAATCTTGTTTTCCTACAATAACTTGTGTGAGGGCTAAATAATATACTTACCTCTCAGGACTGGTTAATTCACTAATCAGTGATTCCAAATTGGAAGCCAAATCAAATTCAAGGCAGTGTAGGGGGCATGCATAGTTTGAAAATAAATAATATACAGCTGTTTTCAATTCTTCCTTTGAAATGAAAGACTGAGGAAACTTCCTGGGCTATACATTTAGTTACATACTTCAAGTAAATACCCTGTCTACTTTTCTCCTTTTTAATCTTTTATCCTCCTACACATGCTAATAACATACTGGAATAATAAACAACATAAAACAAACAAACAAAAAAACCCCACTCATGTGAATCAGTTTCTTAATATACTGCCTGAGGGAGGAACTGGGGGCAAGAGGAGAAGGGGATGACAGAAGATGAGATGGCTGGATGGCATCGCTGACTCGATGGACGTAAGTCTCAGTGAACTCCGGGAGTTGGTGATGGACAGGGAAGCCTGGCGTGCTGCGATTCATGGGGTTGCAAAGAGTCGGACACGACTGAGCAACTGATCTGATCTGATCTGAGGAGACTTTGCCAGCAAATAATAAGCTGTGGTAGTGTGTGACATCACACCATCAAAATGAATTTTAGTGTTTCTGAACGTGATCACACATTTTCACAGCATTTTGTTGTATATTGCACAAAGAAATGTAGAGCTGAGAAGTTTCTAGAAGCTTTTCTTCTTTCCAGTTCCCATCATATACTACACAGTGGTTTAAAACAGGTCCAGTGGTGGCCCTATACATGTTCTACACACCATGATAGGAATTCTATTTTTTTTTTAAACAATGCATATTTTGAGGCAAATCTCTCTTAGGGATTTTAAAGTGCAGTCTACCTTTAAGAATCATTAAATATGAATAGCTGGATATCCTCTTTCTAATCACAGTACAGTAGCAATATTATAAGTGACCCCTAACTATGTAGATCTGTTTCTTAAAAATGGGTGGTCAGGCAAATCATTATTAATATGAATTTCACTTCCCCTCTTAAAAAAATTAAAACAAAAATGTTTTTATGGAAAAGATGTTTGCCTGAGGATTTAGCCTAAATTATGTGTTGAAGTGCAATGGACATATGAATAACATGATATAAGAATATAAACAGTTTGTTGGGAAAATTGTAACACTAAAAATGTCCCTAAGTACTAATGATGTCCTTGAAGTTTCATTACCAAGACCTGCATAAAGGGGAAAGCTTCTTAACTAATAAGCTTCAGCTCTGCTTTTTAATATTAGTAGTTATTTTTTCTTTTTTGAATGTCCAGTTTTAAGCTTAGAGATTTTGGCCAAGGCTAATAGTCACCTAAGAGTTTGTAGGATGGCTAAGTTTGTTAGTACCTTCAGTGGTGTCTGGTTAGCTGTTGATTTGGTATCATGTGTCTACATGATTGGAGAAGGCAATGGCACCCCACTCCAGTACTCTTGCCTGGAAAATCCCATGAACAGAGGAGCCTGGTAAGCTGTAGTCCATGGGGTCGCTAAGAGTTGGACATGACTAAGTGACTTCACTTTCACTTTTCACTTTCATGCATTGGAGAAGGAAATGGCAACCCACTCCAGTTTTCTTGCCTGGAGAATCCTGGGGACTGGGGAGCCTGGTGGGCTGCCATCTATGGGTTGTGCAGGGTCGGACACGACTGAAGTGACTTAGCAGCAGTAGCAGTAGCAGTCTACATGATACCGAATCAATAGCTAACCATGGCAGCTAGCTTAGCTTAGATGGGAAAACAGTGGAAACAGTGGCTGACTTTATTTTTCTGGGCTCCAAAATCACTGCAGATGGTGACTGCAGCCATGAAATAAAAAGACGCTTACTCCTTGGCAGGAAAGTTACGACCAACCTAGACAGCATATTAAAAAGCAGAGACATTACTTTGCCAACAAAGGTCCATCTAGTCAAGGCTGTGGTTTTTCTAGTGGTCAAGTATGGATGTGAGAGTTGGACTATAAAGAAAGCTGAGCGCCAAAGAATTGATGCTTTTGAACTGTAGTGTTGGAGAAGACTCTTGAGAGTCCCTTGGACTGCAAGGAGATCCAACCAGTCCATCCTAAAGGAGATCAGTCCTGGGTGTTCATTGGAAGAACTGATGCTAAAGCTTAAACTCCAGCACTTTGGCCACCTCATGGAAAGAGTTGACTCATTGCAAAAGACTCTGATGCTGGGAGGGATTGGGGGCAGGAGGAGAAGGGGACGACAGAGGAAGAGATGATTGGATGGCATCACTGACTCAGTGGACATGGGTTTAGGTAGACTCCAGGAGTTGTTGATGGACAGGGAGGCCTGGCGTGCTGCTGTTCATGGGGTTGCAAAGAGTCGGACACGACTGAGTGACTGAACTGAACTGAACTGAGCTGAGACTTTTTTGTTAATAAGTCTGACTTCAAGATCACTCATAGGGGTCATTGTTTTTGGTGAGGAGATTTTCCATTTAATTATTTCATTGCAGTGTTACAAGGTTTGTTGTAGGCAGGAACACAACTCCTTGAGAATGTTTAACTTCAGAGCTTGCTGGTGAAGGGACAAGCTTATATATATATATATATATATATATATATATATATATATATTATACTTATGAGTGGTAAAGAATCTGCCTACCAGTGCAGGGTTCAGTCCCCAGGGTTGGTGTTTCTGAATATGATCACAATTTTCCCCAGCATTTTGTTGTATATTGCACAAAGAAATGTAAAGCTGAGAAGTTTCTAGAAGCTTTTCTTCTTTCTAGTTCCCTGGGTCAGTCCCTGGGTTGGGAAGATCCCTGGGAGGAGGAAATTGCAACCCATTCCAGTATTCTTGCCAGGAAAATCCCATGGACAGAGAAGCCTGGTAGGCTACAGTCCGTGGGGTCGCAAAGAATCAGACACAATTGAGTGACTAACGTATATATCTCTGTGGCTAGAACCTGTTTAACACGAATCCCCATCATTTCCCTTAGGTCTCTACCCACCAAGAGCCAAGCTGGTGATACAGAGGCATCTCTCATCCCTCACAGATAACGAGCAAGCTGACATCTTTGAACGCGTTCAGGTAACATGATTTATAGTCCTCACCAATAAGATATAAAGAATGAGAATTGGATCCTGTTTTTTGAGTTCCTTTTTCCATTTCTCTGTATGGAATGAAAGATAGGTATCCCACTATATTCCCTGATGGTTACTAGAACCCCTTTTTGTTCCTAAGAGCAGCTAAGTGCTTAGCTTTATTTATGTTTGTCTACCAGACAGATAAAATTAAATGAGAATAAAACAGTGGATGTTGTCTTCCCATAATGTGCTGTTGGTCTGTCTTCAACAGAAAATGAAGGCAGTCAATGACCAGGAGGAGAATGAACTTGTGATTTTACATCTGAGGCAGCTATGCGAAGCCAAGCAGAAGACACATGTTCATATCGGGGAAGGCCCATCGGTGAGACGTTTGCTCCCTGACTGATTTTTGTTTTTTTCATATATTCAGTCAAAATTTCATAGAAGTTGTAAATGGAGTTTCTTTGCTTTGTGTTCTCGTCTTTAGGGTTAAGCCCTGATCATCCTTTTCCTCCTAGCATCTCAGAAATTTTACAGTAAATTTTAGCAAGCATTGGCACATGGAGATAAAATTGTGATGCTTTTAAAATGTAAAAAAATTGTGAATTTTGATAGAAAACCAGTGATCGCAAATGCTCATGATTTAGAACGAATGTACATATTTTAGCAATACTAATCCCTTATTTTATTTCAAATCCATATGAACATCTTATTTCATTAAAAACTTACACAGCCTTGAGCGGTAGAAAGCAAACACGCAAATAAGAAGTAATGTCATGGAAACAGCTCTCCTGACTGCAAACTAAGGGATGATATTTCTGTGCACGTGGTTTAGAATGTGTTCTCAGCTGCACGTAGATAAAGCAAGAGCACTGGCAATGACATCTAAGGAAATTATGACATATTTACCTCAATAACACTAATTCAGGTTATATTTTTATTTCATTTTATTCAGAACAAATCACATGCCATGTGATAAGTGATTCCTTAATTATTTATTGTACAAGTACTTCTAGAGGACCTTCTATGAGTCAAGCTATATGATAATGTGACAAAAAAGACATCAATGATGATGCAGCCTGCAGAGAGGACCTCAAATAATCTAAAAGGGAATGCAAACCTAAATATTAAAAGTGAAAAGTGTTAGTTGCTCAGCCCTTTCTGACTCTTTGTGACCATAAATATTAATAGATACATGTAGTACAGGCAACAAGATAGCTTTTTAAAAGAATGTGCAGTGAACATGAAGTGGCTATGTGTTTGCTTTGGAACCAGAGCAGAGTGAGGGAAGAGGAAAGCATAAAAGAATTGGGGAGGAAGAGATTTTGGGGGGAGGGTGGGACTGGAATTTTAGGGGAGATAAAATTTTCTAATTAGAACAGTTGAGGATTTGTGTTTTAAGAAGGAACACTGAGCAGTTAAGTGGTAACTTTGTGACCACGAGTGAACATACTCCTTGCAGGCCCTCCAAGGACATACTGGCTTTTTAGGGTTTGCTTGGGGGTCAGGAGAAGACGGGGACGACAGAGGATGAGATGGCTGGATGGCATCACCGACTCGATGGACGTGAGTCTGAGTGAACTCTGGGAGTTGGTGATGGACAGGGAGGCCTAGTGTGCTGCGATTCATGGGGTCGCAAAGAGTCGGACACGACTGAGCGACTGAACTGAACTGAACTGGGGATTGATGGGGCATAAGGCTGGAGGCTAAGCAGTGGTGAGATGATAAAGAGCCTTAAGTGCTATGCCTGACTTTGTCATTGAAGGATTTCAAGTGAGAACAAGAGAAAATCAGATTTGTACTTTAAAGAGATAATTCTTCTGTCATAGGGATGATCATTTTGTGGGGCTGGTTGGTGAGTGAGGGGGTTGACAGTGCCAGGACTGAAGTAACATTTTCCAATTGGGAGACTCTGGTAATAGACTATGTTGGAAGTGATTCATTTATCAAGTACATACTATGTACTAGGCAATAGAGATGAATAATGACAACTCTTTTCTGACCTCTAACTGTTTAGAAGGAAAAACCAACATGTAATCAAATGAAGTGAAAATGGAAGTCAAATGTGGTTGGCACGGTGATATATAAGTATGTTCTAGACAGAGATAGCAGTGGGACATAAATAGATTGAATGATTCTATCTTGAAAAATTTATTTTGTCTTCAGATCAGATCAGTCGCTCAGTCGTGTCCTACTCTTCGCGACCCCATGAACTGCAGCACGCCAGACCTCCCTATCCATCACCAGCTCTCCGAGGTCACTCAGACTCACATTCATCGAGTCAGTGATGCCATCCAGCCATCTCATCCTCTGTCGTCCCCTTCTCCTCCTGCCCCCAATCCCTCCCAGCATCAGAGTCTTCTCCAATGAGTCTTAGAGAGAGACTAAACTGGAGCCCTGGAGATGTAAGGGAGGCACTGAGTCAAGGGCTATTTGGGAAGCATGATCCTTAGGACTTGGTGACTGATTGGATAGATATGTTTAGGATGGGAAAGGGTCTTGCTGGGAGAGACTTCAAGGTTTCAGATTTGGAAGAACTGGGGGCAATAGCTAAGAAATGCACAAAGAAGACAAGAGTAGGACAGAAGATGGAAATAAGAAAGAAGAATTCAATTTTGCAAGTGTGTTTAAGATATAATTAGAAAATGGATTTGGTGCTCATAGGATTTGAGTTGACGTTATAAATACAGAAGACAGTGAGCTTTGGCACAGGTTTGAAGTCAAAGGCGGGTGTTCTAAGGGATACCCACATTTTAGGCAATAAGTAAATTAAAATGGAGCCAGTAATAAAAGACTGAAAGGGAATAATGAGGTAGAAAGATTTATTATGGTATGACCAAGGTAGGAGAAAAGTTCAAGTAAGAAGATCAGTGATGTCCAATGACACAGGAAGGTCAAGAAATTTAAAGAGTAAAATCTGTTAATGGGTTTGCTTAAATCAGTCATTGATGGTAATAGTCATGTTGACCAGAAGGCCAAAGGCAGTATGTGAGTAGTGATACAAATTTTCTATATGATGGAGAGAACTCAAGGTCACAGAGGAGATTTTAACAATTTATGTGTTTTCCTGCCTGTATACTTAAATTCCTTCCTCTTGCTCTCCCTTGCTCTTTCTTTTCCTTTCTTCCTTCCACTAGTATTCACTGAGTGGGCTTCCCAGGTGGTTCAGTGGTAAAGAACTTGCCTGCAGTGTAGGAAATGTATGTTCCATCCCTGAGTAGGAAAGATCCCCTGGAGAAGGAAATAGCAACCCACTCCAGTATTCTTGCCTGGAGAATCCCATGGACAGAGAAGACTGGCGGGCTACAATCCACGGGGTGAGCAAAGAGTGGGACATGGCTTAGAGACTGTTGCTGCTGCTGCTGCTAAGTCGCTTCAGTCGTGTCCGACTCTGTGTGACCCCATAGACGGCAGCCCACAAGGCTTCCCCGTCCCTGGGATTCTCCAGGCAAGAACACTGGAGTGGGTTGCCATTTCCTTCTCCAATGCATGAAAGTGAAAAGTGAAAGTGAAGTCGCTCAGTCGTGTCCGACCGTCAGCGACCCCATGGACTGCAGCCTTCCAGGCTCTTCCATCCATGGGATTTTCCAGGCAAGAGTACTGGAGTGGAGTGCCATTGCCTTCTCCGGCTTAGAGACTAAACAACAGCAGATTCCCTGAGGAGCTGCTGTCAGGCATTGTGCTCAGTGACAATACGATTTCCTTCTTACAGTCGTGTCATTCACCCCAAAGCCTTAGAATAATGAGTCATCCTAGTCCTTACACACAGCCAGAACCCAGTCCAGCCCACATTCCGATCCACTGTTTTCTTTCCTTTTGGATGGCAGCTGTGTTTCCTTTATCAGTAACTCCTTAGAAGATCCTGTGGCGCCAACTCCACTACGGACCCTTGTTGTCTCCTGTGTAGACTGTGCTGAAGCCTCCCATCTGATCTTCCAGTCTCTGATTTCCCAGTCCTTTGGGTGACTTTTGAACACTCTTTTCACATAAAATTTCCCCAAACATTACTTTCACAGTGATGTTCTTCTGCTTATAAATTGTAATCAGTGATTCTTCCTAATTTTACCCAGCATTTAAGATCAAGGTTTTATCTCCAGCTTCACTTTCCCACTTTCCACTCACTTCCTTCTGTCTTAGTCAAGTATCTGTGCTGACATCCCATCCTGTGAGCATCCCAGCCTTTGTGATTTTGCCAGCATCATTCCCTGTGTTGGAAGTCTTCACTCTTTTTTTTCCTGCCCACATTAAATCCTGTGTATCTTTTTCTTCCTCACCATTGAGAGCCACAGCTCATGGTTCCATGTTTGATACTTAGGTGTTGCTTCTTTTCACTGTTAAATGTGAAGATATTTCCTCCACAAGCAAAGGATAAGTTTTCTCTTTTGGAAGTTTTCTGGCACGAAGAACCATGTGATATACATAGTAGCTTTTTATGTCTGTATAGGATAAAATATTTAGAGAATCTCAATTTATATAGTGGACATATTGTAGGTTCTCATTACAGTTTAGTACTATCGGAGTACTTGTTGATCGAAAAGATAGATGACCCACTCGCAACTGAAAAGTGAATTATAACAAAGGCATTAGCAGAATCCAGCTTTACTAAAAGATTCTTTGTTCTTTGAAAACTGTTTCTTGTGTTTTCCTTGGTAAATTGGATATAAAGTATACAAATTGGAAAGGCATGATTATAGTTATTAATCAAAATAACAGCAGTAAAAAGTGACATCTTTAGTTTTTGTTAAATGCAGCAGGAATATATTAGCAGAGAGGAAAGGCATAAATGAAAGATCTTATTGCTATCTTTTTTATTACTTATAATATTAAAAATTAAGCCCATTTGCTTATAATCTGTGTGCTTATGATGTGGAACCTAAATTATTACTTCTTTAATAGAGCTCCAGAAGAATTCTTGTGCTTTTTAATGGTTTAATCATAAGCCTGTCTTTAAAGCTTCATTTAACTTTGAGTTTTTCCAAACCAAAATTAATGTTTTTCTTTCCATAGACTATTTCAAATAGTACAATCCCGGAAAATGCGACAAGCAGTGGAAGGTTCAAACTTGACATTCTGAAAAATAAAGCTAAGAGATCCTTAACTAGCTCACTGGAAAATATCTTCTCAAGGGTAAGATTAAACTGAGGCTCTTCAAGATATTATGTGTTGTCTAATTACTCTGCTTCATTCTCAACTGGCTTACAGAAGATTTCCTTAAAAAAAAAAAAAAAAAAAAACAAACTACTAAGATAACTTTGTTAGTTAATGCTTATTTAAAATAATCTCTCAAAATAAGTTTTATTCTTAGATCTAGATTTATTCTTGTGTGTCTTCTGTCTGAATTTGAACAGTAGTCATTTAGTAGTTGAGATATATGTATAGAAGAGGGGAAATAGAATATTGATGTCCAATCCTGTATGAACTTTTTATCATTTACCATTTAAAGTTATAATGGGGGTCTTTCTTTTACTGATTCTTGGGAGCTGAGAGGGAATGCTGGAAACTTTAAGCATTTCTAGATTCCATATGTATACATTAAACATTATATTTGTCTTCCTTTTTCTGACCTACTTCACTCTGTATGATAAGCTCTAGGTTCATCTACCTCATTAGAACTGACTCAAATGCATTTTACTTTATAGCTGAGTAATACTCCATTGTATATATCTACCACAACTTCTTTATCCTTCCTTTTTTGCTGGACATTTAGATTGCTTCCATGGAAAGAAACCATCACAATATTATAATTATCCTCCACTTAAAAATAAAATGAAAAAAATTTAGCTGTAGTTTAACAGAAATGTGTGTATTCTTCAGTGAATTTATTTATTCTGTGTTAAAATAGCATAGTGATTTCTTTTCCTCTTCATTTTCGTCTTCCTGAACAGTTTACTCCTGAAGCTACTAGGCAAGACATAGTAAGGTATATGCCTTGGGTCTCTAAGGCAGAAGAGACACAGTAGCTCAGGGCAAGGAGACAGCCTGAATGGGTGCTGTATGTGGTGGCAGGGGTGGGTGGCCCAATGCAGCGTGCAGAAACCAGAGTGTGGTGAGGAGGCTATCAGCCTGTGGTGGCAGTCTGGTTTCTGCAAGTGGAGCATGAGCAGGTGAAGAGGGTGCCCTGAAGCAGGATGGCTCAGCGCGGGGTGTCAGAGGCAGAGTGGAGGGGAGAAAGTATTCCAGGTGCCCAGTACAAGGATGGTTCCTTTTTGGGGCTGCTGGAGCTGGGTGGGGTGAGGAGAGGGTGAGGTACCAATTATGCAGATTGGTTACATACAGGGATCTGGTCGAATATGTAAATGTTGAAGGATAGTGGGATTCTGGGAGAAGGGAATTACAAAGTTAAAAGGGGAGAGGGAATTAGAATGAATTCTGCTGCTGTTGAATTCAACTCAGAGGTAGCAGTATGGAATCTTGGTTTTTCTGTTTTGAGCAATAGAATAATATATACATATATTATACACATACATATAATATGTATGTAATATATGTATTAATATATGTGTATGTGTGTAAATGTGTATATATGGTCCACTGATAGGCACTGGGAACAGCTTTTCTATACATGTCAGATAATAAATTAAGCCTGGTTGGGTGACCAGGTTAAAGTCTGTTTGGGCGACCAGATTTTTGGTTTAGGACTCGGATTTTGGTTTCTGTACAGAAACAAAGAGGGAACCAGGATCCTGGCGAAATGGCTAGTTCCAGGACTGTATGGAAATTACGAGATAATTCCAGAGCACCTTGGCGTTCTAAATAATAAAGAAGTTGTCAAAGAGAGATGGCAGGATGTCACAAAGACATAAACACCTTGAAGGATTCCAGTGGTGACATCTGAGACAATTTAAGTGTCAGAATAGTTGACAGCGACAGACAGTAGCCTGTTGTATAATAGGAAGGTACTAAGGCTCTTAGTTCCCCACTTGTGTCTGACTCTCAGTGACTGCATGGACTGCAGCCTGCCAGGCCCCTCTGTCCATGGACTTCTCCAGGCAAGAATGCTAGAGTGGGTATCCATTTCCTGTATGAAAGGAAACTGAGTCTCTTCGGATGTGAAAAATAAATTGACAATTTGATCATTATCAGGATATTTACTGGATAGAATGAATGCTTAGTAATTACAAAGGGGAAAATAGTAACTTTATGATGAAAAAGGCTGACAGGCATCTTCTTAATCAAATGATAAATTGAACGTCATCAACAATGGACAAAATTAAAATCCTGTGCTACAAAGAATATAGAAGCACTTCTGTGGTATTCCCGCCAGAGGGGCAATACTTGAATCTAATCATAAGGAAACATCACCAAACTCACTTTGAGATGCAGTCTATGAAATAACTACCTGTTATCTTCCAAAGTGTTAAGGGCAGGAAAGTCAACGCAGTAGTGCATTGGAACAGTGACTTCTGATGTCTGGTATTCTTATTTTTATTTCTCTGCTAGAACTCAAAATCCTTTATGGGTATTTCTATTAATGATGGAGAGTCTTCTAATTTTAACAAAAGCCCTACAGTAATCATGGTCATCTGACAATGCTGTTATTTTATTAGCAGAAAACAGAACCTAGGAAAAAACCTCTAGAAGATTTATCAGAAGTGTGTTAATGTAACTTCTCATAAAACTTCCTTATCTCCTTGTCTTCAACATTTATTAATCAGTTAGGTTCTTTCTTTTTCTCTCAGTCCTTCCCTCTCTCTTCTCCCTCTCTCCCATGTGTTTAGTGAGCATTTTAGTAGACTGATCATTTATGGGGTGGTCAGGGATCTGAATTCAAGATCTTGCCCAAGCACATTTTATATTTATGACCTTGGACAGATTATTTACCTTTCTAAACAGTTTTTTCTCCACTTGTGAAATGGGAAAATCTTTCCCATCCATTCTGATTAGGGCCCATTGTCGTGAGGATAAAATGTCAGTATGTTAGGAAAATGTCACACTGTGGCTATGAGGTGGTACATACAGCAGGGGTAAGCCCTGGGACCTGTCATTGACAAATGACACAAGGGTATTATCCTACCGAATACCTTGGCATTCTGCACAGTACTTACGTGACGGACTTTGAAGTGCCGCTCCATAGCCTTGATCAGCTGTAGTGAATTTCCAGCAAGGGCACTGCCAGTCTATTCTGGTCAAGGTGGATACTGTAGCTTTTGTGTCTCAAACTGCTGCCAAATGGCATAAATTATGTGACCTAACAAGGTCTTACTTGCAACATATGCAGAAGAATGGACTTCTTGGAAAGGCTGGCAGCTAACCATGTTGTTTGAGGTTTCATGGAAAATGGGTTTTGCCTACTTCTAAAACTTGTCAGTTTATTTACTTTTCTCTCTGAGTGATATAGTAGAAAGTTGACCCTCCAGTCATAGTTTGGCTCATAATTGCTGCTATTTTTAAATGTTGGAATATTTCATTTAATGAACTATAGCTATTTATGAAATAGGATACATTTTCAAAATGCTTTAAAGCTCAGTTCATAAACAATTAAAAAGTGAGTCCAAAGGAAATGGCTTGACACATGCGTTACTAAAGCATAATGTAGTAAAACTGAAAAAGCTATCTGTTTTAAAATGAGAGGATGGAGTCTTGTATTCTTGTTGTTTGTCTTTTGTTTTTTCTCAAATTGAAGTTTTTCAAAAGAGGAATATTTACTAGTATATTAATTATTATTCTAAAAGAGAACTGTCTATTAATATAAAGTGTGAGTTGGAAAAAAGTCCTTATTTTATGTTTTCTTCAGAGTAATAGCCATTGTCCTTATTTGTTAAAATGTGTGAGTTAACAATTGTGGTAAATTTTAAAGTAAGTTTATTTTTCTTCGTGTTTAAGAAAAACTTATGGATGAAACACTCCTACAAGTAATATGTGTAACAATGTTTTTTTGACAATGGAAATGGTTTGATATCCATCTTAATGCTTTCTCTATCATGAGCAAATAGCCTGTTTGAAATAACGAGGCTGAAAAAAAAAAAAATAGAAAGAACCGGGCTCGTTGGCATATAAGTAGCAGCTAAAAAAATAGCAGAAAGCAACATGGCCCATTTTTCTTGCCCACAAACTCGAACCCCATAATTTGTCAACCACATGTATAGTTTATCATGTTCTAGTATAGAAGTGAAGAACTGAAAGAGCCTTGATCAAATTCTAGGACATTTACAAAATAACACAACTAATGTAGGCTAATTGGTTTTATTCGTAATTTTACTTTTCACAAAGCTCTATCTTTAGGAAATAGTATTGAGCTCAAGAACCTCACTTTAAAGTTGTCCTCCCTGAATTCAAATTGCTGCTCAATTTTTTAACTGTGTAAATGTTGGCTACTTCAGCTACCAGAACTTCAGTTTCCTTATCTATAAATTGAGTCAAATTAAGTATCTACTTCATTAGAATTGTTGTGGGGATTAATGAGATAATGCCTGATAGACTACTTTACATAATATATGGTAAGCATTTGGTAATATTTGATGCAGCATCAGTTTTATGATTGATATAGTTGGTATTGACAGAGCCACCAGAGACAGAAAACTATAATTGATATATATGCACACATATATATATGTGATATATATACACATGAGAATAAGTATTGCTTCTGTGAAACAAGATGGGCTACCATAAATATAAAAGAGTCAGTTAAGAACAGGATAGAACTTTTATAACTTTCTGATAATGAACATAAAAAGAGAAATTCAATAGAAAGCAATGAAACTAAGTTGAAAAAAATCTTCCAGAAAGTAAAGCAAAATGAGAAAGAAATGGAAAATAAGAGAACAATGTAAACAGTTAAAGAATCTGTCTGGAGGTCCAAAAGCCAAGAGGTAGGAGTTCCAGCAAGAAAATACATGCAGAAATTTTCATAGAAATCACTGAAAAAATTTCTCAGAGCTAATAGATATGTTTCAAAATTTAATGGACTCAGGAAATACACAATAGAAAGACTGAACAAAGCCATGCCAAGGCACTTCATTGTGAAATTTCATAATGCCCAATGGTAAGCTTAGATTCTGCTCCATAGAAAAATAACAGGGTCGTACGGGTCAGGTCACAGTGACATTAGACTTCTGTACCAGAAGACACTTGAGCACTGCTGACATAGACTGAAGGACTGTTTCCAAGCAGAACTGCATATTCAGCCCAACTATTAGTGTAGTATAGATAAAGAACAAAGGCATTTGCAAACATGTTAATACTTCCCAGTCTCCCTTTCTCAGAAAGCACCTGGAATCTATGTTCTGCTAAAATGAAGAAGTAAGCTGAAAAAGAGGAAGACATAGCCCAGAAAAACAGAAATTCAACATAGGATAGCATCAAAGGAAATTTCTAGGTTGATAGTGAAGGAGAATACTGGAAACAGCTATTTGGCAAACCTGAATTTCTACCAGTCCAGACTGGGACAGGAAGACAGAAGTCTCAAAAATGGTTTGCTCAAAAAAAAAGAAAAATGTAATTGATGCATTATGTGATGGATGCCCATAATGTGGTTGCTGGTGCTATTGCCTCGGTTGTGTCCGACTCTCTGCGACCTTATGGACGGTAGCTCTCCAGGCTCCTCTGTCCGTGGATTCTCCAGGCAAGAATACTAGAGTGGTAGCCATTCCCTCCTCCAGGGGATCTTTCCGACCCAGGGATTGAACCCATGTCCTTTGCATCTCCTACACTAGCAGCCGAGTTATTTACAACCAGCACCACCTGGGAAGCGCTGATGGTGATAAATAAGTGATAAACAAATAAATTAGTAGTAATAAATTAGTGATTACTCAGGTAGTTATGAGGCTTACCTGGTAGCTCAGATGGTAAAGAATCTGCCCGCAGTGTAGGAGGCCTGGGTTCAGTCCCTGGGTCAGGAAGATCCCCTGGAGAAGGGAATGGCTACGCACTCCAGTATTCTTGCCTGGAGAATTCCATGGACAGAGGAGCCTGGTGGACTACAGTCCATGGCATTGCAAAGAGTCGGACACGACTGAATGACTAACACTTTTCACTCATTTCAGGTGATTCCCTGAAAAACAAATTGTACAAGATGTGAGTTGTATTAATAGTGAAATATGTATGTAGCTCAGGTGCAGACAATATTTACAAGGTCTAAAAATCTAAGAGCCAAATATTAGTTTAACTAAAACTTTTTACTGGCAAAAGGAGGGAAGAGAGAATTGTGTATGGTGATGGGTAATGAAGGACTGATGTTGAAGCTGAAACTCCAGTATTTTGGCCACCTGATGTGACGAGCTGACTCATTTGAAAAAACCCTGATGCTGGGAAAGGCTGAAGGCAGGAGGACAAGGAGACTACAGAGGATGAGATGGTTAGATGGCATCACCGACTCAATGGACATGAGTTTGGGTAAGCTCCGGGAGTTGGCGATGGACCCGGAGGCCTGGCATGCTACGGTTCATGCAGTTGCAAAGAGTTGGACATGACTGAGCAACTGAACTGACTGAATGAATGAAGTTAGAACTAAAATCTCATCTTCCAGAATAGGAGGTCAGTAGATAGTTCTTGAAGCTCCAATACTTCGGCCACCTGATGCCAACAGCTGACTCACTGGAAAAAACCCTGATGCTAGGAAAGATTGAAGACAGGAGGAGAAGGGGACGACAGAGGATGAAATGTTTGGAAGGTACCACCAATTCAGTGGTGAGGGACAGGGAAGCCTGGCGTGCTTGGGGATTGCAAGTCCATGGGTTGCAAAGAGTTGGACACAACTTGATGACTGAACAACAAAAGCATTAAAATGAACAATAGAAGCATTAACATAAATTTAATTTCAAGTGCTTACTTTTGAAGAATGGGATTCAGTGTGTGAGAGATGGATCTGGTGATTGTCATTTATTGTTATAAGTTTTGTAGTACAGTTTGACTTTTTTTTTTTGGTTGTGCTGGGTCTTCGTTGAAGCACATGGGGGCTTCTGTAATTGTGGCACGTGGGTTTAGATGCTCCTTGGCATTGTGGATCTTAGTTCCCCAACTGGGTATCAAACTTGTGTCCCTGGCATTGGAAGGTGAATTCTTAACCACTAGACCACCAGGGAAGTCCCTAGTTTGACTTTTGAAACTTTGTGTAGGTATTACTTTGATTAAAAATTAAAGTGAAGCTTAATGCCTTTTCCCTCCCCACCAAATGAAACCCAAGAATGTTTGGAGACACTCTTGAATGTTGTAGAGCGCTATAAAATATTGGGTGTTTTTGCATTGTGCAGAATCACTGTCACACCGACTTGATGTATTTCTAGTTACTCTTTTCAGAACTTTCCCATGTGTTTTAGAGTTATGTAGAACGTCTTAGTCTGTTATTTTGTCTCCTAAGACCTTCTATGTGATGTGGTTCCCAACCAGCCTTTCCATCTTCTTTCCTTCAATACTTGGCTTCAGTTTGTTCCTATGTAAAGTGAGGGAAATAGATGAGATGATCTCTTTGGTTCTTTTCTTAGATCATCTGTGAAATCCATATGAAGGGACTGTGTAAAAAGAAAGTAAAGAACCAATCCACCAATACCGAAGCAGACTTTTATCTAGTCTTCTGGAGAGAAGTGCTTTCCTGAAGTACTTTTGTTTTATGGAATAATGAATGAAGATAAATCCATACATTTTAGGATGCATTTTCTTTTTTTAACCTGTGCTTATTATCATCCTGTAATGTAAGTTATGATCTAGCTTATAGGGAGCTGTATGTAATAAGCCATTTTCTTTATAACTGTTGTGGTTTGTTGTGCTTTATTTTCCAACGTGTGTTTACCTGTATGTGATATCACGTTCATGGAACTCTCTCATCTTATATGTGAATAATGTTTAACCTTGGTGACCTCCGGGAGTTGGTGATGGACAGGGAGGCCTGGCGTGCTGCAGTTCATGGGGTCGCAAAGAGTCGGACACGACTGAGCGACTGATCTGATCTTGTTGCCAAAGTCACTTAAGTAGCTTGGTCTGAGTATTTGGTTATCTGATGGCTGATTTAGAAATAAAGGAAATAGATGGTGAACAGTTCTATTCTATGCTGGAATGGCTGTTAATCAGTTCAGTTCAGCTCAGTTGCTCAGTCATGTCCAACTCATTTGTGACCCCATGGACTGCAGCATGCCAGTCTTTCCTGTCTATCACCAGCTCCTGGAGCTTACACAAACTCATGTCCATCAAGTCAGTGATGCCATCCAACCATCTCATCCTCTGTTGTCCCCTTCTCCTCCCATTATCAATCTTTCCCAGCATCAAGGTCTTTGCCAATGAGTCAGTGCTTTGCGTCAGATGGCCAAAGTATTGGAGTTTCAGCTTCAGCATCAGTCCTTCCAATGAACACCCAGGACTGATCTCCTTTAGGATTGACTGGTTGGATCTCCTTGCAGTCCAAGGGACTCTCAAGACTCTTCTCCAACACCACAGTTCAAAAGCATCAGTTCTTCAGTGCTCTACGTTCTTTATAGTCCAACTCTCACATCCATATGACTACTGGAAAAACTAAAACTTGACTGCTGCTGCTAAGTCGCTTCAGTCGTGTCCGACCCCATAGACAGCAGCCCACTAGGCTCCCCCGTCCCTGGGATTCTCCAGGCAAGAACACTGGAGTGGGTTGCCATTTCCTTCTCCAATGCATGAAAGTGAAAAGTGAAAGTGAAGTAGCTCAGTCGTGTCTGACTCTTAGCGACCCCATGGACTGCAGCCTACAAGGCTCCTCCATCCATGGGATTTTCCAGACAAGAGTAATGGAGTGGGCTGCCATTGCCTTCTAGACGGACCTTTGTTGGCAAAGTAATGTCTCTGCTTTTTAATATGCTGTCTAGGTTGGTCATAACTTTTCTTCCAAGGAGCAAGCGTCTTTTAATTTCCTGGCTGCAGTCACCATCTGCAGTGATTTTGGAGCACCCCCCCCCCCCAAAAATAAAGTCTCTCACTGTTTCCATTGTTTTCTCATCTATTTTCCATGAAGTGATGGGACTGGGTGCCATGATCTTAGTTTTTTGAATGTTGAGTTTTAAGCCAATTTTTTTCACTCTCCTCTTTTCACTTTCATCAAGAGGCTCTTTAGTTCTTCCTTGCTTTCTGCTATAAGGGTGGTGTCATCTGCATATCTGAGGTTATTGATATTTCTCCTGGCAGTCTTGATTCCAGCTTGTGCTTCATCCAGTCCCGCATTTCTCATGATGTACTCTGTATGTAAGTTAAATGAGAAGGGTGACAGTATATAGCCTTTTCAAACTCCTTTCCCAATTTGGAACAAGTCTGTTGTTCCATGTCCAATTCTAACTGTTGCTTCTTGACCTGCATACAGATTTCTCAGGAGGCAGGTCAGGTGGTCTGGTATTCCCATCTCTTTTAAGAATTTTCCACAATTTATTGTGATCCACACAGTCGAAGGCTTTGGCATAGTCAATAAAGAAGTAGATATTTTTCTGTAACTCTCTTACTTTTTCAATGATCCAGCAGATATTGGCAATTTGATCGCTGGTTCCTCTGCCTTTTCTAAATATAGCTTGAACATCTGGAAGTTCATGGTTCACATACTGTTGAAGCCTGGCTTGGAGAATTTTGAGCATTACTTTGCTAGCATGTGAGATGAGTGAAATTGTGCAGTAGTTTGAGCATTCTTTGGCATTGCCTTTCTTGAGGATTGAAACAAAAACTGACCTTTTTCAGTCCTGTGGCCACTGCTGCATTTCCAAATTTGCTGACATATTGAGTGCAGCACTTTCATAGCATCATCTTTTAGAATTTGAAATAGCTCAACTGGAACTCCATCACCTCCACTAGCTTTGTTGATAGTGATGCTTCCTAAGGCCCACTTGACCTTTCATTCCAGGATGTCTGGCTCTAGGTGAGTGATCACACCATCGTGATTATCTGGGTCATGAAGATCTTTTCTATATAGTTCTGTGTATTCGTGTCACCTCTTCTTAATATTTTCTGCTTCTGTTAGACCCATATCATTTTTGTCCTTTATTTTGCCCATTTTTGCATAAAATGTTCCCCTGTTATTTCTAATTTTCTTAAAGAGATCTCTGGTCTTTTCCATTCTATTGTTTTCCTCTATTTCTTTGCATTGATCACTGAGGAATGTGAACATGAAGTCGCTCAGTCGTGTCTGACTCTTCGCGACCCCATGAACTGTAGCCTACCAGGCTCCTCTGTCAATAGGATTTTCCAGGCAATAGTACTGGAGTGGTTTGCCATTTCCTTCTCCAAGAGATCTTCCCAACCCAGGGATCGAACCTGGGTCTCCCTCATCGTAGACAGACGCTTTACCGTCTGAGCCACCAGGGAAGGCTTTCTTATCTCTCCTTGCTATTCTTTGGAACTCTGAATTCATATGGGTATATTTTTTCCTTTTCTCCTTTGCCTTCCACTTCTCTTCTTTTCTCAGCTATTTGTAAGGCTTCCTTAGACAACCATTTTGCCTTTTTGCATTTCTTTTTCTTGGGGATGGTCTTGATCCCTGCCTCCTGTACAGTGTCAGGAACCTCCGTCCGTAGTTCTTCAGGCACTCTATCAGATCTAATCCCTTGAATCTATCTGTCACTTCCACTGTATAATCGTAAGGGATTTGATTTAGATCATAACTGAATGGTCTAGTAGTTTTCCTTAATTTCTTTAATTTCAGTCTAAATTTGGCAATAAGGAGTTCATGATCTGAGCCACAGTCAGCTCCCAGTTTTGTTTCTGCTGACTGTATAGAGGTTCTCCATGTTTGGCTGCCAAGAATACAATTAATCTGATTTCAGTATTGACCATCTGTTGATGTCCATGTGTAGAGTCTTCTCCTGTGTTGTTGGAAGAGGGTGTTTGCTATGACCAGTGCTGCCAACAAATTTGAGTGAATCCCCAAAGGATGGATTTCATACTAGAGAAGACAGCTGCCTTTTATAATTTTAAAGTAAAAATTCAAACTGTGTGAATGATTTAATTTTACTCTTCACACAGGGAGCTAACAGGATGCGAGGTCGGCTTGGAAGTGTGGACAGCTTTGAACGATCCAACAGTGTTGCTTCAGAGAAGGTAGGCACGTGGAGCTCTCCTTTTTTCTGCTGTTTCAACTTGGCAAAAACAAACATTAATATGGTATTATGCCTGCTTAGTTATTTTGTTATGAGTCCTTTATGACTTCTAAAAAATAAGCCTTTATTATTTCAAAGAAGATTCTGTATATTAGCTCCTTTCTATCAACTGAAAAAAGATCTACAACTTGAGAGTTGTGAGTTAAGTTTTATTTGGGGCAAAATGAGGACTGCAGTCATGGAGGCAGCATCTCAGATAGCTCTGAGAGACTGCTCCAAAGCAGCAGTGGGGGAAAGTCAATATAAGGTTTTGGTGAAGGGGAGTTCAATAGCATAAGCACTCATTTTACAAATGGGTTTTTGTTAGTCAGGAGGATCTGATGTCACCATGAAGAGATTTAGCGCTTCTCTAGATATGAGGAGATGCAAGGATTGAGATAATAAAATCTATTCCTGAAAACATCCAACTATTGAAAGACCTGTCCCACCAGATTCCCTGGAGCACAGAGTGCCTCATTCCACCCTGGACTCCCTCAGGGGCTGTTGAAGGTCAACAGATATAGCAGCATGGGGTTCAATCTCCCTCTGTCGTCTCCTTCTTCTCCTGCCCCCAATCCCTCCCAGCATCAGGGTCTTTTCCAATGAGTCAACTCTTCACATGAGGTGGCCAAAGTACTGGAGTTTCAGCTTTAGCATCATTCCTTCCAAAGAAATCCCAGGGCTGATCTCCTTCAGAATAGACTGGTTGGATCTCCTTGCAGTCCAAGGGACTCTCAAGAGTCTTTTCCAACACCACAGTTCAGAAGCATCAATTCTTCGGCACTCAGCTTTCTTCACAGTCCAACTCTCACATCCATACATGACCACAGGAAAAACCATAGCCTTGACTAGACAGACCTTTGTCGGCAAAGTAATATCTCTGCTTTTTAATATGCTATCTAGGTTGGTCATAACTTTCCTTCCAAGGAGTAAGCCTCTTTTAGTTTCATGGCTGCAGTCACCATCTGCAGTGATGTTAAGGCTTAGATATGGTCAATTACATCCTCCAGCCCCATTGAAGGCACATGCACGCATACGCACACACAAAAGCTGCTAAATGGTCATACTAGTAGAATACAGATCTTTGACCCACTGGGGTCATACTAGTGATAGGTTGGTTGGGGTTACCTCTAAATTATTAACATGTATCATGTATGGATGTGAGAGTTGGACTGTGAAGAAGGTGAGCACCAAAGAATTGATGCTTTTGAACTGTGGTGTTGGAGAAGACTCTTGAGAGTCCCTTGGACTGCAAGGAGATCCAACCAGTCCATTGTGAAGGAGATCAGCCCTGGGATTTCTTTGGAAGGAATGATGCTAAAGCTGAAACTCCAGTACTTTGGCCACCTCATGGGAAGAGTTGACTCATTGGAAAAGACTCTGATGCTGGGAGGGATTGGGGGCAAGTGGAGAAGGGGACGACAGAGGATGAGATGGCTGGATGGCATCACTGACTCGATGGATATGAGTCTGGGTGAACTCTGGGAGTTGGTGATGGACAAGGAGGCCTGGCATGCTGCAATTTATGGGGTCACAAGGAGTCAGACATGACTGAACTGAACTGAACTGATGACCTTAAATTCATGGGAATCTCAGGTTACACCTTTGTATCCATCCCTGTAGATGTCAAGGCCATAAATTAGTACCACAAATCCACTGAGTTATATACCAATCACTCTCTCTAAGGGTAATAACAGGCATAGTTCATAAAGTACTCAGCCTTGTCTCATAATTACTAGATTGATCAATTTTAGTATGACTTAACCATTCCCAGGAGAAGGCAATGGCACCCCAGTCCAGTACTCTTCCCTGGAGAATCCCATGGATGGAGGAGCCTGGTGGGCCGCAGTCCATGGGGTCGCTAAGAGTCGGACAAGACTCAGTGACTTCACTTTCACTTTCCTGCATTGGAGAAGGCAATGGCAACCCAGTCCAGTGTTCTTGCCTAGAGAATCCCAGGGATGGGGGAGCCTGGTGGGCTGCCATCTATGGGGTCACACAGAGTCGGACATGACTGAAGCAACTTAGGAGCAGCAGCAGCAACCATTCCCAACATAGAAGAGCCTTTAAACTTAAATGACCATAGCCTGGTGTTAACCATGAATTTAAGGTCATACATCTGAGATGCTGCCTCCTGGGCTGTAGTCCTCATTTTGCCCCAAATAAAACTTAATTCACAACTCTCAAGTTGTACGTCTTTTTTGAGTCGACATTTCTATCCAACTGAAGCTTTCTCTTGGTGGGACATAACACATTCTTGGCTGACTAACTGTTCTCTCAGGCTTTTGACTGTTTGGAGGTAGTATATTTTGGGGAACCGTATTTGAACAACTGTTGATCCAAAGCCATAGGATAAGGAACCCTATAATTACCGTACTTATAGGGCGATCTTTTTATTTTTTGTTCTCTCCTCATATTACTTCCCCCTCCCCTATGTTTAACCCTTTTAACGGCAACATTAGGCTCTTCTTTATCTCATAGACAATTCTCACTAGGTTTGGTTTCCTGTTTCCTGTAACATGTAACCTGAGGCAGATGCAACCTATTTGTTTTTAATGGAAAAATACTAAAATATTTTCACTAAACTCTTTGTCAGTAGAATTGAGGACAGTTATGAGTCCATGAGCCCTAACCCATGTTTATCAAGCTACAGATTTCTACAGCAGAGCCTGTTCTGGAGAGTATAAACAGCATACTTGTCTAAATTGAAAGATTTATGTTGTCAACCCATGCAGTATGAGAGGCATTCCGGCATAGCTCACTTTTCATTCATTTCCTGTTTTTCATGTCTTTAAAAATTTTTTTTACCTCAGGGACCACGTAGTTAGATAGAAACATCCACTGTGAGGGAGGATACTTAACAGGCTTTATTTTATTTTCCTGACGTCTTTGCCATGAGACTTGGACACTTAAGCGTTGTTATATTGTTTGACAGTACAGGAAGCGTGCTACTGAGATGTCATGGAAATCAGCAGATATGTGAATACAGACTCCACCCTCTGTTGGTCAGGATCTCTTTTCATCTTTCTGGTAACAAGAAGAGTACAGTAGCTTTGTAGCATTTTACCATAAGGGGTGAGAGGGAAGAATACCTTTTCTTATCATCCTTTTCACTTTCTGGCCTATCTTTACGGATGCTGTCTTACAGCTGCTTATCAGAAGAAATGGGCTGTGGTGAGAGTGATTAGGCTTCAGCATGGATTGAGTAAAAAAAAACAAACAAACACAACAGTTTGTCATGACTCAGGAGGCAGAAGAGACACTCTGTCCCTTTTGAGCTGTGTCTGAACAGGTCTGCCATGATCCACGTAGGAAAGAAAGGCCTGACTTCTTGCATTTCAGGACTACTCGCCAGGAGACTCTCCGCCAGGGACCCCGCCAGCTTCCCCCCTGTCCTCAGCTTGGCAAACGTTCCCTGAGGAGGATTCTGACTCCCCGCAGTTTCGAAGACGGGCCCACACATTCAGCCACCCACCTTCAAGCACGAAGAGGAAGCTGAATTTGCAGGATGGCAAGGCCCATGGGGTTCGCTCCCCTCTTCTGAGGCAGAGCTCCAGCGAGCAGTGCAGGTGAGTCCAAACCTCTCTCCAGAAACTGGAACCAAATTCTCCTGTCCCTGTGTTCTGACCACTGTGGAGTCAAGAGTTTTTGTGACTTCCTGCTGTAGCCAGTATTTAGTTTTCAGAGAGACCAGAAAAATAAATTATCAAAACCTTCGTCACCAAGGGAAGCAGGCAGGCTTTAAGGCATCCCCAAAGAGCAGGGTTCAGACACTTTGGATGCAAGTATTTTTTTTTCTAGAAAAAAATGGAGAAAACAAGATATCATGCCCTTGTTTTATCTGAAAAACCTGCTGACAATACATGTTCCTCAGTGTCTCCTTGATGAAGGCATTCATGAAGCAGCAAATTTGAAAATAACATAGCTGAGCTTCCTGTAAGCTTACAATGGGTTTTAACACAAGGGTTAAAAAGAATCACTCATATTACCTCTATACATAGGGTAAAATTTGGCTATTATTTAATTTCATAGAAAATTATCACCAAATGTGAAAATTGTTAAAAATTGTATCTAGAATAAAATGATGTTTATAAGGAAGAATGCATATACCATAATTGACGTGACCATCTATTAGAAATTATCTCACATGATATTTAGGAAATACTTTAACAAAATAATTTAACATTTGATAAGAGATAATGAAATTTGCAATTGTAGAATGATTATACTTCTTACTGTGTAGTACAAGTCAGAATTTATATCCTAGGACTAAGTTTGTTTCTCTTCTTTACCTGTGAGTTTGGTTTAGGAAATAGTTGATGGGGATTCCAGTCAGAGGAAAAAAAATAAAATCAGAACTCTAAGTAAAAAAGATTAATTTTTAAATTAGTTGCTATTAAATTTACCAGCATTTCTTTTAAAAAATATAATTGAATCCTCATTGTTTTTTTAATAATTTCATATTATAAACAAGATATTTAAGATATAAAAATAGAACTAATTATCCTCAGATTTTTCTTTTATGCAAAAGAACTAAGTATTCATGTATATAGCAAGCATTTTTTATGATTATTTATATTCACCCAAGGCATTAAGTATCTTTTTCCAGGAAAAGTTACTTTCAAGAATTTAAAATATTAAAGGATAAATAAGGCTATATTTTCTTATGTTTTCCACATTTTGTAATGTATATACTCAAAGAATTGCTGTCAATATGAGAAGATGCTATTTATATCATGGTAAAAATTTGCTATGAAAAGAATCTTCTGGAAAAAAATCTTTGTAGGCGACTTAAGGATTCAGATAAAACCATGGCTGCACAATTCTACAGGCTGCGAGAAAGAACATGGACATTAACATTCATTAAGCCAAAGGTATTATGATGACTCCCAACAACCAAACATGTTGTTCTTAAATTTTTAGAAGCATTTATATCTTTAAAATAATTAAGTCTTTGAACTGCTGATAATCAGTTTTTCCTTCTGGAACTTGTTTCCTGTAATTATTTTTGCTTTCCTACTTTTTCCCCTTGAAGTATCTTTTGCAAGTCAAAATAAACACTTTTTGTCCTAAAATTGTTAAGAGCATTTTGGAGACAAACACATATGCTGAGAAACACTGCATAGATGAGGAATTCAGTTTGTGAAACAATGAACCAGATCATCATCATCTAATAGAGAACTGCATGCATATAAATATTTTCCATATAAATTCAACTTTGATTACATTAATAGCAAGAACCTGTGTATATGCTATTTCATAGTGAATGAAGATTGTTCCAGAATATAACTTAAGACGAATTTGCTGTATTTTCTGTACTCAGCATCCTTCCACCAGCTCGGCGCATGCACAAGGAGTGTAATTCTTCCTCCAGTCTTCCAAGTCTTCACACTTCCTTCTCTGCCCCTTCCTTCACTGCCCCCTCTTTCCTGAAAAGCTTTTACCAGAATTCAGGTAGACTATCCCCACAGTATGAGAATGAAATCAGGTGAGATCAGTGTCCTCTGTTTGCAAAGCAACCTTTCTGCAGTGATATACTGATATGTTACTAAAAAGTGGCTAATTGATTTGAGTGACATGAATGCATCTGTGTGTTGTGCCTGTTTTAACCAGTTTCTAATATATTGGTTCCAGTTCCAACTAATTTGAAGAAAACCTTTACGAACAAGTGTTTCAAAGCTTTTTGATGACATGATTATCTTACTTTGGGGACTATATATTTGTACTCTTCATGTGTTTCTTTGCCTTGGGCCCCTCAGTCTGAGCTTTATTTTGTTTGGGGCAAGACCTATGCAAATATATACTAAGCAAACCTCCCTGATCATGTCTCTCTCTTCTTCATTTTTAGCTTCTCTGGACATATAAAGCCACTTATTTAAACAGCTATACTAAAGTAATAGATATTATATTTATTTATTAAATATATAGAATATTTCCTAGGTGTTTCACTGGTTTTTCAATGACATAGACTTACTTTTCTGAATCTCAGCATAAGTCATATAATGGCTATAGGATCGTATTGATAACAACTCTTTCTGGCAGCATGAAGGATCTCTTGAATTGTGTAGATGTTCAGTTTTATTTTGTTTTTGTCCCCAGTATTGAAAATGTATAACCTATTAAATCTTGTTCCTTGCTGTTATAACTACACAAAATTAAGTGTGGTGATTTTTTGAGAATTACCATTAGATAATTTTTGAAATTTTGAATTCTTACTGATCTTGCAGATTCTCAGTAGGATATTCTAGCCTTTGGAAAGCAGTGGATTAAGCTGGAAGTTCTCAAGGGGTTGTTGTTGGCTTAGAATTTTCTGAGATTCATTTTTATTTTTACATGTAGCTTGAGCCATCCCTTTTTATTGCTGTATAGTATTCCATTTAATACATCACAATTTATCCATTCTCTTGCTAATGGATATTTAGGTTGTTTCTATTTTTTGATAATTGATAATTCTTGCAGTCAAGGAGAGGGATACGTGCTGTCAACCAGCCTGCGTGCCACTAAAATCTTCTTGGGTGTTCTTTTGGCCTCCTGTCTTTTAGACATAGGGAATTCAAAAAGTTAGTATAATTAGGCAATGTGCATTAACTTGTTAAACTATAATAACCCTTGAATTATCTCTGAATGTCTTTTGTCCATGTATGTCAAGCTGTTTTCATCCCAAGACAGGCAATTAATATTGGATTAATAAAATTTTGAGTCTGAACTGTCCTTTGAGTTAGTACAAAATTATGCTGAAATATTGAATTTCTATTGAAGAAAGTTGACAAAGAATCGATTTTAAAAGGTTTTTACAGGCTCAACCTTATGTGAGAAGAAGAAAACCATAAAAATTGCATTATGTATATGGAATATGCAATGAATTTAGAGAACTGATAGTTTAGATAATTGAGAACCCATAAAACATTTTACACATGTTAACATTAAAAGTTTCAGTCTACCTCAGCTCTCTAGTTCTACCTATTGATAAGAATACAGCACTTAACAGTGACACCCGTTTTCAGGTTCCTGCTGTTATGTTAAAGAGAACATCTAGAGAATTCCTGTTTTCTTCCAGAAACAGAACCATGTCTGAAGGTGACAGTTGGGGACAGCCACCAAGAAGGTCAAGGATTAGCAGTGAATAGGTTATAGAGGACAAAAGCAGTGACTATAAAAGATTATTATAGTTGTTAATTTCTGCTGAGGTGTATGTATTATTCTTGTGCCAAGCTTCGCTTAGCCCACTGCACCTCATTCTAATAGGAGTGTATTAAAGTCAGAGGGCAAATATTTAATTTTGCATTGAAAAAAATGTACCTCTTTGTGGTGATCTTCTTTTAAATGCTATATTTAGACATGTGGAGAACTTTTAAGTTTATAGGATCATTAAGAACATCCTATCTTCTGAAATGTGTAGTGTTTTCTTGGTTCTGAGGAATTCTAAAAAAATCAGAGAGCACTTTCTGATATGTTTTTCTTTCCTTTTTGTACAGTGTTTTGTAATTTGACAGCTTAGAAGCAATAGGCCAAAAAGACACTTAAAATTTAATGAAAGATTATGCCAGTTGTAAGCATCTGGCTCCATGGATTATCACAATGAACATCCCACATCATCCCCACTCAGTCAACACATGGAATGCTGCCAGCATTCCCTGGCAGCTCCTCCCATTTTCCCACCCAATCTCTACCCCTCATCCTGACCTCAGATACCATAGTTTTGGTTTTGAACTTTCTATAAATGGAATGATACAGCATAAATTCTTTTATATCTGCCTTTTTTCACTGAAAAATGGTTTATGAGATATATTCTTTTATGTGTGCTTCAGTTTATTCATTTGTATTGCTGAATTATTACATCACAATTCATTCCTTTTCCGGTGGACATGTAGGTTATTTCTAGCTTTTTGGTTTTTATAGAGTACTCTCCCTGGATAGGGGTTTCCCAGGTGACTCAGTGGTAAAAAATCTGCCTGCAAATGCAGGAGATGCAGGAGACACGGGTTCTATCCCTGGGTCAAAAAGATATACTGGAGGAGGAAATGGCAACCCACTCCAGTATTTGTGCCTGGAGAATTTCACGGACACGGGATCCCAGTGGGCTACCATCCATGGGATCACAGAGTGTCGGACACCACTGAGTGGCTAAGCATGAATGCACGCTCCCTAGATTATCCATGTCTACATTGGTACATACTTGTGCATTGTTAGTAACTGTCTGCTGCTGCTGCTAAGTCACTTCAGTTGTGTCCGACTCTGTGCAATCCCATAGATGGCAGCCCACCAGGCTCCGCCATCCCTGGGATTCTCCAGGCAAGAACACCAGAGTGGGTTGCCATTTCCTTCTCCAATGCATGAAAGTGAAAAGTGAAAGTGAAGTCACTCAGTCGTGTTCGACTGTTGGCGACCCCATGGACTGCAGCCCTCCAGGCTCCCCTGTCCATGGGATTCTCCAGGCAAGAGTACTGGAGTGGGGTGCCATTGCCTTCTCCGAGTAACTATCTACACAGTAGCAAAATTGTTGGACAGAATTCACTTTTAATAGGTTTATTTCAATTAGTCACTTTGACATAAATTTACTACAGCCTTGGAGAGAGTTTTTTTTTTTTAATTAGTATTATAAAATAGCTTCAGATTTATAGGAAAATTGCAAAACTTATGGAGAACTGCTAAACCTTTATCCAGATTCATCCATTTTTAACATTTGCCACATTTACTTTATCATTCTGTCTGTTTCCATGTATACATGCATATGCATATGCATATATATTTTGTTATTCTAAGCCATTTGTGAGTAGATTGCAGATAACATGTCCCTTTACTCTGAATCCTTCAGTGTGTGTTTGCTAAGAATGAAGATATTCAAGAGAGTGGCTTTAAGCCAGGAATTTCTGAACTCTACATCTCTCATTATCACTGGTTTCAGAGAAAACATCGTATGCTCACAATTACCATGATATCTGCAACTATTCAAAATAGAAAGAGGTCCATAAAACTATGTAATATAATTTATTAGAGGCATAGTGTGGATCTGTAAATATTCATAGTTAAGTAAAGTTTAGAGTAGGTTAGTACATAGGTTAGCAAATACTATTTAAAGAGCATGATCATTTGAAATTCAGATAGGCATCCTTCTCCAGGACCACTATTTTGAATTATTAAAAACATGTAGATTATTGTTGTTAAGCAGGCTGAGAAAAAGAAGCCAAGATACTTTTAATATCATGGTTTACTTAGTAGTAGGTTCATTTGTACAACAGTGAAATGCTAAAGGAAAGGGAGTACATATATGTTTTGTTTTACCTTACTTCAAGTTAATTCCTAAAAAATTTAATGTTATTTCATTGTGTAGTAGCTGAAATATAATTATGCATAATCTGATGGTATATTTATATAGCATCCATTTAGCAAATATAATATATCCTTTTATAAACAAGCATCTGGTTCCTCCTTATTGTTCCTTCTCAGCTTTTGCGCCTATATTTGAAAAATTTGTATTGAAATTCACTGGTCAAATGATAGTCATTACATCTGCTTCTAAAACGTTTCAGTGACAAAATAGGTTTTTGCTGACAAGTACTTTGTGGTGTAGTTTAATTCTATAGTTTTCTCATATTATCTGATATAAATAGTGTAAGTACTCATGGTACAATATTGAAATTATTTGTACTTTATTGATGTCTTATGGGAATGCCTTTTTATTCTAAATCCTGGTTTTGGACATCACTCTTTTCCTGTGCTAATGCCGTTCCTTGTTTTCCTGTGGTACTAGACAAGACACTGCTTCAGAATCAAGGTGATTAGAGGTCTAAATATTTTCATTTACAAATTTATTAATTATTCCAGCTAATTATTACCATTCACTTAAAAAATCAGTTTTGGTTGTCTTCTCCATGCATGCCATCCTTCCGGTGATGTGAGGGGTATATAGTAGGGGAAAAATGACTCCTGGTATAATCAATGATTATGAATGATCATATAAAAGATTGATTGTAAACAAATCCTGTTTCTACTCTATTCCACGTTGACATTTCCTTAGGACTCTGCTGTGGCCCTCAGTAGAGATTAATTCAGATTTGAAACTAATGGAAGTAAGTGAATTTGCTAATTTGGAGGTACATATGTACATTTAAGGAGTTTATTTCAAATCCCAAGAAGATGCAGAAGTAAGAATCCTAAAAGAAATCAAATCTGGTTTTCACTGAAAAATATTCTTAGTCTATTTCTGTTCATCTTAATTGCTGACACATGGGTTACTTTGAGACACTGCTGTGGCCTTCCAGACCTCCCACTGGGCTGGACACAGGAAAACACCTACTTCCGTTTTATGGAAGTCTGACCACATCTGTGATGACATTTCTTCCTCCTGACACACATGCTTTTTGTGGTAAATGTCCAGAATCACTGCTGAATAGCTTAACTGAAAATGATTATTCTTTCCTAGTTTCTATGCTTTGCTCATATCACAAGCCCGGTGGAAAACAGACATTCCTATCTTCCTGTTGGGGTCACTGACATTTAGATTTCTTTCTAATGGGAATTAAAATCCAGTATAAAAGATTGGGCTAGCATGAGACGTTCAAAGAAAAAAAATTATTTGGGGCCACATTGATAAGATAAAAAGTGACTGAGACTTGTAATTGACCTACATTTTTTAATGGATTGCATGAAAGACCATTTCAGTAATATTTCTTATCTACTTCCAAAAGCCTAACAGAAATGTTAAGATTTTCTATTTCCTTCTAGAAGGTTCTACTGTAGGCATGGAACTAGGTCTGTGTTTTACCTTAGTGGGCATCTGGCCTATTATTTTGTATATGGTTAGATTGAACCCCAGAAATGTTTAATATCTCGCTTGATATAATTTATATAACATTAAGTTATAAGAATGTGAGTAAGCAAATGAGCTCCCTAGAGATATTTTAAATTCCAATGCAAAGAACTTAAGTAAAAAATTTTTTTTCATTCAGTATAGAGTTTAGGAAATAAAATTCTTTGTTCTTGTTCTTTTTTTGTTTTACACATTGATGAATCTATCTCATTTGATTCACTTAATTGATTTCCACTCGATTAGCTCATTCTGTTTTATTTAATTAGTAAAGATATTCCATAGGATAATAGATGGGTACCCAGTTGAAACCAGGGCTTACATAAGCTATTAGTCCACCTAAAGTAATTATGAATTAAATTGTACTATGGGCCATGTGGGAAAAACTCCCAAATTGCAATACCGTTTTCTTCCATGCAGCCTTCCTTAAGGCATTTACAGAGAGAAAGCCTTTTCAGATTTCTGTTAAATGGTTTTCTTTTTGTTGTTATTGTTTAGTGGATTAGTTGTGCCCAACTCTTTTGGGACCCCATGGACCTACCAGAATCCTCTGTCTATGGGATTTCTCAGGCAAGAATACTAGAGTAGGTTGCCATTTCCTTCTCCAACATATGTTGGTATATATATTAATGTGTTTTCTATTTGATCCTCCTATTTAAAAATAAAAAAGCAATTACATTTTGAAATCCAGTGGTTTCAAAAGAAAACAAAGTGAGACATTTTACATAAATGAACACATAATAATACTCTATAATAATGTAAAACGACATTATTCCATTAAAAAAAAGGAAAGAGAAGTACTGACCTAAAGACTTAATGCTAATTACAGACTGATTTTTTTACCATAGAAATACAGGGGAACCTGGGAGTCCTGACAGCTTTGTTTTTATGAACCAATAGGGCTTTTACATAAGTCACTTAGCTTCCTAGGATTAACTTATAAATTGGATACTCATGTCAATGTGTTACTATCTGGAAAACAAAATGCCTTATGTTGTTTATTATGTATTGTCGTTGTTAGTACCTACCATTGACACCTTAGTCTGTGCTTTTGGGAAATGAAGCTATTAGAACTTTTTGCCAGAAAAACTTGAAAATCATGACTATCAACAAAAGATTTTAAGAAGGTAGATCTTTTATTTATTCCTGACCTGTCAAGGAATTTATTCCTGACAAGCCAAGCCAACATGAGTTTGATTTAAACTCCGGGAGATAGTGAAGACCAGTTCATGGGGTCACAAAGACCTGGAGACTACTGAGTAACTGAACAACAACAACAGCAATATCAATGTATTCCACAGATAGTTGTTGAGTTTGTTGTTCAGTTGCCAAGTCGTGTCCAATTCTTTGTGACCTTGTGGACCATAGCACGCCAGGCTCCTCTGTCCATGAAATTTACCAGGCAAGAATACAGGAATGGTTTGCCATTTCCTTCTCTGGGGGGTCTTCCTGCCCCAGAGATCAAACCCATGTCTCTTGCATTGGCAGGTGGGTTCTTTACCACGGAGCCACCAGGGAAACCCCTTTTGTTGAGTGCTTACAGTTAATTACCAGTTGCTATACCAGGAGCTATAATCAGGAGCTATAATCAGAGATACCAAAGGAACATTTCATGCAAAAATGGGCTTGATAAAGGACAGAAATGGTATGGACCTAACAGAAGCAGAAGATATTAAAAAGAGGTGGCAAGAATACACAGAAGAACTGTACAAAAAAGAGCTTCACGACCCAGATAATCATGATGATGTGATCACTGACCTAGAGCCAGACATCTTGGAATGTGAAGTCAAATGGGCCTTAGAAAGCATCACTACGAACAAAGCTAGTGGAGGTGATGGAATTCCAGTGGAGCTATTTCAAATCCTGAAAGATGATGCTGTGAAAGTGCTGCACTTAATATGCCAGCAAATGTGGAAAACTCAGCAGTGGCCACAAGATTGGAAAAGGTCAGTTTTCATCCCAATCCCAAAGAAAGGCAATGCCAAAGAGTGCTCAAACTACCACACAATTGCACTCATCTCACATGCTAGTAAAGTAATGCTCAAAATTCTCCAAGCCAGGCTTCAGCAATATGTGAACCGTGAACTTCCTGATGTTCAAGCTGGTTTTAGAAAAGGCAGAGGAACCAGAGATCAAATTGCCAACATCCGCTGGATCATGGAAAAAGCAAGAGAGTTCCAGAAAAACATCTATTTCTGCTTTATTGACTATGCCAAAGCCTTTGACTGTGTAGATCACAATAAACTATGGAAAATTCTGAAAGAGATGGGAATACCAGACCAGCTGATCTGCCTCTTGAGAAATCTGTATGCAGGTCAGGAAGCAACAGTTAGAACTGGTCATGGAACAACAGACTGGTTCCAAATAGGAAAAGGAGTACGTCAAGGCTGCATATTGTCACCATGTTTATTTAACTTATATGCCGAGTACATCATGAGAAATGCTGGACTGGAAGAAACAGAAGTTGGAATCAAGATTGCTGGGAGAAATATCAATAACCTCAGATATGCAGATGACACCACTCTTATGGCAGAAAGTGAAGAGGGGCTAAAAAGCCTCTTGATGAAAGTGAAAGTGGAGAGTGAAAAGGTTGGCTTAAAGCTCAACATTCAGAAAACGAAGATCATGGCATCTGGTCCCGTCACTACATGGGAAATAGATGGAGAAACAGTGGAAACAGTGTCAGACTTTATTTTTCTGGGCTCCAAAATCACTGCAGATGGTGACTGTAGCCATGAAATTAAAAGACGCTTACTCCTTGGAAGGAAAGTTATGACCAACCTAGATAGCACATTCAAAAGCAGAGACATTACTTTACCAACAAAGGTTCGCCTAGTCAAGGCTATGGTTTTTCCTGTGGTCATGTATGGATGTGAGAGCTGGACTGTGAAGAAGGCTGAGCGCCGAAGAATTGATGCTTTTGAACTGTGGTGTTGGAGAAGACTCTTGAGAGTCCCTTGGACTGCAAGAAGATCCAACCAGTCCATTCTGAAGGAGATCAATCCTGGAATTTCTTTGGAAGGAATGATGCTAAAGCTGAAACTCCAGTATTTTGGGCACCTCATGCGAAGAGTTGACTCATTGGAGAAGACTCTGATGATGGGAGGGATTGAGGGCAGGAGGAGAAGGGTACGACAGAGGATGAGATGGCTGGATGGCATCACTGACTCGATGAATGTGAGTCTGAGTGACCTCCGAGAGCTGGTGATGGATAGGGAGGCCTGGCGTGCTGTGATTCATGGGGTCGCAAAGAGTCGGACACGACTGAGCAACTGATCTGATCTGATCTGATACCAGGAGCTAGAAATACATCCTTGAGTTGGGCTTTTAACACATAACTGTCAAACAGTTATACAAATAGTGTTATACAAATGAAGATACAGGGTACAGTTAAGAATGTTTCTTAGGATATAGCTATTATATATAGAATGAATTATGGTTCCCAAAGGAAAATTTGGAATTAAGGCTTTCCAAAGGGGAAGTAAAGGTGGACATATTCAGTCAGTATTACAGAGAGTGGTGAACTGTGGACACATATTAAGGTTAGAACATTATCCAGGATACATAACAAAATGGGCTTGACTCTACTGGGATTTGCGTCAGCTACTTCCTGAAGTATCATGGTACAGCATGTCACTTGCTGTCTGTGAAGTAGCTCAAAAGTCTGCCTTTTTCCTAATCTTAATTTACCTAATCTAGAAAGATAGATCAAGATGAGAAACAACTGAATGACCTAATAACTGTGAGTATGGATATGCAAAGTAAATACAAATACGACAGACAAGGGCTGACTGGGTCTTCTGATTTCTGATTGTCTCAGCCTTAGGGAGTTCCTCTGAGTATGTGAGTGAGGTGGTGGCTTTTCTAGCTGAGTTTCATTTCTGCACTAACACTGCTTGGTTCCATCAGAAATTTCACACCTTCACTTGTTGGAATCACCACATGCAAATATTGTTCATCATTCTCTCAGAAAGCTCAGAGACTTTAAAATGTAAAAAAGCAAAATGTTCCCATCACCATTAGTGGCAACAGTTATTGCATGGTGTTTCGGCTGCTAACATAATTGGTCTCAAAAGTTAAGTTTGAGTCATCATGACCTTCTTAAAAAAAGTGACCTTTTCCTGCAGATAGCCCCAGCAGAATTTAGAGTGCTCTTTTCTAGAAAATGAAATTCTTAGAGCAGACCAGCATTACTGTATGTTCATATTACCAAGCATTAAGGTAGAAAGATGTGACATCTCCAACTGCCGACCTCACCCCTGCTCCCCTAAGAAAGTTAAGGAAGGTGATTCTGGGGTCAAATAATTTAAGCAAGTTAGGGAATTTCTGTATACCATTTGCCTTTGGTGAATCACAGTGCATGCCTGCATATTATGGTCTTTAAGGAGTCCTGCTCTAAAGAAATCTGTTTAGTATTTTAAAATGCAACCTATCCAGTTGATTTGGCCACACTTTTTTCTTTAATATATCACTTAACAGTGATCCCAAGGTTGACTGTCCTGTCTGTCTTCAGGTTACTTTCTATCATGATCCAACTATTGGTGGTTAATACTTTCAAGATGAATTGTAACAGTTACAGGCAACTAGAAGCTATCTTATCAGTCCGTTCTATAAAAGCTATAAGAAAAGCTCTTTATGATCTTTTAATAAAGTATTTACAATGTTTAGAATTTTACTAATTAAAATTCTTTCAGCAAATGATGAGGTCATTAGTTAAGCAGCCTTTGCTCCTCTATATAAGCGCTTCTATTGCTCAGGACAGAACTTGGAGCGGTTGGCTCCTATGGAAAGAGTAGAAACAGGTGAGCTTCTGATAGGCGGGCTGTGCCTGGACTGCACCTGTCCCGGGATGACGTGTCCTGGGTGATCCGTGTGCCTCGCGATGCATCACTCCATGTTGCCTGTGGCTTGTGCTTGCCCCTGGTAGAACTTGTGAATGGCTTGTGCTACCGTTTTGTTATGAAAGATCACGTTACGCAGTTTCCTTTACAAGTTATCTATTTCTGTGCTTTCCACAGTGATGGAGAGGGGAGAAAAAGGACCTCGTCCACCTGCAGCAATGAGTCCCTAAATGCTGGAGGAACCCCTGTCACTCCTCGCCGAGTTTCCTGGCGGCAGCGCATCTTCCTCAGGGTTGCCTCGCCCATGAGCAAATCTCCCTCCGCGATGCAGCAGGGTTCGTTCGCCAGTCACTTACACCTCACTACTATCGTAGACTCAGGAATGGAAGGGGTGCTTTTTGTACAAAGAGAATTAAGTGATTACAGTAGAGAAGTAACGTCTCTATTTTACATCCGAGCTAGTGGATATCGAGATAGTCATGTATCATTAGAACCTGTTAGACATACAGTGAATGCTGATGAATGAAGGAAGGGAGGAAGGAATGAATGAATTTCCAAAACCTGTCTGGGGGCCTACTTCATCCTGCAGAGGGAACTAGAGTAGTGATAGAAAAGAAGTCAGAGATCTTTTTATTTTTGGAAAAGCAGCATTTTTTTACGAGTCACACATAAAACAAAGTCACAAAGAAACACTGAACGATAAAGAAATGGATGTAGGTACACTCAGTGGACGTCAGCCAGCAGAGAGCCCCTGCAGCTCTTTCCATATTAGATCTATAAGAAATGAAAGCAAAATATACAAGGGGGCAAAGTAAGTGTAACAAGGAACAGAAAGATTTAACAATGATGAGAACACTAAAATAATACTTAAGAGAATTTGAGAGAGAGATGAATAAATAACTTTCATGGGAGATTTTAACATACTCCTCTCTGAAAATTAAATCTAGAGAAATTAAACATAGATAATATTTGAGAAACACAATTGAACAAGCTTGATCTGATATTTGTATAGAACCTTGTCACCAATAGTGAATATTTATTTATTTCAGCACACATGGAATAGTTGTAAAAATGATATGTACTTGGCTGTAAAGATTTTAAAATGAATTCTAGATAATCTTGATTATTCATACTGTATTCTCTGATCACACTGCAGAAGGAAGAAAGGAAGGAAAGGAAGAAAGGAAGAGGAAGAATTAGAGGATAACTAAAAAATTTCATGTGTTTAGAAACAGAAAACTGTTTTCTTAGAAACTAGAAGGAAAAAAATATGATTCGATCCCTATGTGTCAAAATTGAGTGGTATTTAGAGGCCAGTTCTAAAACTAAGAAAGCAAAATTCAAATGTACTAAGTTTTAAATTCATGCAGTAAGATTTTTAAAAAATTATTAAGGAAGTAAATAATAAGAGTAGTGAAGTGAAGTCGCTCAGTTGTGTCCGACTCTTTTTCGACCCCATGGGCTATAGCCTACCAGGCTCCTCTGTCCATGGGATTTTCCAGGCAAGAGTACTGGAGTGGGCTGCCATTTAGGGAAGAGGTCAATTAATAAAGAAAATAACCCAAGAAAACAACGTTTCTAGAGGCAAAATTAACTCTGCTGGGGTGGTCAGAGAATGTTTTTCAAAAAAAGTTAAGTATTTTACTTAAACTCATTGCTGGGAGAAACATCTTTTGAAAAGAGGGACCAGAAAAGTGCTAGAGTCATTGCAGAGGACTTTGTGGGTCAGGGAGTCATAAGGAAATCAGCCTCGTGAGAGTAGAGGATGGAGGATGGAGACAAGAGGTTGGAAAGGTTGAGGCCAAAGTCTAAAGCGAACAATGTGCTATTCCCAGGAGTTTGGACTTTGGGATATATGCAACCACTGAAATGTTTTAAGACACAGAATTATGTTTGTTAATAGGAAAATAAATTGGCAACAGTGCAAAAGATGGCCTGGAGTGGAGGGTTAGAAGAAACTCTGGAAATTGGGGAATAGTGTTGCAGGGGCTTCCTGGATGGCTCAGGAATAAAGAATCCACCTGCCAACTCAGGAGACATGGGTTCAGTCCCTGGGTCAGGAAGATCCCCTGGAGAAGGGAATAGCAACCCACTCCAGTATTCTTGCCTGGAAAATCTCATGGACAGAGGAGGCTGGACGGCTACAGTCCATGAGGTTGCAAAGAGTTGGACACGACTGAGTCCCTTGTTTCAGGAGTGAGCTGAGAGTTCTGAGCCAGGCTGTACCCAGAGTCACTCAGTTGTTTTTTGTTTTGTTTTGCACACTCAGAGAATATACACAGATGTTGTCAATTGCAGAAGTGTTGAACCCTGGGGAAAGGCCAGGTCATTTTGGAGCACCTATCTTATAGGTCATTTTGTGCGGAAAGAAGAAGTAGTGACATCATCCATGCTTTCATTTCAGCAGAGAGAGAAATCTGAAAGGGGAATTCAGTCTAGTGAATTGACTCACATCATTAGTTCCAGAAACTGACAGTTTACTGGGAGGGCAGCTTTGTGTACGGCTTTAAAGGCGAAACACAGGAGGAGAGAGCGTCAAGTCCAGAGAGGACTTGTGTGGTCTGGCTTACGACTTTGGAATGCCTCTCACTGTTTTCTTCTCTGCAGATGGCCTGGACAGGAGTGAGCTGCTGCCACTGTCCCCTCTTGCTCCAACCATGGAGGAGGAACCGCTGATGATATTCATGTCTGATGAAGATGACCCAGAAAAGGGTGAAGAGAGAAACAAGTCGGAGGAACTGAGGTGTTTATGGAGAAAAGCTATACACCAGCAGATCCTGTTGCTTCGAATGGAAAAAGAAAACCAGAAACTTGAAGGTTAGCTATTCAAATGGGGCCAAAGGGCATGATATGATACTGTAATTTAAAGGTGTAGTTTGTTAATACTCCCCCCCCACACTCATTCTCCATCTGTATACACACTTTTACTAGAATAGCTACTGATGAAAATTGTTACTTTCTAGTTCGTGAGGTGGTCATGACAGGGGAAAGGTTAGCCTAAGAAATCTGTATTTCTGTTTGATAGATTTAAAACATCAGATGTCTTTTGAGTATATTTGTGTGATAGAAGGTAATAGAATGTATATAATGTGAAGTCAGTGGCTTTAATATGACTGAAAGTTTAACATCTTTGTGTATAATTTTAAACAAAACTTAAACATGAGAAAGTAAATTCTCTTCAAATATGATTTTCAAACTTCAGGTCAGTTGTATTCATAATATGAGAAATACTCCTATTTCAAATAAATTATATTGTATCCAGTACAACTAATTATTAACAAATCAAAAGTGCTATGTTTTGTTACTATTTTATGAATTTTCTATTTAAAAACCATATTGAAGTCATTAAAATTTTAATTGGACAGTTTATAGCAACTATTGTACTATTCATAGTGCTTGACTATTAAATTTGTGAATGCCAAATGCATTAGAATGTGTTTTCCAGACTCTGAAATAATGATGTCATTTACCCCAGTGCGGATAGAATCACACACAGGGAGATGTGTAGAGAGTACCAAAATCTGAAAAATGTATTAAAGCCCTTATCTTGGGCAAATCACTTAATATAAAGGGCCTTTTTTCACATTTATAAAATGAATGGCTTAGCTTATGTAGGCCTTTGACTTTTAAGATTATTGGAAAATTATAATCTAGGTTTTTCTCTGACTTGCTTTTATTATGTTGTCTTTCAATGAAGCTTCTTTTAGTATAGGCAGGTATTCACATTTCTGTGTTCACCATCTAAAGATTCCTCTTACTATATCTATTGTTCAACTAAATTTTTTACTTTGTAGTTTGCTAGGGCACAATTTATTTTTGCTTGACACTATATTCTTAGCAGAATGAAAAGTTTATAAGACTTTTAAATATCTTTAGGAAACAAATCTTTTCTTTCAAATTAAAAAAGCAATTAATTGTTATTAACATAGCTTTTAAAAGTTTGATGTGATAAATGATATGCCCACTCAAGCTTCCATAGATTTTGAAAGGAATTTATGTTTTTTGTAGTTGATTATATCTTGAACTAACTCATAAACAGAAGAAGAGGTTGAAAAAAATTGGTTATCGTTTTCTTAAAACATTTAAAGCATGAAATTGGATTTCATTTACAGGAGTATGTGCAGTAGAGTATTATATTAAATATTAATGTATAATTTTAGAATCATAGACTGCTTGAACTGGAAATGGCTTTAGAGATTATTTAGTTCCATTTTTCATTCTGCAGCTGAGTTAGTGACTGGCTTGGGGATGCTAAGAAAATTAACCTAAGGTCAAACAGTGTTATACTGGCAAACCAGTATGAAAATTCCAGTGTATTTACCACAGTTTTTAGGCTTTTTCCCAGTACACCATATTGTATTTCTCAAATATATAGTTAATATAAAGAAATGGAATGTTTTACTATAAATGCATATTTTGTGTATTATATATGGCTGTATAAGTTGACAGAATAAAAGAAGAGGTGACATTTAGAATATATGATCAGAAACCTTTGTCAGTTCTTTTTTTATTTCTATACTTAAGTAACAAAGATGAAAAAAAATAGCTTAACGTATTACGAATGTTAGCCAATGGATAAGCATTTTTTCATAGTTCTTTTGTTCTTGCCTGGTTAACCAGGGCAGATATTAACTATTCTTACTTAGCTATTCTTACTTACTTACTATTCTTACTCAGGGTGTAGATGATGGTTATTATTACTTTAAATAAATAATGATCCAGAGAAGGTTGGAGAAAAAAAAATCTGAGGAAATATTATGCTTCATCCATTATGAAAAATATAATTAGTAAAGTTATATGTAGGATTATGTTAATTATTAGCTTTCTCTATGATAATCCTAGAGAAATATAAAACAAATTGTTGCAGTTCAGTTGCCAAGTCATGTCTGACTCTTTGCAGCACCCCAGGCTTCCCTGTCCCTAACTATCTCCCAGAATTTGCCCAAGTTCATGTTCATTGAATCAGTGGTACCATCTAACCATCTCATCCTCTGTTGCCCTCTTCTTCCTTCTGCTTTCAGTCTTTCCTAGCATCAAGGTCTTTTCCAGTGAGTCAGCTGTTCACATCAGGTGGCCAAAGTATTGGAGCTTCAGCTTCAGCATCAGTCCTTCCAATGAATATTCAGGGTTATTTCCTTTAGGATTGACTGGTTTGATCTCCTTGCTGTCCAAGGGACTCTCAAAAGTCTTCTTCAGCATCAGAGTTCAAAAGCATCAGTGTTTTGGCAGATATTGAAAAGCAAAACTAAACTATGCTAGAAAGCCATCTAGTGGTATCTAGGAGGAATTTTTGATAGTTTGATTTATCTTTTGATTATGTGTGGACTTTTAAGCAGAAATTTTTACTGCCCTGCCAGAATAGTAGTCTATTATAAGATGGTTTAATTCTTTTGAAATGGCTTCAACACTAAGTAAAGAGTAATACTCATTCTGCTATTTTTGTGCTGTCGAGGACTTTGGATGCCTGACAGAGATTTGTGTTGCAGGAGGTAAGCTGGCCGAGCCCTGGAGCTTCAGTGATTACAGATTACACTTAGAGCTTCCGTTCCATGTGGTCCTAATGAGAGAGAAGAAATATGCTTCCATGTTCTTTCACCCTTCTCCCCTTTTGGAATCAATTCCTCAAGATAAAACTGAAGATACTGGTTGCTTTTATAAACATTTCTTTTAATGAACTCCGGGCTTAGATTTTAGACAATCAAGTCAGAGAAAATTTTATTATTTTGAAAAATGAAAATGTTAACTTCAGTGAAATGGACTTTCCTCTTAAAGATTATTAAAAATGGACACAGGAATATGTAACCTAGTGTCTGTGTGGCTAAAGACAGTGTGGGTAACTCTGGAAATAATTATAAAAATGTATCAGGCTATCATGATCAAATATTTATCAAATCAAGGTTAACCTGAGGCATTATTTTCTCATAGATATAGGATATAAAATATTAACATTTTAATGGTATTAACAATGATGAAACTGTCACTTTTGTAGTTACCTATCACATTTGTCAAATATTTGAAATTTCTAGCCTGGAAAACATGGTTTGTTTTTTATGTCTAGGAGACTTGTCATCTGTAAGATATAGTGTAAAACCTCCTTAGAAGTTATTCCTGTGTCTTTTTTTTTTAATACATGAAATGACTCAAAATTTGAGAACTTTACATGTATCTTCCATTTTTTACAAAAATTTTCATTTTGAGAAAATGTTAGTGGTTGATTCCTAAAAGTCATATGCTGAGGTTTTATAAAGGCAATAAAACATTACAAATTCTGTGTTTTAAAACGTATTAGTCTTAATGGAAACTCTTTCTTTCTTAGCAAGCAGAGATGAACTGCAGTCCAGAAAAGTTAAATTGGATTATGAAGAAGTTGGTGCATGTCAGAAGGAGGTCTTAACAATCTGGGATAAGAAGTTGTTAAACTGCAGAGCTAAAATCAGATGCGATATGGAAGATATTCATACTTCTCTTAAAGAAGGTAATCTGGATCATCTTAATCATCTTTTTTTTTTTTTTGAGAAGTTTCAGAGATTGTTTTGACTCATCCAGCTTAAGCATAATTTTCTCTTTGTCTTTGCCTATAAAAAAAAGGAAAGTAGTTTGTTTCCTCCTGTATTTAGTGACTACGTTGGTAGGAACGTGGTCCTAACGGCAGTCCTATCCCTCAGGAGATAGCAGGCACGTTTTCTACAGTTTCCTGCCTCTTCAGTCAGGTGTTTTCAACTCAAGAGTTATCACTTACTAAGGAAAGAGCATGTGCATTAGTACAAATCTTTGATCGTATCCATAAAAATATCTCAAACTTATAAACTTGACTCGTACCCATTATTTGCTCAGAAGTGTTTATATATATATATATATATATGTTCACCTACATGTATGTGTTTATACAAATCTATATTATTAGCTATCAATCAGTTGTCCTACCATCTATTTTTTCTTTTATTTTTGAAACATTGCTTGTATTCACCCTTATATTACACTGCTGCTTTGTCAAATAAAATGACTGACATTTAAACTTCTTAAATTTAAAGTTAAAACTAACGTGTGAATTGCTTACTTGCAGTTTTTGTGACTCAGATTCAATATATTAAAATGAGAATCTCTATGATCTGCTGGGCATGAAATAAAGATCCCAATGTAACTTGATCATGAATCTTAAAAGCCTATGATAATGTGAAACTGTTGCATAATTAAGTTAAAATTAAAATTAATTTTGTAAGATGCTGTGTTTACAAACCTGGTACATGTTCTTTTTCCTTGAAGATATGGAAATCCTAAAGATTTTCACTGAATGCCTTGTTTGGGAAACAAAATAGTGGCTAATCAAATGTGTGTGAGATGAGATGTAGATCACACTGTTCTTTGGTATGACTTACAGAGATGTTTTAGAGGTGCTCATCTTTCCTTTTCTTATAAAACAGAGTTGAAACTTCTTAGCACTGTGCCCAAAGCTCTCCTTGATCTCTCCTTCTTTCATTTCTCACCTCACTTTCTACCTTTCCCCACCTTGTAGTCTGTGCTCTGAAGATGCTAATTAATCTGCATCCCGGTATGGCACAGGCCATTTCTTTCTTTCTTCCTTTTTTTTTTAAAATAGAGATATTCTATATTTTGTAAAAGCTTTAATTTTTGCTTTTCATATTAACCCTTAGTCTTTAAAAAAAATAATTTTTATTTATTTATTTTTGGTTGCGCTGGGTCTTCATTGCTGTCTACGGGCTTTCTCTAGTTGTGGTGAGCAGGGACTATTCTCTAGTTGTAGTGCATGGGTTTCTCATTGTTACGGCTTCCCGTTGCAGAGCATGGGCTCTTGGGTCCTGGGCATCAGTAGTTGTGGCACATGGACTTAGTTACCTCTCAGCATGTGGGGTCTTCCTGGACCAGGGATCCAACCCGCGTCTCCTGCATTGGCAGGTGGATTCTTAACACTGGACCACCAGCGAAATCTCACCGGCTCTTTCTTGATTGGATGCTCCAGCTTTCCTTCCCTCCCTCTTCTGTCCTCTCTACCTTCTCCCCATTTCCCGGCTCCCCTTCTTTCCATCACATCTTCTTCTCACTCCTCCTCTGTGCCCCCTTTCTCTGCTCCTCTCAGGGCCTCCTTACATTCTTCTTGCCAAAGTGATTGCTGCCTACACTCCCAGCCTGGAGAATCCCGTTATCCCTCAGTTCTCAGTTTAAATACCATTTCCTCAGAGTGCCCCACTCCCCAACCCCAAATAAAGTAGTTTTGCTTTGTTATTCTTTCTCATGATTTTTTCCCTTTAATTGTGCTTACCATAGTTTATAATTTTGTATCTATGTGTTTATCTGTTAAATGTTTTCTCACCACCCTTCTACACTCCTAGCACCTAAGACAGCATCTTACATGTTATTTACTAAATGAATGAATGACTGAGACTAATATTCCTGAGAATGGATTTATTCAACTCTCAACGATGAGGTTTCTTCAATGCCATGCTCTATTCTCTCCTATATGTTAGATGCTCAATAAATATTTAACTAAGGTGAATTATCAGACTTCTCTGGTGGTCCAGTGGTTAAGAATCTGCCTGCCAGTGCAGGAGCACAGATTTGTTCCCTAGTCTGGGAAGATTTTACATTCTGTGGGGCGACTAAGCCCATGTACCACAACCACTGAGGCCACGCTGTAGAGCCAGTTCTCTGCAGCAAGAGCAGTGGCCACAATGAGAAGTGGACACACTGCAACAAGGAGAAAATAATTGTTTTCTCGCTGTAGCTAGAGAAAGCCTGCATGCAGCAGTGAAGACCCAACACAGCCAAAAATAAATAAATGAAGTGAACTACCTTTTTGAAATTGTTATTGGATGGTTAACATAACAGGCCTCTCCTTAACAGTGATCCGTTTAATGGGCTAATGAAAGTTACCCTCTAAAAATGACTTTTTATGTAAGATCATTCATTCATTCAACAAATATATAAGTAGCAAGGTATATTCTTGGATTTCATCATTCATAGATGAAAATATGCTGATTATTCTCAGGGAATTCACCGTCTAAGTGAGGAAACTAGGCAGACATACAGTATAGCACTAACTCTAATCCAATATGCTAATGTTACAGTCCGAGTCACATAAGATGTGAGAAGGGAGTCTTACTCCTAGAGATGTTAGGGAGAGTTTCTGCAGAAGAATGGCATACAGGCTCATTCCTAAAAGACAAATGGAGATATACTAGGCCATCAGCTGGAGGAGCTTGGAATTCCATAAAGGTAACAGTAGAAACAAGAAACTGGAGGTCTGAAAATAACCATAAGCTTATTGAGTATGTGAATACTTAGTGTATACTTAATATGGCAGGGAGTGGGAGGTAATGGAACTAAAAATAGTAGTTTCAAGGCATACCCTTGTGGAGGACCTTATAATTCATGTTCAGGAGTCTGGGGTGTAGTTTTTGGGCAAGAGTACTTTCAGCTTCTGCAGACTGTGACATTGCATTCCAAAAAGATTAGTGCCATTAAACCTTCCTCTACCCAGCTAGAACTCAGGAACCTATCCCATATCTAATCTTTTTGGACTGAAAGCAGTGAAATAAAATTACCTTTCCTGCAGAGAATTGAATTATGTCCCTCCCAGTGCTTTACTTCATGTCCCTTAGCATAAAAAACATAGTTTTAACATACTATGAATTGCTTGTTTTTGGTTTTCAAGCACACTAGAGTCACTATTTCATTATACATGAATGAAGCGTTATATAGCCTAGCTACTTCCTTCTCAAAGGCTGAGTGACGTTCTGGAGCACTCCCTTTGTTTTGTATTTACCATTTTTATTTCATTTTTTTGTGGACTGTGAAAATGCTATTTAATTCTCTTTTACAAAGTTACTTTTTAATGACATATATTTAGAAATCAGAGTATGAATATTAGCATTTGTTACTAGCTTTAAACCAAATAAAAGGTGAAAATAAGCAGTCATACATTTCAGTATTTTACAATTTGACCTCTGAAACTAGAGTTTGGATTCTCAACTGCACTAGCTATGAGAACCTGGAGAGTGACTTAGCCTCTTTCTGCCTCAGCTTTGCCATCTGTAAAGTATAGATAGTAGTAATTACCTGTCTCATTAAGTTATTTTCTGAGCGCCTGTGAATAGTTGAGGTGCAGTTTCTGTAATTGCAATGCTCAAAAGCTAAACCTCCTCAATACATGTTGTATTAGGTTCTCAATCAGTAGTGGCTGGTGTTCTTGTTAATATTGCCATTATTTTCCTCATTATTTGAGGGTTTTCTTTTGTAAGGCAGCAGCTAGAGGATTAAACTTGTCAAAATATGCTTGCATACTGTGTGGTTGTAGCCTGGCACACAGGACACGTGTACGTATGGCTGTGTGTATGTAGTAGTATGGCTGCCTGTTTGAAGCATTATAGTTAATCAATTGTGATTTAGCAACATCATTCCAGTCTTCAAGGGCTTGCTTTCTTATCTCTTTGATTGCAGGTGTTCCCAAAAGTCGACGAGGAGAAATCTGGCAATTCCTAGCTTTGCAATATCGTCTGAGACATAGATTGCCTAACAAACAACAACCTCCCGACATATCCTATAAAGAGCTTTTAAAACAGCTCACGGCTCAGCAGCATGCTATCCTCGTGGATTTAGGTATGTCTGCCGTATTGATTCTAATTTACAAAACTAAACAATAGGTCTTTTTATTGAGTTTTTTTTTTTAATTTGTTTTTTGGTGTTTATAAATATGATCTGTTGGTCTGCAGAGTTGCTGACTTTGTTCTTTCCTGAGGGCATATCAGCCTTATGTCTGGTTGAAGATACCCTAAATGCCTGCATGTGGAGTGAAGTCTTTATCCTCAGACTTGTACTCTGAAAAGAGTCATCTTGTATTTGAGTCGTTATAAAGGTCATGTTCTCGGGTGCTCTCAGTTCTTGTTTTTTGAACAACTGACTTTTCTTTGGGATAGACAATTATTATTTCAGTCAGCACTGGTTTTGAAATAGGCTAGAGCAGGTTTAAAGGGGCACCAGAAAATTTAACGAAGTCTACTAAGTATTCCTGGACATATTGCTGAAAAGAAGCTTTTGAATAAGTCTTTAAAAAGCAATACAGTATGTGGTTAGGTTGTGGAGAATCATGAGTACATCTTTGGAGGATGAAATACGAATTAACTGTCCTGTTATGTGAATTTCCAGCATTTATGGCAGCATTATAAAGTCACCCTTTTAAAAGCTGAGTTTCAAATAACTTATGGAAAGCAAAATGGTGTAATAATTTAAAAAATAATGTCTCTAATTTTTCTCTAAATTAATGTTATATTCTGTTATTTAAAAATATGTAACTTACTGAATTAAATTGACATTGACATTTGAATTATCTTATATATATCCCTAAAAGTTGATTTATTTAAGGTGGCCAGATATGTTATTTCAGCTCATATGGGAAAACAAGGGATTACTTTACATTGAGAGGTCACTTCATTTCAGGTTGTATAAAAATCACAGGGCAACACTGACCTCTGCTCCTTTGGATGACAAACAACTTCTGTTGGGAAAAGGCCAATTAAGTTAATATTTTTTGAGCCCAGTAGAATTGAAAAGGAGAATTTTACTGAGAAACTGAAAACTTCAGTTTTTGTCCTGAACAGCAGTTTTAGGGAAATTACTTTGCTTCTGAGTTCCAATCCTCTCTCTTAAATGAGGACAATGAACCAGTCAATTACTGTGAATCCCCGCAGATGTGTGGTTCTGTGACCAGAAATGGATAATGAGTCTAGAAATTGGGATGTCGAATTTAGAGCTAGTCAAGATATCCTAAAAGATAAGGAGATGATGAGATCATGTTACAGGGGGGAAAAAAAGCCTGGTCAGAAAAAAATGGAACCAGAATTAATGTTTTGGATGGACAGTATATTTATAGTTTTCTGTAGCAAGCATTTTAAGTGAAAAAGTAAAATGATAATTTTAAAAATTGCTTATTTGACTTTGCTCATAGTCATCTGTGTTTCCTCAGCACGTTCTTGTTAATTTCTCATATCTTTCCCTTTATTTGCTCTGCAGAAATAATCCTATCAGTTCCTGGGTGTGTGTGTGGGCAAATCACTTTTAAGCAAATCTGGTGGAAAACATTAAAAAATCTGGCCTTCTTACAAGTTCTAACCGTCATGAGTAATCACTGCACAAGGAAGCTAACACTCCCTTCATTTTCATGACACAAGGAAAGTCCCAAACCACTGTATATAGCTTTAGGGGTGAAGATGGGTTTGTTGCAGTGTTTAGTACCAACTTTTTAGTGATCCAGGACTAACTTGCTTGCTGAAGTGTCTCTATGTTAATTTTGTACACAGAAGTGAATTTTAGAGGGAAATTTATTTTAAATCAGCTTGGCCCTTCATTATCCTTGACCTTTTTGGATTATACTGAAAATAAAAGAGGTCTGCATGGCTCATGGATCAGTTCAGTTCACTTCAGTCACTCAGTCGTGTCCAACTCATGGATGGAGGTAGTTTAAGAAACAGAAAGCCAAGAATACTTGAAAAAAACAAACAAACAAACAAAAAACTGGGGTATTTCTTGAATGATAGACTGACTATGAAAGAAAACAACCCAAGAAAGTCCCTCTTCTGCCTTAAGAAAAGCAGAAAGGAATCTGCTACGAACTACTAAGATTTCTTCTTAAATTATATGATACCATCTGTAGAATTCTGATTTCAGTTGTTCAGTTGCTAAGTTATGTTCTATTTTTTGTGACCCCGTGGATTGTGGCACACCCGACTCCTCTGTCTTCCAGTATCTCCTGGAGTTTTCTCAAATTCATGTCCATTAAGTCGGGGATGCTATCAAATCATCTCATCCTCCGTCTTCCCCTTCTCCTTTTGTCTTCAACCTTTCCCAGCATCGGGGTCTTTTCCAGTGAGTCAGCTCTTTGTATCAGCTGGCTAAAGTACTGGAGCTTCAGCTTCAGTCCTTCCAGTGAATATTCAGGATTGATTTCCTTTAGGATTGACTGGTTTGATTTCAGTTAGTGGGTGGTTTCTATGTGAACTTAGAATTAGCCTTGATTTACAATCAGAATAAGTTTTATATTCTATTCCCTGAGATCTTTTCTGAATATGTCTTTGATTTGTTTATGAACTTTTTTTCCCCTAAAAGTAAGTGCTTATTAGCATCAGTTATTTGCTTCTCTATCACATACATGGAGATGGGGTGATGGTCTGGCAGGTAAGACTTGGGACTCTCCAGAGGGAGAAAGACTCAGTTAGAGGGGTAGGTACTCCAGGTGGTATTCAGTATTGGAAAAGAGCATTGATTTATTCCTCGAAATTGCTGAATTGCAGTTTCACTCTGGACTCCAAAGCATCAGGGCATCTCAAAAATATTTTTCTTTTTTCTTCTGCAGGGAGAACATTTCCTACTCATCCTTACTTTTCAGCACAGCTTGGGGCAGGGCAGCTGTCACTCTTTAATCTCTTGAAAGCCTACTCATTACTGGACAAAGAAGTGGGTTACTGTCAGGGAATCAGCTTTGTGGCTGGAGTCTTGCTTCTGCACATGAGTGAAGAGCAAGCCTTTGAAATGCTAAAATTCCTCATGTATGACCTGGGCTTCCGCAAGCAGTACCGACCTGACATGATGTCGCTGCAGGTGAGTGGTGGGTCTTCACAAGAAACCTTGTGAAGGTAAAAATCTTAGCGGAACCCTCTTCTGATTTACAGTGAAGATTTAAAGAAATTTGGGCCCGTTGTCTTGGAACTTGGATAAATGCAGAGGCATGTTTTTGTTCATGGTTTTACTGTGGGATTTGCAATTTTGCTAAACCGATAAGTGAATGACACCCATATGCAGAGTAACTTTTCCATAGTTTCTGAAGCAGATAAATAAGCCATTCAAGTGTGTCCTCAAGTCCCTATTTCTTAAGTCTACCAGTTGACTGGAGAAAGTATCATCTTTGCTCACTTTCCCTCACCTTATCAGTTGAAAAGAATCATAGATATTTTATTTAAAATCTAAAATTATAATGCCTTATTCTTTTACTTTGAGTGCATCAGAGGCAAATATCTATATTGTGTTTCTTCTCAAACTTTCCGTCTCCTCCCTGCCTTATGTTAATAGTAGAAAGGGCTTTATAGAGGAAAACGTGTTCAGCGTCAGTGGCACTTTTTCAGTCTGCTTTTCTTATGTTCTGAAGAAGAACATTAAGATTTTTCAGTTAAGTAGTGTATTCACCGCCATTATTATATTTCAGACTTTCTGTTTATAAATTTCTCCTCTCTAGTTTAAACTTCACTTTCCTTAACATGCTGTTTTCTAACAAATAGTTCAAATTTTCACTGTAGATACGATATCTTAAACAACCACTACCTTGCAATTTAAAGCTTTCAGACATAAAGATATAAAGGAAGGCTTTAAAGAGATAAATGTGTCAGGGTTCTCCTGTGAAATGGGGTAGACATGATGCTGAGTTCGTCGTAATATTATGCTTTAGATAAGAACTAAAATATTTTAAAGTGCTTTTAAAATATACTTTTTACTGGTTCCCAGGATCAGTATTTGCATGCAGTATTTCAATCTTACCAATCCTTGGGTAAAATGATACTTTATTTTCACTCTATGAATGTTATAGTAAGTGGCGTTTTCTTGAGAGCATGAGTGGAGAGGGAGTGCTCCATTTTTATTATTAATACTTCTTCAAGATGGAATTTTTGGCAGGGAGATAAGGCTTTGCTCTCAATGTTGGGTTTCAGCTATGAGTTCTTATGAAGGGTGTACAGAAATCCTGATTTCAGGGTAGAGAAATCGAATACAGTGATTCATGAAAGTGAACATCTCTCAGTCGTGTCCAGCTCTGCGACCCCATGGACTTACACAGTCCATGGAATTCTCCAGGCCAGGACACTGGAGTTGGTAGCCTTTCCTCCCTTTTCTAGGGGACCTTCCCAACCCAGGGATCAAACCCAGGTTTCCTGCATTGCAGGTAGATTCTTTATCATCTGACAGTTGATTCCTAGTTGATGACTATTCATAGGTCTATAAACATTCCACAAGTGAAATAGTAATGACTATGGAAGGTTTTCTTTTCTTTTCTTTTATTTAAATTTACAATATTGTACTGGTTTTGCCATACATCAAAATGAATCCGCCACAGGTATACATGTGTTCCCCATCCTGAACCCTCCTGCCTCCTCCCTCCCCATACCATCCCTCTGGGTCATCCCAGTACACCAGCCCCAGGCATCCGGTATCAGGCATCAAACCTGGACTGGAGACTCATTTCAAATATGATATTATACATATTTCAATGCCATTCTCCCAAATCATCCCACCCTCTCCCTCTCCCAGAGTCCAAAAGACTGTTCTATACACCAGTGTCTCTTTTGCTGTCTCGTAAACAGGGTTATTGTTACCATCTTTCTAAATTCCATATATATGCGTTAGTATACTGTATTTGTGTTTTTCTTTCTGGCTTACTTCACTCTGTATAATAGGCTCCAGTTTCATCCACCTCATTAGAACTGATTCAAATGTATTCTTTTTCATGGCTGAGTAATACTCCATTGTGTATATGTACCACAGCTTGCTTATCCATTCATCTGTGGATGGACATCTAGGTTGCTTCCATGTCCTGGCTATTATAAACAGTGCTGCGTTGAACATTGGGGTACACGTGTCTCTTTTGATTCTGGTTTCCTCAGTGTGTATGCCCAGCAGTGGGATTGCTGGATCATAAGGCAGTTCTATTCCCTGTTTTTTGAGGAATCTCCGTACTGTTCTCCATAGTGGCTGTACTAGTTTGCATTCTCACCAACAGTGTAAGAGGGTTCCCTTTTCTCCACACCCTCTCCAGCATTTATTGCTTGTGGACTTTTGGATCGCAGCCATTCTGACTGGTGTGAAATGGTACCTCATAGTGGTTTTGATTTGCATTTCTCTGATAATGAGTGATGTTGAGCATCTTTTCATGTGTTTGTTAGCCATGTGTATGTCTTCTTTGGAGACATGTCTATTTAGTTCTTTGGCCCATTTTTTGATTGGGTCATTTATTTTTCTGGAATTGAGCTATAAGAGTTGCTTGTATATTTTTGAGATTAGTTGTTTGTCTGTTGCTTCATTTGCTATTATTTTCTCCCATTCTGAAGGCTGTCTTTTCACCTTGCTTATAGTTTCCTTTGTTGTGCAGAAGCTTTTAAGTTTAATTAGGTCCCATTTGTTTATTTTTGATTTTATTTCCAATATTCTGGGAGGTGGGTCATAGAGGATCCTGCTGTGATGTATGTCAGAGAGTGTTTTGCCTGTGTTTTCCTCTAGGAGTTTTATGGTTTCTGGTATTACATTTAGCTCTTTAATCCATTTTGAGTTTATTTTTGTTATGGTGTTAGAAAGTGCTCTAGTTTCATTCTTTTACAAGTGTTTGACCAGTTTTCCCAGCACCACTTGTTAAAGAGATTATCTTTAATCCTTTGTATATTCTTGCCTCCTTTGTCAAAGATAAGGTGTCCATATGTGCGAGGATTTATCTCTGGGCTTTCTATTTTGTTCCATTGATCTAAATTTCTGTCTTTGTGCCAGTACCATACTGTCTTGATGACTGTGGCTTTGTAGTAGAGCCTGAAGTCAGGCAGGTTGATTCCTCCAGTTCCATTCTTCTTTCTCAAGATAGCTTTGGCTATTCGAAGTTTTTTGTATTTCCATACAAATTGAGAAATTATTTGTTCTAGCTCTGTGAAGAATACCGTTGGCAGCTTGATGGGGATTGCATTGAATCTATAAATTGCTTTGGGTAGTATACTCATTTGCACTGTATTGATTCTGCCAATCCATGAACATGGTATATTTCTCCATCTATTAGTGTCCTCTTTGATTTCTTTCACCAGTGTTTATAGTTTTCTATATATAGGTCTTTAGTTTCTTTAGGTAGATATATTCCTAAGTATTTTATTCTTTTCATTTCAATGGTGAATGGAATTGTTTCCTTAATTTCTCTTTCTTTTTTTTTTTTATCAAGAATCTCTTTTATTGATTATCAGAAACATTACAAACATCTGATATGAACAAATTGTAACATGACAGTATTTAGTTTGAACAATTAATACATTTCAGATATAATATTATACATATTTCAATGTTATTCTCCCCAATCATCCCACCCTCTCCCGGTCCCAGAGTCCAAAAGTCTGGTCTATACATCAGTGTCTCATTTTCTCATTATTAATGTACAGGAATGCAAGGGATTTCTGTGTGTTGATTTTATATCCTGCAACTTTACTATATTCATTGATTAGTTCTAGTAATTTTCTGATAAATCTTTAGGGTTTTCTATGTAGAGGATCATGTCATCTGCAAACAGTGAGAGTTTTACTTCTTCTTTTCCAATTTGGATTCCTTTTATTTCTTTTTCTGCTCTGATTGCTGTGGCCAGAACTTCCAAAACTATGTTGAATAGTAATGGTGAAAGTGAGCATCCCTGTCTTGTTCCTGACTTTAGAGGAAATGCTTTCAATTTTTCACCATTGAGGATAATGTTTGCTGTGGGTTTGTCATATATAGCTTTTATTATGTTGAGGTATGTTCCTTCTATTCCTGCTTTCTGGAGAGTTTTTATCATAAATGGATGTTGAACTTTGTCAAAGGCTTTCTCTGCATCTATTGAGATAATCATATGGTTTTTATTTTTCAATTTGTTAATGTGGTGTATTACATTGATTGATTTGCAGATATTGAAGAATCCTTGCATCCCTGGGATAAAGCCCACTTGGTCATGGTGTATGATCTCTTTAATGTGTTGTTGGATTCTGATTGCTAGAATTTTGTTAAGGATTTTTGCATCTATGTTCATCAGTGATTTTGGCCTGTAGTTTTCTTTTTTTGTGGCATCTTTGTCTGGTTTTGGTATTAGGGTGATGGTGGCCTCATAGAATGAGTTTGGAAGTTTGCCTTCCTCTGCAATTTTCTGGAACAGTTTGAGTAGGATAGGTGTTAGCTCTTCTCTAAATTTTTGGTAGAATTCAGCTGTGAAGCCGTCTGGGCCTGGGCTTTTGTTTGCTGGAAGATTTCTGATTATAGTTTCAATTTCCGTGCTTGTGATGTGTCTGTTAAGATTTTCTATTTTTTCCTGATCCAGTTTTGGAAAGTTGTACTTTTCTAAGAATTTGTCCATTTCTTCCATGTTTTCCATTTTATTGCCATATAATTGCTGATCGTAGTCTCTTATGATCCTTTGTATTTCTGTGTTGTCTGTTGTGATCTCTCCATTTTCATTTCTAATTTTATTGATTTGATTTTTCTCCCTTTGTTTCTTGATGAGTCTGGCTAATGGTTTGTCAATTTTATTTACCCTTTCAAAGAACCAGCTTTTGGCTTTGTTGGGTTTTGCTATGGTCTCTTTTGTTTCTTTTGCCTGTATTTCTGCCCTAATTTTTAAGATTTCTTTCCTTCTACTAACCTTGGGGTGCTTCATTTCTTCCTTTTCCAGTTGCTTTAGGTGTAGAGTTAGGTTATTTATTTCGCTTTTTTCTTGTTTCTTGAGGTATGCCTGTATTGCTATGAACTTTCCCCTTAGGACTGCTTTTACAGTGTCCCACAGGTTTTGGGTTGTTGTGTTTTCATTTTCATTTGTTTCTATGCAGATTTTGATTTCTTTTTTGATTTCTTCTGTGATTTGTTGGTTATTCAGGAGCATGTTTTTCAGCCTCCATATGTTGGAATTTTTAATAGTTTTTCTCCTGTTATTGAGATCTAATCTTACTGCATTGTGGTCAGAAAAGATGCTTGGAATGATTTCAGTTTTTCTGAACTTACCAAGGCTAGATTTATGGCCCAGGATGTGATCTGTCCTGGAGAAGGTTCTGTGTGCGCTTGAGAAAAAGGTGAAATTCATTGTTTTGGGATGAAATGTCCTATAGATATCAATTAGGTCTAACTGGTCTATTGTACCATTTAAAGTTTGTGTTTCCTTGTTAATTTTCTGTTTAGTTGATCTGTCCATTGGTGTACGTGGGGTATTAAAGTCTCCCACTATTATTGTGTTATTGTTGATTTCTCCTTTCATACTTGTTAGTATTTGTCTTACATATTGCGGTGCTCCGATGTTGAGTGCATATATATTTATAATTGTTATATCTTCTTCTTGGATTGATCCTTTGATCATTATGTGGTGACCTTCTTTGTCTCTTTTCACAGCCTTTGTTTTAAAGTCTATTTTATCTGATATGAGTATTGCTACTCCTGCTTTCTTTTGGTCCCTATTTGCATGGAAAATCTTTTTCCAGCCCTTCACTTTCAGTCTGTATGTGTCCCCTGTTTTGAGGTGGGTCTCTTGGAGACAACATATGTAGGGGTCTTGTTTTTGTATCCATTCGACCAGTCTCTGTCTTTTGGTTGGGGCATTCAACCCATTTACATTTAAGGTAATTATTGAAAAGTATGATCCCGTTGCCATTTACTTTATTGTTTCGGGTTCGAATTTATGTACCCTTTTTGTGTTTCCTGTCTAGAGAATGTCCTTTAGTATTTGTTGGAAAGCTGGTTTGGTGGTGCTGAATTCTCTCAGCTTTTGCTTGTCTGTAAAGCTTTTGATTTCTCCTTCATATTTGAATGATATCCTTGCTGGGTACAATAATCTGGGCTGTAGGTTATTTTCTTTCATCACTTTAAGTATGTCTTGCCATTCCCTCCTGGCTCAGAGTTTCTATTGAAAGATCAGCTGTTATCCTTATGGGAATTCCCTTGTGTGTTATTTGTTGTTTTTCCCTTGCTGCTTTTAATATTTGTTCTTTGTGTTTGATCTTTGTTAATTTGATTAATATGTGTCTTGGGGTGTTTTGCCTTGGGTGTATCCTGTTTGGTACTCTCTGGGTTTCTTGGACTTGAGTGATTATTTCCTTCCCCATTTTAGGGAAGTTTTCAACTATTATCTCCTCTAGTATTTTCTGATGGTCTTTCTTTTTGTTTTCTTCTTCTGGGACTCCTATAATTCGAATGTTGTAATGTTTAATATTGTCCTGGAGGTCTCTGAGATTGTCCTCATTTCTTTTAATTCGTTTTTCTTTTTTCTCCTCTGATTCATTTATTTCTACCATTCTCTCTTCTAATTCACTAATCCTATCTTCTGCCTCTGTTATTTTACTATTTGTTGCCTCCAGAGTGTTTTGGATCTCATTTATTGCATTATTTATTATATATTGACTCTTTTTTATTTCTTCTAGGTCCTTGTTAAACCTTTCTTGCATCTTCTCAATGCTTTTCTCCAGGCTATTTATCTGTGATTCCATTTTGATTTCCAGATTTTGGATTAATTTCACTATCATCCGGAATTTTTATCCTGTAGATTCGCTATTTCTTCCTCTTTTGTTTGGTTTGGTGGGCATTTATCCTGTTCCTTTACCTGCTGGGAATTCTTCTGTCTCTTCATCTTGCTTAAATTGCTGAGTTTGGAGTGTCCTTACTGTATTCTGGCAGTTTGTGGAGTCCTCTTTATTGTGGCGTTTCCTCACTGTGTGTGGGTTTATACAGGTGGGTTGTCAAGGTTTCTTGGTTAGGGAAGCTTGTGTCGGTGTTCGTGGATGGAACTGGATTTCTTCTCTCTGGAGTGCAATGAAGTGTCCAGTAATGAGTTATGAGATGTCTATGATTTTGGGGTGACTTTGGGTAGCCTGTATATGGGAGCTCAGGGCTGTGTTCCTGTGTTGCTGGAGAATTTGCTTGGTATGTCTTGCTGTGGAACTTGTTGGCCTTTGTGTGGTGCTTGGTTTCAGTGTAGGTATGGAGGTTTTTGATGAGCTCCTGTCAGTTAATGTTCCCTGGAGTCAGGGTTTGAACTTAAGCCTCCTGCTTCCAGTTATTGGTCTTATTTTTATAGTAGTCTCAAAACTTCTCCTTCTATACAGCACCATTGAGAAAACATCTAGGTTAAAGGTGATAAGTTTCTCCACCGTGAGGGTTACCCCGTGAGGTTCACAGCGTTACATGGGGAAGAGAAGAGGGAGGACGGAGTTAGAGGTGACCCAAATGAGATGTGGTGGAATCAATAGAGGAGAAAGCGGGGTAACCAGTAATCACTTCCTTATGTGCACTCCACAACTAGACTGCTCAGAGATGTTCACGGAGTTATACAGAGAAGAGAAGAGGGAGGAAGGAGACAGAGGTGGTCAGGAGGACAAAATTAGGGAATGAAAAGGAGAGAAACAGATCCAGTCAGTAATCAGTTCCCTAAGTGTTTTCCTTCGTTTGGAACACACAGAAATTCACAGAGTTGGGTAGAGTAGAGAGGGGTTAGGGAGGAGACGCAGGCGACCTGGTAGAGAAAAAGGAAAGTCCGGAGGTGGAGAGAGCAGTCAAGCCAGTAATCTCGGTCCCTAGTAAAAAGTGGGTACTGAAGATTGAGTTCTTAGAGGTATAAAATTGGTAACAAATATCTAAAATCAAAAATTAAAAATCTAAAGTAGAGTTTGTAGTTTCAAAAATACAGTGTTAAAGAAGGGAAGAAGGAAACGAAATAGAGAAAAAGAAAAAAAAAAGAAAACAAAAACAAAACCAAAGTCACAAAAATTATAAAGAAGATATAGGTACAAATTGATACAAATATCAGAAAGAATAAATTAAAGATCTAGAGTAGAGTTTGGAATTTCAAAAATACAATGTTAAAGAAAATAAAAAAAGAAAAGAAAAAAAGAGAGAGAGAAAAAAAAGAAAAAAAAGATCACAAAAGTTATTAAAAAATATATATATGAAGTTTGTTTTTTTTTTAAAAAAAGCATCTTTTATTTTATGTATTTTTTACAAAGTAATAGTAGGTTATAAAAGTGAAAATTAAAGGAGTAATAGAAGATTAAAAAAAAATTTTTTTTTAAATTAAAAAAAAGAAAGGAAGAATGATCATCAAAATAGTAAAAATATATATAGGACTTTCTCTGATATTGTTGTGAGTATTGTGGGTTCAGTTCATTTTCGGCTAGTTCCTTGTTCCGGCTTATATTTCTCAAGATCTATAGGCCCCTTCCTATGTAGTTGGTATTAACCACGGGGTTTTAGTTTATTGCCTGTTGCTTCCACAGCGGTTCCCTGTTATAACTTCTTCTGTTTGCTGGTCTCTTCAGTGTCTGATTTCCGCCCTGATACAAAGGGGGTGGTGGTGGACACTCTTTTTTTTTTTTTTTTAGGCTCATTTGTTCAGTCGCGCTGTGGGGAGGGAGGGACGCTGCAAATAAATAACACTGACGTGTGCTTGCAGTGTCTCAGCCACACTGGGCCTGCCCCCGCTCACGGCGCGTGTAGCCTCCCTGCCCACTCTGCTCAGGCTCTAGGGAACCATCTGCGGCCGGCCATGGGCTGCTTGCCCCTCCAAGGTCTAAGCCACTCAAGTTCAGGCACTTGGGTAGTCCTCATAGGCCCAGACTTGGTTGGGCCTGCGTTTTGTGCCCTTCACAGGTTCCAGCAGCGCAGGTGATGAGGTGTTTAGTGAGCACAGCTTCTGCGACTTATCGCCTCCCTGCCGCTCAGTTTTCTAGGTGTACAACCGGCACACCTTCTCAGGCGGATGTTGACTGTCCAGAGCCCCAAGAAATCTTAGTTAGCAAAGATGCCTGCTTACAGTTTTGTAGATAATGTCTCTCTGGGACTGCGATTGCCTCCCTCTGGCTCTGGCTGCCTGTAACCAGAGGGGAACAGTCTGCAGCTGGCTATCTCTGTACAGTCCTTTGTTCTGTGTGTGGGCCTGGTGGTGTCTTAGGTTAGGGCTGGCTTTTTGTGTGGTAGATATCCCACAGTCTGGTTTGCTAGCCCAAATTATTTCACTCAGGTAGCACTCAGGATATTCAGGCCAGATCTTACTCTAAGTGATGTAGCCCACGCTGCGCCTCCCTACCCAGCCCCGGCTTGCTAATGGCAGATGCTGGCGTCTGCACTGTTTCTCTGCTGGGGGGATTACTGCAGGGCTCCTAATCTGTGAGTTTTAATTGTTTATTTATTTCTCCTCCCTGTTATGTTGCCCTCTGTGCTTCCCAGGCTCGGCACAGACTCGGCAGTGAGAATGTTTCCTGGTGTTTGGAAACTTCTCTCTTTTTAAGACACCCTTCCCCGGACAGAGGTCCGTCCTTCCCTCTTTTGTCTCTTTTTTTTTGTCTTTTATATTTTTTCCTACCTCCTTTAGAAGGCAAAGGGTTGCTTTTCTGGGTGCCTGATGTCCTCTGCCGGCATTCAGAAGTTGTTTTGTGGAATTCACTCGATGTTTAAATGTTCTTTTGATGAATGTGTGGAGGAGAAAGTGTTCTCCCCGTCCTATTCCTCCGCCATCTTAGCTCCTGGAAGGTTTTCTTTTTTACTTTATTTATAAACGGTTTACTGTGCCATATTGTATAGGAAGCATTTGATACCCTTGTAAGAATTCAGTAGCTTTGATTTTCAGAAGTAACAGTTTGGAATCTGCCATTAAAATTTCAAAGAAAGGAGTCGCACGGTCTAGATTCATAAATTAAAAGGGTAGATACAGATATCACTTTAAAAATTCAACCTTTTTCCAATTTGAATAAATTCTTCATCGATTTGACATTATAAAAATTCATACACACTGGATTTATATGTTGATTTAATATGACCTACAATTACCAAGAAATATTCCCTGTCCATAGTTATGAAAATGAAGATGTTTAAGAATCTTTGGGGACAGTGTTCTTAGGGGCCATGAGACTGGGAATCTTAACTTGAAAATAGAGCCTTTTGATCTGTAGAGTGAGATGCAACACTTTTCTACTTTCTAGAACAGAAAGTGTTTCTTTTTCAATCAACATGATGTTCAGAACTGGAAGTGACAGGCTTAGGATCACTTGATAGGATTTCTGATTACCTGCATGGTGTGAGCTTGGGCACAGCAGTTCAGTTCAGTTCAGTCGCTCAGTCATGTCTGACTCTTTGCAACCCCATGGACTGCAGTGCACCAGGCTTCCCTGTCCATCACTAACTCCAGGAGCTTACTCAAACTCATGTCCATTGAGTCAGTGATACTATCCAACCATCTCATCCTCTGTTGTCCCCCTTTCCTCCCACCTTCAATCATTCCAAGCATCAGGGTCTTTTCCAATGAGTCAGTTCTTCACATTCAGGTAGCCAAAGTTTTGGAGTTTCAGCTTCAGCATCAATCCTTCCAATTAATATTCAGGAGTGATTTCCTTTAGGATGGACTGGTTGGATCTCCTTGCAGTCCACGGGACTCTCAAGAATGTTCTCCAACACCACAGTTCAAAAGCATCAGTTCTTCGGCGTTCAGCTTTCTTTATAGTCCAACTCTCACATCCATACATGACTACTGGAAAAAACAAAGCTTTGACTAGATGGACCTTTGTTGGCAAAGGAATATCTCTGCTTTTTAATATGCTGTCTAGGTCGGTCATAACTTTTCTTCCAAGGAGCAAGCGTCTTTTAATTTCATGGCTGCAATCACCACCTGCAGTGATTTTGCTGCTAAGTCACTTCAGTCGTGTCCGACTCTGTGTGACCCCATAGACGTCAGCCCACCAGGCTCTCCTGCCCCTGGGATTCCCCAGGCAAGAACACTGGAGTGGGTTGCCATTTCTTTTTCCAACGCATGAAAGTGAAAAGGGAAAGTGAAGTCGCTCAGTCATGTCAGACTCTTAGCGACCCCATGGCCTGCAGCCTACCAGGCTCCTCCATCCATGGGGTTTTCCAGACAAGAGTACTGGAGTGGGGTGCCATTGCACTGATTTTAGAGGCCCCCAAAATAAAGTCTCTCACTGTTTCCATTGTTTCCCCATCTATTTTCTATGAAGTGATGGGACCAGATACCATGATATTAGTTTTCTGAATGTTGAGTTTTAAGCCAACTTTTTCACTCTCTTTCACTTTTATAAAGAGGCTCCAATCCCAAAGAAAGGCAATGCCAAAGAATGCACAAACTACCGCACAATTGCCCTCATCTCACACGCTAGTAAAGTAATGCTCAAAATTATCCAAGCCAGGCTTCAGCAATATGTGAACCATGAACTTCTGGATGTTCAAGCTGGTTTTAGAAAAGGCAGAGGAACCAGAGATCAAATTGCCAACATCCACTGGATCATGGAAAAAGCAAGAGAGTTCCAGAAAAACATCTATTTCTGCTTTATTGACTATGCCAAAGCCTTTGACTGTGTAGATCACAATAAACTGTGGAAAATTCTGAAAGAGATGGGAATACCAGACCACCTGATCTGCCTCTTGAGAAATCTGTATGCAGGTCAGGAAGCAACAGTTAGAACTGATCATGGAACAACAGACTGGTTCCAAATAGGAAAAGGAGTACGTCAAGGCTGTATGTTGTCACCCCGTTTATTTAACTTATATGCAGAGTACATCATGAGAAATGCTGGACTGGAAGAAACACAAGTTGGAATCAAGATTGCTGGGAGAAATCTCAATAACCTCAGATATGCAGAACACCACCCTTATGGCAGAGAGTGAAGAGGAACTCAAAAGCCTCTTGATGAAAGTGAAAGTGCAGAGTGAAAAGGTTGGCTTAAAGCTCAACATTCAGAAAACGAAGATCATGGCATCTGGTCCCAACACTTCATGTGAAATAGATGGGGAAACAGTGTCAGACTTTGTTTTTCTGGGCTCCAAAATCACTGCAGATGGTGACTGCAGCCATGAAATTAAAAGACGCTTACTCCTTGGAAGGAAAGTTATGACCAACCTAGATAGCATATTCAAAAGCAGAGACATTACTTTGTCAACAAAGGTTCGCCTAGTCAAGGCTATGGTCTTTCCTGTGGTCATGTATGGATGTGAGAGCTGGACTGTGAAGAAGGCTGAGCGTCGAAGAATTGATGCTTTTGAACTGTGGTGTTGGAGAAGACTCTTCAGAGTCCCTTGGACTGCAAGGAGATCCAACCAGTCCATTCTGAAGGAGATCAGCCCTGGAATTTCTTTGGAAGGAATGATGCTAAAGCTGAAACTCCAGTATTTTGGCCACCTCATGTGAAGAGTTGACTCATTGGAGAAGACTCTGATGCTGGGAGGGATTGAGGGCAGGAGAAGGGGACGACAAAGGATGAGATGGCTTGGATGGCATCACTGACTCGATGGATGTGAGTCTGAGTGACCTCCGGGAGCTGGTGATGGACAGGTAGGCCTGGCGTGCTGCGATTCATGGGGTCGCAAAGAGTGGGACATGACTGAGTGACTGATCTGATCTGATCTTGGTTCTTCTTCACTTTCTGCCATAAGATTGGTGTCATTTGCATATCTGAGGTTATTGATATTTCTCCCAGCAGTCTTGATTCCAGCTTGTGCTTCATTCAGTCCAGCATTTCTCATGATGTACTCTGCATATAAGTTAAATAAGCAGAGTGACAATATATAGCCTATATGTACTCCTTTCCCGATTTGGAACCAGTCTGTTGTTCCATGTCCAGTTCTCAGTGTTGCTTCTTGACCTGCATACAGATTTCTCAGGAGGCAGGTCAGGTGATCTGGTATTCCCATCTCTTGAAGAATTTTCCAGTTTGTTGTGATCCACACTGTCAAAGGCTTTGGCATAGTCAATAAAGCAGAAGGAGAGGTTTTTCTGGAGCTCTTGTTTTTTCAGTGATCCAACGGATGTTGGCAATTTAATCTCTGGTTCCTCTGCCTTTTCTAAATCCAGCTTGAACATCTTGAAGTTCATGGTTCACATATTGTTGAAGCATGTCATGGAGAATTTTGAGGATTATTTTGCTCAGGTGTGAGATGAGTGCAATTGTGTGGTAGTTTGAGTATTCTTTGACATTGCTGTTCTTTGGGATTGGAATGAATACTGACCTTTTCCAGTCCTGTGGCCACTGCTACATTTTCCAAATTTGCTGGCATATTGAGTGTGGCACTTTCACAGCATCGTGTTTCAGGATTTGGAATAGCTCAACTGGAATTCCATCACCTCCACTAACTTTGTTCATAGTGTTGCTTCCTAAGGCCCACTTGACCTCTCATTCCAGGATGTCTGGCTCTAGGTGAGTGATCACACCATCATGATTATCTGGGTCATGAAGATCTTTTTTGTGTATTTCTTCTGTGTACTCTTGTCACCTCTTCTTAATGTCTTCTGCTTCTGTCATATTATTTCTGTCCTTTATTGAGCCCATTTTTGCATGAAATGTTCCCTTGGTATCTCTAATTTTCTTGAGATCTCTGGTATTTCCCATTGTATTGTTTTCTTCTATTTCTTTGCATTTATCACTGAGGAAGACTTTCTTATCTCTCCTTGCTATTCTTTGAAACTCTGCATTCAAATGCATATATCTTTCCTTCTCTTCAGCAGGCACTCACCTTATCTGTAAAATGAGGAGGTTGAGGGCTCTTTTAACTATGGACAGCCCATCATATTTGTGTCTTTTGTTTTCTATGTTAAGTATAAAGCATCTTTTTATCTGAAGTCTTTGGTCTCTGCTTTTTCTCCCCCAGTTTCTGCATCTCCCTTTCTCCAGTTCTGTCTTTGGAAGATTTTCATGTTATCTCTAAGGTAGAATTGAAAAATTATGTATTATTAGCAAATGGCATCTTGTTATGAAAGTTTCCTTGGAAAGAAGACTGAATTATATTTTATTTGTCAAAAGAAATTTAATGTAAATATACCTTGATGGAAGAAATGTTCTTAACCCCCAGTTTAGAATACAGGGAAAAAATAAGGTTCTACCAAAACAAACAAACAAAAGACCATATTGCTTCTGTGTTAAGATATTGGATGAACAAGGACAGAATGTTTTTCATGATAGGCTTTCTTTTTATTCTGCTAATTAGATGTCTTTGATTTTTGTACTACCAACAACACCAATACTTAGAGTCCAGTATGTCTAGTTTCTAAACTGTAAGTGGCCTAATGGAAATAAATATATGATGTTTTTTCAACATGACTTAATGAGATTATAATCTCATTTTTTAAAACCTCTTTGCTTGACTGCTGCTAAACTTCTTATTTTATATTCATGACCTCCAGTGGCTCTTTAATTCTTTCCTTTTTCAGCTTGTGTGGATCCTTAGTTTCCACAGAGATCAAACATTAGCTATATTTATGTATAGTACTTTGATTTTTTAGTTTTGTGCTCTGAAAAACAGTTGAATTCGTAATATAGTTTGTTATTTTTAGCCATTTTTATACTATTTAAGAATGATATTTTGATGATATATAAAGAAAGAAGTTCTGCTAGATTTAGGAAAATGTTGAATGTATTTCACACCAAGAAGTTAAGCTGATATAACTGATCAAGGACTCATGACTCAATCTGTTTCTGTGTAGATAAAAATTTAAAGCACAAATCATAGATTTGTTTATTATTTGCTACTGCTTTACTTTTACCTACCCACATGTAAGACTTTAAAAGTTACTGTAAGCTGTCTTTATAATATTTTTTTTTAAATATGAGTCATCAGCTCAGTAGCTGATGACTAAATGAAATAATTTCTTTTAGTACTATAAACGTTCGGACTGCACTTTTTGCTTTAATCTCCTTTGTCAAGGAAAATATTCTGCTGGAATATCTTAGCTATTAGAAGTCACAGTTCAGGTTTCTGGCTCCTTAACCTTCTAAGCCTGACAGGGTCCTAGCAGTGCAGATTGCCTGGTGGGTTCTGTCGTAAATCCAATGCTGGGCCCAGCAAAGAGAGACAAGGTCTTGCTTCTGAACTAGATGTGGTCCATTCTTTTGAATGCAAGCCTTTCTGGAACTGGTCTGAAATTAGAATGGAGCTTCCATGAGAGTCCTGAGCCAGGATGGTTCTGACTAAATTCCAAAAGCCATACCTTCCTACAGGAAGAATAATTACCATTTCCATGTATACATGGCGATACCAAAACACACATGATAGAGAAATGTGCTCTCTAGTTGTAGATGGACTTACAGTGACTTGCTTTATGATTTCAGTTAAATGAACTTGGGTCTGTCAACTTTAACATAATAATAAAACAATATTGCTTTTGTTATTCTAATATACATGAATTAGTTATTAAATATTAGAGTAATGAAATTAAACAGTATTTATTTTATGTGCACTCAGATAAATGCATAATATTTTATTTTTTTTCTCCAAATTAACTTTAGATTCAAATGTACCAGCTGTCCAGGCTCCTTCATGATTATCACAGAGATCTCTACAATCATCTTGAAGAAAATGAAATCAGCCCTAGTCTTTATGCTGCCCCCTGGTTCCTCACATTGTTTGCCTCTCAATTTCCATTAGGATTTGTAGCCAGAGTGTTTGGTAAGATATGCCAATGATCAGTTGGAACAGTGTTATTTATTCCAAGGGGTATACTTCTAGCCATGCTGCTGCTAAGTCGTTTCAGTCATGTCCGACTCTGTGTGACCCCATAGATGGCAGCCCACCAGGCTCCCCCATCCCTGGGATTCTCCAGGCAAGAACACTGGAGTGGGTTGCCATTTCCTTCTCCAATGCATGAAAGTGAAAAGTGAAAGTGAAGTCGCTCAGTCGTGTCTGACCTCAGTGACTCCGTGGACTGCAGCCTACCAGGCTCCTCTGTCCATGGGATTTTCCAGGCAAGAGTACTGGAGTAGGGTGCCATTACCTTCTCCAAAAGGTGCTCCAATTGTTTTATCTAGCATCGTGTCACAGAATCACAAATTGCTAATGGAATTTAATAAATATGCCTGGCTCCATTCTGAGAGTAATTTGAAACCATATTAGTCTTAAATTGAAGTGCAAAGGGAAAGAAGAAGAGCTGAGCTCCTGTATTTGAGTAAACTATAATGGAATTCTTATTTTCATTTATACCTAAAAAAATCACAGTATAGTTTTTAAAAAATATGAACTAAGGATTTCTACTGTGTAATTTTTTCAGATTTTTATACACATCTTTCCTCTCTCTTTTGTTTTTCCATCCCCATTGTCCTCTTCAACCTGGATTCAAAACACAGAGAAACAACATATTCTCTGACTGAGTTAATGGAAGCACCTCTTTCAATGTTGTTTTTAATGGCACTTGTTAATGTGACTTTTTATTGTTAACAAGGTAATTAGAATTCCTGTTTTATTGCTTTTAAGTGCCCTCCTATCATGCCAGTACAGAGGTGGTACCCATCTCTAACACTGGGTGCACAGCTGGTTGGACCCAGGGCAAGTTGGTGAGTTGCTGCTTTGCTCCACAGTGTAGTAAAAAGAGAGTGTGACACAGCTTATGTTACCTTATGAGGCTTTTACATCTATCACACCTCTTTAGTTAGGTTTGTCTAAATCTGTTATTTAAAAAGCAAACCGTCTTTTTAAAAAACTACTCTTTAGCAAAATGTTAAGAGCTTGGTGACCTCAGAAGAGGCCTCCAGTTTTTATGTTTCACTCATCTATCTGGTACCCGTAGTGCAAGTAGACAGTATTTATAACTGTGTTTTTGCTAAATTGGAGCTTTTGGTCAAATTGTAAGTATTGGCCTGATTGTAGGTCATTACCAGGATTGAAAAAAATGAACTAAAATAGAATAAAGAGAATATATCAGTTATAGGGGAAAAAATGGTATTTGGAGACACTTCAAATTTGAAGATATATCCTCCTCCAGGGGATCTTCCCAACCCAGGGATTGAACCCAGGTCTCCTGCATTGTGGCCAGATTCTTTACCATCTGAGCCACCAGGGAAGCCCAAAGATATATTAATACATATAATATGCATACATAACACCAGATTACAGTGTACTGTGTCCTTCTTACTAGGGATTGTGGTTTTAAAAATTAGACACTGCATTAGTGCTGATACAATTTGTAGGCAAAGTGCAGCAAAAGAGTAAAACAAGGATGCCCAGAATCAAATATTTACCAGATTTCCATTTTTTTTTATTGCACATACATAATTGCTTTTTCTCCAGGGAAGTTTTCTTTGGAGCTTGGGTTTCTATTTATAGGTCTTCTATAAATCCTTTCATTGATATATTTTCTTATCAGGAAATAGCTTATCAAATCTAAAATGATGTTTAGGATATCTCTCTCTGACTTACCCTAGGAAGCTTGATATCTAAATTCAGAAAACATATCTCCCCAATCATCTGTATTTTCCTAAGAGAATATGAATGATGCTGTCAGCTCTACAATAGCCACTCCATTCTTAGAACTGAGTGAATAACAGAGACGGTCAGCAAAGGGAAAGATGTGTGAGCAAGAAGAATGACCATGTTTGAAGTGATTGTTTCATGGTTCCCTCATTTTTAACAACCCCCTCTTGTTTATTACTGACTACAGAATGGCATGGATCAAGAGGAATGCTCATACAAAAGTATTTAGTACTTTTCAAAACTATCGTGTGTTTACATTTGTTTGGAGCAAAGTTCAGAGTTAGGGTGAAGCTCTGGTGGCTCAGACATAAAGCATTTGCCTGCAATGCAGGAGACCTGGGTTCGATCCCTGGGTCAGGCAGATCCCCTGGAGAAAGTCGTGGCAACCCACTCCAGTACTCTTGCCTGGGAAAATCTGAGGGACAGAGGAGCCTGGTAGGCTACGGTCCATGGGGTCGCAAAGAGTTGGACAGGACACAGCACCCTCACTTTCACTTTCAGAGTTAGGGTAGCCTTTCTTTTCTCTTCTGATTTAGGTTATACCCTGATTTTGATTTTTCTTAAAAAAATTTTTTTTTCCTTAAATTTTTTTCTCTAGTACAAATTTCATAACATATTAACTGGTTCTTGTGGTTTTTTTATTATGGTAATGAGAGTTTAAATAATCCTAAGCTATTGATTATGTTGATTTGTTTTTGTATTCTCCTCATGGAGAAAATCTAAATATCCGTCTCCATTAAATTTGCAACTGCTGCTGCTGCACTAAAAATTATAAATATGTGGACAAACAAATATATAATTTATCTTTTTCTTTTTACCTTCACCTTATCTGAGGTTCCTAAATACGTAAGAAGAATACTTAAACAACTGTTTATTTGTTTTGGTCATATTATTATTTATTTCAAATCTAGGTTATTTTGACCAGTTTTATTTTGCAAAATATTCTGTGATTCTGTTGTAGTAATTAAAACAACCATACACACACACACACACACACACATACACACAACCATGCAAAAAACCCCATTAACATACAGAGGTCACATTTTACAATAATAGAGGCATAATTTTGATCATAAAAATTATGTATCTTTTTTTTCAGATATTATTTTTCTTCAGGGAACTGAAGTTATCTTTAAGGTTGCCCTAAGCCTGCTGAGCAACCAAGAGACACTCATAATGGAATGTGAAAACTTTGAAAATATTGTTGAATTCCTTAAAATCACTCTCCCCGATATGAATTCATCTGAAATGGAAAAAATAATCACCCAGGTATGATTTAAATGGTAATTATAAGGTGTAAGATTATATAGCAGTTTCTCTACTAATTATATTATTAAATGTTTATTAACATAAACATGTGTTTTGGTTGACCATTTTAAAATTTGATAAGATACATTTTATCTAAAAATGAAACTATTGTGAAATTTCTCCTTGTGACATTGTGTGGCTGTGCCCAGGCAAGGTGATTCAGTCCTTGCCTGTGATGATTCATGAGTTTTTCAGTTTAGATCAGTGGTAAGACTGAAGATAGAACTGAGATAGTTAGGAAGACCTAATAAATAAATAAGCTGAGACACATTTAACTTTGTAATATTGTTGTGTGTGTTGGTCACTTGGTTGTGTCTGACTCTTTATGACTCCATGGACTGCAGTCCACTAGGCTTCTCTATCTGTGGGATTTCCCAGGTAAGAATACTGGAGTGGGTTGCCATTCCCTTCTCCAGGGGATCTTCCCCACACAGGGATCGAACCTGAGTCTCCTGCATTGGCAGGCGGATTCTTTACCGTCTGAACCACCAATTCTGTTTTAAAATATATGAGGAGTACACATGACAGGAATGAAGACTGGAATCAGACAGTCTTGGATTCCCCATCAACTTCTAGATATTTTATAAGTTGTCTGTCTTGTACACATCACTCTAATCTTCTGAACCCTAGTGTTCTCACCTGCAAAATGGGGCAGTTCTGACCCAAGAGGTTTGGTGAGGCTTAAATGAGACTTGCTTTATTAGTCAGGTTCCCTTGCAGGAAACAGAGTCTACCTCCAGCAACTCAAGGGAGGCTACCATTTACAGGAGTATGGGCAAGGTTAAGGGAACAAGACACGATGTCCAGGTGCTTAGGAACCAGTGACAGAGGGAACTGTTCATATCCCTGGTGCTGCATCCAGAGAAGGAGGATATGATAGTGCTGCCAGGCCCATTGAGTGCCGGAAGGCTGGAGGCAGGCTCTCTGGGGGTTGCTGTGCTCTTAGTGAGCAAGGCAGGGAAGCAGCAGGGAAGAAGTTACCAGCCTCTTTCTTCTGCCCCTTTTGATCTCCTGATGACCTTTGCCATTGGCTGTATCCAGCCAGAAGTCATGAGAAATGGTGGGCTGGATGAAGCACAAGCTGGAATCAAGATTGCTGGGAGAAATATCAATAACCTCAGATATGCAGATGACACCACCCTTATGGCAGAAAGTGAAGAAGAACTAAAGAGCCTCTTGATGAAAGTGAAAGTGGAGAGTGGAAAAATTGGCTTAAAACTCAACATTCAGAAAACCAAGATCATGGTATCTGGTCCCTTCATTTCATGGCAAATCGATGGGGAAACAATGGAAACAGTGACAAACTTTATTTTGGGGGGCTCCAAAATCTCTGCAGATGGTGACTGCAGCCAGGAAATTAAAAGATGGTTGCTCCTTGGAAGAAAAGTTATGACTGACCTAGACAACATATTTAAAAGGAGAGACATTCCTTTGCCAACACAGGTCTGTCTAGTCAAAGCCACAGTTTTTCCAGTAGTCAGGTATGGGTGTGAGAGTTGGACTATAAAGAAAGCTGAGTGCCTATGAATTGATGCTTTTGAACTGTGGTGTTGGAGAAGACTCTTGAGAGTCCCTTGGACTGCAAGGAGATCCAATCAGTCCATCATAAAGAAAATCAGTCCTGAATATTCATTGGAAGCACTGATGCTGAAGCTGAAACTCCAAAACTTCGGCCACCTGATGCGAAGAACTAACTCACTGGAAAGACCCTGATGCTGAGAAGGATTGAAGGCAGGAGGAGAAGGGGACAACAGAGGATGAGATGGTTGGATGGCATCACCGACTCAGTGGACATGAGTTTGAGTATACTCCGGGAGTTGGTGATGGAAAGGGAGGCCTGGTGTGCTGCAGTCCATGGGGTCACAAAAAGTCGGACATGACTGAGCAACTGAACTTCACTGAACTGAACCAGTTATCATCAGGAAGGAAAGTGTGGGAATGCAGGTCAGAGGGGTCTGCCTCCTAGGGTACCGGGAATGGATGAGGGCAGAGAATGGAAGCAAACAGAAGGTAATCAGCATATCATATACCTAGTCCCTGATTCTTCATAGGGACCAGGTAAGTGGCAGTTATGTATTGTTGTTCAGATGACATAAATATACTTAAGACCAGATTTGTAAATAAAGCAGTCATGCCTTATGAGTACTGATAAAATTTACCACTTTCCAAGAGGCCCTTGGGATAGCAGATAAAAGACAGAGTTTAGAGCAAGAGAAAGGGAGTCTGAGGTCTTGTGCCAGTGTTCAGCTATCTACTAGCTGTGTGACTTTGGGCAAGTGAGGGCAACCTCTCTGAGTCTCAGATTCCTTCTCTACAGAATGGAAATAACATTGTTTTTAGGGGTAAATGCAACCAACTCAGTTGAAGAATTTTGTATCATTCTATACAAGTCTATAACAAGAACTCATTTTATTACATGTAAATCTTTCTACCACATGTGTGGAATTGAAATCACAAGCAGATTATTCTGTAAATACCTGTGAATATTTTTTATTTGTTAAGATGCTCTGGAAATAGAAAAATATAAATTTTATTTACATATTCACTTGTTCCCTAATTCTTCAGAAATATGTTTTGGGGCTGGCAAGTAGTCAGAGATTGTGGTTTTAGAAAGAGATGAGGTTTGATTTGAAATTAGATCACCTCTCTTTTCTAAGATTAATGAGGGAATTGCTTAGCTTTGGAGATTATTATTATGGTTATTTGATAGAAGTTATAGGCTGGTGGATTTGGACTTGATATTAGAGATAACTTTCTAGCCAGTAGAATTGATTAACTATGGAATAATACTTTGGCCAGCTGATGTGAAGAGCTGACTCATTGGAAAAGACCCTGATGCTGGGAAAGATTGAAGGCCAAAGGAGAAAGGGTCAGCAGAGGATGAAATGGTTAAATAGCATCACCAACTCAATGGACATGAATCTAAGCAAAATCTGGGAGATAGTAAAGGACAGGGGCGCCTAGCATACTGCAAAGAGTAGGTTTCAAAGAGTAGGACACAACTTAGCAATTGAACATAAATGAACTGTTAATATTAAAGGAGACTTTGATGAGTTTTACTTACTGTAAAAATGCAAATAATGCAGAACAGCACAAAGAAGAAAGTAAAGGTACAAATCTCAATAGCTTGAGATTTAAAACATCTTAAACATCCTCTTACAGTCTCTAATTGTATGGTACATGCTGTTGTGAGACTTGAGAGTCCCTTGAACTATAAGGAGATCCAACCAGTCCATTCTGAAGGAGATCAGCCCTGGGATTTCTTTGGAAGGAATGATGCTAAAGCTGAAACTCCAGTACTTTGGCCACCTCATGCGATGAGTTGACTCATTGGAAAAGACTCTGATGCTGGGAGGGATTGGGGGCAGGAGGAGAAGGGGACGACAGAGGATGAGATGGCTGGATGGCATCACTGACTCGATGGATGTGAGTCTGGGTGAACTCCGGGAGTTGATGATGGACAGGGAGGCCTGGCGTGCAGCGATTCACGGAGTCTCAAAGAGTTGGACACGACTGAGCGACTGATCTGATCTGATCTGATTGGACATTTTGCATGCCTCTGGATGAAAGTGAAAGTGGAGAGTTAAAAAGTTGGCTTAAAGCTCAGCATTCAGAAAATGAAGATCATGGCATCCGGTCCCATCACTTCATGGGAAATAGATGGGGAAACAGTGACTGACTTTATTTTTGGGGAGTCCCAAATCACTGCAGATGGTGACTGCAGCCATGAAACTAAAAGATGCTTACTCCTTGGAAGGAAAGTTATGACCAACCTAGATAGCATATTCAAAAGCAGAGACATTACTTTGCCAAAAAAGGTCCGTCTAGTCAAGGCTATGGTTTTCCTGTGGTCATGAATGGATGTGAGAGTTGGACTGTGAAGAAAGCTGAGTGCCGAAGAATTGATGCTTTTGAACTGTGGTGTTGGAGAAGACTCTTGAGAGTCCCTTGGACTGCAAGGAGATCCAACCAGTCCATTCTGAAGGAGATCAGCCCTGGGATTTCTTTGGAAGGAATGATGCTAAAACTGAAACTCCAGTACTTTGGCCACCTCATGCGAAGAGTTGACTCATTGGAGAAGACTCTGATGCTGGGAGGGATTGAGGGCAAGAGGAGAAGGGGACGCCAGAGGATGAGATGGCTGGATGGCATCACTGACTTGATGGACGTGAGTCTGAGTGAACTCCGGGAGTTGGTGATGGACAGGGAGGCCTGGCATGCTGCGATTCATGGGATCTCAAAGAGTCGGACACAACTGAGCGACTGAACTGAACTGAAATATATTCATGCTCTCGTTTTTAATGGTTGTATAGTAGTCCACTGTGTTCATACTCACTGGGTAGGGGGAAAAAAAGATGCTTATTTAAAAAGAATAACCATATTGTCACAAAATATCATTTCAATTCTAAGATTTGAGTATCTCTAATAGTAGTAGTGCAAGTAAGTCAGTGATATTTTTTTGTGGTTTCTTTTCTCCCAAGAGTGTTAGTGTGGATACCAATGCTTAAATGGCAGCTCACTTTCTCTTGCAAGTTTAGACTAAGGAGGAGTTACTTGTTCTCTAACTTTGAAGCAAACTGTTTTCCTAATGGGTGACAATATGGGAGAGCAGAGGCAGCTGCAATTAAGCAGCTCTATACAGTGCCCAGTTCCCAAGTGGCTCAGTGCTACAGAACGCACCTGCCAATGCAGAAGACATGGGTTTGATCCCTGGGTCGGGAAGATCCCCTGGAGAAGGAAATGGCAACCCACTCCAGTATCGTTGCCTGGAAAATCCCATGGACAGAGGAACCTGGCAGGCTACAGTCCATGGTGTCACAGAGTTGGACACGACTGAGAGATTGAATACGTATGTATAGTTTCCAGGGTGTGCAATTTTAAAGATTCTCTCTCTGGTAGGGTATGTTAGTGAATTCTAAAAGACTTGCATGGATTAGAAAATGGATGATAATATTTAGTACAAGCCCTTTCTACCTCCTTGACAAATAATTAGAAGGGCTTTTGATCTTATTATTATAGAAATACCCTATGCAGTTTTGCTTATTAACCAGCAAAGATGATCTCCAACTTGTGTTAGAGTTCCTCAGTTACTCATGTTTATCTGGTAAGCTACACTTTGGGAGACCATTCCTAGATTATGTATATTTTGGTTGCAAAATATCTTTGGACATTAACTTTCTCTAGTGTCTTGGCCTTCTCCTGAGAATGTGTCAATTGTATAGAAATGATCTGTTTGTCTTTATTTGACAGTCACATTTGTTACAATTCCCTTTGTTTGGTATGTCACGCTGCTCCTCATTAAGAAGTACTGGGAAATGCACCTTAAATACACAGATGTATCTTTGTGTACATCCTGAAAGTCAGACTGACCCCTGTTTTCACTGTAGGTTTTTGAGATGGATATTTCTAAACAGTTACATGCCTATGAGGTCGAGTATCATGTGCTACAGGATGAACTCCAAGAATCTTCCTATCCTTGTGAGGAGAGTGAGCCCATGGAGAAGCTGGAGAGGGCCAACAGCCAACTGAAAAGACAAAACATGGACCTTCTAGAAAAATTACAGGTAAAGAGATAACGATTTGACCATAAAAGCTGTTGAGTGCCTCCTCTCCTGCATAGAACCGTCCCAGGAAGGATAGAGCTGTGGTGCAGATTGAGCCATTGCTGACTGTTGACCTGTGTATCAGACTGTGTCCAAGTGCTTTGCGGGCTACAAATGCACATGCCGATTTAAGTATCAGTTGGGAAAGAAAATCTCCTCTCACGAAATAATTAAATGGCAGTTCAGAGCAGAATCTGACTAAAAACTTACTGGGTATTGCACATGTTTGGTTTAAGTTCAAATTGGGAGGGATTGACTAGAGGAAACTGGAAAAGCTCTGGGGGTCCTGGGGCTTGAGCTGGATTCTAGAGACTTGGTGGGAGGAATGAGTGAGGAGTGGGGAGTGTTGAAAGCTGGATGATATTGGCAGAACTTAGAGGAAACTTAAATCCATTTAAGATTTACATTGGGGAGAAGTGGAGTAAACATGATGGAGGCAGATTTGTAAATAACTTTCAAGGTCAAGAAGAAGAACACAGCTTTAATCATGTTGAGAGAGAAATCTCTCAACATTTTTGAACCATACTTTAGGAAGATCAATCTGGAAAAACCTTGATGAGGATAGATTAGAACAGGGAGAGAAGGTAAGGAGACCAGCTAGCAAAATTATTTGTAGAAATCTGATTGGGGAAGATGAGAACTGTCTAGAGTAAAACTCATGGAAATGGAAAGGAGAAACTTGAATGAAAACAGGCAACACGTAATCCTTGCCATGAAGGAACTTGCAGCTGATAGCTTAATGTGGTGATCTCCAAAGAAGATTTAGCCACCGTCCTGTCTTGATCGCTCAAGAGCTTTTATGTAGCAGAGTTTTATTAAAGTGAAAAAAGGACAGAGAAAGCTTCTGACACAGACATCAGAAGAGAAACAGAGTGCCCCCCTCACTAGTCTTAGGAAGGGAGTTATATACTTTTTCAATTGGTTATTACAGTAAATCAAAAGAATGTCTCAAGGTTGTAAGGGTCTCACCAGACCCACTCCTGCAATTTACATTTTAAGATAACAGGATTGGAGCTAACAATAGAAAAGTCTTACCAGATCCCCTCCCATAATATACATCTTAAAATAACAGGATTAGTCAGAAGGTTCTTGTTAAGGAGAAACCTCCTTGAGCAAGATACTTTGTTACATTGACTAAGACAAAGCAATGTAGAAAAAAACGTTTCTCCTCTTCTCCTTGAGAGCCTCAGACCCCTTTCTTCTTCTCTAAGGCCTTGGACCCTTCTTCCTCAAGGGCCCTGGACTCCTTATCAACCTACCTAAGGATGAGCTCTCTCACAGTTATTTCAGAATATAAACTATGTATTTATTTATCAGTGCACTCTTACAAAAGTAATATTGCACATCTGTAACCTATATGAAGTGTGCTGTATATTCAAGCCTCAAGGAATGGGGTTTCCGTGTGATCAGAGGAGGGGGAGGTAAGAAAGTAAAGCTTCCAGGGAGCTGAGGGGTAGGGGGTAGGGAGTGTGGGGAGAAGTACCCAATGGCTCCTTGATTTTTGCTTACCTGTCACTTCGTCAACACTGCACATGTCTCCAAACTAGCGAACACTAAAACCCTGCTTTGATGTGTGGTAACTCCTCTGAAAGATAGCTAGGAGAGTAACAGCTTAGAAATGAGGGGTTCCTAGAGTAATTGCTCCCCAAGAAGAAACACTGGCCTCCTTCATTTCATCTATATTAGCTCTGGCCCATATATTTTATGCCTTTTTCTGTTCAAAACAATGCCAACAATGTTGTGTTAGTGCATTGCTAAAGATCATTTTTTAAACAAATTTGCAAATGCATCCATACCATTTTTCTACATTCCATGTATAAGCGATATTATGTGATACTTCTTTTTTCTCTTCTGAACTGACTTCACTCTGTATGACAGTCTCGAGGCCCATCTACATCTCTGAAAATGCTACTATTTAGTTCCTTTTTATGGCATTGTATATAGGTGCCACATCTTCTTTATCCATTCCTCTGCTGATGGACATCTAGGTTGCTTCCATGTTCTGGCTATTGTGAATGGTGCTGCAATGAACATTTGGTTGTATGTATCTTTTTCAATTATGATTTTCACTGGATATATGCCCAGGAGTCGGATTGATGGATCATATAGAGGCCCTGTTTTTCAGTGTTTTAAGTAACCTGTATACTGTTTTCCATAGTGCCTGTACCAATTTATATTCCCACCAACAGTGTGGGAGGGTTCCATTTTCTCCACATCGTCTCCAGCATTTATTTACCAAATCTTTGTTTGAGGTGTTAATTATATGAAAGTGAAAGTTGCTCAGCTGAGTCTGACTGTGCGACCCCATGGACTGTAGCCTGCCAGGCTCCTCCGTCCATGGAATTCGCTAGACAAGAATACTGCAGTGGGTAGCCTGTCCCTTCTCCAGGGAATCTTCCAGACCCAGGAATTGAACCGGAGTCTCCTGCATTGCAGGCGGATTCTTTACCAGCTTAGCTGCCAGGGAAGCCCTCCAGCATTTATTGTTTGTAGACTGTGTGTGTGTGTGTGTGTGTCTTTGTGATGGATACCAAGGTGGGGGGAGGGGGATGAACTGGGAGGTTGGGATTGACATGTATACACTACGGGTACGGTGTACAAAATACATAACTAATGAGAACCTACTGTATAGCACAGGGAACTCTACTCAGTGCTCTGTGGTGACCTAAAAGGGAAGGAAATCTAAACAAAGAGGGGATATATGTATATGTATAACTGATTCACTTTACAGCAGAAACTAACATAACATTGTAAAGCAGCTATACTCCAATAAAAATTTTTTAAAAAGAGACAACAGTATCTATTTTCAGAAAGAAAAATAAACAGGCTATTGTCCTTTATTACTAGGGTGTTTCAGTGATGATTAGTTGAACATTTCTTTATTTAGGGAAAGTGGGTTTGCACCTCCTTTATGTTAGAATGATTTTTATTAATGGTTACACAGTTTTTCATTCACAGTTCAATGTTGCCATCACCTCTGGTCCCCAAGTTATGTGGACACATCCAACACCTGTAAAAACTGATAAGATCCCATGTATGTGTTGAGCAAACCCTGTATTTCCTCTCAGAGGGCAAAAAATACCTCTTTTAACACCTTAGGGCAGTGTCAGAAATCTCCTGTTTTTCCCTGTCAGATCCTGGCACTCGAGGAGAAGGCCTGTGTGTGGAGTGAGTACCCTCACTACTGAGGGATGATGATTTAATATTGCATTTTTGGTGTTTTCAGTGAAATGACTGAAATAACAAATGCATTTTGTTAGAACTCTAGTTGTATTTTTGAGAACCATAAAAAATCGCCATGTCGTGGATGGTTTCAGAGTATTTGCTTCCTAAACTACTGTACTAAGTAATATGATATGATTAGCTAATATATGTAAGTTCTGACTGCTGCTGTGATGATGAACCAAAACCTTCAGATTGTTGATTTGGCGGATTTTGTGTTTTTGTTTTTGCCCCAAACAGATAGCTCATGCTAAAATTCAGACCTTGGAGTCCAACCTGGAAAATCTTTTAACCAGAGAGACCAAAATGAAGTCTTTGATCCGGACCCTGGAACAGGAGAAGACGGCTTATCAGAAGGCAGTGGAGCAGATCCGGAAGCTGCTGCCTGCAGATATTCTAGCCAACTGCGAACCACTGCTGAGAGACTTAAACTGCAACCCTAACAACAAAGCCAAGACAGGAAACAAGCCATGAAGACTTGCCACCTCAGCAGGACGTGACCATTCAAGGATGCTACAGTCTGGAGGAGTCTGCATGCTGCTGGCCCAGCGCTGGACACCAGAGCTGACAATCACTGAATTGGTTGTGAGCCCGTCGGAGCCAGTGGCCCTTGCTCTCCTCAGAGCATGCCAGTTCTAAACCATTGTACATATGTAGACTGTTTTTTGCTGTCCTTGTTAACTATGTACATATATATAAAATGGACATAAAGAGTTCATCTTTCAGATAAAAGTAGATGCATATTTAGAGCAGTTTTTTAAAAAAAAGAAATCAAAACTTCATGAAATCCACACCAAAGGGAAGTTAAAGTGAAGTTCCCCTTGGACACATGTGACATCAGTTTGTCTTTGTAGTGAAACAAAGCTAGAACATCTTTGTATATTGAAATATACTTGAAAAAAATGAATGTATTTTTTTCTCCAAAGAATGGCATGTTTCACTCAGTGGTGGAGAGGTGGAAACATTTGTGTAACTTTATGTGCATCTGTCTTAAAATCTACGGACATTATATATATATGAGGAAAATGACTGATTGGCAGTAAAGCTCCTCTGAGTTTTTCAGGAAAGTAGGGGCCTTCCCCTGTTGCCTGCTTTGTGCCAATGAGCATGTTGCGTCTACATGCATTTTGAGTCTGGTCAGGCATTACTTTAGTTGTGTGTAAGGGGGAAACAAGACAGTGGCTGAGTCTGCCCATCCAGCTCAAGGTAAAAGAGAACATTACTAATTTTCTAGTAAATTAGACCAGTGTTTTGTTAAACTAAACATATCAGTCCTTAAAAATTAACTTAGGACCTAAATTGTCTAGCCCTGGAGTAGGAAATGGCAACCTACTCCAGTATTCTTGCCTGCAAAATCTCATGGACTGAGGAGCCTGGCTGACTACAGTCCATGGGGTCACAAAGAGTTGGACATGGCTGAGCATACATAAATTGTCTAGATTAACTTTCTACCTTTTTATTGAAATTTCTCCTGAATGGACTACTTGGTGCCATAGTTAGTGACAAGGATTTGCCATTTCCCACTAAAATGTGGGAACTCTTGTCTTAGTTCTCTCTACCTTAAATGGAGGGTAAGGAAATGCAATTATGATTGGTTTTCTAAAGATGAGATACTGTGTTGAGATACTCTTTTTTTTTTTTTTGTCAATTGACAGGTCTGATAAGGTTGTAATCATCCTCCCCTTCCACATGAGCGTTTGTTTATGAGAACTGTGGAATGTTTAAAACAAACTTAAAATCCATGGGAAGGGAAGGAGAATGCCTTTCTAAAACCTAGTTTTGCGTTTGGACTCCTGACTTTCTCAGTCTACAGAGAGATTATAAGAAGACATTCATGCATGCTGGGTGAATGGAAGGAAAGCAATTTTTAACTTACACATGGAATTTCTCCATTTCAGAGATGATTCTATGACAGTGCCTCAGAAAGTAGATGCAGCAATTTTGCCTTTCCAAACAATATTTTTCATCACTGCTTTTTGCAGTACTTGTATTATCACAGATGGATTATCTGGGATAATTTTCTTCAAAGGGGGTTTGTTATACACAAGCTATGATGTATTACAGAGTAGAAAAGTACAGCTCTAAAGGTTTCAGAAACATTTGATGAATGGATAAGCATCTGAACGCCCACTCCCACCATCCCCCAACCGCCCAGTTACTCAGTGGAATGTAGTGACTCAGTGCAGTGTAGTAAATTTAATGTTACAATCAGCACGCCCTCTCATCCAGGCAGTTTCTCAGAAGAAAATGAAGTCTTACTAGTAAAGTTAATGTAATTTCTAGATTCTAGAAAATACTGACTTAATCAGTTGGGGCCACCAACCGTTTTGTTGCTTGGTTTTCCCTCAAATTTCTCTATTTGTAGGAGAGATATTTTCTTATGAGGAATATGATAAATATCTGGTTACTGTCTGGTGATGAAAATTACCTGGTGTGTATGATGCACAGGTGGTAGCCAGGGAACCTTCAAGTTGGGAAAGGAAACTTTTTCTTTCAGTTGTTTGGTTTAAATTTTATTCTGGATCTTCACAGTCAATGTTATCAGTTGTATTATGGTGTTCAGGGCTCACCTTGGATACCATATTTCTTTTGAAAATGAATTTTCTTTTTATTTTGTCATCTTTTAAATGTTGTACCGATTATGCTTCATGCATTGTTACATCTTCATTTGGTTAATGTAATGTCTAGTTCATTTCCAATAAATACATTGCTGCCTGTTTCCTTGGCTTATTGGTTTTGCCTTTGTAATAAGAGAGAAGACCTTGGTTAGAGTCCTTTACAAAATCTGCATGGGTTGGATTGTTGCTACTTAAAATTTGTTCACTGATAATTCTTTGAATCAGAGACAACAAAGATAATTTTTAGAAACATTTATGAAAGTACATTCAGCTCAGTTCAGTCACTCAGTTGTGTCCGACTCTTTGGGACCCCATGGACTGAGGCACACCAGGCCTCCCTGTCCATAACCAACTCCTGGAGTTTACTTAAACTCATGTCCATTGAGTAGGTAACGCCATCCAGCCATCTCATCCTCTGTTGTCCCCTTCTCCTCCTGCCTTCAATCTTTCTCAGCATCAGGGTCTTTTCCAGTGAGTCAGTTCTTTGCATCAGGTGGCCAAAGTATTGGAGTTTCAGCTTCAACATCAGTCCTTCCAATGAATATTCAGGACTGATTTTTTTTAGAATTGACTGGTTTGATCTCCTTGCAGTCCAAGGGACTGTCAAGAGTCTTCTCCAACACCACAGTTCAAAAGCATCAATTCTTTGGTGCTCATCTTTCTTTGTAGTCCAGCTCTCACATCCATACATGACTATTGGAAAAACCATAGCTTTGACTAGACAGACCTTTGTTGGTAAGGTCTCTGCTTTTTAATATGCTGTCTAGGTTGGTTATAGCTTTTCTTCCAAGGAGCAAGCGTCTTTTAATTTCATGGCTGCAATGAAAGTACATTGTCTGTTACTAATTTTCAGCTGCTTTCCCAATGTAACCTTTTGCTGATAGGTATAAAAAGACAAAAGATAACCATACAGACAGATCTGCATTTACCCCTTTTGTTTTCTGTTTATCCACATAGATAACAAGTGAGAGATAGAGGATAAGAAAATACAAAACTAAAATTGAATTAACTCCTCAATAAAAAGTTTAAGGGCATTTGTTGATAGATGTGGTCATGTATGGATGTGAGAGTTGGACTGTTAAGAAGGCTGAGCGCCAAAGAATTGATGCTTTTGAACTGTGGTGTTGGAGAAGACTCTTGAGAGTCCCTTGGACTGCAAGGAGATCCAACTAGTCCATTCTGAAGGAGATCAGCCCTGGGATTTCTTCAGAAGGAATGATGCTGAAGCTGAAACTCCAGTACTTTGGCCACCTCATGCGAAGAGTTGACTCATTGGAAAAGACTCTGATGCTGGGAGGGATGGGGGGCAGGAGGAGAAGGGGACGACAGAGGATGAGATGACTGGATGGCATCACTGACTCAATGGAAGTGAGTCTGGGTGAACTCCGGGAGTTGGTGATGGACAGGGAGGCCTGGAGTGCTGCGATTTATGGGTTTGCAAAGAGTCGGACACGACTGAGCGACTGAACTGAACTGATGATATAAATGTGTTTACATAAAATAGGTATCATCAGAATATTTTCAAGTGTGTTTGTAATTCAATAAATGGATACTGTATCTTCTTGCTAACTTTAGGAGTAAAACTTTGAAATATTTTGCACTACATGTAATTAAGCATTTTGAGGAGTCAGTGTAGGCATTAAGTATTAATAGAATGGTCTCTTAATATCCAGATTAATTTACCCATTTTATCACCATGTCACCATTTTACTCTGCTAGATTATAGAAAGGAAATCTGCCGTCTGAATTATTTAGTACTCTACCATGATGTATCACTCTTATTTGCTGTGATACGTTGAGAAAAGCACTAGATTTAAGGTGGGGATTGAGTCTTGGCTCTACGCCTTTTATTTTTCCATTCAACAAATAGTTTTTGTAAGCCAAGCTAGATGCTGAGTATTCAGAGGTGGAGAAGATACAGTCCTTGACCTCCATGAGCTTGTGGTGTAGTTGCAAGGAGTTAATTAGAAAACAAGAGAATTTACACTATAACAGGTATGCTGGGTAATTCAGACCAGACTCGCTACACACAAGCTGCCAGGAGGGGCTCACAGCGCTTTGGAGTGGGTGGCAAGTTCTCAAAGGAGGTGATGCCTTCCCTGAGCCTGGAAGAGCCAGTACAAGTGGAGTGGCTTCTGTTGAACAATAGATGAATGAGAAAGGATGGCATATTTCTGAGATCACAACTCATTCCTTAATCCCAAAGTACAGTCAGTGTTCCCATGGAGGTGGGGCAGGGTGGTGGTGAGAGAGACAAGTCTCCTGACAAGCAAGGGCTTTCATCATGAAGGTTGTAGCTATTAGATAGCTAATAGATATTTTAAAAGAGTTTGAACTTCACCTATTGAGAAATGGGAGCCATTAAGGTCAGTAACCTGGCAAGTGACATGCTTTGATTTGCTCCAATCCACCTAGTATGTTTGGACAGAAGCTGGGGACTGGGAAACTGCAGTTAAGTGAATGCATTCAAAATCTAGGCCAAAAAATAGTAAAAGCCTGGTCTGTGGCAGTGACCTTGGGAAAGAAAGTCAGCCTAAACTTGTCTCTTTCTTTGATATAGTTGGTCACTGAAATCTGATAGCTTTGTCTGCTAAATATTCGTCCATTTCCCCTTGAAATCCCTGAAACCAAGGGTAGTCACCAGACAGATCTGTTATACTGTGCCTGTCTGCTGAGTTGCTTCAGTGGTGTCTGACTCTTTGTGACCCCAGGGCCTAACCCCCCCAGGCTCCTCTGTCCATGGGGATTCTCCAGACAAGAATACTGGAGTGGGTTGCCATGCCCTCCTCCAGGGGATATTCCCCACCCAGGGATCCACCGCGTCTCTTATGTCTCCTGCTTTGGTAGGTGGGTTCTTTACCACTAGCACCACCTGGGCAGCCTGACTGGATAAACAACTTACTTTATAACAAATTTAACCTGCCTACACTAATCAAGGTAAATTTAATTGTTTTCAGAAAAACTTGCATGTCCTCCAAGCGTCAGGTAGCCTAAACAATATGACATTTGTGCAAACTTGTTTTCAGGAACTTCGAATCAGCTGTGTCCAGTTAGAGCTCCAGCTGCTTAGGACTTGCTTGGATCAGTGCTCCTCCAACTGGGCATGTGCCAGTATCAGATGGGGAGAAGGCAATGGCAGACCACTCCAGTACTCTTGCCTGGCAAATCCCATGGATGGAGGAACCTGGTGGGCTGCAGTCCATGGGGTCGCTAAGAGTCGGACACGACTGAGCGACTTCACTTTGATGCATTGGAGAAGGAAATGGCAACCCACTCCAGTGTTCTTGCCTGGAGAATGCCAGGGACGGGGGAGCCTGGTGGGCTGCTGTCTCTGGGGTCGCACAGAGTTGGACACGACTGAAGCGACTTAGCAGCAGCACCAGCAGCACCAGCAGTATCAGATGGGTGACGTTTCAGAGGGCCAAAAACTCCACCCACAGAGCATGTGTCCCCTGTTAAGCGTGCAGCTTAGCTGCACCTGCGCAGAATGATAATTACTGCACGTTTTCCTTCTCTTCAGTTGGCTTTCCACGCTCCCCATGTCTCAGCTTCATCCCGAGCCCCTCACCTGTGAGGCACATTTGAGGTCTATCCTGCCATCTCCTCTTTTGGCTGTCTCAGGGACAAGCCCTTTCTCTGGTGCAAACCTCGGCGTTTCAGCGTTTGGCTCGCTGTGCATCCAAGAAGAATGTGGTTCATTGACAACCCCATCGTTCTTGCAGGTAGGTGCCTTGTTCATGTCCTTGCTAGAGTTTAAACTGAGACCAGCCCCCATTTCGAGGGGCTCCAAAGTCACAGATATTGAGCTACTTGGTGTGTTTGATCCATGAACCAGATTTGCCGTAAATCCTACATAGAGGGCATGGCAAAGGGAGCCTGTCCAGATACGAGTTGTTACCACGTACCCGAACTGCGCTCACCTTGGGCAGAGGGACTTTCCTAAAATGTGACTCTCAAGTTTATCCTCAGTTTAAAACCCTTCCAAGGCTCCTCCTTCTTCCCAGGATCATCCAGTCTTTGAGGTGACACACTTGCCCTTCCATGAGTGTGTCCCTGTCACCTGTCCAGCTTGTCCTCTGCCCTAGTCAAATGGTTAAGCTCCATCTCGTTTCTTGAACCAGCCGCCCTTTAGCTTTGCACTGGCCACTTCTTGTCTTGGGCGGTCCAGAAGGGCTTCTTTATCCCTGTAATCTGTCCGGCTCACTCCTTCAGGACATGTTTCCGTCTGTACTGTATTGTGGGGGGAACTGAACTCCCCCACTATAGCCATCTCCTTACACCTTACACCTTAGGGTATAAGGTCATTGGTTACCCCGAGGGTCCTGCTGGCCTTCACATAGGACTCAGTGCCCCCAGAGGGGATTATGTATATATATTTTAAAAGTTAACGGCATCATTGCTACTGCTGCTGCTAAGTCGCTTCAGTCGTGTCCGACTCTGCGACCCCATAGACGGCAGCCCACCAGGCACCCCCGTCCCTGGGATTCTCCAGGCAAGAACACTGGAGTGGGTTGCCATTTCAACATGTTAATGGATTTTAGGTCAATTGAGGGGTAGGCTTAATATTATTTAGCATTTGTGTTCCTTGGTGGTGTAGTATGGGTCACATACTTTGCTAGATGTTGGAACCTCAAAAATGTCTTTCTCCTAGCTTCTTTGAGTAATTTCTTACCTGACAAATTCACAGTTCCTATGGGAAAAAAAAATCAGAATATATGGAGTGATATTTCATTAAGTTGTAAGGGGACTCTGGTGCTTTATGTTTATCATAAATATATGTTAAATGGTATCTGCTATAAATAATTTATGTCATATGCAGTGTATTAGACTCTACCTTAAACTTATTTCAATACATACTACAGCTATAATGGGGCTCTCACATTGCCTAATTCAGGAACATTATTTACCAGACTGTGATATGGACAGTGGTCCCTGGAGCTGTGTAATATAGCAGTTGATAAAGTATATTACATATTAAATATTTACACCTGGATGTATTATACTGAGAACTGAGATCATATACCCTACACAGCTTATGGGCTACATGAACATGATTTTACTATTGCATTGTTTTGACTGGCATAATTTTACTATTCTGGGAGACTCTTGTTCAGGCAAATTAATTTATTATTCATTACAGGAACTTCCCAAAAGACCCTTCAGCATTTCAGTAGAAAATTTATACCCTGAAACACTTTGAATTCCTCGTTTCCAAATTCTCACCTTGCTGTTTCACCAGTCTTAAACTATTATATCCTGATCTTTATCACTCTTAATCAAGTTCTACCTTGAAATACTTACCTGAAACTAAACTTGGCTTCTGAGATACAAACAAAGTTCTATAGAATTGGTGTTCTCCCTTACTGTGATAATAAGCTCAGCTCTGTTTATCAACAGGTTGTGTTGGTGAGATTTGGTAATATTATCTGCTCTATATGCATATACTCCATAACACACACGCTTTTATTTTTTCTCTATCCTTTTGTGTTGTATATCATGCTTCATTTCTATTTTCTCACTCTGGTCCCCCTTTCCCTAAGCTGTGTTTTGTCTCAGATTTCCTGGTCATTCTCATCAACATTTCATACCATAATTGGTGGCTCCTGAGAATAGAACTTTAGTGTTGACCTTCAGTACCAATAGTATATATAAAACAGAGGAAAAAGTTTGCTTTGAACTAAATATTTGGTTTAGTACCATGGGTAAAATCTATAAATGTCAATACCTGGGCATTCCAAGGAAATATCCTCTGAAACCTCATATAAGGAAACATGAGATCTTTTAAAGTGAAAGCAACAGTTTTTGCTCTTATCTGTAAGGTTACTTTAGACTGAATAGTACTTGACTTTGAAAGCTTCAACTGTGATCTAATTGAATATAATTTATAGAGCTAAAGAGGGCTTTCCTGGTGGTTCAAACAGTAAAGAATCCACCTGCAATGCAGGAGACCTGAGTTCGATCCCTGGGTTGGGCAGATCCCCTGGAGGAAGGCATGGCAACCCACTCCAGTATTCTTGTCTGGAGAATCCCCATGGACAGAGAAGCCAGGAGGGCTACAGTCTTTGGGGTCGCAAAGAGTTGGATGTGACTGAGTGACTAAGCACACACACACACATATTGCTAAAGAATGATAGGGTTAATCAGAAGAGGACTAATTAGTCTTGGAAAGACAGTAGAAAGAAAACCAGGCAGGTTTAGGCAGTCCAGAGGAGAGAACCTTAGCCAAGACCCCTGGCAAAGCTGTCCTCCTTGTTAAAATGGACACAGCAAGTCCTGACCTCCAGAATCCTAGTGTTGTGGCTGGCTCTCACAAGTTTGTTCCCAACGAGAGAATGATGTGTCTGTGTTGGACAGAGGCCCCAAATGTACAGTTCATTGTACTCCCCTTATTTGAATGTATGTCCTGAGAGCAGTCTTTCATTTATGATTTAGAGATTCACTGTGTTACAGAAGCCAGGCTAGTTACACAAGCACGGATAAGCACGGATACTGGAGCCTCTGCCAGAGTCTGTATTTTTATGTAAGTTAAAAACAGGAATTCTGAATTTTAAAAGACACATAACATAAAATTTAGTGTCAATAATTTTTAAGTGTATAGTTCAGTGGCATGAAGTATTCGCTTCCTGCAGCCATCACCACCATCCATCCATCCATCTTTTCATCTTGCAAATCTGAAACTCTGTGCCTTTGTTATGGTAATTTCACATCCCTCCTCCCAGCCACTGGCAACCATTGTGCTTTCAGACTGTGTGATTTCAACTACTCTAGTACCTCATTTAAGTGGACTCGGTGTTTTTTTCTTGTTTGTTACTGACTTATTTTAGTCAGCATAATGTCTCCAAGGATCTTTCATATGTATTATACATCAGAATCGCCTTCCTTTCTAAGGCTAATATTGCATTGTATGCGTGCACTGCATTTTGTTTATCCATTTACCTGTCAGTGGATTGCAACCTGGGTTGCTTCTACCTTTGGCTATTGTGAGAACTGCTCCTAGGAACACGGATGTATAAATCTCTCTTCGGGTTTCTGATTTTAAACATCAGTCTCAGGACTGAGTTTTTGGAAGTCCATCCATGAGAGGTGAATCTGTGGTTTGTGTGCTAATGAAATCAATTGCTGAAACTTCAGGGCCCTGAACTAGAGCAAACTCATTAAGGTAAGTGACATGTTTTAACCATTAAATTTTTTTTTATATTGAAGTATTATTGTTTTATAATGTTGTTAGTTACTTCTGTACAATGCAGTGAATCAGCTAAATGTATACATATATCTCGTCCCTCTTGGACAGTCCTCCCAACCCCCCATCCCACCCCACATCCATCCCACCCATCTAGGTCATCAGAGAACAACAAGCTAAGCTCCCTGTGGTATACAGCAGGTTCATACTAGCTATTAGGTTTACACATGGTAGTGTATATATCTACAAATGAAGTGTATGTATCTAAAAACTAAGATCATGGCATCCGGTCCCATCACTTCATGGCAAGTAGATGGGGAAACAATGGAAACAGTTCACTTTATTTTCTTGGGCTCCAAAATCACTGTAGATGGTGACTGCAGCCATAAAATTGAAAAATGCTTGCTCCTTGAAAGAAAGGCTATAGCCAATCTAGACAGCATATTAAAAAGCAGAGACATTACCAATAAAGGTCTGTCTAGTCAAAGCTATGGTTTTTCCAGTAGTCATGTATGGATGTGAGAGTTGGACTATAAAGAAAGCTGAGTACCAATGAATTGATGCTTTTTTTAATTAAATTTTATTTTGCTTAACTTTACAATATTGTATTGCTTTTGCCATACATCAAGATGAATCCACCACAAGTATACATGTGTTCCCCATCCTGAACCCTCCTCCCTCCTCCCTCCCCATACCATCCCTCTGGGTCATCCCAGAAACCATAAAACTCCTAGAGGAAAACATAGGCAAAACACTCTCTGACATACATCACAGCAGGATCCTCTATGACCCACCTCCCAGAATATTGGAAATAAAATCAAGAATTGATGCTTTTGAATGTGGTGTTGGAAAAGACCCTTGAGAGTCCCGTGGACTGCAAGGAGATTCAACCAGTCCATTCTAAAGGAAATTAGTCCTGAATATTCATTGGAAGGACTGATGCTGAAGCTGAAACTCCAATACTTTGGCCACCTAATGTGAAGAAGTGACTCCTTGGAAAAGACTCTGATGCTGGGAAAGATTGAAGGCAAAAGTAGGGGACAACAGAGGATGAGATGGTTGGATGGTGTCACCAACTCGATGGACATGAGTCTGAGTAAACTCTGGGAGTTGGTAATGGACAGGGAGGCCTGTTGTGCTGTAGTCCATGGGGTCCCAAAGAGTTGGATATGACTGAGTGACTGAACTGACTGCCAATCCTAATCTCCCAGTTCATCCCACTCTCCCCTTCCCACCTGTTTTAGATGATAGTTTTCATTATACAAAAATAACCCTAGAATGTGTAGCTTGGATGTTGAGCAGATTGGTTTTCTTAAAAATTCTACTGCTTTATAAAACACAAGGAAAGAATATTTTTTCTAAGAGGTACCCAAATATTGCTAACATTCAAGTTGTCTTTTGCAAAGTAAAATTCTTAAGTAAAATTCAAAGTAAAATTCCTTCTCAATCTGAGTTAATTTGTACATTCACAAATGTTATTTTCAGTACAACATGATATTATTTAGAAATAACGAAGACTCTTGAGAGTCCCTTGGACTGCAAGAAAATCCAACCAGTCCATTCTGAAGGAGATCAGCCCTGGGATTTCTTTGGAAGGAATGATGCTAAAGCTGAAACTCCAGTATTTTGGGCACCTCATGCGAAGAGTTGACTCATTGGAGAAGACTCTGATGCTGGGAGGGGACTCACTGGAGAAGACTCTGATGCTGGGAGGGATTGGGGGCAGGAGGAGAAGGGGACGACAGAGGATGAGATGGCTGGATGGCATCACTGACTTGATGGATGCGAGTCTGAGTGACCTCCGGGAGCTGGTGATGGACAGGGAGGCCTGGCGTGTTGCGGTTCATGGGGTTGCAGAGAGTCGGACACGACTGAGCGACTGATCTGATCTGATCTGATCTGAACCATTTCAGTTAAATACACATCTTACAGTCTAAGCTCAGGAACATCTCAGGGACTTTACAAAATGAAATGTGGGAATTATATGGGCACATTCAGTTTTCCTTATACATTTATATTCTATTTTGTCTGGCCAATAATCGCTCTGTCTGAGTCCTCTCTGGCCTCAAATTAATTAGTTTTTCTGTAGTAAATTGGGTACTTATGAGAAGAAATCACCATTTACTGTTTAGTAAGTCTATTAAAGCTATGTAATTAGGGCATTCATTAGTACTTTAATAGCACTTATTTTAAAGTCACAGAGCAAGGCAGGAAGGGATGTACCAGTGACATGAATCAGGTAGTATGCTTGGTTTTTCTTCCCATTTCTTCTGAAGCTAAGTTTATTATCAAACTTGTATACATTTGAAAAAACTGTCCTAGATATGAAAAAAATCAAATGAATACACTGTGTATGCTGTTTCTATAAAAGGATTGCAGACCAGAAGACAAACACAAATTTGGAAAATATACTTGCTTACAGTCATATTTTTCTGTTCCTCTGCTCTTTCTAAACCTGGAGGAAGTGAGCAAGACTTAGTATGAGCAGAGTCCTCTGCTTAGACAGTCTTTATCACAAGCAAAACACCACTTCCTGAGAGAGGGCACCAATGTTCTGAAGGATTGTTGGAAGGCATGACAGCTGTGCACCGTTTCGTTGTACGGGGTGCCTTTTCTTGTGTCTGGCACAGTCTAATAGCCCAAGTCAGTCTGATAGTCCAAGTCCATATTATGCTTTCATAGGTATTTTATTGAGCTGAGTTGTCACCAGCCCAAGTGTACATGTGTCCATGGCAAGCCACATAGAAGAAATGGTTCCCCCAGTGCATTTTGGGATCAGTAACCACATGAACTTCTGGTAGCGTCTGTGAGATCTAGTCCCTGTGGTTGTGTAGCTGGGATCCTTCCGCTATCTCAGGATTCCCTGAAATTTATTTCCGGAGAACATTTATAGCTGCTAAAAGGTAAACAGGTTATATGGCCAAGTAAGTTTGGGAGACAAGAAATTGAGTAGCATTATCAGAATTCTCTACCACAGGGCTTCTCAGAACCTTAAACCTGCCTTGACTGTTCAGGAGGAGTGTGGACTAGACAAAAAGGATGAATTACCCAATGTCAGGAGCATGGATTTGTCAGCATATAAGCCTGGCTGAGTTCTGGCTCCTCCACTGAGTATTTGTTGACCTGAGGCCAGTGAGCAAACTCACTAGATCTGAGTTTTCTCTTTTGTAGGAGGATGGATTTCAACTGGAGCTTAATCGGCTTCCACAGGGGCTCAGCAGTACAGAATCTGCCCACAGTGCAGATGTGGTAAGAGTTGTGGGTTCTATCCCTAGGTCAGGAAGATCCCCTAGAGAAGGGAATAGCAACCCACTCCATATTCTTGCCTGGAAAATCCCATTGACAGAGGAGCCTGGCATGCTACAGTCCATGGGGTCACAAAGAGTTGGACACAACTTAGTAACAAGACAACAACAAACTAGAGCTTAATGGTCTGCTCAATTGTGTGATTTCTTTGGTAATCGATTTTCCAAAACTCCAGCTAAATTAAGGCACATGGAAAGCGAATTCTAGTTTTGCTATTTAGTCTGTCATAATCCATCTTCATCTCATAGATGGCTTTCTAAAAAAATACTACAAAACTAATGACCCTAGTAAAACTTTGTTTTGACTAATATTACAAGTGAAGTAGTTGAAACTGTATGGTTAGCCTTGTTTTTTAAAAAAGATGAATAAGTTATTTTCCCCTCTTTATTCTTGGTGTTGGCATATAGGGACTTCATTTTCTCTATCAGATCAGATCAGACGCTCAGTTGTGTCCGACTCTTTGCAACTGCATGAATCGCAGCATGCCAGGCCTCCCTGTCCATCACCAACTCCCAGAGTTCACCCAGACTCACATCCATTGAGTCAGTGATGCCATCCAGCCATCTCATCCTCTGTCGTCCCCTTCTCCTCCTGCCCTCAATCCCTCCCAGCATCAGAGTCTTTTCCAGTTAGTCAACTCTTCGCATGAGGTGGCCAAAGTACTGGAGTTTCAGCTTTAACATCATTCCTTCCAAAGAAATCCCAGGGCTGATCTCCTTCAGAATGGACTGGTTGGATCTCCTTGCAGTCCAAGGGACTCTCAAGAGTCTTCTCCAACACCACAGTTCAAAAGCATCAATTCTTCAGTGCTCAGCTTCTTCACAGTCCAACTCTCACATCCATACATGACCACAAGAAAAACCATAGCCTTGACCAGACAAACATTTGTTGGCAAAGTAATGTCTTAGCTTTTGAATATGCTATCTAGGTTGGTCATAACTTTCCTTCCAAGGAGTAAGTGTCTTTTAATTTCATGGCTGCAGTCACCATCTGCAGTGATTTTGGAGCCCAGAAAAATAAAGTCTGACACTGTTTCCACTGTTTTCCCATCTATTTCCCATGAAGTGATGGGACCAGATGCCATGATCTTCGTTTTCTGAATGTTGAGCTTTAAGCCAACCTTTTCATTCTCCACTTTCACTTTCATCAGAGGCTTTTTAGTTCCTCTTCACTTTCTCTATAGTCTTCCCTTTTTTTCATTGGAATGGTGAAAGTAGAAGAATGCTACATATTTTCTTCTAGTTTAACCAAGAAAATAAATTTCATTTGAAAATTCTCATTTATTTTTTAAAAGTCTATAATCTGAACAGATAAATGCTGTGTCTTCAAGTGTATTTCTACAAATGCTTATCTCTTAACTGTTGCCCTCATGAATCTATACTCAGCTTCTGTCTTGTGGATGATCATCATTCTGTGAATGAATAAGCTTGGCAAATAGAGAAAGGCCCATTTGTATAAGGAAAGCATTCCTATGTTTCTCCTTTACTCACATTTCCAAACTCCTAACACTTCTAATGCCAGATTTGTGGGTTTTCTACAAATTCAGTAATCAATTCTGTGACACCAACTGAGAATCCTATGATTTAATTCCATTCTGACACAATTTACTTGGAGTTAGTATTTGATTTCTCCAGGCTAAGGCTTCAGTTCTATAAGTCTGTACCCACTTAACACAACAATGGCAGGTTCCAGTTACCTGTCCTGGGAGATACCATGAACTGCAGCCTGCTGGACTCTTCTGTCCATGGGATTTCCCAGGCAAGAATACTGGAGTGGGTTGTCATTTCCTTTTCCAGGGGATCTTCCTGACTCAGCTTCCAACTGGGGTCAAACCCAGGCCTCCTGCATTGCAGGCAGATTTTTTACTGTCTGAACCACCAGGGAAGTCCTTAGTTGTTATAGGGAATTACAAAACCCTGAAAATTTTAAGAAAACTTACTTCACGACTACCATCTACGAATAAGTATTAGTACATTGATATAGTAATATTTCTTTTGTCATCATTTCTGTGTATTATAACATATAGTCATAAACACAATTCTATACCTGGTATCGTTAATATTATAATGTATAAACGTCTTTAGAAATCTCTAAAATCTATAAGCTTAATATTTAAATGGCTACTAAAATTAACCAAATTTTACTAACATTTTCCATACTCACATAGTTTTATTCATTCTTCAGATAGAATCATGTGATTTTAGTCTTTAAACTACCTACAATGAATTAAAAATAACCAACTATTTCCTATTTCCTAAAATCTGTGCCTTAGAGATTATATTGTATTTGGGATTTCCTTCATTATTAAGTAAAATAATGCTTAGACTGCACCTCCTAGTAGTATATAGTGAATTAAGCTTATCTGTAGGTTATCTCAGGCTTTCCAGGTGGCACTAGTGGTAAAGAACACACCTGCCAATGCAGGAGATGCAGGAGACATGGGTTTGATCCCTGGGCAGGGAATATCCCCTGGAGAAGGGCATGGCAATCCACTCCAGTGTTCTTGCCTTGAGAATCCCATGGACAGAGGAGCCTGGTGGACTAGAATCCATAGGGTCTCAAGGAGTCAGACTGAAGTGACTTGGCACGCACACACATAGGTTATCTAGGTAGAGCAATGTAAATTAAAAATTTTTTTTAAACAGAATTTCAGTGTTCCATGCATTTTAGATGCAGTTTGGCCACTAGATCATAAGACAACATCTGGAAAATAATTTTTAATCTAGTTCAGTGGCTCCCTGGAAAGACTAGAGAATTTATGTACCATGGGAAAAATAATAAAATTTGCTGAATATATATAAGGTCATACTTCTATTGAAAGTGTAATAATTTTCCACTTTGGGCAGTATAACCCAAATTTTTGCCAGAGCCCTGTGTAATCCATTCTTACCTTGCTGTAGCTTTCAAATTTCACACTGAAATAAATTTCTCAGGAAAAAAAAAGACCCAGTTTATAAACCACAGCTCTACTTCTTAAATTCTCTTAATTCTCCCACAGCTGGAATTGTTCACTCTCGGCTGTCTATCCAAACTCTCCCCAACACTCATCCTGAGCTTTCCAGTTCTCTATTTTAGAGATCACACGGGCCTCTCTGCTTCTTTCAGTTTTTCCCTATCTTCATCCAGTAAGCAAGAATCTTTCTCTCCAGAAGCCCAAGGAGAAGGAAGAGAAGGATATTTGAGGATGGTTGGTTCTGTTATGTAGTTGTGTGTCTGTGTGTGTCTCTGTTATGTGGCTAGTGACTCATGGATAATTGGAGAGATCCTTACTTTATTCAGATTAACAAATGTAATAGGACACCATTAAAAATTAATGTCTGTCTGCTAACACATTCAGTTCAGTTCAGTTGCTCGGTCCTGTCCAAGTCTTTGCGACCCCATGGACTGAAGCATGACAGGCCACCCTGTCCATAACTAACTCCCTGAGTTTACTCAGACTCATGTCTATTGAGTCAGTGATGCCATCCAACCATCTCATCCTCTGCCGTCCCCTTCTCCTCCTGCCTTCAATCTTTCCCAGCATCAGGGTCTTTTCAAATGAATCAGCTCTTCGCATCAGGTGGCCAAAGTTTTGGAGTTTTACCTTCAACATCAGTCCTTCCAATGAATATTCAGATCTGATTTCCTTTAGAATTGACTGGTTTGATCTCCTTGCGGTCCTAGGGACTCACAACAGTCTTCTCCAAACCACATTTCAAAAGCATCAATTCTTCAGTGCTCAGCTTTCTTTATAGTCCAACTCTCACATCCATACATAACTACTGGAAAAACCATAGCCTTGACTAGATGGACCTTTGTTGGAAAAGTAATGTCTCTGCTTTTTAACATGCTGTCTAGGCTGGTCATAACTTTCCTGCCAAGGAGGAAGCATCTTTTAATTCCATGGCTGCAGTCACCATCTGCAGTGATTTTGGAACCCCCCAAAATAAAGTCTGCCACTGTTTCTACTGTTTCACCATCTATTTGCCATGAATTGATGGGACTGGATGACATGATCTTAGTTTTCTGAATGTTGAGCTTTAAACCAACATTTTTGCTCTCCTCTTTCACTTTCACCAAGAGGCTCTTTAGTTCCTCTTCACTTTCGGCCATAAAGGTGGTGTCATCTGCATATTTGAGGTTATTGATATTTCTCCCAGCAATCTTGATTCCAGCTTGTGCTTCATCCAGCCCAGTGTTTCTCATGATGCATACTCCTTTTTTAATTTGGAACCAGTCTGTTGTTTCATGTTCAGTTCTAACTGTTGCTTCCTGACCTGCATACAGATTTCTCAAGAGGCAGGTCAGGTGGTCTGGTATTCCCATCTCATTCAGAATTTTCCACAGTTTATTGTGATCTACACAGTCAAAGGCTTTGGCATAGTCAATAAAGCAGACATAGATATATTTCTGGAAGTCTCTTGCTTTTTCGATGATCCAGCAAATGTTGGCAATTTGATCTCTGATTCTTCTGCCTTTTCTATAACCAGCTTGAACATCTGGAAGTTCATGGTTCATGTATTCTTGAAGCCTGGCATGGAGAATTTTGAGCACTACTTAACTAGTGTGTGAGGTGAGTGCAATTGTGCAGTAGTTTGAAAATTCTTTGGCATTGCCTTTCTTTGGAATTGGAATGAAAACCGACTTTTTCCAGTCCTGTGGCCACTGCTGAGTTTTCCAAATTTGCTGGCATCTTGAGTGCAGCACTTTCAGGATTCATCATCTTTCAGGATTTGGAATAGCTCCACTGGAATTCCATCACCTCCAGTAGCTTTGTTCGTAGTGATGCTTTCTAAGGCCCACTTGACTTCACATTTCAGGATGTCTGGCTCTAGGTCAGTGATCACACCATCATGATTATCTGCATCATGATTATCTTTCTTTGTACAGTGCTTCTGTGTATTCTTGGCACCTCTTAAAATCTTCTGCTTCTGTTAGGTCCCTACCATTTCTGTCCTTTATCGAGCCCATCTTTGCATGAAATGTTCCCTTGGTATCTCTAATTTTCTTGAAGAGATCTCTAGTCTTTCCCATTCTATTGTTTTCTTCTCTTTCTTTGCACTGATCACTGAGGGTTTCTCATCTCTCCTTGCTATTCTTTGGAACTCTACATTCAAATGGGTATATCTTTTCTTTTCTCCTTTGCTTTTCACTTCTCTTCTTTTCACAGCTATTTGTAAGGCCTCCCCAGACAGCCATTTTGCTTTTTTGCATTTCTTTGCCATGGGGATGGTCTTGATCCCTGTCTCCTGTACAATGTCATGAACCTCATTCCATAGTTCATCAGGCACTCTGTCTATCAGATCTAGGCCCTTAAATCTATTTCTCACTTCCACTGTAGAATCATAAGGGATTTGATTTAGGTCATACCTGAATGGTCTAGTGGTTTTCCCTACTTTCTTCAATTTCAGTCTGAATTTGGCAATAAGGAGTTCATGATCTGAGCCATAGTCAGCTCCCGGTCTTATTTTTGCTGACTGTATAGAGCTTCTCTATCTTTGGCTGCAAAGAATATAATCAATCTGCTTTCAGTATTGACCATCTGGTGATGTCCATGTGTAGAATCTTCTCTTGTGTTGTTGGAAGAGGGTGTTTGCTATGACCAGTGGGTTCTCTTGGCAAAACTCTATTAGCCTTTGTCCTGCTTCATTCTGTACCCCAAGGCCAAATTTGTCTGTTACTCCAGGTGTTTCTTGACTTCCTACTTTTGCATTCCAGTCCCCTATAATGAAAAGGACATCTTTTTTGGGTGTTAATTCTAGAAGGTCTTGTAGGTCTTCATAGAACCGTTCAGCTTCAGCTTCTTCAGTGTTACTGGTTGGGGCATAGACTTGGATTACTGTGATGTTGAATGGTTTGCCTTGGAAATGAACAGAGATCATTCTTTCATTTTTGAGACTGCATCCAAGTATTGCATTTCAGATTCTTTTGTTGACTATGATGGCTACTCCACTTCTTCTAAGGGATTGTTGCCCACAGTAGTAGATATAATGGTCATCTGAGTTTAATTCACCCATTCCAGTCCATTTCAGTTTGCTGATTCCTAAAATGTTAATGTTCACTCTTGCCATCTCCTGTTTGACCACTTCCAATTTGCCTTGATTCATGGCATTCCAGGTTGCTATATAATATTGCTCTTTAAAGCGTTGGACCTTGATTCCATCACCAGTCACATCCATGACTGGGTGTTGTTTTTGCTTTGGCTCCATCTCTTCATTCTTTCTGGAGTTATTTCTCCATTGATCTCCAGTAGCATTTTGGGCACCTACCAACCTGAGGAGTTCATCTTTCAATGTCCTATCTTTTTGCCTTTTCATACTATTCATGGGTTCTCAAGGCAAGAATATTGAAGTGGTTTGCCATTTCCTTCTCCAGTGGACCACATTTTGTCAGAACTCTCCACCATGACCCGTCCATCTTGGGTGGCCCTACACGGCATGGCTCATAGTTTCATTGAGTTAGACAAGGCTGTGGTCCATGTGATTAGATTGGTTAGTTTTCTGTAGATTGTGGTTTTCAGTCTGTCTGCCCTCTGATGGAGAAGGATAAGAGGCTTATGGAATCTTCCTGTTGGGTGAGAATGGCTGAGGGGGAAACTGGGTTTTGTTCTGATGGGCGGGGCCATGCTCAGTAAATCTTTAATTCAATTTTCTGTTGATGGGTGGAGCTGTGTTCCCTCCCTGCTATTTACCTGGGGCCAAACTATGGGCTAAAAGACTAAAGACTAAGGACTAAGACTAGTCCAAACTAAAGACTAAGGATCTCTTCAAGAAAATCAGAGATACCAAAGGAACATTTCATGCAAAAATGGGCTCAATAAAGGACAGAAATGGTATGGACCTAACAGAAGCAGAAGATATTAAGAAGAGGTGGCAAGAATACACAGAAGAACTGTACAAAAAAGAACTTCACGACCCAGATAATCATGATGGTGTGATCACTGACCTAGAGCCAGACATCCTGGAATGTGAAGTCAAGTGGGCCTTAGAAAGCATCACTATGAACAAAGCTAGTGCAGGTGATGGAATTGCAGAGGAGCTATTCCAAATCCTGAAAGATGATGCTGTGAAAGTGCTGCACTCAATATGCCAGCAAATTTGGAAAACTCAGCAGTGGCCACAAGATTGGAAAAGGTCAGTTTTCATCCCAATCCCAAAGAAAGGCAATGCCAAAGAGTGCTCAAGATCAGATCAGATCAGATCAGTCGCTCAGTCGTGTCCGACTCTTTGCGACCCCATGAACCGCAGCACGCCAGGCCTCCCTGTCCATCACCAGCTCCCGGAGGTCACTCAGACTCGCATCCATCGAGTCAGTGATGCCATCCAGCCATCTCATCCTCTGTCGTCCCCTTCTCCTCCTGCCCTCAATCCCTCCCAGCATCAGAGTCTTCTCCAATGAGTCAACTCTTCGCATGAGGTGCCCAAAATACTGGAGTTTCAGCTTTAGCATCATTCCTTCTAAAGAAATTCCAGGATTGATCTCCTTCAGAATGGACTGGTTGGATCTTCTCGCAGTCCAAGGGACTCTCAAGAGTCTTCTCCAACACCACAGTTCAAAAGCATCAATTCTTCGGCGCTCAGCCTTCTTCACAGTCCAGCTCTCACATCCATACATGACCACAGGAAAGACCATAGCCTTGACTAGGTCAACCTTTGTTGGCAAAGTGATGTCTCTGCTTTTGAATATGCTATCTAGGTTGGTCATAACTTTCCTTCCAAGGAGTAAGCGTCTTTTCATTTCATGGCTGCACTCACCATCTGCAGTGATTTTGGAGCCCAGAAAAACAAAGTCTGACACTGTTTCCACTGTTTCCCCATCTATTTCCCATGTAGTGATGGGACCAGATGCCATGATCTTCGTTTTCTGAATGTTGAGCTTTAAGCCAACCTTTTCACTCTCCACTTTCACTCTCATCAAGAGGCTTTTTAGCCCCTCTTCACTTTCTGCCATAAGAGTCGTGTCATCTGCATATCTGAGGTTATTGATATTTCTCCCGGCAATCTTGATTCCAACTTGTGTTTCTTCCAGTCCAGCATTTCTCACGATGTACTCTGCATATAAGTTAAATAAACATGGTGACAATATGCAGCCTTGACGGACTCCTTTTCCTATTTGGAACCAGTCTGTTGTTCCATGACCAGTTCTAACTGTTGCTTCCTGACCTGCATACAGATTTCTTAAGAGGCAGATCAGGTGGTCTGGTATTCCCATCTCTTTCAGAATTTTCCACAGTTTATTGTGATCCACACAGTCAAAGGCTTTGGCATAGTCAATAAAGCAGAAATAGATGTTTTTCTGGAATTCTCTTGCTTTTTCCATGATCCAGCGGATGTTGGCAATTTGATCTCTGGTTCCTCTGCCTTTTCTAAAACCAGCTTGAACATCAGGAAGTTCACGGTTCACATATTGCTGAAGCCTGGCTTGGAGAATTTTGAGCATTACTTTACTAGCGTGTGAGATGAGTGCAATTGTTCGGTAGTTTGAGCACTCCTTGGCATTGCCTTTCTTTGGGATTGGGATGAAAACTGACCTTTTCCAATCTTGTGGCCACTGCTGAGTTTTCCAAATTTGCTGGCATATTGAGTGTAGTACTTTCACAGCATCATCATTCAGGACTTGGAATAGCTCCACTGGAATTCCATCACCTCCACTAGCTTTGTTCCTAGTGATGCTTTCTAAGGCCCATTTGACTTCACATTCCAAGATGTCTGGCTCTAGGTCAGTGATCACATCATCATGATTATCTGGGTCTTGAAGCTCTTTTTTGTACAGTTCTTCTGTGTATTCTTGCCACCTCTTCTTAATATCTTCTGCTTCTGTTAGGTCCACACCATCTCTGTCCTTTATTGTGCCCATCTTTGCATGAAATGTTCCTTTGGTATCTCTGATTTTCTTGAAGAGATCCCTAGTCTTTCCCATTCTGTTGTTTTCCTCTATTTCTTTGCATTGATCACTGAAGAAGGCTTTCTTATCTCTTCTTGCTATTCTTTGGAACTCTGCATTCAGATGTTTATATCTTTCCTTTTCTCCTTTGCTTTTCGCTTCTCTTCTTTTCACAGCTATTTGTAAGGCCTCCCCAGACAGCCATTTTGCTTTTTTGCATTTCTTTGCCATGGGGATGGTCTTGATCCCTGTCTCCTGTACAATGTCACGAACCTCATTCCATAGTTCATCAGGCACTCTATCTATCAGATCTAGGCCCTTAAATCTCTTTCTCACTTCCACTGTATAATCATAAGGGATTTGATTTAGGTCATACCTGAATGGTCTAGTAGTTTTCTCTACTTTCTTCAATTTCAGTCTGAATTTGGCAATAAGGAGTTGATGGTCCGAGCCACAGTCAGCTCCTGGTCTTGTTTTTGCTGATTGTATAGAGCTTCTCCATCTTTGGCTGCAAAGAATATAATCAATCTGCTTTCAGTATTGACCATCTGGTGATGTCCATGTATAGAGTCTTCTCTTGTGTTGTTGGAAGAGGGTATTTGCTATGACCAGTGCGTTCTCTTGGCAAAACTCTATTAGCCTTTGCCCTGCTTCATTCCGTATTCCAAGGCCAAATTTGCCTGTTACTCCAGGTGTTTCTTGACTTCCTACTTTTGCATTCCAGTCCCCTATAATGAAAAGGACATATTTTTTGGGTGTTAGTTCTAAAAGGTCTTGTAGGTCTTCATAGAGCCTTTCAACTTCAGCTTCTTCAGCGTTACTGGTTGGGGCATAGACTTGGATTACTGTGACATTGAATGGTTTGCCTTGGAAACGAACAGAGATCATTCTATCGTTTTTCAGATTGCATCCAAGTACTGCATTTCGGAGTCTTTTGTTGACCATGATGGCCACTCCATTTCTTCTGAGGGATTCCTGCCCACAGTAGTAGATATAATGGTCATCCAAGTTAAATTCACCCATTCCAGTCCATTTTAGTTCGCTAATTCCTAGAATGTCAACATTCACTCTTGCCATCTCTTGTTTGACCACTTCCAATTTGCCTTGATTTTTGGACCTGACATTCCAGGTTCCTATGCAATACTGCTCTTTACAGCATCGTACTTTGCTTCTATCACCAGACACATCCACAGCTGGGTATTCTTTTTGTTTTGGTTCCATCCTTTCATTCTTTCTGGAGTTATTTCTCCACTGATTTCCAGTAGCATATTGGGCCCCTACTGACCTGGGGAGTTTCTCTTTCAGTATCCTATCATTTTGTCTTTTCATACTGTTCATGGGGTTCTCAAGGCAAGAATACTGAAGTGGTTTGCCATTCCCTTCTCCAGCGGACCACACCCTGTCATATCTCTCCACCATGACCCGCCCATCCCAGGTTGCCCCTCCGGTATGGCTTTATCTCACTGAGTTAGACAAGGGTGTGGTCCTTGTGTGATTAGATTGACTAGTTACCTGTGAGAATGGTTTTAGTGTATTTGCCCTCTGATGCCCTCTTTCAAGACCTACTGTCTTACTTGGGTTTCTCTTACCTTGGGCGTGGGGTATCTCATCCCGGCTGCTCCTGGCTGCTCCCGGCCAGCGAAGCACAGCCATCGCACCTTACCTTGGACGAGGGGTCTCTCCTCACCGCCGCCCTTCCTGACCTCGGTCGTGGGGTAGCTCTTCTCGGCCGTGCTTAGTGCGTTGGCCCTCCCGCCGTCCTTCCTCGTCGGGGTAGCTCCTCTCGCCGCGCTCTTAGTGCGCGCGCAGCCGGCGGGGCGCTCTTAGTGCGCGACGCAGCCGGCGGGGCGCTCTTAGTGCGCGACGCAGCCGGCGGGGCGCTCTTAGTGCGCGACGCAGCCGGCGGGGCGCTCTTAGTGCGCGACGCAGCCGGCGGGGCGCTCTTAGTGCGCGACGCAGCCGGCGGGGCGCTCTTAGTGCGCGACGCAGCCGGCGGGGCGCTCTTAGTGCGCGACGCAGCCGGCAGGGGCGCGGGCGCGACGGCGAGGTCGCTCTTAAATGGCGCGCGCAGCCGGCCGCGGGCAGGCGAGGTCGCTCTTAAAAGAGTGCTCAAACTACCGCACAATTGCACTCATCTCACACGCTAGTAAAGTAATGCTCAAAATTCTCCAAGCCAGGCTTCAGCAATATGTGAACCGTGAACTTCCTGATGTTCAAGCTGGTTTTAGAAAAGGCAGAGGAACCAGAGATCAAATTGCCAACATCCGCTGGATCATGGAAAAAGCAAGAGAGTTCCAGAAAAACATCTATTTCTGCTTTACTGACTATGCCAAAGCCTTTGACTATGTAGATCACAATAAACTGTGGAAAATTCTGAAAGAGATAGGAATACCAGACCACCTGATCTGCCTCTTGAGAAATCTGTATGCAGGTCAGGAAGCAACAGTTAGAACTGGACATGGGACAACAGACTGGTTTTCAAAAAAAAAAAAAAAAGAAAAAGGAGTGGATTTTTTATCACTTTTTTTTTAATATAAAAAGAAGAAAAAAAAAGAAAAAATGGGGGGGGAAAAAAAAAAAAAAGGAAAAAAAAAAGGGGGGAGAAAAAAAAAAAAAATCAAATAAGCAAAAGACACCACCCTTATAGCAGAAAGAGAAGAGGGGGTAAAAAGCCTCTTGATGAGAGTGAAAGTGGAGAGTGAAAAGGTTGGCTTAAAGCTCAACATTCAGAAAACGAAGATCATGGCATCTGGTCCCATCACTACATGGAAAAAAAAAAACGGAGGAAAAAGAAGGAGAAACAGAGGAAACAGAGTCAAGACTATGGTCTTTCCTGGGGTCCAAAACTGAAAGAGATGGTGACCCCAAAAAAAAAAAAAACAACCCTGGAAAGAAAAATAAGAACAAAAAGATAAAAAATACAAAAAAAGAGAAAATAAATTGCCAAAAAAGGTTAGCCTAGTCAAGGCTATGGTCTTTCCTGTGGTCATGTACGGATGTGAGAGCTGGACTGTGAAGAAGGCTGAGCGCCGAAGAATTGATGCTTTTGAACTGTGGTGTTGGAGAAGACTCTTGAGAGTCCCTTGGACTGCAAGAAGATCCAGCCAGTCCATTCTGAAGGAGATCAGCCCTGGGATTTCTTTAGAAGGAATGATGCTAAAGCTGAAACTCCAGTATTTTGGCCACCTCATGCGAAGAGTTGACTCATTGAAGACTCTGATGCTGGGAGGGATTGGGGGCAGGAGGAGAAGGGGACGCCAGAGGATGAGATGGCTGGATGGCATCACTGACTCGATGGATGTGAATCTGAGTGACCTCTGGGAGCTGGTGATGGACAGGGAAGCCTGGCGTGCTGCAGTTCATGGGGTCGCAAAGAGTCGGACATGACTGAGCGACTGATCTGATCTGATCTAAACTATGGGCTTCCTTGGTGGCTCATGGTAAAGCGTCTGTCTGCAGTGTGGGAGACCTGGGTTCAATCCCTGGGTTGGGAAGATCCCCTGGAGAAGGAAATGGCAACCCACTCCAGTACTCTTGCCTGGAAAATTCCATATACTGAGGAGCCTAGTAGGCTACAGTACATGGGGTTGCAAAGAATCGGACACGACTGAGCGACTTCACTTTCACTTTTTAAACCATGGTGGAGGTAATGAAGATAATGGCAACCTCCTTCAAAGGATCCCATGCCTGTACTGCTACACTCACTGCCCCCAACCCTGCAGCAGGCCACCACCAACCCACGCCTCTGCTGGAGACTTCTGGATACTCACAGGCAAGTCTGGGTCAGTCTTCTGTGGGGTCACTGCTCCGTTCTCCTGGGTCCTGGTGCACAAGGTACTGTTTGTGCCCTCCAAGAGTCTTTTCCCCAGTTCTAAGTTCTGGCAGCTCTATGATGGGGTTAATGGCGACCTCCTCCAAGAGGGCTTATGCCATACCCAAGTCTGCTGCACCCAGAGCCCCGGTCCCTGTGGTAGTCCACTGCTGATCCGTACCTCCACAGGAGATGCTCAAACACATTTCTCTCTCAGTCTCTGTGGAGTCCCTGGGTCCGAGTGTGCACAAGGTTTGTTTGAGCCCTCTTAGCGTGTCTGGCGGGAATGGGGTTTGATTCTAAACGCAAAATTGCCCCTCCCGCCATCTTGCTAGGGGTTCTCCTTTGCCCGTGGACGCAGGGTATCTCCTCACAGTCGCTCCAGCACCTACCATCTTACTGGGGTTTCTCTGACCTTGGACGTGGGGTATCTCCACTCGGCAGCTCCAGCGCCACGCAGCTGCTGATTGCCGCTCCGAAGGCATAAAAGTTAGGGATCATGAAGGTGTTTGTTGTTTGTATCTAAGAAGCCAGGTCACCTGTAAATTAGGAAGCTGTGTTTTCTACTCGGGACCCCTGCTTCCCTAATCACCAACTCCCTCACCACCCACTGTGCTGTCTTAAATAATTAATATTCATAGGCACCAAAAGTAAAATCTGTAAATACAGTCTTTTTGTAACCTAGACCACAGAAAGAGAAGAGATTCATGATCTGTAAATGCAGCTTTATTAAAGAGTGAAAGTGAAAGTTGCTCAGTCCTGTCAGACTCTACTGGAGTGGGTAGCCTTTCCCTTCTCCAGGGGATCTTCCCAACCCAGGGATCGAACCCATGTCTCCCGCATTGCAGGCAGATTCTTTACTAGCTGAGCCACAAGGGAAGCAGCTTTATTAAATGCGTTGTGAAACATCTCATGTTTCTAGTTCATCCTGTCTCTACAGAGGGCTGTCTCTGCCACTCCTCAAACAGTTGGCCCTTGTAGCAGATGACCACTGAACAGCTGTGAGAGAACACTGAAAAAGATGCTCTGATCTGTGAACAATTACACTGTGAAAAAGTACCATGTGAAAATAAGAAAAAAATCATAGTTAAACTCACCTTAGAGCATCTCCCTGGAATGAAAAGCTTCTGATAGAACAACAAGCACATTAGCAAGATTAACACTGTTGATAAGTAACCATATCAATGCACTTCATATGCATTATCTCATTTAATTGTTGTGATATTTCTATGAAGTAAAGTATAATTTTATCTTTATTTTACAGAAGAAAAAAATAAAATTGCACATCTAGTAAGTGATGAAGTTTGGGGCTCAAATGCTACATGTTCTGACTGCAGAATTTTTCCTGTCAATTTTTTGACAATCTACTGTAAACCTCCGTGGGTCAGCTGGCAGTCTTCGCAGGTTTATTTATATTACATTATCTTCAAGTCTCAGCAAATCTTGCAGTGCGGGGTTTCTTGTTCAAGTTGAGAATGCTTCTTATATTGGTTTACTGAGGTAAGCAATTTAGGAATGAGCCATAGAATGGGCTTCCCAGGTGGCATTAGGGGTAAAGTACCCATCTGCCAATGGAGGAGACATAAGAACTGTGGGTTCAATCCTTGGGTCGAGAAGATCCCTGGAGGATGGCATAACAACCCACTCCAGTATTCTTGCCTAGAGAATCCCATGGACAAAGGAGCCTGGCGGGCTGTGGTCCATGGTGTCTCAAAGACATGGACAGGATAACTGAACGACTTAGCACTCATGCCTGCAAGGCAGGGATGAACCCACGTGGTGCCTTTAAAACAAAGGATATTTAAAGATTGGAGGGTGGGGTCAAGTTGTGGGGGGCTGAATAAGGAAAGAAGGGAGAGAGATTAATTTTTCTGGTCTCTGACCTTAGTGTTCAAAAGTTATGGGAAGAGGACCTTAAAGCCAGAGAGGGACTGTGAACTCCTCTTGACTTCTTACTGGATTCCTATATCTGAACTAACTTACAACCCTTAGGGATTGTTTTTTTCCTTGTAGCTACACAATTAATTAAAGAAATATCCATCTCTGTTCTAATGGATTTCCCTTAAACGTTAAGAAAATCCCTGGGTAGGAATCTGTATCCCCCAAGTGCCATCCCCACTCGAAAGCCCACATGGTGGTCCACTTTGGGGATTTGGGGGGAAGGACAAGAAGAGGAACTATCTTCATGTTCTTCAGTTCTGCTCCTCATCTCTTTCCCTAGTTTCCCCCTCTGGCTCTGACTTGAAAAGATGGTCATTGTAGGAAGGAATCAGAGTTCCAGTGTTTTGTTCTAATGAGTTTATGGAAACTTAAGTTTATTCAGAAACATTCTGAATACATAGATTCAAGATGGGCCATAAATCAAATTTATCTGTCATGATTCCAGATTTTGTGCATATAACTGAAAAGAAACTTGTCTGACTTGATCGAATCTGGATCTATTTAGAGATTTCTAGGGACATGAATGTGTGAGGTAGTAAATAAATTTTGCTTTACTTCAAGAACAATGTGGAAAAAGAAGGGACCAATTAGATCAGATGTGGGATTTCTGAGATTAGACCTGTTCTTAGCATTGTGCTGTTAGCTGATTGGCTGGATGACTTGTTGAGTGGATGGAAGAAATGGCAATATTTTGCCTCACTGGTGTTTTACTAGGTAATTAAGCAGCATTGTCAGAAAATATCGGGGAAAATAAAATAAAATAAAATAAAATATTGGGTCATTTTCCCTCAACAGAATGATCTAAACTTTCTACAAAATGGACTTCCTTTTTATTGGGAGAATGCAGGATGGAAAATGACTGATTGTGGCTGTAACTTCTGTGTTAATATCATTAAATGAAAGTCATTTGAAAATACTGTGTTGATGTGTTCGATTCTTTGATACCTAGTTTGTCTTCAAATCATCTTTGGGGGAATTTATTTTGTTAGATTAATACATGCATTATGCAATGTAGAATTAATGTCTATAAAATTGAAATTGGAAAACAGTACCTCACTTCATATTAATAATCTCATTGTCAGAACTTTGAATAGGAGGAATCATTACCCACAAGGTTTGATTTAAAAAGCGATGACTAATCTCAGGTGTTTTTTTTAACATCTGAAATTGGAATCATTTAATTCAACTTGCATTTAGGGAATATGTAATGTGTGCACTGTACTCGGAGAGAGAGACACAGAAAATACTTACATCTCAGTTTGGTGAATTCCATAATAAGATGTGTTTTAAGATTTATTTGTGCAAAAGTAAGGACAGAATTACTTGAGCCTGGGAGGGCAGGCAGAAAAGCAGTTGAATGGAAAAACCGTGAAGAGTCAGAAAAGGAGCAACAGAGACAGTTTGGGGCAGTGGGAGGAAGACATGTGAAAGCATGAAGATAGACTGTTGGGCAGGCCTTGATATTTCTTGATGAGCAATTCCTCAAAACACGCTACATGTGAAATGTGAAAGTGAAGTCTCTCGGTCGTGTCCAACTCTTTGCGACCCCATGGCCTGTAGCCCACCAGGCTCCTCCATCCATGGAATTTTCCAGGCAAGAATACTGGAGTGAGTTGCCATTTCCTTCTCCAGGGGATCTTCCTGACCCAGGGATCGAACCTGGGGCTCCTGCCTTGCAGGCAGACGCTTTACTGTCTGAGCCACCAGGGAGCTGACTCTACATGTGAAGTGTAGAGGTAACTAATTCTGCTTCTTCAACATTGTGATGCTGAGGAAGAAGGTAACTTGAGACACATGTATCACACATGTATCCCACATGTTTCCTTTAAGAAGACAATCACTGCTCAGTGGTGGACTTACTGGGGCTTCCCTGGTGGCTCAGATGGTAAAGAATCTGCCTGCAATGCAGGAGACCCTGGTTTGATCCTTGGGTAGGGAAGATCCCCTGGAGAAGGGAATGGCAACCCACTCCAGTATTCTTGCCTGGAGAATCCCCATAAACAGAGGAGCCTGGTGGGCTCGTCTTTACTGTGAAGCCCGTGTTTCAGAGTTCCTTATTTGCATGAGATCTCCCCCAAATTGTGGAGAAGGCAATGGCACCCCAGTCCAGTACTCTTGCCTGGAAAATCCCACGAACAGAGGAGCCCGGTAGGCTGCAGTCCATGGGGTCGCTAAGAGTCAGACATGACCGAGAGACTTCACTTCCACTTTTCACTTTGATGCATTGGAGAAAGAAATGGCAACCCACTCCAGTGTTCTTGCCTGGAGAATCCCAGGGACCGGGGGAGCCTGGTGGGCTGCTGTCTCTGGGGTCGCATAGAGTTGGACACGACTGAAGCGACTTTGCATAAGCAGCAGCCCCCAAAATTGTGTACTTAATTTTGTATTAGTGATTTCATATTATTTCTTTTGAAGGGGAATCCCATGTTATCAGATCAGATCAGATCAGTCGCTCAGTCGTGTCCGACTCTTTGCGACCCCATGAACGGCAGCACGCCAGGCCTCCCTGTCCATCACCAGCTCCCGGAGGTCACTCAGACTCGCATCCATCGAGTCAGTGATGCCATCCAGCCATCTCATCCTCTGTCGTCCCCTTCTCCTCCTGCCCTCAATCCCTCCCAGCATCAGAGTCTTCTCCAATGAGTCAACTCTTCGCATGAGGTGGCCAAAATACTGGAGTTTCAGCTTTATCATCATTCCTTCCAAAGAAATTCCAGGATTGATCTCCTTCAGAATGGACTGGTTGGATCTTCTTGCAGTCCAAGGGACTCTCATGTTATAGAAACTCCAAATCGCACAAAACTGATAGGTCCCTAGCTACCATTTATTGAATAGTGTATCCATCAGGGTCCAATCAGGAGACGCAAACCACAAGTAATTTGAATAGGGACCACGTAATACACATTTGGGGCTTCCCAGGTGACTCAGTGAGTAAAGAATCTGCCTGCAACACCGGAGACACAGGCAGACACCAGTTCGATCCCCGGGTACGGAAGATCCCCTGGAAGAGAGCATGGCAAACCACTCCAGTATTCTTACCTAGAGAACCCCAAGGACAGAGGAACCTGGCGGGCTACGGTCCATGGGATCACAAAGAGTCAGACGCGACTGAAGGGACTGAGTATGCATGCTTGCAATATAGACGTTTATTAACTGGAACAGGGAATTAGAGTAATGGGAATTGACTAGTAAAGGGTAAAAAGAACTGTTGAGAATAAAAGAAGGGCAGATACAGGGGGCACCCACTGAAGGCTAAGGGAGAGCACCAGGAAAGGAACAAATCTGGAAAAGCCTGTTGCAGCCATTGCCCCCTCATCTCAGAACTGAAATCCAACTTCATTGGAGAAGGCATGGCTGAGGCTTCCTGGGAGAGCTCTCTGCAAAGCTCCCTGAGGGGGTCCCAGGGAAGGCTCTTATGGGAAAGTGCCAAGCCAGTGGCCCTCCCATGCATGGGAGGTGCCATGTGCTGGTGGCCAGCTAGCCCTGCAGAAGCGGGGCCTGTGAAAGCTTCGTCTGCTGCAGGGGCAGACCCAGAGGGGTACCAGCAATGGGGAGGCAGAGCTCCTTCCTACCCTAGTGTCCTCCCAGCACCCTCTGTGACAAAGTTAAAATTTTATCATCATGCAAGCTGCAGAGGTAGAATATAAGGTCCAGTTTGATTATTGCAAAGCAAAGAATACAGGGTACATTTAAATCTCGAAAGCAATCCACTGATAACTGGCACCTTTCTGCCTGTATTAACAAGGTGGCTCCGGGCTTCCCTGGTGGCTCAGAAGGTAAAGAGTCCGCCTGCCATGCAGGAGACCTGGGTTTGATCCCTAAGTCGAGAAGATGCCCTGGAGAAGGGGATGGCAACCCACTCCAGTATTCTTGCCTGGGAAATCCCATGGACAGCGGAGCCTGGAAGACTACGTGGGATCACAGAGAGTCAGACGTGAATGAGCGACTTAACAGATACCTGAACTCGTTCACTTTCGACAAGATCTTGTATGTCCCACATATGTTTTACTGGCATGCGGCACTGCTTGTGTCTTAGTCTGGGCTGCTGTAACAGAAATATCACAGACAGAGTGGAATATAAACAGCATTTACTTCTCACAGTTCTGGAGGCTGGGAAGTCCAAGATCAAAGCGTTGGCAGATTCAGTGTCTGGTGAGAACCCACCTCCAGGTTCATAAGATGAGCTGTACTATGTCCTTAAATGGCAGGAGGGGAAAGGAGCTTTATGGTCGCTCTTTTAAAAAACTTTTTCAAATTAATCATTTTAATTAATTTGGCTGAATTTGTGGAAACTTAGTTCCCTGACCAGGGATTGAACTGATGCCTCAGCAGTGAAAGCCCAGAGTTCTAACCACTGGACTATCAGGGAATTCCCTGGGGTCTCTTTTATAAGGTAGTGATCTTATTTCTAGTCAACTCTAAAGGAAATCAATCCTGAATATTCACTGGAAGGAGTGAGGCAGAAGCTCCAATATTTTGGCCATTTGATGCAAAGAGCTGACTCATTGGAAAAGACCCTAATGCTGGGTAAGATTGAAGGGAAAAGAAGAAGAGGGCGGCAGAGGATGAGATGGTTTAGATAGCATTATTGACTCAGTGGACATGAATCTGAGCAAACTTCCGGAGTTGGTGAAGGACAGGGAAGCTTGGCGTGCTACAGTCCGTGGGGTCACAAAGAGTCAGACACAACTCAGCGAGTGAACAGCAATGACAGTCTTATTTCTGAGAGCTGCGCCTATGACCTCATCACATCCCCAAGACTCCATGTCCAAATACCATCACATGAGGGATTAGGTTGCAATCTTGGAATTTTGGTGGGGACACATTCAATCTGTAGTATGTTGTGAACCTAAGCTTTTTGACTCACAACAAAGCAGGGGTGAGGAAAACCACCAAAAACAATGTGGCATTTCCCAGAAGGTTTTGAGAGAGGTCACCTGGAAGAGACTAACAGTTTAGTTCAGTCACTCAGTCGTGTCCCATTCTTTGTGACCCCGTGAATCGCAGCATGCCAGGCCTCCCTGTCCATCACCAACTCCCAGAGTTCACCCAAACTCATGTCCATCGAGTCGATGATGCCATCTAGCCATCTCATCATCTGTCATCCCCTTATATACAGATGACACCACCCTTATGGCAGAAAGTGAAGAGGAACTAAAAAGCCTCTTGATGAAAGTGAAAGAGGAGAGTGAAAAAGTTGGCTTAAAGCTCAACATTCAGAAAACGAAGATCATGGCATCTGGTCCCATCACTTCATGGGAAATAGACGGGGAAACAGTGGAAACAGTATCAGACTTTATTTTGGGGGGCTCCAAAATCACTGCAGATGGTGATTGCAGCCATGAAATTAAAAGACTCTTACTCCTTGGAAGGAAAGTTATGACCAAACTAGATAGCATATTGAAAAACAGAGATATTACCTTGCCAACAAAGGTCCGTCTAGTCAATACTATGGTTTTTCCAGAGGTCATGTACGGATGTGAGAGTTGGACTGTGAAGAAGGCTGAGTGCTGAAGAATTGATGCTTTTGAACTGTGTTGGAGAAGACTCTTGAGAGTTCCTTGGACTGCAAAGAGATCCAACCAGTCCATCCTAAAGGAGATCAGTCCTGGGTGTTCATTGGAAAGACTGATGCTGAAGCTAAAACTCCAATACTTTGGCCACCTCATGCGAAGAGTTGACTCACTGGAAAAGACAAGGGCCCCCAAAAGGTCTTAACAGTCATTTTGGCCTCTGAGCCTTCTCATCAGCAGTCATTCTTTATCTCAGCAACAGAGATTTGTACTTGTCTTGAAATCTGGAAAACCCAAGACATATGTGAGGAGTGTAGCTGTTAAGAATTTAATTAAAACGTTCCTTTTCTGTTGAGTTTAGCCTTTAAACTGTAACTCTCGAACTACTTATGTTACTGTCTGTGAGCCCCTCTGGAGGGTTTAGACATCCATTGGCCTGAGGATCTGGGGCTTTTTTTCCCCTTAAGAATATGTGGCTGAGGCATGAATTGGAAAATATGATCTTGAAACAGATTTGCATCTAGGTTTAAAAAATTAATTAGTTTGAAAGTTTAGAGTATATAGGGAATTTTTCTATCATAGATTGGTATTGAATATATTGAGTGCAATTACTGAGCTTTCCGCTAGATGACACTGTTGTTTCAGTTTTACTTGCATTGATCTTAACTTCCTTTGGAATGAACTTTATGGCAAGCTGCTTATGTAGTTTCTGCTTCTAGGTAAAATATCTTTAGTGTAGGGAAATCTAGCTTATTTAGAAATGTTTTCAGGGACACCACCTAAGTCTCCCTAAAGAAAGCTAAAGAACCTAGTTTTCTTTTCTATTAGACCTATATATTTTTTGAATTTTTAAAAATATTTATTTGGCAGCATCCGGCCTTAGCTGCAGCATGCAGTTTCTTTAGTTGTGACATTTGAACTCTTAGTTGTGGCATGTGGGATCTGGTTCCCTGATCAGGGATGGAACCTGGGCCCCCTGCATTGGGAGCACAGAGTATTAGCCACTAGATCATCAGGAAAGACTCCAGACCTGTATTTTGAAGATTGCTCTTTAAATACATTTCTTCTTTCTCTATTCTCAATGGAGATGAAGAACAACAGATTACCTTCATATATATAAAAGCCTTTCAAATATAGAAGACCAATATAAGATTGGCTTTGAGGAATTGCCTAGTCATCCAAAGGTTAAGACTCTGCTTTCACTGCCAGGGCATGGGTTCAATCCCTGGTTGGGTAACTAAGATCCCACAAACATTGCGGGAGAAAAATATATTGGCTTTCATCTTTCTTTCCTTAAGGCAAAAATTTTTTTTTTTTTAAATTTTTATTGCATTTCTTTGTCATTTGTTCTACCTAAATTTTTGATGAGATTTGGAATCCAAATGGGATCCAAAATACTCCAAGGTCTTTGCACTTGTGTTCATGGCTGAATCACTTGTTAGTTTCCCAAAACTTCAGCAGTATGAGCTAAAAATATTTTCTTGGGTTCTTAGAGAATAAAGCTAATTTTAGGTTAAGTGCTAAATTGCTTTAGTCATGTCCAACTCTTTGCGACCTAGTGGACTGTGGCCTGCCAGGCTCTTCTGTCCATGGAATTCTCCAGTCAAGAATACTGAAATGGGTTGCCATTTCCTCCTCCAGGGGATCTTCCCTACCCAAGGAGCAAGCCTGTGTCTCTTAGGTCTCCTGCATTGGCAGGTGGGTTCTTTACCACTACTGCCACCTCAGATCAGATCAGATCAGTCGCTCAGTCATGTCCGACTCTTTGCGACCCCATGAATCGCAGCATGCCAGGCCTCCCTCTCCATCACCAGCTCCCGGAGTTCACTGAGACTCCTGTCCATCGAGTCAGTGATGCCATCCAGCCATCTCATCCTCTGTCGTCCCCTTCTCCTCTTGCCCTCAATCCCTCCCAGCATCAGAGTCTTTTCCAGTTAGTCAACTCTTCACATGAGGTGGCCAAAGTACTGGAGTTTCAGCTTTAGCATCATTCCTTCCAAAGAAATCCCAGGGCTGATCTCCTTCAGAATAGACTGGTTGGATCTCCTTGTAGTCCAAGGGACTCTCAAGAGTCTTCTCCAACACCACAGTTCAAAAGCATCAATTCTTCTGCGCTCAGCCTTCTTGACAGTCCAACTCTCACATCCATATATGACCACAGGAAAAACCATAGCCTTGGCTAGATGAACCTTTATTGGCAAAGTAACGTCTCTGCTTTTGAATATGCTATCTAGGTTGGTCATAACTTTCCTTCCAAGGAGTAAGTGTCTTTTAATTTCATGGCTGCAGTCACAATCTGCCACCTACGTCACCCTATTTCATTCTGTGGCTGATAGAGACTAGTGCTCTTGGGTCTTCAACTTTGATTTGTCCTGGCCAGACTATCTGCGAATCCACCGTACTCCTTTCCACCTTTGGACCTTGTTATTCCCTCTACGTGAGATGACTGCAACATCCCCACCCCATGCTCTTGTCACATCTTCGATCTCAACTTAAACATCATTTCTCAGGAGTCTTGCTCTGTCCCTGCCAGCATCTGCTGCTCCTGCCGACCGCGTGATGGATCCCAGATTCATCTCCTTAACACCTTTCACTTCTCTCTTATAGAATTTTGCACCCACTATTTAATTTAGATTACTATTGAATTAGATTACTTAATTTAATAATTAATAATTATTTAGATCACTTAATTTAATAATTAATTAATAATTATTTAATTAAATTACTATTTAACTTAATATTAAATAGTAATCTAATTATTTGCGACCATTTGTTTGGTGTCTTTAATTTTTTTCTACCTCTTATTAGTTAAGTTCTTTTTTTTTTAACCCACAAGCCCCAGCCATTTCCTGGGGACACAGTAGACACATGTTAGGAGCTCAATAGGCCTATTTTGATTACTAGACTGATTTCTGACTTATTTTGCACTCTTTTTTCCAAAGATACAATCATTCTTCGAAGGGCAGCAGGTATACAGAAACATGGCTTATTCAAAACTCGGACAAGAAAACAGGGACATAGATGGGGAGGGAGAAGGCTGTACATAACAGTTTGGTGAGAAAGGAAAAGCCTGATTTCAAACTCCGTACTATGGGTAATTAAAACAATTGATATGTTTTTAAAAAGAGAAATGATATAGTCAGGTGGTTGTAATTTATTTGGAATGTTGAATGGTTCATGAGGACAAAGACCATTTGTCCTGATAATTGTAGTAGTAATCTTGACATTGAACTTGCTCTTTCTGGCTGGTTGTAATTTAATTTCCAGCTGTTATTTTGGAAGTTATTTTACCATGGTTTGGAAGCCTTTTACACATCACGGATGACATCCATGATGTTGACATTAACAACATAATGTCTAGCGTTTGTTAGCACATCCTGTGTACAGGACACTGGGCCAGTCACATTATAAATATTATGTCAGTGAGCAGACTTTAGCATGCATAATAGTCACCTGGGTAGGAGGGGGGTGGTTCTTGTTATAGGCTGATAAAACCTTACTCTCAGAGCTCCTGATTCAATAGGTGTAGGTGTAATGATGACTTTTGTATTTCTGACAACATCCTCAATTATGCTGATGTTGCTAGTCCAGGCACCACACTTGGACAATTGCTGCATTATTTCATTTAATCATCAAGAAAACTATAAAAGAAAAGTGGTGCTATCACCTCGTTTTTGTGCTCAGTTATGTCCTATTCTTTGTCACCCCATGGACTGTAGCCCACCAGGCCCCTCTGTCCATCGAATTTTCCAGGCAAGAATACTGGTGTGGGTTGTCATGCCCTCCTCCTGGGGATATAGATGAGGAAACTGAAGCTTTGAGAGATTCACTAACTTATCTGTAGTTGTAAATTCACTAACTTATCTATACTGTACCAGGTGGCACAGTAATAAAGAATTCTCCCTCCAATGAAGAGGTACAAGAAACACGTGTTTGATCTCTGGGTAGGGAAGATCCCCTGGAGGAGGAAATGGCAACCTGCTCTAGTATTCTTGCCCAAAAATTTCGCGGACAGAGGAGCCTGATGGGCTACAGTCCATGTGGTTGAAAAGAACTGGGCCCCAATGAGCAACTGAGCACAAGAACTGTCAAAACATGTGTTCTAACTCCAAAGCTGACCGTCCTACCCACTAAGGCAGTTGTTCTTAACCTTTGCATGCGTCAGAATCACTGGAAGAGCTTTTTAAAAATTTCAAGTTTTAAATTTTGAGTTGAGTTCTACCTCTATCTAATGAAGTCACATCTTCTGGGCGAGGATGGGCTATCTCTTGTTTGAAACGCTTCTCAGGAGATTTCCAGAGCTCAGTGATTTTTGGAAATAGTGTAATTGGCTGCCCATTGTAATCTCTTGGGGATTTAAAAGAGTACTGACATCTGGTCCCACCCCCAGATATTTGAGATAGGATGTGGCTTGGGAATCAGGATTGTCAGAAGCTCCCCAGGTAATTCTAATATGCAGCTTGAGAAGTGTGTGAAGTGCTGCACTGAGATTCTGCCTCTTGAACTTGACTACTCATCTTTTTGAACCAAATGAATTTATTATGCAAAAGATGTTAAGGCAAGAGAAGACTCAAGAGCAGTTTTTAGTAGAGAGGAGCTTTGAAGATATAAGCTGGGGTTAGGTTGTTCTGTTATTTACCAACTCTGTTGTAACTTTGGGTAAGTCACCAAACATGTCCTAAGTCTCCCTTTTCTCATATGTAAAATGAAAATAAGGATGTGACTACGTGCTCTACCAAGGCATCATAATATTGTAAAAATTAAATGACATTATTTCTCTTTAAGGCTTTATGAACTGTTGAATACTAGACAAAGGTGACAGATAACTTTTGCCCTATTCAAAGAGAGATTTCTCACCAAGGAGGTATCATAGCTGGTAATAAGTGAGGCTTTTGATTTTTTTTTCCACCTGCAGCAGCCCTAATGTCTAGCTCATAGTCAGGTAGTTATGTCAAGAACATTTTCTTGGATTTTTTTTCCCTAACAGGCATAAACAGGGACAGAATCTTTTTTATATCATCTATAGGCTTTCCTGAAAGCATCAAGTTATGGGCAGGACTAATGGATTGAGAAGGCTTAGTGCCAGTTTATTGTGACTGGCTTATGGCGCATCACCATCTGAAAGGCCATCACAGAGGAAAAAAAAAGTCGTTCACAGTCTAATTTAAATAATGACCGCAACTGCAATGGTGACAGGCTGTGACAGTTCATAGGCTTTAGACGGCGACTCCTTCACTTTGTAAAAACAGATCAGCTTCCAGTGGACCTACAATTATTGGCACACACATTTGTGGATTTTTAAAGAGAAATTGAATGGGCAGCTGCCATTTCAACCAGGTAGAGTTAGATAAATGAACACATCCATCAAGTAATTTTTTAAAAGAATACTCCTTCTCCTCTGTGGGAGGAGAGGGTGGGATGATTTGAGAGAATGGCATTGAAACGTGTATATTACCATATGTGAAATAGATAACCGGTCCAAGTTTGATGCATGAAACAGGGCACTCAAAACCGATGCACTGGGACAACCCAGAGGGATGGGATGGGGAGGGAGGTGGGAGGAGGGCTCAGGACGGCAAGGGGGCAGCGGAGAATGGGGGACATGTATACCAGTGGCTGATTCATGTCAATGTATGGCAAAAACCACAAAAAATATTGTAATTAGCCTCCAATTAAAAAAAAAAAAGAAATATCAACAGCTTGTAGAGCTCGAAGTTCATGAAGCCAGTTTCCCATTTTAAAATTTGTATACTGTATCCTTGTGAAGAGGTGGAAAGTCACTAAGGGAAGCCAAAGGAATAATTCTAAGGATGGAATTGGGAGAATTGTAAATCCTTTTCTCTCTTCCTCATCCTCAGTACACAGGTACCATATTGAATCTGGAAAGTCAGAGGAACACAGTCTAAGGGGTTGGTTGACAGAGAGGAGTAATGGTTACTGAGTGAAAAAAGAAAAAAATTCCTTTTGTTTTTTTCAAGGCTGAGCTCTAACCCCTTAAACTCCTTAGACAAAACCTTCTTCACATATGCAAACTATATCAACTAGAGAGGAGGGGCCATGGCTGCCCAGAAAGAAGGGAGTGAGGTCCTCTGAGTGAGGCAAGACCATCCCTTCCTTTGCCCTGGGAAACAAAGGAGGTTTCCAAAAGCAGTGAATAAAGTGAAAGTGTTAGTTGCTCAGTTATGTCCAACTCTTTGCCAACCTACTAGGCTTCCTCTGTCCATGGGATTCTCCGGGCCAGAATACTGGGGTGAGTTGCCATTCCCTTCTCCAGGGCATCTTCTCAACCCAGGGATCGCACCCAGGTCTCCTGTGTTGCAGGCAGACTCTTTACTGTCTGAGCCACCAGGGAAGCCCTTCCAAAAGAAGAGAGTAGATGATTCCCTTTGCTCTGATGGAGAGGGAAGGTGGAAGAGATATAGAAATAGATTAATAAAAACTACTATTTGTGTAAATCTCTAGAATTAGCTGCTGCTGCTGCTGCTGCTAAGTCGCTTCAGTCATGTCTGACTCTGTGAGATCCCATAGACGGCAGCCCACCAGGCTCCCCTGTCCCTGGGATTCTCCAGGCAAGAACACTGGAGTGGGTTGCCATTTCCTTCTCCAATGCATGAAAGTGAAAAGTGAAAGTGAAGTCACTCAGTCGTGTCTGACTCTTTGCTACCCCATGGCCTGAAGCCTACCAGGCTCCTCCTTCCATGGAAGTTTCCAGGCAAGAGTACTGGGGTGGGATGCCATTGCCTTCTCTGCTAGAATTAGCAACATTTCTTTATTAAATTCTACCAAAAGACACCTTTATTTTAGGTCCTAACTCACTGAGATGCGAAGACTGCAGTATTCAAAAAAAGGATTTTTTTTTGACCTTCTAAGTATCAAATCCATTGATGTCATCAAGTCATCAGTCTTCATCTGACTTGACTGTTTGACATGCAAATTACCCTACTCAGCTTTCATTCCTTCTTTGGCTTCCCTGCTTATGGGCAAAGCAGTAAAGAAGGGAGATTAGGCAGTAGTCAGAGAAAAAGGAATATAAATCAATTGTATATACTATTAGTCTGGCCTTCCACGATGCTTTGTTTATTTCTCAATGAAAGCACACTTATCAAATTGTGCTATAATTTATTGTTCTTGCCTATGAAACCCTCACTAGACAGTGATGTATTCAACACAATATACACAATATAATATGCCTGGTATATCATAAATGTTTTATAAATGCTTGTTGAATGGATATTTGAGTCAATGTATGACCAATCTAGATAGCATATTCAAAAGCAGAGACATTACTTTGCCAATAAAGGTCCGTCTAGTCAAGGCTATGGTTTTCCCAGTGGTCATGTATGGATATGAGAGTTGGACTGTGAAGAAGGCTGAGTGCCGAAGAATTGATGCTTTTGAACTATGGTGTTGGAGAAGACTCTTGAGAGTCCCTTGGACTGCAAGGAGATCCAACACGTCCACTCTGAAGGAGATCAGGCCTGGGATTTCTTTGGAAGGAATGATGCTAAAGCTGAAACTCCAGTACTTTGGCCACCTCATGGGAAGAGTTGACTCATTGGAGAAGACTCTGATGCTAGGAGGGATTGGGGGCAGGAGGAGAAGGGGATGACAGAGGATGAGATGGCTGGATGGCATCACTGACTCGATGAATGTGGGTCTGAGTGACCTCCGAGAGCTGGTGATGGACAGGGAGGCCTGGCGTGCTGTGGTTCATGGGGTCGCAAAGAGTCGGACACGACTGAGCGACTGATCTGATCTGATCTGATGTTTCGTGTGATGCTCTATTTCAAAACACACACACACACACACACACACAAATGCATTCATGTTATTGGTATGGTCACTTTGTCAGCTTGGGTTACAGATCGAGTCACATCCTTCTCATTTCTAAGACAGTTTCAAACTCCAGAGATATGATAGAAGTTTCATAGTTTCTTGAAGATTATTTCACCTGAAATTGTTCGAGAACCTCAGTGGCTTATTTGGTCTGAAACAGTCTGTGCACAGTCTGATTGGCTCTGTGTTGGGTTTCGTCTTAGCAGTTGGGTTGACTGGGTCCATGCTCCTGCTCTCCTCCCTGATCCCTTTATTGAGTTCCATCTCTAGGTCACACATCTCTGTACTCTCCTGTATGCCTGTGTCCCCTGGGGGGCAGCATGTGTTTGTAGCTTCAGGTATCTCCATAGGTCACATTGGGTTCTAAGCTCAGAATCTCAAGGTGGCCTCTTTCGCATCTAATTAGATTCACTTGTTGAGTCTCCTGGCTCTTCTAAGTTCAACCACACGCCATGCCAAGGACAAGCTTTTCCCCTGGAAAGTAAAGCTTTTTGTCTGGACCTCAGGCTCTCATTTTGAGAGAATGGGTTACCCCACAATTTTCCTACCAGCCTGGAGAACTCCATTTGGAACCCTGTGGTCTTTTCCTATCACCAGGCCATTGTAAGGATCATCCCAAATATTCTAACATTTGAACTTCAAACAGGAAAATACCATGCTCATATTCTTTCCCTCCCAGGAGGCTCCTAGACTTGTATGCAGATTTTTCTACATGCTGCATAGATGATGACTCTGCACATCAAAGGATATGGGGAGGGCAAGACTGTCAGACTCCAGAAGGTTCTGCTGTATCTCTCCATCAGGCAGTAGGTGATTGCTACCCTTTACTTTTGAGTAGCTATGAGAAGATAGTCTAGTGACTCTTTCCTGAAAAAGGAAAATTTACTCCAAGATACTTTGTTATGCTCCTCTATAGATGCAAGAATTTTTGGAATAAATACTGTTTTAAAATTTCTTCTCAACACACACACACATGTGTGCACACATATCCATACTCTTAAAGTCCACTTTAGAGAGTGTTACCAAGAACTATCTCTAGATAATAAGATTCCAAAGCATGACTTTATTTTTTCTTATTTTCCTCAAAAAATAATTCATTGTTGCTTTTTAGTTGTTAAGTCGTGTCCAACTCTTTGTGACCCCGTGGACTGTGGCCCGCCAAACTCTTCTGTCCATGGGATTTCCCAGGCAAGAATACTGGAGTGGGTTGCCATTTCCTTCTCCAGGGGATCTGGAGATTGAACTCGCATCTGGACTGAACCCACATCTCTTGCACTGACAGATGAATTAGTTACAGTTGAGCCACCAGGGAAGCCTACACCTCTGCCTCCCACTCTGAGCCCCAGCACCGCACTCCCCCACAGGATCTTAGTTTCCAGACCAGTGATTGGACCCATGCCCCCTACATTGCAGGCAGATTCTTTACCACTGAGCCATCAAGGAAACCCCAAAAAATATTAAACTAGAAAAATAAAAATGTATAAAGAAGATAAATCTATAACTTTAGAAAAAAAATATAAACCAAGTATGCCAGAACTAGAATATATTTGAAAAAACAGTGTGACTTGTCTATATGTTTTATCCTCTGTTTCACTTCAAACTCAATTATAAGTAACTTTACAGAAAGATCTATTCAGGTGGTTCAGTGCTAAAGAATCCACCGGCCATTGCAGGAGACACCAGAGATGCAGGTTTGATCCCTGGGTTGGGAAGATACCCTGGAGAAGGAAATGGCAACGCACTCCAGTATTCTTGCCTGCAAAAATTCCATGTACAGAGGAGCATGGAGGGCTACAGTCCATGGGGTCGCAAAGAGCAGACACGACTGAGTGTGCCATGTTCTCGTCACCTGTAGTACTTGCTTACTTTCTGAAATGCAGGTGCTGGTGACAAGCCATGCATTCAATTTAGTGACACTGGATTATATAGTTTTGGTTATGGTACTCTGAATATAAATTTTAATTATATTTTGTCCTCCACTTTGGAATTTATTTGTTTTATAAAGCATATACATGAAAAAGCAATTTCAAAACTTCTATTGCAGAAAGTGAACAAAAGTGTTGTCTCCATTTGTGTTTACATATCATTTTACTGTCAATCTAAAATTTTCTAAGATAGATGGCTCATCCACTGGCATCTTTTCAGAAAGGCTGGCAAAATCTTTCAGGCAATCTCTTTCACACATTATTATTTAGAAATGCAATTTTTAGCTGGAGATGTAATCTCAGAATGTATCTTCAAAACAAAATAATCCTGGAGCAACACTTGACTCTATAAATGCTAAGTGGAAGAGAGGAACACTTTAAACCCTTTATTGGTTGAACTGCCTTTTGTCAGTCACCCTGTCATATATGCTGACTGGTGTCCAAACATTTGAGACAGACAACACACACAGAATGTGCTCTGGCTGATGAAAATTCCAGACCCCCGAATTCAATATGGAGGGTGGGGAGAGGCCTCAGTGACTGCTCTGGGTTCAGTGGGACTGGAGCTTGACGGCGGGGACTGTGACAACTCACTCTCCCGCACAGCTGGGAGGATGAGAAAAATGATTTCATTAGCAAGAAGAGTCCAAATTGGAAGCGAGCTGCTTTTACAAATTTCATAATAAAAACTGATTTTTGTACTTTCCTATGTGCTTATTCTGCAAATGTTTAGCACATTTCTGTCTGCTAGGTTTAATTTTCGAATTTGGCTCTGGTTTGCATGTGAAACTCACTTGAATAAGTTAAGGGCAGGGTGTTAAGGGAGGGGGGCAGTGGGAGTGTGTGGTCACAGGGACTCCATTCACCTCCACAGGTTACCTGCAGTCATATGTCACTGAGTTCAGTGGGCAAGAGGTGCTTTGTATTATGCCATATCTGTTAGATTCTTCTATGATTCAATAAGCCATAGAATCAGGAATTGTTTTAGTTGGCTGAGGAGTATGGTGAGGGGTGGGGCACTTAAGTGGTGGAGCCTGTGGGACTCAGCCAGGAAGTTCTTCTCAAAATCATTTTTTGCGACACTTGTGAATCACACAGTTCCTCTTCCTCATCACCCTCAGTCTCTCCCCAGCCATGGAGGGCAAGAATCCCCCAAAGATGGGAATGTGCATTTAGCAAAATTTCTTAGGGGATTCTGACAGGATCCTCAGGCTGAGAACCATTGATTTCATAATATTAGAAAAGGAAAGAAAGAGAGATCAAATAACATCCATCCGTGATAGATGGCTTGTACCTTATTCTCAGGCCCCTTTTCCTTTAAAATCTATTGAGGATAGTCCATATACAAGCTATGCTTTTCCAGTAGTCATGTATGGATGTGAGAATTGGACCATAAAGAAAGCTGAGCACTGAAGAATTGATACTTTTGAACTGTGGTGCTAGAGAAGACTCTTGAGAATCCTTTGGACTGCAAGGAGATCCAACCAGTCCATCCTAAAGGAAATCAGTCCTGAATATTCCTTGGAAGGACTGATGCTGAATCGAAAGTTGGCCACCTGCTGTGAAGAACCAACTCGTTGGAAAAGATGCTGATGCTGGGAAAGATTGAAGGCAGGAGGAGAAGGGGACGACAGAGGATGAGATGGAATCACTGACTCAATAGACATGAGTTTGAGCAAACTCCAGGAGATAGTGAAGGACAGGGAAGCCAGGCGTTCTGCTGTCCATGGGGTTGTGAATAGTCAGACACGCTTTAGCGAGTGAACAATAACAACCACCTCAGGAGTTCCGGGTGAAATTTGAAACTGTATTCTGTACAGAAGGCAAGGAGAGAAGGAAACAGGCAGAAAATCCACTTCTGGTTAGTAGGTGGCATGTTTAATAAGCAAGGGAACATATGTGCCAGGCTTGTCCCAGGCAGCCACAAGGCAAAGATCTCTACTAGCATTCACAGTATCTTCAGCGTTTCATTTGGGGCCTTAAGGGGGTTATCTCCAGCACCATCACCTTGCAGATGGTCTCAGCAACCACTGTTCACTCGAGCCTACATCATTCATATGGTTCCTAGTTCAGAGAAGCATCAATTCAACTCCGAAGTCAAATAGGAGTTTTGAAGTGACGTCTGTGCAGGTTACATAAATTCATTAACTTTTGTATCAGTGTAATATTATTAACATTGAATTCAAAGAGGAAATTATATAAATTGATAAGCAACTCTAAATTTATCAATATCAGCAAAGTGTTCTTTAAATTTTCCTTGTATTTTTCACAGCAAATTTACATAACACTGCTAATCACAATTAAAGCCTTCTGCATATTGATTCATGTTAAAATATGTAGAATTATTACTTATATGTAGTATGAAACATTTCAACTTTACCATAAATCTTGGCACTTGTATACCTAGGTTAGGTTACAAATAAGATTTTCCTTTCCTTGGTGCTTCAAATTTAGCTCATTCATATGCAGTGTGAAATCTATGAGTAGCCATAAATCACATTATCTCTTTGTTTTTGGTTATTGAATATTTGACAAGTGTTTCCTTTAACAGGAAAATCTTGAATAGGAGTTAAGAATACAGTAATTTTTGTGAAGTGCTTTCATGATTCGGAGTGTTGGCCAAGAACACAAGATCATTTATTCTTTTGCCTGCTGTTTATTTTAACAATTCTATTAACTAACAATGATTAATAATCTGCATGTATTTACTGAATTATTTTTAACAACTGTATGTGTGGTACTTTGTATAGTCTGCTTCAGAAAACTCAGCACAGTTATTTTCAATATGTGTCATACAATGCAACAAAGTAATAAAATGAGAAATGTTAGTCTATTATTTTAAAATTTTAATAAATACAGATTTTTGACCTAACCTAACTGGAGCACCATCTGTCATGATAAAAACAAATTTTTTTTCATATCTAGTTCAGATTCTTCTTTAGCAGATGTTAAAGATTAAAAAATATTCTATGAATTTGAATTCTAGTCTGCAAATTGATGATGTTTTCCTTGTACATTTGGAAATCCTTCAAGACAAAAGTATTCTTGGGGAACTCATCAAAGAATATGATTTTAAATACCATCCATATGGTGATGACTTTCACAAATATAATATGTTCAGCTCTAACTTCTTTCCTAAATTCTAGACTCAAACATCCAATGTCTACCTAACATTTACAAATTCTTGACTCTCTGCCAAACTACTTTTTTCTTAATCTTTAATAAACGACAACTCCAGGCCAAAAATTTGGGAGTTATTTTGACTCCTCGGTTTTCATCACACCCTATGTTCAATCCATCAGCAAATTTCGTCAGCTCTACTTTTTGGATATATCCTAAATATGACCATTTCTCTCCAACTCCACTTGCTACCACACTAATTCCAGATGATCACCTGCAAAAACTCCTCGGCAGTGTCCTTGCTTCCATTTTTGACTTTTGCAGTTCATTTTCAATCAGCCATAAGTCATATCATTCTGTGCTTCTCTCCAACAGGATTCCTTCTCATTAGAATTGCAGTGCAGGAGGCCCAGGGTTGATCCCTGGAGGAAATGGCAACCCCCTCCAGTATTCTTGCCTGGAGAACTCCATGGAAAGAGGAGCCTGGAGGGCTATAATCTATGGGCTCGCAAAGAGTCGGACAGGACGGAGCGACTAAAACAGAGTAAAGTCCCAAAGTCTTTACCATGACCTGCCTAAACTTGCTGCCATCTACCTCTCTGTCCTCAACTCCTTTCGCACTCTGCTCTTGCTCACTTGTTCCTCTCCCAGCAGCTTCCTTTCTGCTCTTCAAATAGACCAAGAACATTCATACTTTTGGGTTTTCCAGCTCATTCTTCCCTCCATCTAGCACACTCTTTCCCTGATAGCTGGTAAATTGTTTTATTCATGACTCTGTTCAAATTTTTCCCAGAATTCTCACCTAATATATGTTACTCTATGTCCCTTTACCTTGCTTTATTTTTCTTTAGTACCTATCATATTATATATTCATTTATTTGGGGGGAAGTTATATCTGTCTCTCTTTCTAGACCATAAACATCAGGAAAGCAAGATATTAAACCCACTTGTCACTTCTCTGTCTCTGGTGCCTAGATCAGCATCTAGGACATGAAATGCTCAGTGAACAGTCGTTAAGTTTATATATGATTTATTTATTTATTGTTTGGAGTATAATCGCTTCACAGTGTTGTGTTAGGTTCTGCTATACAACAATGGGAATCAGCTATAAGTATACATAAATCCCCTCCCTCTCTAGTCTCCCTCCCACCCCACCTCCTATCCTACCCTGCCCCCATCCCACCACTATAGGTCATCACGTGGCACAGAACTGAGCTTTGTGGGAGAGTCAGCAGCTTCCTGTTCGCTCTCTGTCTTACACATGGTAGTGTGTATACGTTAGTGCTTCTCTATGTATGATTTACAGTTCTAATTGGAACTCCATCAGCAGATTGGACTCTTGGAATTTCTGTTTTCTGGATGTTCCTATTTTCTGAAAATAACTCATTTGTTTGTGATATGGTGGCCAAAAAGGATGAGAAAGAAATAATCTAGAAAAATAACCAGCTGTTATTTACATTCTATGCTGCTGGCATTTTGTGAGAGTTCACAACCGTGCAATGAGCATTAAGCAATGGCTCCTACAGTTTCGGGGGATGGTTCAGTTCCTAGAGGGGCCAGATTTTTCTGCTGGTTATTGTTCAGTCTTAACTCAGCAAGTTTCATGTCTATCTGAGGAAAAACCTCAGGTTTCTCATCAGTCCAGGGACTAGCTTTCCTATGCCTGTACTGATACAGATTTTATAGTCACCAACCTGAGTGTGCAAAAATAAAATGTTATTGTCTATAAAATTTTATTTTGGTGTCCTGAACTCCCAGTCTGAATATGGAGTAGAACTCAATCCAGATTCTCCTGGGAATTTCAGTCACATTTAGTGATTTTTCAGTCTGTTCAGACTTGACCCAGTCACAGGGCATTTTGGAGTTTGTTTTTCTTTCCTCATGAACTTCAGGCTACACTCTATGGTAAACACTTCAACTTATGCTTTCTGACTCAGTCTCTCTCGACCAAAGCTAGGTCCCAAACTGTGTTTGAACTCTTAGATCTTATCAGACTCAAGGGGTTGTCTCCAGCCCTTCCTTGCCTAGGTGAATCCTCTGGTATTTCTACCCTTCACGGCACAGGTAGGAAACTTTTCTCAGAGGTGGGCTCTTTCCCTGAACTATACCTGTGAGAAAACCTTCAGGTTCTCTCTCCTCCAAAATCCTTTAAATTTTTTTGAAATTTTATTTTGGATTATAATTAATTAATAATGCTGTGTTCAAGTGTACAGCAAAATGATTCAGTTATACATAGACATGCATCTATTCTTTTTCAAATTATTTTCCCATTTAGATTATTAGAGTATTGAGCAGAGTTGCCTGTGCTATACAGTGGGTCCTACTGGTTATCTGTTTTAAATGTACAAGTGTGCGCATGTCAATCCCAAATACCCTTCCCCCACTGGTAACTGTAAGTTTGTTCTCTAAATCTGTGAGTCTGTTTTTGTTTTATAAATATGTTCATTTGCATCATTTTTTAGATTTCACATATAAGTCATATCATATGATGTTTGTCTTTCTCTGTCTGACTTACTTTACTTAGTATGATAATCTCCAGGTCCATCCATGTTGCTGTAAATGACATTTCCTTCTTTTTAATGGCTGAGTAATATTCCACTGTATCTATGTTCCACATCTTCTTTATCCATTCATCTGTCAATGGACAATTGCTTTCATGCCTTGACTGTTGTGGACAGTGCTGCAGTGAACATGGGGTGCATGTATTCGTTCAAGCCATGTTTTTCTCCATAAGCCCCAGAGAGGGACTGCTAGACCATATGGTAGCTCTACTTTTAGTTTTTGCAGGACCCTCAACACTGTTCTTCATAGTAGCTGATTTACATTCCCACCAACAGTGTAGGAGGTTCCCTTTTTTTGTGCACCCTCTCTAGCTTTAATTGTTTGTAAAATTTTTAATGACTAATCTGACTGGTGTGAGGTGGTATCTCATAGTTTTGATTTGCATTTCTCTAATAATTAGTGATGGCTCAGATGGTAAAGCGTCTGCCTGCAATGCAGGAGACCTGGGTTCGATCCCTGGGTCGGGAAGACCCCCTGGAGAAGGAAATGGCAATCTGCTCCAGCACTCTTGCCTGGAAAATCCCATGGACGGAGGAGCCTGATAGGCTACAGTCCATGGGGTCACAAAGAGTCAGACACGACTGAGCGACTTCACTTTCACTTCACTTTCAATAATTAGTGATGCTGAACATCTCTTCATGTGCATCTTGTCCATCTGTATGTCTTCTTTGGAGAGATGTCTGTTTGGGTCTTCTGCACATTTTTTGATTGTGTTTTACTTTTATTTTTTTGATATTGAGCTGCATGAACTGTTTGTAAGTTTTGGAGATAATTCCCTTGTTGGTTACACTGTTTACAAATATTTTTCTCCCACTTTGTGGGTTGTCTTTTCATTTTTAAAAACTGTTTCCTTTGCTGTGCAAAAGCTTTTGAGTTTAATTAGGTCCATTTGTTTATTTTTGTTTTTATTTCCATTACTCTGGGAAAAGGAAAGAAAAAGATATTGCTGCTATTTATGCCAAAGGGTGTTCTGCTTGTGTTTTCTTCTTAGAGTTTTATAGTATCCGATCTTACATTTAGGTCTTTATGGCATTTTTTCACAGAATTAGAACAAAAAATCTTAAAATTTGTATGGAGACACAAAAGACCCTGAATAGCCAAAGCAATCTTGAGAAAGAAAAACGGAACTGCAGTGAATAGGGTCCCTGACTTCAGACTATACTATAAAGTTACTCTCATCAAAACAATGTGGTACTGCCACAAAAACAGACATACAGGTCAGTGGAATTCGGTAGGAAGCCCAGAAATGAACCCATGCATCTATGGTCAATTAATCTACAGCAAAGGAGGCAAGAATATGCAATGGAGAAAAGACAGTCTATTCAATAAATGGTGCTGTGGGAAAACTGGAAATAGTTTTGAAACTGTTGAAACTAGAACATTCTTTAATATCATATACAAAAATAAACTTGAAATGGATTAAAGACTTAAATGTAGCACTGAATCCTTTTACTTAAAGGTCATTGCACTTTCCTTTGTTCCAGTCCTGGTTCTTAACACAAGAGAGTGGGAATTCAGAATATTTCTGGCTTTCTTTGAGGACTCTACTTTAGAAAAGTAGCTTCTCGTGTAGATAGTGAGTACAAAAGACAGGGGAAAATTGGGTTTTGACTTGTCAGGAAACATTGTCAAGGACTTGGAATTGGCAAAAGAGACTACTACATGTATTTTAAATGGAGTATGGAGCATTGTCTAAAAGAGGGGTTCTCATTTGGTGATGTCTGGAGATGTTTTCCCCCTCAGTTTTACTGAGATATAATTGACACACAGCATTAAGTTCAATGTGTGCAGAATAAGGACTTAATTTTTGTATGTATAGTGAAATGATTACCACAATAAGTTTTGTTAACATCCATTGTTTTACACACATACACAAACACACACACAGAAAAAAAGAAAGAAAAAAGCATTTTTCCTTGTGATGAGAACTCTTAGGATCTACCTGGAGACATTCTTGAAAATTTGTTTATTTTTAATTGGAGGATGATTGCTTTACAATGTTGTGTTGGTCTCTGCCATGCATCAAGGTGAACCAGCCATAGGTATACGCATATTCTCTCCTTGAATCTCCCTCCCACTTCCTACCTTATCCCATCCCTCTAGGTTGTCGCAGAGCACCACACTGAGCTCTTTGTGTTATATAGCAACTTTCCATTAATCTAATTTATATATGGTAATATATTATATTTCAATGCTACTTTCTCAATTTGTCCCACCCTCTCCTGCCCCTGCTGTGTCCGTAGTCTGTTCTCTATGTTTCAGTCTCTATTCCTGCCCTGCAGAGAGATTCATCAGTATCCTAGATAAATTTTCCTAGATGCCATATGTATTTGTGTTACTATATGATATTTGCTTTTCTCTTTCAAACTTACTTCACTCTGTATAACAGGCTTTAGGTTCATCTCCCTCAAATTCCTTCCATTTTGATGGCTGAATACTGTTTCACCGTATATATGTACCACAACTTCTTTATCCATTCATCTGTCGATGGACATCTAGGTTACTTCCGTATCCTAGCTACTGCAAATAGTGCTGCTATGTTTCTTCAGGGTATGTGCCCAGTAGTGGTATTGCTGCATTATATGGTAATTTATCCCTAGTTCTTTAAGAACTGTGCATACTGTCCCTGGAGACATTTTTGATTGTCACAGTTGGGCATGGCATGTGCTACTGGCATCCAGTGGTGGAGGCCAGGCAGCCTGCCAAATATCATACAAGACATAGGACAGATTCTCAAAACAAAGAGTTGCCTGGGCCAAAGTATTAATGGCATCAAGTTTGAGAAATTGTGGTCTGGTGGACCCTATGGGGACTGCGTGATGTATAAGGGTGTGATTGTTGATTGCCTTTCTATTGATTTATCTCTTTTATGTCACTATAGGGAAGAAGTTAACTTGTTAGAAAGCTATTAGTAATGCAAATTATTCTTGTCCAAGGCAATACAAATGAATTTTTATCACTAGACAAACCTAGAGCAGCTGCCAGTCTTCGCTTATGGAAACATGACCCCAAATATTATATTTTATTGCTCTATAAGATAATAGTTTTGTATTTGTGAGCAAATTTATTTCAGCATTCCTAGTTGTGTTTGTATACATATACATATATGTACTGTTGTTGTTTAGTGGCTCAGTCATGTTCAACTCTTTTGCAACTCCACCAACTGTAGCCTGCCAGACTCCTCTGTCCATGGATTTCCCAGGCAAGAATACTGGAGTGGGTTGCCATTTCCTTCTCCAGGAGATCTTCACAACCCAGGGATCAAACCATCATTTTCTGTGTCTCCTGCCTATCAGGGGGATTCTTTAACACTGAGCCCTTGGGGAAGCCCACATATATGTATAAATGTACATATATTTGTTCTTCAGATTCTGTTTACAACTGGTTTTAACATCTTTGTGTTCCCCTCATTAATGAATTAGTTGAATGAAATATTTGACACATGTTGATTTGTGTCATGTTTTAAATACTTTGAGAACTGTCCTTTAACAACATTTTTGTATCCACTTTCAAATATTTGCTATCTTACACTAGGATTGTGCCTTTTGATTTTAGAAGTCAAGAACTTATTGCTTTTCTCTTGGGTTCTACATTGATATCCGTAAGCTGTGGGGCCTCACTGTTGGGGTGACATGAGTTTAGTGGAGTGAGGAGTCAAATGAGACCCTAAGAGTCCTTTTTTTAAACATAGCCATAACAACATGTGTTGTTGTTTAGTTCCTAAGTCGTCAAACTCTTTGTGACCTGATGGCCTGTAGCGTTCCAGTCTCCTCTGTCCATGGGATTTTCCAGGCAAGAATATTGAAGTGGGTTGCCATTTCCTTCTCCAGGGGATCTTCTGTATCCAGGGATCAAACTCCAGTCTACTGCATTGGCAAGTGGATTCTCTACTGCTGAACCAACAAGGAAGCCCATAAGGCCAATACTCACCCCTTAAAAATGAATAACAATTGCTTAATATCAACAAATATCCAATATTCACAGATTCCTGATGTTTTACATATCTTTAAACAGTTTGTTTGAATTTCCAGATAAAGTCCATGCATTGCAATTGGTTTAGATGTCTTTTAGGTCTCTTTTAATTTAAAACATTCCCACCATGTCTCTTAATTTCTTCATTATTACATTGTTGACAAAATGTGATCCTTCATTTTGTAGACTTTCCCATAACTTGACTTTTGTTGATTACATCCTCATGCTGTTGTTGGCTGTGTTTCCTATAACATAGGCTTTCAATCTAAGGGATTGATCAGACAAGGGTTGAATTTTTTTTGGCAAGAATCCTTATGAAGGTGGTGCTGTGTACTTCTATCAAAATCTGGTTGACTCAGTTTTTGTAATACTGTTAGTCATTGGTTATCACTTCCTAGGGGCTTCCCAGGGAGTGGTGATAAAGAATCTGCCTGCCAATGCGGGAGATGTGGGTTCAATCCCTGGGTTGGGAGGATCCCTTGAAGGAGGAAATGGCAACCCATTCCAGTGCTCTTGCCTGGAAAAATTCTATGGACAGAGCAACCCACTCCAGTATTCTTGCCTGAAAAAATTCCATGGTCAAAGGAACCCAGTGGGCTATAGTCCATGGGGTCACAAAGAGTCAGATACAACTGAGCACAGATACATATCATTACCTAGATTGATTAAAAAAAAAAAAAAAAAAGGATGAGCCCTGTGTTTAAAGTTGATATTCTTGTGCTCACTTTCTCCTAGGCTTCCTCTTTCAATAAGTGACTAGGGTGGATTTGGTAATAGTATTCTACAAGTTCCTATGACATTCCTGAAACGAAAGGACTCCACACAGAGGGTAAAACAGAAGCCCCACCAGGCCATTGGCCTGCCCTGTATTCATGCCCTCAGAACCTGTTCCTTCCCTTCTCGAGGAATGAATCAGTGAGTTCCAGGTCATCAAAGGAAATATCCAAGTAGAAATCAAATCCAACTTTGCTCTTTTCAGAGTCTTAGCTGCTTCTGTTGAGAGAATAATCAAGAGCCTTCAGACCCCTCACCCTTATTGTGGGACGGGAGAAGGAGAAATCAGGCATGCATCCATTATATAATTTTTTTGTCATTTTAAATTACTAGGTGGCACTTTTGAAATACTGTACATGGCTGAATATGGCTTGAAGTAAATACCATGTCTGATGCTGGCAGACAATAGATTTCCACGAGCCTGAAGCATGCAATTTTTAAAGCTCCCCTTTTCTCCTCCTCTTTCTTGAGGTTGAGAGTATTTTTCACACACAAAATAATAAGCTTTAAGCATATAAACATATCAAATATATTTTAAAATCCAATCTACATTTAGGGGTTTTGCTGTAATCACTTCTTTTCTTTTTTCTTGGACATAATTTCAGTCACTATCCTGGCTTTTTCTATTCCTTCCTACACCCTACTGATGACTGTTTTTATCCTCTTTGATGTGTCTATTTTCCCATTTGTCTTCTTTAAAATATAACTCATTTAGTGCTTGAAAAGAGACACTCCATTCTCCATCATTGCTTTTTATGGCTCTCAGGATCCCTCATTTCCTATTTTACGTGTGGATTTGGTTAAATGCCGTGCATGACTAAGATGACTCAGTTTTGTTTTATCTGCAGCCTTTTTCACTGACTCAGTACTATTCTTGGGCACAGAATTCCCATGTTTTGTTTTTTTCTTTTTTTCTTACATATTTTACTAATATTCCTTGTTGGAGTCCTTCTCACTCAGTCATATTAATTGAGAGCTTATCATGGCTCAGGCTTGGGGAATACAGAATAAAAGAAGAGAAACAAGTTTCCAGCGAACATGGAATCCATATCCGATATCAGAGAAGGCAATGGCACCCCACTCCGGTACTCTTGCCTGGAAAATCCCATGGACGGAGGAGCCTGGTAGGCTGCAGTCCATGGGGTCGCTGAGGGTCGGACACGACTGAGCGACTTCACTTTCACTTTTCACTTTCATGCATTGGAGAAGGAAATGGCAACCCATTTCAGGGTTCTTGCCTGGAGAATCCCAGGGATGGGGGAGCCTGGTGGGCTGCCGTCTATGGGGTCACACAGAGTCGGACACGACTGAAGTGACTTAGCAGCAGCAGCAGCAGCAGCAGCATATCTGCTATCCAATCCATTATCTTTCTCCCTCTGCTCTGCCTGTTTCTCTCAGCCATGAAACTTTTCACCAGAAACCAGGCACTAAACCATACCTCCTACCTTTTCCCTTGGCATCTTCATAAATTCAGTCAGTAAAAAAGTTCTGCTAACTCCAGCCAATAGTTTCTACTAATTTTTACTCTTTTTCATTCTTACTAGAGCCCTCTTGGCCTGGATCTGTACCCCTTGATCTCAACTTTTGCCTAAACCTCTTTAAGGATTTCTCTCTCCCTTCTCTTCTCTAGTATGTCTTGAACTTCAAATTAATTTCCCAGTTGGATTAGTTATGTCAGTTTCCTCTTTCAGCCTTCTTCGGTTACTAATGCCTAATGTAGGCCAACATTTCCCAAAGCATGCTCCCACAGAATGTGGTAATTGCCTTTAACTAATATAAAGGTTTCACGGATGTGAAAGCAGTGGGGGAAAACAAGTCAAACAGGTTAGTTTTGGGGTTGGTGGTTTCTGTGAGCCTCAAACATGCTCAAGGAGATGTTGGTTTTGCTGGTTCTGTTTCCCATACTTTTATTTGGCCATAGAACACTCCTGCCTGTACCTCTAGAGGTTTCTCTCCCCAGCGGTCTCATGGGACAAATTCCATGGGGTATCAGTTTGAGAGCAACTGGCCTGTGGTGTAAATCTAACCCCTTGGACTGGCCTTTAAGTCCCTCAACAATCCAACCACCATGTCCTTTTCCAGCCTTTCCTCTCTATACTCTGTCATGAGTGTCCTTCCATCTGTGGGATACATTGCCTGTCTCCCAAGCAACCAAATTTGTACTCTAGACTATATCTGACCTGCTAGATTAGGATCTGCCCATCAGAGATCCAATGGGATCCAGCCTATTAGAGTATATTCTGTGCACTAGATTGCGTGTGTGCATACCAGGTTGCTTCAGTTGTATCTGACTCTTTGCGACCCCATGAACTGTAGCCCAACCAGGCTCTTCTGACCATGGGATTCTCCAGGTAGGAATAATAGAGTGGGTGGCCATGTCCACCTCCAGAGGATCTTCTTGACCCAGGGATCGAACCCATGTCTCTTATTCTCCTACATTGGCAGGCGGATTCTTTACCACCAGCGCTACCTGGAAAGCCTCCTCTGCACTAGATTACATTCCTGTAAAGAAAAAAGTTATGCACTTTCTTTCTCCATATCTTTTCAGGATTTCTTTTTTCCCAGACCACCCATTCTGCCTCACCTTCTTGAGTCTGCTCATCATTAAAGGGAACCATAGAAACCCAAAAGGAAAGAAAAGACAGAGTTGATCTTGTCCTTGCAGTTCTACGGGGATATGGCTGACTAAGAAAGGAGTGGGAAAGCAGCTTTATGGAATGCACAGAGGCTGGTATCATGAATAACTTGGAAGCCCCCGTCCTTGTCAAAGATAAGGGAGAGGAGAACAAAGGTTACTGTTGAGCCTGGAAATGGAGAAAAGAAAAAAAGCCCTGTGCATGCAATGCCCAGGTTCATACCCAAGACCCAGGCACCTTGGCTTTCTGGGAGAGTCCTTTGCCAAGGACCCAGGAGAACGAAGGAGCTGAAAATCAACTCCACGGTTGTGGAGGAGAGCAGGCCAGCTACTCCGTTGCTGCTGTTTAGTCACCCAGTCACGTCCGACTCTTTTGCAACCTCATGGACTATAGCATGGCAGGCTCCTCTGTTCGTGGGATTCTCCAGGCAAGAGTACTGGAGTGGGTTGCCATTTCCTCCTCCTCCGGGGATCTTCCTGATCCAGGGATTGAACCTAAAGCCTCCTGCATTGCAGGCAGATTTTTTTTTTTTTTGCCACTGAGCCACCAGGGAAGCCCTAGCTATTGGTCTATAGGCAGAAACTCAAGTCTTTTCCTGCAGAAATGGTGGGACCAGATTGCAGAGCCAGGAGGGGGTTTTCCAAGTGTCAGTAAATGAAAGGGCAGCAGTCACAGCAGCAGCCCCGGATGGTGAAGAGTGGGCGTTGGATCCTCTTAGCTCTTGGGGGTACAGGGCAGCCATTTTGTGACTGATTTACTGTAATGCACCCAGAGGGTGGGGTTACCATGTCAAACATTTAAGTAGTAACCTCTGGTTTGCAAAATATAACTCATTTACTTTATAGTAAATTTGCTTCAAGTCACAAACTTTCAAAGATGTGAATGTGCATTTCATCAGTGTCATGCATGGGTGAAATTGCGTCTTGCCCTCTGTCTCCTATTGCTGACGATCTTTCAGCTCTACCATCTCCCCCCTCCTCTCTTTCCTGCAGTCAGTACTGCTTCTTGCCTGCTCACTCGATGCCAGCTCCAGTATCCCAGCTGATGTACTTTATTAATGTACCCTTCAAGGTAGTCTACTGTAAGATTAAAAATGTTGTCTTTATTTTTTAAATTTATTTTTATTTGGAAGTTAATTGCTTTACAATATTGTGTTGGTTTCTGCCATATATCAAAATGAACCAACCATACATATTTATATATGTCCTCTCCCTGTTGAACCTCCCTCCCACACCCCCAGCCCCTCTTTTGTGTTTGATTTTTTGCATGAGAAGTATTACAAACCTATTATAGTACAGTACTACGTAGCCAGATTGTGTTGGTTGGGCAGCTAGGCTAACTTTGTTAGACTTGTGAACAAATTGACTTAACAAACGTGATCTCACAATGCAAGTTGTTTGTAGAGGACTTACTGTTTCTCCTTTTCTGCAGCATTTCTGGAAGTAGACTCTGAGGTTGGCGGGCAGGCAGGGAATTCAGAGAGTGAGGAAGGAAGCTGGAGCCAAGAGCAGCCTGGCAGCAGTGCAGTTAGGACCTGGTACCCCACTCCCCACCCAACTCTGGTGCTGGGATGGTTCTGCAGAGCTGCAGGAAGTTGGGGCAGGAATTAGGACTTGAATATTTCCCAGGTGGCTCAGTGGTAAATAACGCCACTGCCAATGCAAGAGATGTAAGAGATGTGGGTTTGATCCCTAGGTGGGGAAGATCCCTTGGAGGAGGACATGGACGCCTATTCCAGTATTCTTGCCTGGAGAATGCTATGGACAGTGAAGCCTGGTGGGCTACAGTCCATAGGGTTGCAAAGAGCCGGGCATGACTGAAGCGCCTTAGCATTCAGCACGCACACGGCATACACACACACACACACACACATACACACAGTCTCTTCTTAATGGATGCACATTGCTTAGTCCCTCGGCCTCAATCCCCCTGACCCCCAACCCCAGGTGTGTCCCAGAGCAGCTATCTTCATCCCAGGACAGTCTCTGGGTGAGAAATCAGTCCTAGACTTTTAGCACCTGAGGTAACTAGTAAGTGCTTTCATCTTGAGGGAAAGCGGGCAGATAGAGGGCAGTGCACCACAGCATCCGCTCAGTCCTCTGATCCTCAGAAGAACCCATAGAGGAGCTCCATTTCACAGATAAGGAAATGGAGCTCAGGGCCCTTAGGGGAATTTTGCAGTTTTTACATAATCATTAAATACCCAGCAAACCATAATACTTAGAATTCCAGTTCAGGACTTCAGAATCTGCATGGCTTGGCCCATCTCTCCTGTAACCACCACAAGGCCAAATTGTCCCTCACAGACTTGGCTCCTGCAGATAGACAGGGACTTTGCATTCTGGGGCTTCCCTGGTGGCTCAGCTGGTAAAGAATCTGCCTGCAATGTGGGAGATCTGGGCTTGATCCCCGGGTGGGGAAGATCCCCTGGAGAAGGGAACGGCTGCCCACTCCAGTATTCTGGCTGGAGAATTCCATGGACTGTATCACCCAAGAAATTGCAGAGTCGGACACAACTGAGTGAGTCACTTTCACTTCTGCATTCTGGTGGCACTGTTATCTGTTCCTTATATTTATGCTTAAGCTGTATCTGTGGGGGAGAAGGGAACAGAGGAACTATCTTCTTGAAATGGGGAAATGTAACAGACTTTCCACTTAAGAGATGTCAGATTGACTCGGAGGAAAAGTTCCCTTTCTTTAGCTTCAAAAATTAGGCATTCAGTAAGTTTCTTGTGATTTTACATTAAGCAATGTTATAATTCTCTGTTTCTGTTAAACTGTGTCATTCAGAGGCAGCTGTTTTCATAGAACGTATGCCTTTACCGTAGTTTCATGTGAGATAAAGATCTACAGGGAGCTCAGCTTGGTGCTCTGTGATATCCTAGAGGGGTCACAGACAGACAGACACACACACACACATACACACACACACACACATATGTATCTCAATAGCTTCTTAGCTGATCTTCATATATTATGGTAAAAGGCTGAACACTTTCCCCCTAAGTTCTGGAAAAGACAAAGATGTTTACTCTCTCCATTTAATTCTTCTACTCAACATTTTTACTGAAAATTCCAGTCGGGGTAATTAGGCAAAAGGAGGGGAAAAAAGCATCCAGATTGTAAAGGAAGAAGTAAAACTATCTCTATTCACAAATGACATGATCTTACACACAAAAATTCCTAAGGAGTCCATGAAATGCTATTAGAGCCAATAAACAATTTCAGCAAGACTATAGGATACAAAAATCAATTATCTTTTAAACACTGGCAATTAATTATCCAAAAATGAAGTTAAGAAAAATATTCTGTTCATAATAGCATAAAACAGAATAAAATACTTAGGAATAAATTCAAAAAAGAAATGCCAGACTTGCACACTGAAAACTAAAACAGGGGGATGGGGAATGACTGTTAATAGGTAAGGAGTTTCTTTTGGGGCTTATGAAAATGTTCTGCAATTTGATACTCTGATAATTGCACAACTTTGTGGGTGGGAGGGAGGTTCAGGAGGGAGGGGATATATGTATACATATAGCTGATTCACTTTGTTGTACAGCAGAAACCAACACAGCATTGTAAAGCAATTATGCTCCAATTAAAAAAAAAAAGATCTACATTCTTGCTGTTGTTGCTCAGTCGCTAAGTCATGTCTGACGCTCTTGTGACCGCATGGACTCTAGCTCGCCAGGCTCCTCTGTCCCCATGTGATTTCCCAGGCAAGAATACTGGAGTTGATTGCCATTTCCTTCTTCAGAGGATCTTCCTGACCCAGAGATCAAACTCACACCTCGTGCATTGCAGGTGGACCACTGGGCCACCAGGGAAACTCCTACATTCCTTACGCTTCTTTTGATATGTAGATGCTAGAAAGTTAAATTTCTGCTTGCACACTGATCCTTACCTTAAGAAGGAGCTTGTGTTCATGACTTTGGAGCTGTGATGTTCAGTGTTTTATACTAAAGGTCATGAGATGCCAAACACTTATAGAAAGAAGATAGTCAAGGACTGCAGAAGACAATTGTTTTTGAACTTGTGAAGTTTTTGAATCCTCCAGCTCTTCTGATAATAACGTATTCTTCCAATAATAATTATAATTATGCAGAGGGGCCAGAAACTGGTAGACAAGTGTGAGATATTTTGCTGGGGGATAGGGTTCCTTATGACCTAAGTACATTTTGGTCAGTAATGTACTCTATGAGCTAGGCTTTCTTTTCTTGTGAAGCATCTTGAGTATAATTAAATGTCTGTACTCTCAGCTTGATCTTTGCTTCAATTACCCCTGGTGACTCCAAAGGCCATGACTAATGACAGAGAATCTCAGGACTGGGGACACATTATCCAATATCATTTGATAACCTCCCTGAGGGTAAGGACAGTGTCTTTTACATTTTACAGATTTTTAATATATGAATTGTTCTCTAATAGCAGTGTATGTAAAAATTGCGTTGTCTATCAAAAATGTAGATTCTGGTCTCTCTTTGTATCTGTTTTCTTTGGACTTTACATATTTACCAGACACTTTGGATATTCTTATGTAGAAGGCCCTTAAGGTGCTCTTAATGTATGTAGAATGAGTATAAGTCTTATTGCTTTCTTTTCCCCATTTAAAAGAATAACGTTTTATTGAGATATAATTCACATCCCATAAATTCCAGCTTTTAAGTATACACTTTGGTTGTTTTTATAGTATATTCACAAAGTTGTGCAATTATCAGAGTATCAAATTGCAGAACATTTTCATAAGCCCCAAAAGAAACTCCTTACCTATTAACAGTCATTCCCCATCCCCCTGTTTTAGTTTTCAGGTGAAAGTCTGGCATTTCTTTTTTGAATTTATTCCTAAGTATTTTATTCTGTTTTATGCTATTATGAACAGAATATTTTTCTTAACTTCATTTTTGGATAATTAATTGCCAGTGTTTAAAAGATAATTGATTTTTGTATCCTATAGTCTTGCTGAAATTGTTTATTGGCTCTAATAGCATTTCATGGACTCCTTAGGAATTTTTATGTGTAAGATCATGTCATTTGTGAATAGAGATAGTTTTACTTCTTCCTTTACAATCTGGATGCTTTTTTCCCCTCCTTTTGCCTAATTACCCCGACTGGAATTTTCAGTAAAAATGTTGAGTAGAAGAATTAAATGGAGAGAGTAAACATCTTTGTCTTTTCCAGAACTTAGGGGGAAAGTGTTCAGCCTTTCACCATAATATATGAAGATCAGCTAAGAAGCTATTGAGATACATATGTGTGTGTGTGTATGTGTGTGTGTGTGTATGTATGTGTGTATGTGTCTGTCTGTGTATACATTTTGAGGGGTGGCCGGTCTCAAGCCTCGTGAACAATATTCACCTTCCATAGGTTGTCTATGCCTCACTCTTCATGTATTAATCCAGTATTTCTAAATACAAACTCCCTTACATGCAAACAAGGTCTGTTCCTAGAGCACGTTCATGAGTTCAATTTGTTTGTAAGTTCAACAAAGTTGGCCAAGGTACCCAACCAACACAATTGGCTGTATAGTACTGTACTGTAATAGGTTTATAATACTTTTCACACAAATAATACATAAAAAATAAACACACACAATAAGGAAAACGTTTTGAATTTTACAGCAGAGTACCTTGAAAAGTACAACGGGACAGTACAAGAGCTGGCATACAGGGGCTGGCATCGAGTGGACAGGCAAGAAGAGTTACTGTCTGGAGGAGGGAGAGGAGGTGGGAGATGGTACAGATGAAGGATCATCAGCAATAGGAGATGGAGGGCAAGCTGAAATTTCACTGATGCCTGATGCTGATGGCACAGGTTCTGTTCCTTGCTGGATTCAATTCTATCCACCCTCTTGAAAAATGATCCAGTGATGTCTGGATACATCCTGAGCTTGAAATAAAGATACTGCACGACAGTACTATCTATAGTACTCTATAGTAAAGTCCATGAAAAGACACCCACTTGTATAGGATGCACCCATGTGACAGTGTATGCCAGACATGTGAGCTAATGTACGTGATTTGACATGTAAACACTGACTCATGTCTTTGAAAGTTTGCTACTTGAAGTTTGGTATGTAGGGGACGTACTGTGTCAGACAGTCCTCATCTGTCTCTGTGTGTGTGCTCAGGCGCTTCAGTTGTGTCTAACTCTTGGTGACCCCATGGACTGTAGCCTGCCAAGCTCCTCTGTCCATGGGATTCTCCAGGCAAGAATACTGGAGTGGGTTGCCATGCCCTTCTCCAGGGGAGCTTCCTGACCTAGGGATCAAACCCGCATCTCCTGCATTGGCAGGTGATTTACCACCAGTGACAACTGGGAAGCCCCCTCATCTGTCTAGGATGAGTTAAGCCAGTAATAAGGCTTGCTGTTCATCCACAGGCCTTTGATAAAATATTGCTGACTTGCCATGTATCTGAAAAGCCATGGACCCCCCATGCTCAGAGCACTTTTATCCCCATGAGTTGAGCAGTGCCCATCCCTTTACTCTGGGTCACAGCTCTACATCCAGTGGTATACCAGAGCCAGCTCACACTGGCTTATGAGATCTGATTGTTAAATTTTCAAGAACTTTACAAACTAGTTAACATCACATTGAGTAGATTGAAATGAACTAATATGGAAGTATTTATACCATGCTGCTGCTGTCCATGGGGTTGCTAAGAGTCGGACACGACTGAGCGACTTCACTTTCACTTTTCACTTTCATACACTGGAGAAGGAAATGGCAACCCACTCCAGTGTTCTTGCCTGGAGAATCCCAGGGACGGGGGAGCCTGGTGGGCTGCCGTCCATGGGGTCACACAGAGTCGGACACGACTGAAGTGACTTAGCAACAGCAGCAGCTGCTACTGCTGCTAAGTCGCTTCAGTTGTGCTCGACTCTTTGCGATTCCATAGATGGCAGCCCACCAGGCTCCCCCGTCCCTGGGATTCTCCAGGCAAGAATACTGGAGTGGGTTGCCATTTCCTCTTCCAATGCATGAAGGTGAAAAGTGAAAGTGAAGTCGCTCAGTCCTGTCCGACTCTGAGCGACCCCATGGACTGCAGCCTACTGGGCTCCTCTGTCCATGGGATTTTCCAGGCAGGAGTATTGGAGTGGGGTGCCATTGCCTTATGGAAAGTGGCAAATACTACAATAAAAATGCTGCATGCAAATCAGCATGTGCCCCCAGCCCAGCTAGTTGCTAACATCTATCAGCCTACCAGTTGAATGAATTGAGAGGAAGGGGGCACGGTGGTGTCTCTGAGCCACTGACCCAGTCCTGCATGGCCTGCTTCTTGTCTTCTCGTTAGATAAATGACTAATGTTCTTGTGGTTAAGCCCTTGCTACTTAAAAATGTGGTTGGAGAACCAGCAGTACTGGCATCGCCAGGCAGCTTGTTAAAAATGTGTAATCTCCGGCTTCAATCTGGACCCACTGAATCAGACTCTGCACTTCCACAAGCTCTCTCATTAATGCACTGGGTAGGCCTAAAAGTTCATTTGGGTTTCCACAAGATGGTGTAGAAAAATCCAAATGATCTTTTTGGCCAACCAAATACATGAACATGAATTCGTGTATTCATGCTGGGCCCAACCCCTGCTTTTCCACTTAGGATTCAAAGGGTCTAACTAAGCTAAGTCCTGAGAATTTTTACTTTTAACACGTTCCCAGATACTGTTCATGCTTCTAGTCTGGGACCATGTTTTGAGATGTACTGGTGGTTTATCAATCATCGGTCACGTTTTCTATTTCTTGTAGCCAAGTATATCCTAACTGACCTAGGCAGGACTGGGATGTAAATATTTAGCAACTGGCTCTCCAATTAAAAAAAAAAAACGCCCTCGATTTGAACTGCTGGTCAGTTTCCTGTGGTGTGAATATTCCCACCTGGATCACTTACAAGCTACCAACTGGTGTCACAGAATGCAGAGTTGAGACAGAGCCATGCATGGCTTCTGCAGAGTGCTGAGGCACATCGTTGGAGCAAGGAGTCATCAAAGATCTTTAAGCAAAGTGACTCAATTAGATTTGGATTTTAGATGAACCTGTCTCGAGGCTCATTTTAAGAGGGTTACATGGAGGTAGAGATCCACTTAGAAGACTGTGGCAATATTTTGTCTAAGAGACTTGAACAGTGCAACAGAAGGAAGGGGTGAATTCAAAAGCTAGTTAGGAGGTGGATTTTTAGTCTAGTGAGAGTTGGGGTTAACAGCAAGGATGGCTCCCAGAATTTCAGACTGGGTGATTGATAGTGCCTTTCATTAAGATGAGGAAAACAGAAAGAGGAGGAGATTCTGGCAGAGTTTGAGAGGAGATGATTCCCAGTCCTTTATAAAATTACATTTAGCAGTAGCTTATTATTATTTTATTTTTTGCTTTTCCTGTGGACTCTTGTACATTGTAGGGGATTTTTTTTTCCCAGCCCTAAAGCTGTCAAAATCCACACTATTTGGAGATCCACTGGGTTCCCAGATAAAAATAGAATGCCCAATTAGTTTGAATTTAAGATGAACAACAAATAATTTCTTAGTATACATATATCCAATGATTGCAGAAGATCTTCTGAGACTGAAAAGAATTCATGGTTTATTTGAAATTCAGATTTAACTGGGCTCTCTGTATTTTTATTTTGGCAACCCTGTCCTCCTATGTATTTATTACAGAGACACCTTTGATTGGCTGCACTGAAATTAGAGTAAACGCAGTGTAGCTCCTGCTGATAGCACACTGGAATGGCCACAGGTTGTCTGTAATAGAAAGTGTGGGTCTAGACTTCACATGAGCTTCCAGTGAGGCTGGAGTTGGAAAGCAAGGGATGGGGGGCCATGACGGCAAAGAGTTGAGTGTGAGTGAGTCTGTGGAAAACTGGCTAAGTGTGATTGCATGATACCAACCATGGAAGTAAGTCTGTTGTGTATCATCTACTCTACAATGAAATCTCTCTTCAAGAAGGGGATTTCTGAGTTGTTCTGCCCTAATATTTTTCTGGGTTTCCCTGGTGGCTCAGACAGTAAAGAATCTGCCTGCAATGCAGCAGATGGGGGTTCGATCCTTGAGTCTGGAAGATTCTCCTAGAGAAGGGAATGGCAATCCACTACAGTATTCTTGCCTGGAGAATTCCACGGACAGAGGAGCCTGCAGGGTTGCAGCCCATGGGGTTGCACAGAGTGCTTCTGTACCATTTGTCGCTTTCGCTGACTACCAACTGAAGTCTTAGGGGAGATTCACAGGCATCTAATATTAGACCTTGTGATGCCTTTACTCCAAATTCTTTCCTCATACTTTAAATCAATTTTTTGATCTCCTGAGTCACTGTGAGCACGGCCCAGCTGGCCCTCCCCATCGTGGGCGAGGTTTAGACAGCATCTGTGCTTACTTTCCACACCTGGGGCCTGCCTGCCAGGCATTCCCCAGCCACAGCCTGGTTTCCCAGAGGCCTCCTGGGGAGAAGAGCAGAATCTGGAGGGCAGATGGGACCCTGCCCCCCGGGCTACCCTGGCCAGAAGCATGGCCTTGACTTTGGAGGGGTAATCAGGTCCATGTGGAAGTTTGAAATTGTGAAGTCACATGTGAAACTGTGTGCAAATGAGTGCGTTCAGTGATAAATTGGGTCGAGACTGTGAGCAGAACATAATGAAATTTTAGGTAAATGGACATTTCTGTGGGTCTGAGGTATTTTCAGATTGTTTTGCAGTTCTGTAAAGGCTCTATTTTTACAGTCTTTGTGATTTTGGGGAAAAGCATGTCTTAATCTTCTATGTGTTTCTCAGAATATATAAAATTAAGTCATTACTTCCACTCCTGCTCTGTCAAAACCCACTCTTTTCACTGTATTCCTAATCTTTATTAAAAGTGCCATGATGTACACAGTCAACAGTACTAGGAATGTTGGAGACATTCTAGGCTTTGCTTTCTCTCTCTTAACTCCTTCCCCAAGCAAATCATCATATCCTTAAAATTTTATTTCTTGAAGGACATCTGCTTTTCTTCTGAGTCCCTACTTATACTAACCTACTTAGTCCCTACCTTAGACTTACATCTCAGCAGAGAGATGGTCATGGCCTAGACCCATTGCTGAGTTAAACAGTACTTTGTTGGGGCAGAGAATAGATGAAAAGACCAACTTGTTGCTTGGTTTGAGTTTTCTCGTAATTCGGCTTGTGTCAGATCATCCTTGTCCTCTTGACAGGGCTTCTAGAATAGCCATAGAGTGGTCACAGAATGGAAAGCCAGGGTAGCACTGAGAATAAAAACATGGGGTCTGGAGTCAGTCTGTGAAAGTTCAGTGCCTAGCCTTGACCTGGCCTTGGACAGGTAATCATATCGATGTGTCTCAGGTTTCACCTGGGTCAAATGAGATGATAACCATAGTCTTATCAGGATTCAATGAAGGCCTTTCACAAAGGAGACTTCCTAACTGGCTTAGACCATAAAGAATGTGCCTGCAATGCAGGAGGCTCGGGTTTGATCCCTGGATTGGGAGGATGCCCTGGAAGAGGGCATGTCTAGCCATTCCATTATTCTTGTCTGGAGAACTCCATGGACAGAGGAGCCTGGCAGGCTACAGTCCACGGGGTCGCAAAGAGTCGGACACGACTGAGTGACTAACACTTTCACTGTTCACTTGCACAAAGAAGTAAGTTCTCTATAGTGAAAGTGAAAGTGAAGCTGCTCAGATTCTCCAGGGGATCTTCCCAACCCAGGGATTGAACCCAGGTCTCCTGCACTGCAGACAGACGCTTTACCGTCTGAGCCACTAGGTCCCCTGGTGGCTCAGACGGTAAAGTGTCTATCAATGTGGTAGTTAAATACAATGGTGGTCTTTAGGGATGAAGGGTCTGAACCTGTCTCTCACCACCTCTGCCATAAGTTGGGAACTCATCAGGGATATGGCTGCCTTCTTGTAACTGGATGTTTCTGAAAGACCCAGAACTTGGATCACCATCTGCCACAGGCTCTGGAGAGGAAGACTTAGAGCACTGACTTAGATTCAATTCAACATCTACATTAGGAAGGCAGGGGCTGGGGACCCCAAGTCCAGGTACACTATGCATCTATTGGAATGAATTGGTTCTGGAGAGCTGCCCATGGGATGATGTCAGCTGGGTCACACCACTATCATCTATTTATTAATTTGTACATTTGTTTTTCCATATTTCCTGTACATGTATCTCGTGTGTGCCAGGCACTTGGGCATACTGTACAAAGAACCATAGCATTATCAGTTAAAATTAACAAGTCATTTACACACATGGAGATCAAGATGAGATGAAAGTGGCCAGGGGTCCCAGTCAGAGAGAGAAGGGCATTAGTGTTTAGTGGTCCAGGTATGCAGATGGCTGATCAGCATTCAAGAATGAAGCTCAGTGACCCTGGAGTGCAAGATTAAACTCCATGCTCAGGAGTGATGGAGATTCAGGCTGCAGTTACCAGCCAGAACCTAGGACAAGACCCAGAGCAGGAGTGCATCGATGGCCCGGTCACTGTGGGGAGGTGGTGGTGGTAGAGGGCCCTGGGGCCACAGGAAAGAACTGCTTGAGGATCCAGGGCCTAAGGAGGAGCTAAGAGAATGCAGTTGTTCTTGCCATGAGCCACCTGATTCTGAGTCTGAGATGGTCACTTAAGAGCCTCTGTGAGCCAGCAGGGTGCTTTTCATGCCTTCCCCTGAAGTATGGACTTGCTTAGAAGTGAATAGGCTGGGCTGATGGGAGCAAGTCATAGCTGGTGGGTGGGGGTGGGGTGGGGGGTGGCATGTTGCTTCATTAAGGGAACCTACTTGCATCATTGACTCAATGGACATAAGTTTGGGCAAACTCCAGCAGACAGTGAAGGACAGGAAAGCCTGGCATACTGTAGTTGAGTGACTGAACAAGAACATTACTTCAGGTAGCTCAGATTTCGTTTCCTAAAAAAGGGTCTTAAATATTGCCCTGTAGCTTGTGGAATCTTCCCCAACCAGGGATTGAATCCATGTCTCCTGTGCTGGGCTAGTGGGTGAGCAGAGGATGGGGGTGGATGAGGGTGGGGGTGGCTGCTTGTGTTGGAGCAGCCACTCCTGTAGCTGGGACTTCCCCAGTGGTCCAGTGGTTAGGAATCTACCTGCCAGCACAGGAGATATGGATTCAGTCCCTGGTTGGGGAAGATTCCACGAGCTACAGGGCAACTAAGCCTGTGGGCTGCAACTGCTGAGCCCGCTTGCTCTAGAGCCCCGTTCTCTGAAACAAGAGAAGCCACTGCAATGAGAAGCCTGTGCAATGCAACTAGAGAGTAGACCCCCATCACTGCAGCTAGAGAAAGGCCACAGGAAGCAAGGAAGACCTAGCACAGCCAAAAATAAGTAAATAAATAAATACTAGAAAAAAATAAGGAATCAAGGAATGCCCTGAAGGTCAAACTATTTTAAGGTCTGAAAATAGGTCCCTCTGCGGAGATACACGCTTTGCGGGGCAGGTGAGCTCCTGGTAGTCTAGGGGAGACACTGGGGTTGTCCTTTGATCCAGCAGAAATCTGGAACGCTCAGGAAGGTGGGGCTTTTGTTCCGCTTGGGAGTGAAAACTCCTCTGGTCCAGGGTTTGACAAGGCTCATGATGCAGTCCCCCTGCCCATCTGCCTGCAGCCCTGTCCCACTGTCCCTTTGCTCCAGGTCACCCCCGAGCCCTCTCTCAGTTAACCAGCAACCTCACTAGCTCTCTGAGATGAGACTGGGGAGGAGATTTAAGCCTCTTTTACAGAGACAGTAATCCGCCCTCTTTCATCCTCTCCCCCAGAGAAACTAAAGCCCGCCCTGCCTTGCTTCTCCAAGGAAACGTGTCTGTTTCTTTCCTTTGCTTCTTCCCAAGGATATCTGGAGAAGGAGAGCTAGGGAAGGGATGGAAAGAGGGTGCACTTCCTCCTTTCTCTTTGGCTCCTAACTTTGGAGCAGCGGGTTCCAAAAGTCCTCTTGACAAAAGGATGCGGGGCGTGCCTTGCACCTGCCGCCATTAGGTGGCGCTCGGTCCCTTCTCAGCCGCCCAGGAGCCGCGGCACCGCGTGGGGCTCTGCGGTCCAAGCCTAAAGCCGGTGCAAAGAGTCGGACACGACTGAGCGACTGATCTGATCTGATCTGAACCCGTGCAGGCAGGAGGCAGATATTAAACCCAGTATTTTATGCATGTTGAGAAAGAAAGCCTTTCTATTTGGGTTCACTCCACATTCTCTGGAGATGTGTTTGGAAACCCCCTCTGCCACTGAACTCATCACTGTGGCCTTTTATTCACTTACAAAATGCTTCCCCCAGAATCCCAGCTCAATTACATCTTGTCTCCTTGCTCTCCTAATACTCCGGTTGACTGCGGGGGTGGGGTGGGGGTGGGGGGACAAAGCAGCAATGTCAGACATCCCCATTTCTCACCCAGAATAGTTTGTCTTTCTTATTTTCCAGAACCAAATGGCATGAGTGGCCCTGCCACCCACAGGAGAAAGTGCACACCCTTTCCATTCCTTCCCTAGCTCTCTTTCTCCAGATATCCTTGGGAAGAAGACCCAAAGGATAGGCACATAGACACAGGCTATGTAAGTGACTCTAGGTGAATATATTCCACAAACATTTACTTTTGCCCAAAAGGAAGAAATACATACCTGAAGAAAAACAATTATATAAATTTTTTACTTCCAGCAAAAACAAATGTTTGTGGGCAATGTGTTTACCACTCTTCTCAAAGCATATGCTTATAATGTGTTTCAGAGGTCCAATATCTGAAAAACTGTCATGAATATCTGATGGTTAATCACTTCCACAACTAGGTACTGACGGCAGTGATGTGCAAAGTTGTATAGTCTGTGTTGTTGGGAATACTTAGATGAGTAAGTTGTTTATGCTTAAACAATTTATCATCTAGTTCTGGGAAAAAGGGCTTCCCTGGTGGCTCAGTGGTAAAGAATCCGCCTGCCAATGCAGGATATGCGAGTTTAATCTCTGGGTCGGGAAGATCCCCTGGAGAAGGAAATGGCAACACACACCAGTATTTTTGCCTGGAAAATTCCAGGGACAGAGGAGCTTGGAAGACTGTAGTCCAGGGGGTTACAAAAGAGTCAGAAACAACTTAGCAACTAAACAACAAGCTGGGAGAAAAAGCCTTTGGACAAGGAAGCCCAAGTATTGTGTGTATGGATTTGAATATGTGCACACAAACTGTGTGTGCCTGTTCAGGCATGTGTTGTATTCCGTCAAGATTGAGGTCTAGGGTTCTTACTGACTTAGGGCAAAATATCTAGATAAGTAGATTTGGTTGCCTCATGCCTTGGGTGAGCAGGTACTCAAGTTTTATTGATGAAGATGTGAATTGTGCTCCAAAAGAGTCTGTGTTTACATTCAATACATAGAACAACTTACCTTTTCTAAAGTACTTTCACCCATGTATTATTTCAGGAGTAGTACTTCACAAGTATTTTATGTTGTGACTTATGTTCAATAATATGTGAGCAAGAGATGAACAGATACAGACATTAAAGAACAATGCATGACCAGAACCTGGAAGACCAGCCATAGCGTCATCTATTTTGCTTTCTAGTGCCTGTATTTTTCTCCCAGAAAATAGTTAGTAGATCTGGATGGAAAGGAAAAATTCCTCCAGTGGGAAAGCAAGTAGACTGTGTGTGTGTGTGTAGGCGTGTGTGTGTGCTATTAAATGTCTTTCCAGAGGTCTTGGTCTGTTGCAATAGTCTTGCCAATCCTTCAATTACTGTTTTCTTTCATGAGAAATTGTTACTGGAATGCACTTACCCTTTTAGGGAGCTGTGAATCTGGTTATAATTGCCTGTTTCTAAGATAATTGGCCTGACTGCATAGCCCTGGAAAAGTTACTTGAACAAAAGGAATGTGGAGGGAGCCTGAGTTGCATTCGGACTCAGTCTTGGCTGGGAGACCTGGCTGCCAACCTCGGCCATTGGCCTGGAGTAACCAAAGCAGTTTGCAAGAGAGACAAAGCCGGAAAGTTCTGTAAATATGGCCATTTCAAAGGCAATGACCACTTGAATTTTGACATTTTCTTGCAGAAAGATTTTTTTTTATTGTAAAGTTTATCCCTTGTAACTTTCAGTGACTTCAAATCCAGTAGCTATAGAAAACTAGACTCTCCAGTGGGTCCCACTCCCTTCCTGGAGATTGGGGAGCTAAATGTTCTCCAAGTCTGCAAGAGCAACGGAAGGGAAACAGAATGGTGAAAGGTTGATTGATTTCAGGCATTAAATCAATGCAAAATTTTCTAACGTCTATATTATTGGTGCTATCAAAGGCCTTTGATGCCATTGATCAAAGGATTGTGTAATTCATTACAAGCTGTCATGAAATGACCGTGTTCTTAGCTCCCGGGGAGAAGCTAAAATACACTTGCTCTTAAAAGTGTAGGATCCTAGTGTGTTACAGGATACAATTAGTTTTTTTTTTTTTCTCTTAAACTTCAGGCTCTCATGTTGCTTTTATGAAAAAGGAACTTTTCGCTAGAAAACTCCTGAAGGTACAAGTCTGCTGCCAGAACTGAAACTTGGTTACCAAAAAGGTTAAGGAATCTTTCACTTGTTCAGAGCAGGAGAGTAATCATTCACGGGGAAAAGAGAGAACAGTGTTGTCAGGAGATGAGTTACCCAATTGAGAACACCTGATTTGGGAATTCCCCGTTCGTCCGGTGGTTAGGACTCTGCGTTCACTGCTGAGGGCCTGGGTCCAATCCCTAGAAAGACTGCCCAGTCACTCCAAGATTTATGGAAAGCAAGTAAGCACTGTGAGAAAAATCAATGTAACACATCACCATTGCTCTTCTTCCATTTCTCATTTTGATTTTTCCCACCAACAACCTTCTCTTTGGGTTAAGGACTCACAGGGTTACAGGATAATACAGGTTATATGGAAAGCAGTGTCAAGATTGGAAGTTACTTGAACTCAATATGTTTGGAGAAGGAATAGCAGAGAACTGCTGCCAAAGAGCTCCCTCCCTCCAGACCCAGGATGATGTAGGGCAGGGTCCGTGCCAGGCTGCCTTCCCAGGGCGGTGAGTTCTGTGGTTCATTTTGCTGAATGTTTTTTCAGTGACGAGCAATTTGAGTATACCTCTGCAAGTTCCCACTTAATTTTTCAAAAAGTTACTGTAAATCCAGGCAAATCAAACACTTGTTTTTCAAAATTCTTTTTAGCCATGGAAAGACAATTAGAATTTTCTTCTGTATCAAGCCACCACAACTCTGCAGCCGTTAAAGACCATGAGGCAGACCTGTAGACACTCACACAGAAGGACCTAAAAGATATAGTGTTCTGTGAAAAAAGCAACAGGCAGAAAAGATTGTTCAGGAAAAATGTATTATTTAAGCAGAAGCATCTACAGCAAACTGTAAATCTGGTTACCTTTGAGGAGAAAACAGGAGTGGGTGAGAGGTGAAAAATGGACTTGTATCTTTTACTCTATGCTTCTGCATTGCTTGAATCTTTTTTGCTCTGATATATGAATGAATTATTTCTGTAATAAAATTGTTTTTAAAGAAAGATTATAAATATGGTAACAGTGCTTCAAACACACTGAGAAAAACACCTATTTTTTGTCTTTTACCCTGTGTCAGAATATAAACATATTATTTTTGTTGTTCTATCATTAACTGTAGCACAGATAAGAAGGAGTTAAGCCTTCTAGGTCATTTTTAAACCCCCGGATTCTTGCAATCAAGGCAATCAAAACCTGCTTCCACCTTAGCCCTCTGCCACCATTCATCAAATAGGTCTTGTTCTGCTGGGAAGACAGTCTTGTTTCACAAGAAGGAAAATACCCAGCTGCAAACAGTTTATACAGAGAGCTGGGAAGAAATCTACTGAGAATTCCAGGAGGAGGTCAGCAGTGTCCTGCTCCTACACAGGTCACTGTGTGTGCGTTCTCTTCCTAGAATGAAACCACTGAATAGCCGGATGTCCCGGAGATGAAGGAAAATTGTCCTGGCAGGCAGAGTAGACCTTAGAAATGAGGGCTAAATACATCCTAGCATGGAAGAAATCAGCATTGGGAATTCTCTTGGAACGAATGGGAAGTGAAATTCCAAAGGAGCCAGTCTGATTTAATTTGTGTTGTCTGAGCTTTACCATCACACCTTGTAAAGTCTCACTTTTCTTTGGCATTTGTCCCCAAATCACATTTTTTTGGAAGGCTAGAGGAGTTCACCGCTGGCCTTGGTGCATGGGGTTCTTGATGAGCACAGAAGATGTTTTCTCTCTCATTTCTTCTTTTTTTCTAGCCATTCCAATCTCTCACCATCCTTCAGTCAAAGCCTTCTTTTTTAAATTAAAAAACTTTTTGATATGAACCATTTTTTTAAAAGACACTATTGAATTTGTTACAGTATTGCTTCAGTCTTATGTTTTTTTGTTTTTTTTTTTTTAGCCACCAGACATGTGGGATCTTAGCTGCCTGACCAGGGATTGAACCCACACCCACTGCCCTGGAAGGTGAAATCTTAATGACTGGACCACCAGGGAAGTCTCTACTCTCAGTTAAAACTTTCTGTCTGAAAGCTACCACCACCATGCACATTAGGGATATAAAGCATCATAAAAAAGGGACATATAGCACTGCAGAGCTTTAATTTTCCTGGGAAAAAGCTGATTACTTTGTCAATATCTAACTAAATCTTTTGTTTTTGTTTTTTCCTTCCTGAATATTATTGTGAGAGTCACAGGTTTGACCAGATCATTTCCTGGTATAGGTGAGCATAATGACTGGTAGAGAAATTGGGGAAGAAAGTAGGGGAAGGAATCACTTCTCTGTCAAGCTAGCCTCCTTTTGATAGATTTGCTTATTTTTTCCTTTACGGATTCCTATGAGGGGGAGGCCACATGGCTATCAATGTGGCAACATCCTAAAAGCTATGCTTGCTATTAGGAGCTGAAAGCAGGCAAACCACACCAAGTCACTGCCATTTCCCTCACTGTGTCTTCACCAAAATGCTTATAAAGCCTCTCAGTTTCACACCTAAAAGGAGACTTTAAACTCAAAAAAGGTACAGATGAAAATTATTACAGTCCAAAGAGTTGGGATATAAAATCCAATGTGAACAGTTAAAGACGGAGGGTTTCTTTAAATCACGTAAAAATTATTATCCTCAAGGCTAGAGAGCCATAGTAGATTTCTCAGGGTGGGTCTACCCAGACCGAGTTCTCTTCCTTTAAGAACAGATAACCTCCTCTGCCCACAGCCAACGCTCAGCCCCTTGTTCATCCTGTAACCCCACCCTCTTCTCCTTGGCTGTGTTGAGCGACCAAAAAGAATGACTTTTGGCCCAAGAATGTTCTACCCAGAGACTGGATTATGCCAATCAATTCTGTAACAGGAATTTTATTTTTGAGATATACCTGGCTATGTTTCCACTTTTCAGCAGTCCTGTTTCCTTTTCTGAAACCCTTCTGCTACTTTCTGCCAAGGAAAGAGGAGGAGAGAGGAAAAGCCTTTCTAGCCTCTCCAGGCTAACAGGTTCAGGCTCAAGTATGCTGAACAGAAGCACTTCTTTATGTCACCAGATCCACAAGGCCCTTTCTTGCAAGTTGAATGGAAGAAACTGGCAAGGTGTCCAGGCTGCTGATACTGAGCAGCGTAGGAGAATCTGATAGGGTGGCTGTGTGAGAAGTAGAGAAAGATGTCCTCCGTGCATGGAGGGAGAGAAGGAGAAACAGACTTTGTCAGTCCACCAGTAAAAGTCAAAAGACCATTTTTGTTTGTTTTGCTGAAGTCAAAGACCGTTTTCCTCCAGACCAGACAGCACAATGCCAGGACCCATGGTTTGGTGAGCATAACACAGACTGGATTTTGGGTCCCATTGCTCAGCTGTACACAGAAGCCCTGTGCCCAGGAATTACTTCCCAGGGTCTCCACATTCCAGCACGGTATTTAGAAAGTGACTTTGATTTCTTAGGCCACTGAAGAAGGTGAGGCATGCTCAGGGATGTGGTGGAAGGGTATAGGAACCTGCCACTCTGCACAGGCACCCAGGGACTGGGCAAGACAGCTTTCACAGAGAACTCATGTAGGTGGTCAGGGCTCCAGGCATATGTGTTTGAGGAGCGCTTACCTGTAGCTCTCACTGGTTTCTTGAATTCTCATCATTTCCTCCACTTTGAAATTTGCTTTCATTGCAGCTCTCCATTTTCACACAAGGTTTCAGTTCAGTTCAGTTGCTCAGTTGTGTCCGACTCTTTGTGACTCCATGAATCACAGCATGCCAGGCCTCCCTGTCCATCACTAACTTCCAGAGTCCACCCAAACCCATGTCCAATGAGTCGGTGATGCCATCCAACCATCTCATCCTCTGTCATCCCCTTCTCCTCCTGCCCTCAATCTTTCCCAGCATCAGGGTCTTTTCAAATGAGTCAGCTCTTCCCATCAGATGGCCAAAGTTTTGGAGTTTCAGCTTCAGCATCAGTCCTTCCAATGAATATTCAGGACTGATTTCCTTTAGGATGGACTGGTTGGATCTCCTTGCAGTCCAAGGAACTCTCAAGAGTCTTGTCCAACAGACTGTCCAACAGTCTTGTCCACAGTTCAAAAGCTGAATTTCATGAAAAAGATGTTATTTAGCCAACTTAATAGCAACTCTTACTCCCACAATTTGCTCCACCATTTAGACACACACTTCTCCTTTCTCTGTAACCAGACTCTTTTTCTGCAGTGCTCCTGTTATGCAATGCATTGGTAATCAGTAATCTTAGTCACTCACACCAACGTGGTCAAACTTACTGCTGTTTTTGCCAGATTGATATACCATGATGTTCATCGGGGTTCCTGAATTCCTAAATCACCTGTATCAGTTCATTCATGCTGTTTCTAGTTAAGGACTGACCATGTTAGTGGAATCAAGCTCAAGGTAAACCAGAAATATACGTTATTTGAAGATAGCAGAGGAATCCCATTTAATTGGAAACAGGCAGACTTCAACAAGTGGCATGGAGTCCCATGAGGCGCTGGGGCAGGTGGCTTTTACCCCACTGTGGTGCAGAAAAAGAAACGCCCCTTGCGGTCCACCCAGTGAGTTCATTGGCTCCAAGGTGGGGAGAGACTCTTGGCGGCTGCTCAACGGTGGGAAGATGTTCCCATTTTTTGTAAATCGGGCATTCACTCAGCCTTCGTTTCCTTTTCTTGAGGCCACATGCATGTAATTCTCTATTTTTTATCCCTCACCTTATCCATTTGAGATTAAAATTCTTTTACAGACCCAAATCAGGCCTTGAGACAAAAATAATTATTGTCAAGTAAGTTTGAAAACACTACATATTTTTCTCTGTTCCTATTATCCTCTCTTTCATATTATTATCATATTAGAGTTTATGAAAGTCACTGGAATAGCCTTTTAAATTTAATTCAGAGTGACCGAGACTTACTTGACTCAGAAAATATTTGTTCCTGTGAACCATCTATGAAAACATTTTGTTCTAGATATTAGAGTCTTGCATTGAAGATACTGAGGGAACATTTTGTTCTGGCCCTTTAAAAAAATGGAATACTTTCAAAAAGATTTATTTTCCTACTCAGGAAATCATCTCACCTTATTTTAAGACTCTGGCCTTCCCTTTCTTAAATGACTTAGGCCAATCTAATTTTGATTTTTAATGCTTCCTGTATTTGAGTATGTGATGATTGTTTACCATTCACTCTATTCTTTCAAATGACAGATAGCTTGGAAATATTTTTATCTCTTCCCTTATGCTCAGGTAGCCCTTTGCTATGTACAGAGTAGTTTCACATTCATTATCTTATTGATCACTACGATGACACAGTCATTTTAAACAACCTTGCAACTAGTATTTAAAAATCATTAGGGCCATTAATATTCTATTAAGTCTGCAAAAATTTGAAATGGCTGACTCCTCCATATTGCAGAACTAAGAGGATATAAAATTTTGACTATAGCAAAAATATTTAGAGCCTTTACCTACACACAGATTGCTAAACTCCAGTGAAAACTACAGAGGAAGTTAAAGAGTGGGAGAGTTGTTTACTAATGTTGTTGTTAGAACTAACTGCCTTTAAAACAATTAGGCTTCTTCTGATTTATTTTAGTTTCTGGTCATGGCAGCTTTCAAAGTCATTATGTATAATATATTCTCAAAGATTCTGGGACTAAAGTCATGATATTCTCCAATAACTCCCAGCAAATACATATCTAAGTAGAAATATTTTGTTTGCTGTCCTGAATTTGAAGTGAAGTGAAGCCATGTCCGACTCTTTGCAACCCCATCGACTGTAGCCTACCAGGCTCCTCTGTCCATCAGCTTCTCCAGGCAAGGGTACTGGAGTGGGTTGCCATTTCCTTCTCCAGAGGATCTTCTCAACCCAGGGATCGAACCCAGGTCTACTTGCATTATGGGCAGACCCTTTACTGTCTGAGCTGCTACCGCTGCTGCTGCTGCTAAGTCACTTCAGTCGTGTCCGACTCTGTGCGACCCCATAGACGGAAGCTCACCAGGCTCCCCCATCCCTGGGATTCTCCAGGCAAGAATACTGGAGTGGGTTGCCATTTCCTTCTCCAATGCATGAAAGTGAAAAGTGAAAGTGAAGTCGCTCAGTCGTGTCCGACTCTTAGCGACCCCATGGACTGGAGCCTACCAGGCTCCTCCGTCCATGGGATTTTCCAGGCAAAAGTACTGGGGTGGGGTGCCCAAAGCTTATGGGAGGACATAATATTTTTAGAGTTGCTTTCTAGTTAAATATTCTAGGATTTCTTAGTTTTATTTTCTTGATTCCTATTAGAAATCTTACATATTTGTTGAATAATTAAATAATGAAGTAATAGTAAACTCCTGGAATTTAGATACCTTTTTTATCCCCACATCTTTCCTTTGCTATTATAAATTTATATCCTTATGCTATGCTATGCTATGCTAAGTCACTTCAGTCGTGTCCGACTCTGTGTGACCCCACAGACGGCAGCCCACCAGGCTTCCCCGTCCCTGGGATTCTCCAGGCAAGAACACTGGAGCGGGTTGCCATTTCCTTCTCCAATGCATGAAAGTGAAAAGAGAAAGTGAAGTCGCTCAGTCATGTCCGACTCTTAGCGACCCCACGGACTGCAGCCTACCAGGCTCCTCCGTCCGTGGGATTTTCCAGGCAAAAGTACTGGAGTGGGGTGCCATCGCCTTCTCCGTTATATCCTTATAAATTTATGTAAATCTTTTATGTAAGATTTAAGTCTTATATTAAGATTGAAGTCTGACGAGTGTACTATTGATGGTTTTTGACATATGTGTACACACATGAAAGGGCCACCACAATCAAGATACCAAACATTTTGTTTAATCCACCAAAGTCCCCCAACATCCTCTCCTGTTGCTTTGTAATCATCTTTCCCTCCTCACTGTCCCCAGGCAACTATTACCTATATTTTTGTCCTTATAGTTTAGTTTGTATTTTCTAGAACTTCATAAAAATGGAATCACACAGGATACACATAATTTTTGTGCCTGTCTTCTTTAAGTCAGCATAAAGATTTTGAGATTCATTATGCTGTTATGTGTATCAGTAGTTCATTTTTCTTAAAAAGACCTCTTTTGAGCATAAACGATATCTTCAAGCATATATTGTTGTGGAATTAGTATTTTATTATATAGTTCACATTTTGTTTATTCTACTATTGTGCAATGTATTGTTTCCAGTTCTTTTTTTTCTTTTCTTTTTTTTGGCTATTGGGAATAAAGCTGCTATGAAAAAATGCCTAGCGGTGGAAGGGTGAAATGATGTGGAATGGTGGTAGACGTTGTTATTGTTGGTTAGTTACTAAGTTGTGTCCGACATTTTTGTGACTCCATGAACTGTAGCCCACCAGGCTCTTCTGTCCATGGGATTTCCCAGGGAAGCATACTGAAGTTGGTAGACATTTCCTTCTCCAGCGGGTGTCTTTTCAACCTAGGGATTGAATCCACATCTGCATTGGCAGGCAGATTCTTTACCACTGAGCCACCAGGGAAGCCTGACTGGTAGGTGTATGTTTACTTTTTTAAAAAAATAAAAATAGTTTTTGCAATGCCACTTGTGATTACATTTCAATGATTTGTGATTAGAATGTCAATCATAAATTAAAAAACTATCTTGAGCACATAGGCTGTGCTGGGTACTGTGCCAAGAGCTTAGGAGATACTGGAAACAAAAGTAGATATCTTGTGTGTTTCCATGCAGCTTAGAGTTATGTCAATAACTATATAGTTACATGGCTATTATAATAATTGTATACTTGTACTTTGACATATGTGCTTTGAAGGGAAGGAATGTGATTCTGTGAAGGATTATAATAGGGTAATTAGCTGACTTCTAAACCTGGAGTCAGGGAAGGCTTCCCAGGGGAAGTGACATCTAAGGATGAATGAGGATATAAACTAGGTAAAGGGTGAAGGGTACAGAGGGTGGAAGAATGTTTCAGAAAGTGGGAACAGCATAGAAAAAATCCCTGAGGTGAAAGGTGTATTTGGAAACCTGAAAAAGTCTGAGTGGCTGAAGTATGAGAAAGAGGCAGTCTGGGGAGTTAAAAAAATTTTTTTTTAAACTGAGATTTCATCTTTAATGAAGCTAAAACAAATTTATTATTCTCAGTTTATTAAAAAGGGCTGCAAATGCAGTGAAGACCAAACAGATAAGGAAACTGTACCTGCAGCTACAGATTTCAGAAAAACAAAGGCATCAAAACATAATTCTTCAAAATAGATGATAAACCGCGAGGGGTCAAAACTAATGACTCCTTATTTTATGCAACAGGAATGAAATTTACTAGTCAGTGGTGGAGTCCTCACAAGCTTCAACTTATTTTTATTAATTTTTATTAGAGTATAGTTGCTTTACGATGTGTTCATTTCTGCTGTACAGCAAAGCGAATCAGCTGTATGTCTCCTCTTTTTTTTTTTGCATTTCCTTCCCATTTAGGTCACCCATTTAGAGCACTGAGCAGAATTACCAGTGCTATAAAGTAAGTTCTCATTAGTTACCTATATTATACATCACAACTAGACTTATTACAAGAGAATGTGGAAGTGTTTTAAGCAGGAAGATAATATACTCCGATTTGGATTTTGAAAAGATTACCCCGGCTGCAGCATAGACAAAGGATTACAGGAGATTAGAATGGATGTGGAAGGTCAGTTCTGAGACCCTTGCAGTGGTGCCGGCATGAGCTGTGGTCGTGTGCGTGGTGCCTTTGTGCTCAGCCGTCCGGTCGTGTCCAATTCTTTGTGACTATATAGCCCACCAGGAGAAGTCAGGGCTAGGAATACAGATATGAGTTAAAATATAGAGATGGTACTTGAAGCTGTGGCTTTGGATGAGATTGGGGTGGGGCAATTGTACAGAGAAGGGATGAGGGCTTTGATGAACACTGAGGAGGCTTGGGGAACTCCAGTGTTTAATGATCAAGTCAGGAATGATGAATCTGAAAAGAGAAGACATGGAGAAGAACTAGGAAAGTGTGGTAGTGAAAGTTCAAGAGGTTACTGACATTAGGGTGAAGGCCAAACCAGAATAAACAATGAAGCTCTTACAGAGCACTTCAGACACTAGACCGTGTTGTGGCTTAAGGAGGATTATATTGAAGGTCAAGAGTCAGGAAGGTACTTATGGTTCCTGTCCTTGTATTATGTGCCAGGGTCTTAGGTTAACTCTTGTCTCTGCCACAGTCCCTGTGAAGCATGTTTTATACAAATAGAAAGAGATAAGAATCAAAATGATTATGTCACACAAGGGGGACATGGTGCCGTGCACCAGAAAGAGCAAAATACAGAAAGATTACTTCTGAGGATTCATGAATCTGAGAATCATGTTTTTCTTTTTATCTTGAAAATTGTATTTTTGAATTCAATCACCAGTTATTTTCCATTTACTTTTCCACAGTGATATAAAATTCCTGCTCAAAAGTGATATAAAGGGAATTCCTTGGCGGTCCAGTGGTTAGGACTCCATGCTTTTACTGCCAAGGGCCTGGGTTCAACCCCTGGTAGGGGAACTAACATCCCACAGGTTGTGTGGTATGGCAAAAAAAAAAAAAAGTGATATTGAATTTCTACTAAAAATGAGATTAAAAACAATTAGGTAGGAAAAAAACTCCAAAGGCAACATTTCAAGCCATTGTCTTCTCAAAAGTTTGGAGACCATAACGTGAAAATTCAAACTCTGGTCCAAGGTATTCATGTTGACTTGAAAGAACAGAAGTTTTAGCTCATGAAGGGCATGGAAGTCCGCTGGTTTTGTCACAGTTACACAGTGATTACTGGTAAAAGAAGCCAGAGGTCATAGGTTAGAACCTTCATGGGTAGCAAGCTAGGCAGTTTTCTGGCTTAAATTAGAGGACTTGGACCAATATAAAAGCTTTCATTCTTTCTGTAAAATATGCTTTTCCCATGTCCCTCCAGCTAATTGCCATAAGCACTTGTACCATTCCTTTCAAACAACCTCATCATCTTTTCCTCCTTGATCCTGCTGAAAAGTTGAAATGCTGAATTTATGGCATTGCATTCATTTTCATGGTAACAGACTGTGGCGTCGTAAACACAAGAGTGGGATGATTTCATTGCAGGCTTCAGCAGAAGAAGAAACCAGGTTCTATGCAGGAGAAGCTCTTTTTCAGACCCAAATTGCTTTGATGACAGCAGAGGAAAACACAGATTATTATTGCTAGTGTAGGAAAAGGTCCCCAAACACATCATACAAATGTTTCCGTCAGTCATGCCCAAATGGCAGGTACATTTGAAAGATGTTAGTCAAATGGTTGATGTTTTTGAAAACAGATGCCCAGCCGTTAAAACCTGTGTGGATATTGGAAATTTTAAGTGGTGATCTTTTTAAAGTAGATTTTCCTTAGTTACTATTTGACCAGTTTTTGAAAAGTGAGCAAAAATATTTTCTCATGTTTCTGAGGTCTGAAAATTACAGTATATTTGAAAGTTGAAGTTCCAAAATGCTTGTTGATTTAGAACTAAAGTTGAATTTTTGGCTCAATTTGAAAAAAAAAAAAAGTGCTTTTCATGAAAACAATGTAGTAGGCTACAATTATACTTGAATCAAATTATATCCTCTGTGTTCATAGTAATGTATCAAGTATATTTCTATCACATTAACTGCAATAGTGCTTTTTTTTTTTTAAATTTGAGTCAATTTATCTTTTATACTTGATTTTTATTGAGACATATAGTATATTTCACATCCCAACAGTGCTTTGAGACATAATGACTTCTCTGTGTGCCCTGTAGCTGAATTTAACTCTCAGTATTGACTGATTTCTTGGAGACAGGCTTTGTCCATAACCTTGGATAGCTCACTGTCTAGTCTTGCATATCATCATGTAGAGCATCCCTCTGGAAGGGTGTATCTGTATGCGCAATAACTGGAGAGGAAAGAAAGACACTCCCTCACTCATCCTCCTTATTTTCATCAGACAGATAGCTAAGACGACATTGCCTAATGGTATTTTTTGAGATATTGCCAAAATGGATGTTTAGGCAGTGTATGAGTGCTTAGTCACTAAGTTGTATCCAAGTCCTTTGCAGCCCCATAGACTTTAGCCCACCAGGCTCCTCTATCCATAGGATTTCTCAGGCAAGAATACTGAAGTGATTACTGTTTCCTACTCCAGGGATTCTTCCAGATCTAGGAGTTAAACCTGCATCTCTTGAGTTTCCTGCATTAGCAGGCTGATTGTTTTCCACTGTGCCACCTGGAAAGTCTGTTTAGGCGGTAGGATCCCGAAATTACTGGGAGTTCGTGTTACCAACCTGCTTCTACTGAGCTATCCTGATGTCTGACTATACGCTGAGATTCTTGCCTGAAAGTTCAGAAAAAACAAGGCACATGGAAGAGCTATGTTTATTCTTATCCTTACCTGCTTTTGGAAGTCGTATGCAAAGGAGCTTATAACATACACAGAGGTTCAGAGAATAGACCTGGTGGACCAAATTGATAAATATTTTGTCAGATAATGAAGATGGTGAGCCAACTTTCTTTGGGTACATATTTTCTTATCTTGTTGCCACCTGGGAGTGTCTCGGTTTAATCACAAATTTGTACTCCAGCACGTTCCATCCTACTGTTTAGCCTGTTGCTGTTTAAAAATCCAACACTTACATTTTATTCATACCTAGTATTTCCAGTGGATTCCTCTTCTTATGACTTCCTGTTGATGTTTCAGGTACCAATGTCTTCTCTTATCTTCTCAAAGATATTTAAAGCCATGCTTATTTTAAATTCTTTGTCACTCCCGCAATTCTGTATCAGATATTGTTCCTTCTGTTGTCTGTATAGTCATTGTGCTCCTCAGATGTCTAGTTATTGTGCCTTATGAGCTCATGTCCCAGCCCTTGATTCCACCCAGTCACCAATGATGGCATTTTACCTAAGTCCTGGGTTAAGTTTTCATCTTTAAACCCTCAGAGGAGCAGCCATGGTAGGAGGCAGATAGGCATTGCCTTAGATGAGAGGACTGAGGAGTGAGAAAATCTCCAGATCAACTGATCAGCTCCCAGGTACCTTCATTAACATTCCAGGCATATGCGGTATTTGCTTTAAGGTGATATTACCAGGAGGCCTGTGCTGGGACCAATTTCTTCAGTAAAGTACCAGGCAAAGACTGTCCCTGAGCCAGGCTTGGGAGAGATAAAAGCAGAATTTAAGAGCTTACCCTCTAGTCACCCAGCCCTCCTCCTCCAATTCAGTTTTCAGCTTCTTCCTTACCTGTCACGGTTTTTGATCTTGGTAGTTGAATAATTCCCTTCCTCTCTAAGACTTTTGCTAGGATTAATTTTGAGACAGGAAGCAAGCAGTATATTGGTAGCTACTTTGTCTCTTTGACCCAGAATGTAACCAAAACACGTGTCTCAAGTATTTATGCCTGCAGACCATACGTTTCTTGAAGGTAGGATCGTAATTTGTCTCGGGGCCTATTTTCCTTCTCTTGTTTCTGCCCTTCTCCCTATCTTGTTGATTCTATTAGTTAGAATGAAGGTTTAACTGTGACTCTCAAACAAGGTCGAAGTTACTTTTCCTTTCAGGCAAGAAGCCAATGGTAAGTTATCTAGGTCTGCTACAGTGGCTTTGCTTCACAAAGTCCCTAGGGAGGATGAGGGCAGAGGTATGGAAGGATTGTTGTTATTTAGTCACCAATTCAAGTCTGACTCTTTGTGACCCTGTGGACGGTAGCCTGCCAGGCTCCTCTGTCTATGGGATTTCCCAGGCAAAAACACTGGAATGGGTTGCCATTTCCTTCTCCAGGGGATATTCTAATATCCTTGGCTCCTGCATTGGCAGGTGAATTCTTTACTACTGATTGACTTAGGAAGCCACAGAGGTTTAGAAAAGTATATGGTCTAGCAGTTTTTTGGTTGCTGTTGTTTTTTGGAAAATATTCCAGGAAGATGGTCCACAAAGACTTGTTTTTACATATCAGCCACTACGTAAATGCATGGTTATATCCAACTGCAAGGAAGTCAGAAAATAAGTCTTTACTCTAGCCAGCCATGTTTCCTCAGCTGAAAATTTTATTCTTGCATATTAAGGGAAGAATGAGTATTGGGAACAATGAGTTGTCTTTGTTACGTCTTCCTTTCTGCCTGAATTGATTTCGTCTTCCTATTTTTACTTGTTTCTTCCTTACCTTCATTCATTCCCCCAATATTATTTAGTGCTGAGTGTACACCAGGGACTGCATTAAATGTTTTCCAACCTCAGTATTTTACTCTGCATCACCCTCATTTATCTGGAGGACAAAGATACTTTACTATATTAGGAAATCTTCGGGAGAACGTACAGGTTGGGTGGAGAAGTTTTATTTGTTGCATGAAAAGAGTTTCCTATTCTACAGAGAAAAAAACAGACCCAAGGAAACTATGTCAAAGATTTAGGTTGAATTGTGCTCCTACAACTTACTTGGTAGTTATAGACATGCAGCATTTTATTCATTCACCTGCTCTGTCAAACACTCTGTCAGGTGGTAGGAATTCAACAATACGTGGGTAGTCAGAATCCATGCCCTCAACTAGACTGGCAACTGTAGCCTCACTGAGCAGCCATGCAATAAAACAAGCACCTAAGGAGAGCTTGTGATCTCCGATGTGGTAGGTTGGGAAGGTCCATGCTTTTCCTGCTAGACTACAATATAGCCCAAACAAAACAAAGTAAAACCTTTCTTTTATTTATGTAGCTTCCTCAGTGTAGGAAATGTTGTCAACAAAGTAAATAAATAAAATGAAAGATCAAGGGCAAATCATGACTTCAGTCACAGGGAACTGTGACAAAATAGTTTGGAGCAAAGAAGTCAATTTGACCAAAGCCTCACTGTATCTCACAGAATGGGGGAGGTAAGTTTGGAGACATGGGTATCAAACCATGAAGAATTTTTTAATGGCAGATTAAAGTGTTTGGAGGTAGACCACAGGAATCCTTTTTAAGTTTACACCTATAAAAATGACTTCTGAACACGGTATTTTGGTAATCAGGTGACGAGGCAGGAGCCTTGAGGACTGGAATATTGACAATGGGAGGGGAAGTGGTCACTGGTTGACGTAATATGTGAGCTCTTAGGAAGGAAAGCTGGGATTGGTGGGCAGTGTGATACTCATAAGTGAGAGCCTCTGTTGTTCTGGAGCAAAACATCTGGTATGTTTCTTGGGGAAGGGGAGGACTTTCAAGTGTTCACTGAGGACTTTTCAGCAATTATATGGGCTCTAGTGAATGTTTTTGGCTGGACGGGGAAGGGTAGAGGGATCTGAAGAAGAAGACCCTGTACCATCCTAGGCTTGCAGGAAAAATGGGATGCTGGTGAGGCTTGGGGTCAGATCATGGAAATGTTATATTATATGCATTTGTTAAGTTTTGCTCATTTGTTTCCTGGACATTATGTCTATGAGAGCCTTGACATAAATATGCTTTGGGAAATTCATCATTTAATACTGGGACTATTTACTTTGTTTATTATTTTTATCGCTGATATCCATGATAAACCCACTCTGTAACTTGGAAAACATATTTTCTTTATACATGGTTAAGGAGATAAGCAAGTGGGTTGAGTGCCTTTCTCAGGGATGAAGAAAAACAAAATGTCCTGAATGAACGGAAAGGATGGCCAAACCGTGTAGAGAAATATTTTCCATCTCAGTTTATTTTGGACATTGAATTGACCATGGAAAATTCTGATAAATGAAACAATGGTCAAATTGAAATGTAAAATGTAAGACTGGGTGGAGTCAGAGGAAGGATGAAACAACCCAAGAAGTGTCAGGGTATTTGTGTGGAGAGCATGTTACTGGATAAGATGACCTGAAAATGCTTTGCCCTTTGGATATGCTATTTTGGTTGTTATTGTTCTGTATTTAAAAAATTGAGTCATTTATAAAATAACTGTAGAAAAAAGTTTTGTTTAGTTAAAAATGAGAATCTACCTTTAAATTCATCTTCTGTACCACTTAGAAATTGTGTTCAACTGCAAGCTATAGAGATTTAAAAATACAATAGGCTCAACACTCAAGGAGTTTTTTCTTTTGCACAAAGGAATTCTTTGTAGGCAGTTTCATGAAATCTCTAAGGACTCAGACTCTTTTGGGCACTACCATATTGAGAAAATGGCTTCCATCCTTGAGTTTACCCCAGAGTCTGAGGTGGCTGCTGGAGATCTAAGTATCCTCTTCACATTCCAGGAAGGAGGAAAAATGAGGATATTCTGAAGCACTTCCTTTAAGTATACTTCTTGAAAGTTACCCACAATACTTCTACTTTTATCTCATTGGCCAGAATTTAATTATGTAACCACATGTTGTATCTGCAAAAGAAACTCTGAGGAAAATAATATTTTGTCCTTGGAGGCATTGTGCTCAGCTAAAATATCAGCATTCTGTAATTAATAGGGTGGAATCCAACCTTATTATTGAGAAAGAAAGGACTAAATATTGGAAGGCAACACACAGTCTCTATTCCACTCTTGGAATAACTTAATTATGGGAAATATGTCCAAAGTTCCATTGCTAGCAAAGCAGGAGAGAGGTACCAGACTTTGTGTCCCATGAACCTTGTGAAAGAGAAATTTGTACAGTGAGAAGGAAAAAAAAGACACAGGGATTTCAGGATTTGTGGGTTAGACTATTTTCAAATTTGACCCATCTGGAAAATCTCCCATCTACAATGTCGACAATTGAGCATTGGCCATGTGACAAGTTCACAGCAAGGGAGGTTGGTAGGGCGGTTGCATGCTCCATCCTTCCAGGGAACACTCAGATCAGATCAGTCGCTCAGTCGTGTCCGACTCTTTGCGACCCCATGAACCACAGCACGCCAGGCCTCCCTGTCCATCACCAGCTCCCGGAGGTCACCCAGACTCAACCCATCAAGTCAGTGATGCCATCCAGCCATCTCATCCTCTGTCATCCCCTTCTCCTCCTGCCCTCAATCCCTCCCAGCATCAGAGTCTTCTCCAATGAGTCAACTCTTCGTATGAGGTGGCCAAAATACTGGAGTTTCAGCTTTAGCATCTATTCATGTAGAATATACCTATGAGTGATGCCCTTGAAACCAACACACAACAGTCCTGCCTCCTGTCACCTGGGGTTTCTGACACTGTGATCTGGCGCTATTCTTGAGCTTCTAAGGGTTTAGTTCATTGTATCCTGTTTATTCAGCAAGGGAACTTACAAGAGTGAAAAAGAGGAATGAGAAGGAGGGTAGGGAATAGAATGACAACTAGGTTTCTGTTTTGAGTCTACATGGCTAGAGGTCTTTATAGATTAGCTTCATACAGTTTAGGGGAGAAATTAGAAATCATAGCTGAAAGCTTTTTTTTTCATCAGCAACTTGGATTTTCTACAAAAGTCTTTATTACAGGTAACTTTAGTCTTAAACTGAGGGGTGTTATAGAGACTTGGGAGGAAGAAAGAAAGGAGAAAGAAAGGAGAAATGACAATGCTGTGGTGGGAAAAATATCTGCCGAACTTGGAATCATACAACATGGGTTTAAATTCCAGTGCTGTGGCTTGCTGGGTAATCTTAGCCAAACTGTGTAGTATCTCTGAGTATCCATTTCCTTATCTATGTGAAATATAATAAAGTAATAATCCCAAGGTTGTTGCAAAGAATAAAGGCTTCAGTGTATAATGTACACTAAGGCAGCAGATATAATAGGAAAATTGAAGGGCTAGTGTAAAAATCTGACATTTGTGAGAACCTGATTCAGTACTTCCTTACCAATATCCTCAGTCCCTCTCCAGTTAACCTTCCATCCCATGTGCCTCATGGAGTCCAAACTTTGCCTCTACCCTTCCTATGTCTCTGTGCTGAGTGGAGCTGTGAAAAATCACCAGACAGTAAATATTATAGCCACAAAATGTTATGATCACCAACCTCAATTTCCCATGTTGTATGATTCCAAGTTCAGTAGACTATTTCCCACCACAGCACTGTTATCTCTCCTTTCTTTTTCCTTTCTTCCTTCTGTCTCAATAACACTCCTCAGTTTAAGACTAAAGTTACCTGTTTTTCTGGTTTTCTAGGGTATTTAAAAAAAAAAAAATAGCAAAAAGCATTTGTCCACCATTCTCCCTAAATACCACTTCCCTTTTCTCATCCTCGTCTGTCTTTACCCTATCCCTCATCAAATGAGTTTGAGGAGACATTAGATACCATTTTGACCCTGTGCCAGCTCTTCATCTGCAGACTTATCTTTTTTCACACCCATCCTTTCCTCCTTATTTCTTGTGAATGGGAGAGGTGAGTTTCCTCCAATGGGCAGAAGTCATCTTCATTCTTACTGGAGGTCAGTCTCTTTCTGTCTTCTCAAGATTCTTGCTACATTGATGATCCCATCTCTTCTGTATCTTTCAGATCAGATCAGATCAGTCGCTCAGTCGTGTCCGACTCTTTGCGACCCCATGAACCGCAGCACGCCAGGCCTCCCTGTCCATCACCAGCTCCCGGAGGTCACTCAGACTCGCATCTGTATCTTTAAGTATGCATTTAAAAAATATTTATTTATTTGGCTGGGGAGTCCCTGGTAGCTCAGATGGTAAAGAATCAGCCTGTAATGTGGGAAATGAGGGTTCAATACCTGGGTTGAGAAGATCCCCTGGAGGAGAGCATGGCAACTCACTCCTTGCCTGGAGAATCCCATGGACAGAGCCTGATGGGCTACAGTCTGTAGAATCACAGAGTCAGACATGACTGAAATGACTTAGGAGGCACTCACGCATTTATTTGTCTGTGTTAGATCTTAGCTGCAGCATGTGGGATCTTTCCTTGTGGCCAGAGGGCTTCTCTTTAGTTGTGATGTGCAGGTTCTCCAGTTGTGGTGTGAGGGCTCCAGGGAACGAGGGCTCAGTAGTTGTGGTGCATGGGCTTAGTTGCCCCATGACATTGGGGCTTCCCCTGGTGGCTCAACTGGTAGAGAATTCACATGCAATGCAGGAGACCTGGGTTTGATCCCTGGGTTGGGAAGATTCCCCAGAGAAGGGAATGGCGGCTACCCACTCCAGTATTCTGGCCAGGAGAATTCCATAGACTGAAGAGTCTATGGGGTTGCAAAGAGTCGGACACGACTGAACAGCTTTCACTATGTAGTATCTTGGTTCCTGAACCAGGGATGGAACTCATGTCCCCTGTATTGGAAGGTAACCAGGTAACCACTGCACAACCAGGGAAGTCCCTTCCTATTTGCATTTAAACATGCCTTACACTTTCCCATCATAGGAAAGAGAAAAATCTTTGTGGGAAAATTTCCTATTCTAACTATTCCCTCCTGCTCTACTCACACTCAGCTTCCCAAAGCCAACTATTTGACTGGGCACAGGATCGATAGGATGGAGATATACCCACCTCCTATAGGGGAGCACTGCAAGTTACAAGTTAATCGGTAGGGATGCACAGTCATCCTCTAATAAGGGAAGTGAATAATTCCAAATAAAATCTACCACATCCTCTTTATTGCCAGACTTTTTGAAAAAGTTGTTTACTCTTAAGCATCTCCACTGCTAAACATTTTTAAAAATCAGTCCCTTAGATAGAGTTTCTGCCTGTGCCACACTAGTCAAATTGTTCTTGCCAAAGCCACTGACTCTATTTTCTGTTGCTAAACCGAGAGGACATTTTTCAGTTCATACAGTGCTTGGACTTTGGCCAGCATTTGAGAATGTAGACCTCTCTCGTTGAGAGATTCTTTTCTTGGCATCCATGCCTTTACTTTTTCTCTTATCTGATGGCTGCTTAATCTCACTCTTCCAAGTGGGTTCTTTTTGGGGGGCAGCCCCTTAGATGTTGGTGCTGTTGTGTCTCCTGTTCATCCCTTTCTCCAGGAAGGTGTAAATACACCTTCCTCAATGACCTCATTACTTTTAATTCTCCAGTCATGCTCCACATGCTTATAGTAACTTAGGAGTGCAACCTCAGTGTACAGAAGTGTAGCTTTCCTTATTTCTAGTAAGTGATACAATTGTTCTCCATCTTCTTTCTGCTGATCCTCCTATCGGTGGTATAGAAATTTAAACTAGCTCATTCAGTGTACTCATTCTCTTCCAGTTCTGATGTCTCTTTCAGATAAATAGTAAGTCAATTCACTTCCCTTTTTTTTTTAAAGCTCAGTTTCCTTTTACTACTGGCTTTTTCCCTCAAAAAGAGCCTTCCCTCCTCTTCACTGCTTGCCTCACGAGTGAGTCCAGATGTAGTGGGTTACTGTAAGTCTTTTCCTGCTGATGGAAGCGTATAACAATGTATTGAACAAGGATATATTAGATAAAATAGGGTAGAAGAGGAAAGTTTCTCATCACTACTTATTCACTTGGACTGTTTCTTCTAATTATTCTCTATTCACTGAAAGAAATTTGGTGAGGACTCAAGGTGTTTTCTGATCATGCTTAGATAATAAAATGTCCTGTCTAATTTTTTTATCATATTAACACCAAACTCCAATCCAATTTGTTTCTCTGCACTCCTAGTGGTTATGCTTTGATCAGTGATTCTTGAGAATTATGATAACACACTTCAGAAGAAATTTTCTAAATACAAAGTACCTTATGATCACAAGACATAAAACATAAATTTTAATATGTATTTTTGCATATTAAATATATTAAGGAAAATGAGAATAAGAGCTGGAACCTTTTTGAATCTTTTTATTGAATTTTTTTTCATTTTCTTTTTTAAAAATTAATTTATTTGATTGGAGGATAATTACAATATTGTGGTGATTTTTGCCATACATCAGCATGAATTGGCCACAGGTATACATGTGTCCCGCCCCCCCCATCTTGAACAGTCCTCCCACCTTCACTCCCCCGCTTTCCCACTGGGTTGTCCTGGAGCACTGGCTTTGGGTGCCCTGCTTCATGCATCGAACTTGCACTGGTCATCTATTTTACACATGGTAATGTACATATTTCACTGCTATTCTCTCAAATCATCCCACCCTCACCATCTCCCACTGAGTCCAAAAGTCTGTTTTTTATGTTTGTGTCTCCTTTGATGCCCTGCATGTAGGATCATCGGTACCTTCTTTCTAAATTCCATATGTATGTGTTAATATACAGTATTTGTCTTTCTCTTTCTGACTTACTTCACTCTGTTTAATAGGCTCCAGTTTCAAGCACCTCATTAGAACGGACTCAAATGCATTCCTTTTTATAGCCGAATAATATTCCATTGTGTATATATACCACAACTTCCTTATCCATTCCTCTGCCAATGGATATCTAGGTTGCTTACATGTCCTCTTTGTTGTAAGTAATGCTGCAATGAACATTGGGGTACATGTGTCTCTTTCAATTCTGTTTTCCTTGGGGTGTATGCCTAGCAGTGGGATTGCTGGTTGTATGGCAGTTCTGTTCCCAGTTTTAAAAGGAATCTCCACAGTGTTCTCCATATTGGCTGTACCAGTTTGCATTCCCACCAACAGTGTAAGAAGGTTCCCTTTTCTCCACGCCCTCTCAAACATTTGTTTGTAGACTTTTTTGATGATGTTCATTCTGACCGGTGTGAGATGGTACCTAATTGTGGTTTTGATTTGCATTGCTTTAATAGTAAGTGATGTTGAGCATCTTTTCATGTATTTATTAGCCATCTGTGTGTGTTCTTTGGAGAAAGTTCTGTTTAGATCTTCTGCTCACTTTTTGATTGTGTTGCTCATTTTTCTGGAATTGAGATGCATGAGCTGCTTATATATTTTGGAGATTAATTCTCTGTCAGTTTCATTTGCTGTTATTTTCTCACATTCTGAGGGCTTTCTTATCACCTTGCTTGTACTTTTCTTTGTTGTGCAAAAGCTCTTAAGTTTAATTAGGTCCCATTTGTTTATTTTTGCTTTTATTTCCATTACTCTGGGAGGTGGGTTATGGAAGATCTTGCTGTGATTTATGTCGGAGAGTGTTCTGCCTATGTTTTCCTCTAGGAGTTTTATAGTTTCTGGTCTTACATTTAGGTCTTCCAGTGGGAGGAAGGATTGGTTACTTCTCTATTTTTTTCATTATTGGCCAGCTGTTTTTGAAGGGTCTTCAGGGAAGGAAAGAGGTAAGAAAAAGAAAAGAGATTTTACCTTGGATTCATTTTTTATTTGGTGTTGATGTCCTCCAGCTGTGAGAGAGATCAGAAGTTGGCTCTTTTCTCATGGGGCTCTTTTGTGTGTTTTTAGAGACCTCCCTATGGCTGGTTGCCAGGTGGCATTTTGCTTGCCTTCAAGCTTGCCTCCTCTGGTGGCCACATCTGACCATCACTGTTACCCCTATTTCCCCAGGTCCCCTGGGTCCTGAGACTGGCCCCTCTGTGTTGTTCTTCCAACAGTTTCTTGGGAGAATTTCTCTCAGCATGATCCAGCTCAGCTCTCCCATGAAGTGTACCTCTGGCCCGTTTGAGAATTCATACAGCATTCGCCATGTCAAATTCTGGAAGCATGGCTGTTCCAACACTGCCCTTCCTCTGCTCTTCATTATAGTTGGAGCCACAAGTTCTTTCTTGCTCAGATGAGAAAAGTCCTCTACTCTCCCCTGCAAGAGTGAGAATGAAACCCATCACACTAAAATCTCTCCAAGGAAACCTCAGTCTCTTCACTTCCTCTCAATAGCCTGGTGGGTGTTCATGGGTGGACTTTGGTACCACTGTTCTCCCATCTGGGTCACTGATCTGCCAACTCTTAGACTGACAGACCACTGAAACTTATTTTGAAAATTCAACCGTGTGCTCCTTCTTTTATGTTGCTATCTAAACTTTTTAGTCATAAATTTAAATCATATCAAAGGATGTAATTTTTAACTTATGAATATGAATATTTTAAAATAAAGCTACTACATTGTTTTTGTAAATGTATCTAGTGGATACATAGTAATTTGATGCCCTCTGCCATCTTTTACCTAAATCACAATGACCCATTCCCATCTCAATAAATAAAATACCTCCCACAAATAAAATGGATAACTTCTTTGTTTTTTGAACAGAGATTTTACATTGTTCTATTTTCCCCCAGAAGTCTTTTTTTTCAATTTCACTTCACCCAAAGAATTTTCCTCTTGTAATATGTTTTGAAGCTTTCCAGTCCATTATTCTCATCATTTTCTTCAATAAAAATGCATGCTGCTGCTACTGCTGCTGCTGCTAAGTCGCTTCAGTCGTGTCCGACTCTGTGCGACCCCATAGACGGCAGCCCACCAGGCTCCCCCATCCCTGGGATTCTCCAGGCAAGAACACTGGAGTGGGTTGCCATCTCCTTCTCCAATGCATGAAAGTGAAAAGTGAAAGTGAAGTCGCTCAGTCGTGTCCGACTCTTAGCGACCCCATGGACTGCAGTCTACCAGGCTCCTCCATCCATGGGATTTTCCAGGCAAGAGTACTGGAGTGGAGTGCCATTGCCTTCTCTATAAGTTTAAAATTTTAAATTCCTGTAATCATATTTTTAGAAAATTTCTTCTAAAATGTGTTATCACAATAATTATTAGTACTCACTTGATAAAAGCATAAAAATGTTACACATTGTTATAAATGCATCCTAACCATAAAAATAAATTTTTATTAGACATGTGCTTTCTAAAAAAAGACGAGGCCTTTCTTCTTTTTCTTCTCCTCTTCCTCTACCACCTTCTCCACTTTCTTATGTGTCTTTCAGTTTTGAGGATGATCAAGGATTTAGTGGAAATCAACAACAACAATAAAAGAAAGTATTGGACCCTGGCACCCCACTCCAGTACTCTTGCCTGGAAAATCCCACAGACAGAGGAGCCTGGTAGGCTGCAGTCCATGGGGTCGCTAAGAGTCGGACATGACTGAGCGACTTCACTTTCTCTTTTCCCTTTCATGCATTGGAGAAGGAAATGGCAACCCACTCCAGTATTCTTGCCTGGAGAATCCCAGGGATGGGGAAGCCTGGTGGGCTGCCGTCTGTGGGGTCACACAGAGTCGGACACGACTGAAGTGACTTAGCATAGCATAGCATTGGACCCTAAGTAAGTGTGGGGTTACACAAGATTCATTTCAACTCTTAATTGCATTATTTCACTGAAATGGACAATGCCTTCCCATTAAGTAAATCCAGACAAAAGTACAGGGTAGTAGTGAGTAATTGAGAAGAGACAGAATGACAGAAAGCAATAAAAAATTGAATAGATATTTGGCACAAGTTAAAAAAATCTTTTGGCACAGTTAAAAAAATCAGCAATCTGAATACATGTTCAAGAAAACACAATACTCTCAATTCTTTTAACACAAAAATATAATATTCATCTATTAGCAGTAAACTTGGAATTTTCCACTTTTTCATTCTTAAAATCATGTAAAATATGCTGCTGAGATCCAAACCTGGGGCATAGTGAAGGGCAGCTTAACAGATATGAATATATATATATATTCTCTTTGGGATCATGGAGCATGGGATCATGCTCACAGCCCAGACAGAGCACCAAAATTGAGCAAGAAGTGGGTGAGACATTTATTTCTCATGAAACAGTAGTGAATGGATAGTGTGGAAAGAAAATATATCTCTCTATATAAAATCTACAACTTAATTTCCTAAAACCATCTGTGGCTGTGTGCTTCTTTAGAAGTTTTGGTGTACCTCTGTGTGTTCCTATACTTTAGGAGTTACTATTTTAGGGAATGATTTCTCTATTTAGGATGTCCTAAGTTCTTTTTTTTCCTTTTTATTAGTGAGAATGAAAGAGTAAAGAGTGTGTTAAGTATATATTCAAAATAAATGCAATAATTTCTACTTTAGTATTAACAGGAAAGAATCTTTTCTATCCAGTCTATCAAGCAACACACACACACACACACTCACACACACACATACTCACATACAACATATACTTTATAATTTGGAAAACATACTGTTGTTTATCTATTTATAGTTGGAGAAGGAAATGGCAACCCACTCCAGTAGTCTTGCCTGGAAAATCCTGTGGATGGAGGAGCCTGGTAGGTTACAGTCCACGGGGTCACAAAGAGTTGGGCACGACTGAACGACTACGACTTCACTTTCTTTCACTTTCTATACATAATTTATCTAAACTGGAAGAACTTTCTATTTTTTAATTTTTTTATTGGAACATAATTGCTTTACAATGTTGTGTTAGTTTCTGCTGTACAACAAAGCAAATCAACTACAAGTATCCATATATCCCCCGTCTTTTGAACCTCCCTGCTCTACCATCCTACCCCTCTAGGTCATCACAGAGAACACGCCAAGTTCTTGATGCGAACTATGTACTCATCCTTTGAGGTTTCTGCCCAAACTCTGAACAACAGGAAATGCCACTTCCCATTTCACACATATACACGTCCTCCTGGGAGGAGAATCTATAGCTATTATTGGTTTCATAAGGGGTCTCCTTTACTCCAAAGGGTTAAGAAATGCTGACTGGCAGATTGCCTTCAATTTATAATCCTCCTGGGCAACTGTGGATGCAACGTAAGACCCTAGATTGTGTACTGTACATAATATTACTGTCTCATTTTGATTCTGCAGACCTAGTGGTTTGCTTCTGTCAAGTCTCCCCATATCCAGTGGGGACTCAGCTGCCATTCCACAGGGCATGGAGTGCAAATTAGTTATTCAGGCTCTGTTGGCAAACGACGAGAGTACTACACAATCTGCTACCCCATCTAAGTGTCTGTGGCACAAACAATCACATAGGCATGATTATAGTTATTTGATGCTACAACTTAATTTCGTGACAAAATGATTATCTCTCTGCTGGGTTTTATAAGACCTTGTTTCACAAAGGACTTGGTTTGCTCAAAATCAGATATCTGTTGTCATTTGCACAACGTGCACATCAAATGAGGGACGTTTTTGTAGGAAGGTAAAAAGACCCATAGCAGGACGATGCTGTGTTTTATTAAGGAAAAGTGCTGCCAAGCCAGGATGGTTTAAGGAGCTGGCTTCAGGGTAGGGGCAAAAGTAGCTGGAAGTGGGGGGGAGATACCCATATGAAAAATTCCTTAACCTTGGCCAAGACCTACCCAGGTAAAAAGACGACACAAAGGAAGGGAGAAAAGGGTCTCCTAGTCTAATGGAACTGAGGGAACCACCAAGCTGTCAATTCGCTGAGCTGTAGATGTAGAAACAGAATGGAGCCTTTCAATTCTGTTGCCTTCTCCCTGGGGTTAGAGACCGGTTGCCATGGATATTCTGGATTCCTGCAGCTAATGGGAGGGAGATCTGTAGCCGGGTATCCTGGGGACCCGCCAGGGTGAAACATGAAATGGAGGCCTGTGGGTGTGGTGGTGGAGGACTGGGAAGCAAAGGGTCAGAGGGTCAGTTTCCAGCAGAGCCAAAGCTGATTTTATTTCAAGTCACATTCATTTGGCCATCTATATTTTCCTGAAAAGCCAGACCTTTCCATCCCTCCCCTACTGAGCAAAAAGAATCTTCATCTCCTTAAAATGGTTCCGATCACAGCACTAAGTGGTGTGTGCCATAATTAGATGTGCAAGAATGGTTCAGAGAAGGATTTTTTTTTTTCAAGATCCCTTTTTTTTTTTTTTAAGGCGAGGGAAAGAGGGAAAATAATTTTAGTTTGGTTCAGAGATGGAGTTGTTTTAAAAGGCCTCATACCCATAGCAAATCAGGTGAATGAATATGAAAGTTTCAGGTTTATTCTGTTTCATCTGAAAATATCAGTTGGTGTCTGGCTCCTCCTTTCTTTCCAGTAACTCATGGCAGGATCAGCCCTTTCTCTCCTCCCCATGTCTGCCTTTCATTCTGCCTCAGTTTTTAACCAGGTCACAGCAAAACCACTTTCCCGCTCCATAATCTCTTGGAGAATTTCTTGCTCCGGCTGGATAATGGAGCACTTTAAAGTCAAGTTCTTGGACAGTGGTCGCTAATCCTGATAAGCAGGTGGTGACTGCCCTGACCTCCCGAGCTTTCTTCTCAGCACAGCATGGAGACAGCGATGCAGTCTTCATTAGATGATTTCAGTGAGCAGAGGATGCGGCAGTTACTGTTGGTGCCAGGTTTATCTGCAGACGCCTTCCGCCTTCCCTGAAAGAGTTGCTCCAATGCAGATTAAATCAATCTTAATCACCACTGCTGTCTGATGAGGTGGACAGGTGTTGGTTGAAAAATAGGACTGTTCTTGGTGTTTAATGTGTGTCTTCTATAATACCATATAATCTTCGCTCGGCACGCACTCTATAGCTGGTTGGCAAGGGCAACAGAGGATGGTTGGCCTCTGCTAATCCCCAAATCCTAAGAAAAGAACTGCAGTTTTAATATTATCAGCCTGACAGAAAGCATGAAGACTTGGAAACATTTCCTTATAGACCAAACTTAAGGAAATTCAGTGGTTTTGGGTCTGAGAGAAGTAGCTTGTGTGTGCATGTTAGTTGCTCAGTCATGTCTGACTCTTTGCGACACCATGGACCGTAGCTTGCCAGGTTCCTCTGTCCATGGGATTCTCCAGGCAAGAATACTGGAGTGGGTTGCCATTCCCTCCTCCAGGGATTCTTCCTGACCTAGGGATCAAATCCCGGTCTCCCACATTGCAGGCAGATTCTTTACTATGTGAGCCACCAGGGAAGAAGTAGTTTTCCAGACCCAAATGGGCATGTGTTGGCCAAGGAAACACATCAGAGTTCTTCCAGTCACCAAGAATCACTGCAATTTGTCATTGTAAATCGCCCTCTTCCTATTGCCCAATCTAGAAGACATGGACCATGTCTAACAGATGTTAAAGTAAATACCCTTTGATCATCTCCAAGCCAAGATGTCTTTTTTTTTAATTGAGGAAGCTGCAGTGGACATCTGCAAAACTCCACATTGTTCACATCTCTCAGCATTCTGTACCATTCAGTGGCTGTTAGAAGACTGTATCTTTCTTTACCCATGAACTGTTTCATGATCTTCTTGGGTCTCTGAATCAATCACCTTTCAGAGGATTTGAAAGCAGAGCCTGAGTTGGGGTACAGAGTGTGGGAGGTGAGCAAGGAGACTCCCTCCCAATTTGACCCCACCCTGTTGTCAACCAACTCCCGGAGGGAGTTGGTGATGGACAGGGAGGCCTGGCGTGCTGCGATTCATGGGGTCACAAAGAGTCAGACACGACTGAGCATCTGATCTGATCTGATTTGATCTGTTGTCAACAGCCAAAGCATCTCACTCTAGCTCTTTCAGAAGGAAGTAGACTATTCATCTGCTTTGTTCTCCAACAGCCAAAAGGACAAAGACTTGGATTCCAGTCCTGACAGTAGCAGAAATTAAAGGCATTGCCTTAGGACATTCATGAAAGGATTATATTTTCCTTAAATGTAAAATGATGGGATTGAACTATAAAGTGTCTCAGTGTGGCTTCCAATTCCTGATTTTCTATAAGAGAGCATTTATATAGTTTAGAAAGAAGGAAGAACTTGCCTCATCTGAAGAAGAAATCCAAAGAGAAATATGATAGACTTGATAGCACAAAACAGAAAAACATCTGTATAGCCAATAAATATCCAAATGGTAGAAATAAAAATTAAATGTTAAATATGCATAACATGTGACAAAGTATTAATGTCTTCATTATATGAAACACTTAAAATCTTTACGATGTTGTTTAAGAATACAGTCAAAAAAGTATTGAAAAATCCAATGCACAAGGGAACATAATGTTCAACTTTATTAATAATTAAAGAAAATAAAAACAATATGATATTCCTAGCCTTTATATTGGCAGCCATAAATCATCACCATATATATAGGCTATGGTCTTTCCTGTGGTCATGTATGGATGTGAGAGCTGGACTGTGAAGAAGGCTGAGCGCCGAAGAATTGATGCTTTTGAACTGTGGTGTTGGAGAAGACTCTTCAGAGTCCCTTGGACTGCAAGGAGATCCAACCAGTCCATTCTGAAGGAGATCAGCCCTGGGATTTCTTTGGAGGGAATGATGCTAAAGCTGAAACTCCAGTATTTTGGCCACCTCATGCGAAGACTTGACTCATTGGAGAAGACTCTGATGCTGGGAGGGATTGGGGGCAGGAGGAGAAGGGGACGACAGAGGATGAGATGGCTGGATGGCATCACTGACTCGATGGATGTGAGTCTGAGTGACCTCCGAGAGCTGGTGATGGATAGGAAGGCCTGGCGTGCTGCAGTTCATGGGGTCACAAAGAGTCGGACACGACTGAGCGACTGATCTGATCTGATCTGATCTGATGTAAGGATACCATCACCTTACCAGTGTCCTTACCAGTGAAGGTAAGGACAGAGTTATTCTCTATCTCTGGCCTTTTGAAAAGTCACTGGTGTTATTACAAATTGCTATACTCTTTCTGCTAGTTATTTTGTCAACAAGTTATAAAGTAATTCCATTTTTAGCAATTTATCCTAAGGAAGTAAATAATAATGTGTAAAATATTTAGCTCTAGTTCTGTTGATCAAAGCAAACTAATGAAAAAGCATAAATGTCCAATCATTGGGAACTGGCTAAATTAAAGATGTATTATCTAACAGAATACTATATAAATAGTTGAGATGGTACATAAATGCTTCTCTTTGCATGGAAGTATGTTTTATAATGTTTTGGTATTTGAAACAAATTATCAAATGGTATACGAGACATTATTAAATTGCTTTAAAAATAATGATGGATACATGTACACACAGGCATACAAATAATCTTTAATTATATAGACCAATGTATTAGTGGTGACTTTCTATGGGTAGAAAAAATTTTGGATTTCTTTGCACTTTAGTTTTTCACTTGTGTTTCCTATAATGAGAATTTACTGCTTTTGTACTTGAAAGCAAAAATTTCATTTAGTAAAAGACTTAACATTCTACTATTTTAGGGGAATGCATGGTTAAATAACTGATTTCTCAACTGGCACTCATCTATATATGAAGTTGTGACAGTAGTGGCAGATTAATTAACAACTCTGCAGTAATGATGTCAATAAAAGCAGTGCATTTTTGTTCAGATTGATATAACTCAAGAGATAGACATAATTGATGTTCATTTAGAAATTTTAAAAACACATAAGGGGATGTGTGAACAAGTATTCCCTATGTCAAGTGTGAGAAGAAATAGGTTCCCAACAGTTATAAGTGTTCTCAGATCTGCAAGACAACTGTGTAGGTTGGAGGAGCAAAAATGAAAGACATTTTCTTAAATTTGGTTCTAAATAAAAATTTAAAAAATCATGTAGCAGAGTTCATATATAGTATTAATATTCAAATAGTAAGTGCTATGAGCGTTTCAAAAAATCCTTCAAGAGATTTATTTTATTTGACAGCAGACATCTATTAGAAGGAATTTAATTGATGTAAATTCACTCTTTACAAAGCAAAATGATGGGTGACTCTCACAGTCTAGTATAATTTATGTATGTAGATTGATAAATCACTTCAGAATACTCACTAGAGTTACAGGTTGCTTCTCTTTTTAAACAATTTCTATTTATTGTAAAATATTTTTATTTGGAAGTTCCAAGTGTTGCCTTTTTAATACCATATCTCCCTCCCTCCTGTCCCCTGGGGGTCACCCTCTCTCCTACCTTCAGCCTTGGCAGTCATTAGTCTGTTCTCCACTTCTAAAATATTATCGTTTTAAAATGTTATATCAATAGAACCACACAGTATGTAACTTTCTGGAACTGGCTTTATTCGCTGCAGCCTAATCCCTGGAGAGTCATCAAGATTGTTGCGTAAATCGATAGTTCTTTTTTTTTTTTTTTCTGCCGAGGACTACACCTTGGAAACCATGTACCACCGTTTAACCATCCTTTGAAGGACATCTGGGTTATTTCCAGATTTTGGCTGTTATGAAGAAAGCTTCTACAAACATTCATGTGTTGCTTTTGATGCAATATAGATTTTCATTTTTTAAGAATAAAAGTCGAGGGGTCCAGTTGCTGGGCCATATGGTAATCGCATGTTTAGATTGGTAAGAAATGGCTCGCTGACTGCTTTCTAGAGCAATTGTATCATTTTACACTTCTATCTGCAATGTATGAATGATCTAGATTCTCCTCATCCTCAAAAGCATGTGGTACTAACACTATTCTTTATGTTAGCCTTTCTGATAGGTGTGTAGTGGTATCTCTTAATTTGTATTTCCCCATTTGCTGCTGCTGCTGCTAAGTCGCTTCAGTCGTGTCCAACTCTGTGCGACCCCATAGACAGCAGCCCACCAGGCTCCCCCGTCCCTGGGATTCTCCAGGCAAGAACACTGGAGTGGGTTGCCATTTCCTTCTCCATTTGCTAATGATATTGAAATACTTTTGTGTGCTTATTTGCCATCTATACATTCTCTTTGGTTTAATGCCTGTGACTTTAACCCATTTTCTCATTGGGTTTTTAAAAATGATTGAACTTTTAGAATTCTTTCTTTTCTAGATACTAGTTTTTTTTGTTGAACATGTGGTTTACACATATATTCTGTGAGCCTGTAGCTTATTTTTTCTTTCTCTTTACATGGGTATTTGTAGATCGAAAGTTTTTAATTTTAATAAGATTTGATTTATCAATTTTATGATTAGAAAGGGGCTTTCCTGGTGGCTCAGACAGTAAAGAATCTGCCTGAAATGCAGGAGACCTGAGTTTGATCCTTGGGTCGGGAAGATCCCCTGGAGAAGGGCATGGCTAGCCACTCCAGTGTTCTTGCCTGGAGAATTCTGTGGACACAGGAGCCTGACAGGCTACAGTCCATGGGGTCACAAAGAGTTGGACATGACTGAGTGACTAACACACACGCATGATTAGAAAATACTCTTTTATGGATAGTGTTTTTGATATCATGTCTAAAAACTTGTTACTGTTGTTGTTCAGTCGCTAGTCATGTTCAATTCTTTGTGAACCCATGGACCACAGCACACCAGCCTTTCCTGTCCTTCACCATCTCCTCAGGGCAGCTGGTGGCAATGGTCAGGGCGGGGAGCTCTCTACTCCACACAACTCCTGGGTGGTGGACCAGCCCCAGGGTGGCCAGCAGCAGCAGAGGGGCTGGGGAGCTCTTCTCTCCTGGGTGTCCTCCAACATCGCTCGGTTTCAGCCAATGACCACAGCAGGGTCTTTGCCCAGGCCCTGGTCGGGACATTGGTCGGCATGTTGACCAGCACCTAGCGCTGGTGAAGGTGTACACACTCAAGAGGACACCAGTGGGACAACCAGGGTGCCAGGCATGTCCTCTGGCTACACAGAACTGTTGAAGGGTATGTCCCTGCTAGTCAGAGCCTGACAAAACGTGGTCCACTGGAGAAGGCAATGGAAAACCAGTATTCTTGCCTTGAGAACCCCATGAACAGTATGAAAATAATTTGTTACTTAGCCCTAAATCCCAAAGATTTTCTCTTACTCATTTGTCTAAAAGTTTTATAATTTACTTTTAATCCCATAATCCATTTTGAGTTAATTTTTGTCTATGATGTGATGTTTAAGTCAAGGTTCCTGTTTTGTCTCTAAATGTCCAGCTACTTTGGCAGCATTTTTTAAAAAGGCTTTTTTGCTCCATTCAATTGTTTTTGCACCTTTGTCCAAAATCAGTTGAGCATATTTGTATGAATCTATGCCCTGGGATTTCTTTGGAAGGACTGATGCTAAAGCTGAAACTCCAGTATTTTGGCCACCTCATGCGAAGAGTTGACTCATTGGAGAAGACTCTGATGCTGGGAGGGATTGGGGGCAGGAGGAGAAGGGGATGACAGAGGATGAGATGGCTGGATGGCATCACTGACTCGATGGATGTGAGTCTGAGTGACCTCCAGGAGTTGGTGATGGACAGGGAGGCCTGGCGTGCTGCGGTTCATGGGGTCGCAAAGAGTCGGACACGACTGAGCGACTGATCTGATCTGATCTGATTCATGGATTCTCTATATTCCATTGGTCTATATTTCTATCCTTCTGTCTACATCACACTTTTTTGATTACTGTAGCCATATTAATAAGTCTTCATGTCATGTATTAATTTCATGGGGCCACACAGTGGCTGAAAACAATACGAAAGTGTTCTTTCACAGTCCTGGAGGCCGGAGTCTGAAATCATAGTGTAGGTAGGCAGTGTTTGCTCCTTCTGCAGGTTCTAGGCAAGAATTACTCCTAGCCTCTTTCAGCTTCTGGTGGTTATTGGCAGTTCTTGGCTTCCTTGTACTGTAGCTGCATCACTTCAATCTGTCTTCACATCACGTTTCCTCTGAATATGTCTTCTCCTCTGTGTGTCTATCCCCAAATTCCCCTTCTTCTCTCTTATAAGGATATGTGTAATTGTAATTAGAGCCCATTCATATAAACCACGGCTTCCCTGGTGGCTTAAGGGTAAAGAATCTACCTGCTGGGATTCAATCCCTGGGTTGGGAAAATCCCCTGGAGGAGGATATGGCAACCCACTCCAGTATTCTTTGCCTGAAAAATTCCATGGACAGAGGAACCTGGCAGGCTACAGTCTGTGGGGTTACAGAGTTGGAAACGGCTGAGAATGCACAAATGCACGCATATGCTCCAAGTTGAGCTCTTTCTCTCAAGATTTCTAGCTTCATCACATCTTTTGAAATGTAAAATAAAATTTGCTGTTTCTCCATATAGTATCTTCAGGGACATGGACATATATTCAGTATTTTGGGAGTTAATAATCTGCCCAGTAAAATTAGGTAGAGTAATTCCTCCTACTTGATACTTCTCTATCATGACTGTAGATTGTTGAGCTTGTCTGGGGCTTGTGGCTTTTCATATCAATTTTAGAATAAGCTCATCTATGACTACTAAAATCCTTGTAGGAATTGTGGTAAGCATTTTATTAAGCCTATAGATCTGTTTTGGAAGAATCGACAACTTTGCTAAGTTTTCTAACTCATGAACTTGGTGTATCTCTCCATTTACTTAGATCTTTTAAAGTTTCATTCCCATTTTGTAATATGTTAGGCTGTACAGTTGGGTTTCCCTGATGGCTAAGCTGATAAAGAATCCTCCTGCAATGCAGGAGACCTGGGTTCAATCCCTGGGTTGGGAAGATCCTCTGGAGAAGCAAAAGGCTACCCACTCCAGTATTCTGGCCTGGAGAATTCCATGGACTATATAGTCCATGGGGTCCCAAGGAGTCAAACACGACAGAGCTACTTTCAGTCTGTACAGTTAAGTGTATATCTAAGTATTTCATATTCTTTAGAAAAATAGTAAATGGTATTGTGTTTTAATTTTATTTCTATATGTTCAAGGATAGTTGATAGAAATGCGACTCACTGTGTGCTGATCTTGTTCACCATGAACCTGCTGTAATCATTTATTAGTTCTGGGAATTTTTCTTTTATGTAGTATTTTTGGAGTTTTCTGCATAAACAGTCATATCATCTGCAAATGGAATCAGTTTTACTTCTTCCTTTCTCATCTGCATGCCTTTTATTTCTTTCCCTTGTTTTATTGCAGTGACTGGAACTTTCAGTATTACATAGAATAAGAGTAGTGGGAGTAAACATTCTTACTTTGCTCCCAAACCTGTTGGGAAAGCATTCAGTCTTTCACTAATAAGTGTGATATTACCTTTACTTTTTTTGTAGATGGTTTTATCAAGTTGAAATATTAGCACTATATTCGTTAGTTGCTGAAGATTTTATCATTGAGAGGTATTCAGTTTAGTTCAGTTCAGTCACTCAGTCGTGTTCAACTCTTTGCGACCCCATGAATCGCAGCACGCTAGGCCTCCCTGTCCATCACCAACTCCCGGAGTTCATTCAGACTCATGTCCATCGAGTCAGTGATGCCATCCAGCCATCTCATCCTCTGTCATCCCCTTCTCCTCCTGCCCCCAATCCCTCCCAGCATCAGAGTCTTTTCCAGTGAGTCAACTCTTTGCATGAGGTGGCCAAAGTACTGGAGTTTCAGCTTTAGCATCATTCCTTCCAAAGAAATCCCAGGGCTGATCTCCTTTAGAATGGAAGTGGTTATTTTTACCATCTTTCTAAATTCCATATATATGCGTTAGTATACTGTATTTGTGTTTTTGTTTCTGGCTTACTTCACTCTGTATAATAGGCTCCAGTTCCATCCACCTCCTTAGAACTGATTCAAATGTATTATTTTTAATGGCTGAGTAATACTCCATTGTGTATATGTACCACAGCTTGCTTATCCATTCATCTGTGGATGGACATCTAGGTTGCTTCCACATTCTGGCTATTGTAAACAGTGCTGCTATGAACATTGGGGTACACGTGTCTCTTTCAATTCTGGTTTTCTCAGTGAGACAGCAAAAGAGACGCTGATGTATAGAACAGACTTTTGGACTCTGGGACCGGGAGAGGGTGGGATGATTGGGGAGAATAGCATTGAAATATGTATAATATCATATCTGAAACGAGTCGTCAGTCCAGGTACGATGCCCGATAACAAATGCCTGGGGCTGGAGCACTGCGACGATCTGGAGGGATGGTGTGGGGAGGGGAGAGGGAGGAGGGTTCAGGATGGGGAACACGTGTATACTGGCGGCGGATCCATCTTGATGTATTATAAAAACAATACAATATTGTAAAGTTAAGCAAAATAAAAAAAAATAAAAATAGAATGGAAGTGGTTGACTCTCCTTGTAGTCCAAGGGACTCTCAAGAGTCTTCTCCAACACCACAGTTCAAAAGCATCAATTCTTCGGCGCTCAGCCTTCTTCACAGTCCAGCTCTCACATCCATACATGACCACAGGAAAAACCATAGCCTTGACTAGACGGACCTAGATTTTGTCAAATGCTTTTCCAGTATTGATTGATATGACCTTATGATTTTGTTTCATTAGGTTGTTGATGTAGATGACATTGACTGATTTTCAAATGTTGAACCAGCCTAGCATATCTAGAACAAATTCCATTTGGACGTGGTGTACAATTTTATACATAGTTGAATTCAGACTATTGTTTTTTAAGGATTTCTGCATCTATGTTTATGAGATCTATTGGTCTACATTTTCTTTATTCTTTCTGTCTTTGTTTTTGTTATCTATTTTAAGAGGTTTGATTTTTTTTAAGGAATTGGTACCTTTCTTTGAAGTTATTGAAGTAATGTGCATAAAATTATTCATAATATTCCCTAATTATCTTTCTACTGACAGCAGAATCTGTAATAATATTCTGATATTTAGTGATTTATGTAATTTCTCCTTGTATTTTTGTCCTCCTAGAGTATTACCAATTTTATTGATATTTTGGGAACTAGCTTGCTATTTCATTGGTTTTATTTGTTGTTTTTCTGTTTCTAATTTTATTAATATCTTCCTCTGTTATTTCCTTCCTTCTACTTGTTTTAGGTTTTTTCCTCTTTGCATTTTGTTTCTTTTAGGTAGGAAGTTAGATTACTAATTTAAGACCTCTCCTCATTTCTTTTTTTTTTTTTTTTTAGTTTTCTATATGTTGAGCTTTGTTTTTTTAATTTATTTTATTTAACTTTACAATATTGTATTGGTTTTTCCATATATCAAAATGAATCTGCCACAGGTATACATGTGTGCCCCATCCTGAACCCTCCTCCCTCCTCCCTCCCCATACCATCTCTCTGGGTTGTCCCAGTGCACCAGCCCCAAGCATCCAGTATTGTGTATCGAACCTGGACTGGTGATTCATTTAATATATGATATTATGGTTGGAGAAGGAAATGGCAACCCACTCCAGTATTCTTTAATATATGATATTATACATATTTCAATTCCATTCTCCCAATTCTAGTACAATCATTTAATATCATAAATCTCCTTCTTAGCATCACTTTAGAAACTATATGTTGCATTTTTGTTTTCATTAAATTCTATATGTATTTAAAATTTTGAGACTTCCTCTTTTATTCATAGCTTATTTAGAAGTATGTTGTTTAATTAAATTTTTTCTTAAGTTTGTTTTCTTACCTAGGATATGGTCCAGATGAAAAAGATATATGTATATTCTGCTGTTTTTGAGTAGTTGTTGTTAAGTCGCAAAGTTGTGTCTGACTCTTTGCAACCCCATGGACTGTAGCCCACCAGCCTTCTCTGTCCATGGGATTTCCCAGGCAAGAATACTGGGGTGGGTTGCCACTTCCTTTCCACGTACATTGATTAGGTTTAGTCGGTTGAATGTGTTCAGATTTCCTATATCTTTGCCAATTATCTGTCTGGTAAGTCTGTCAGTTTTTGGTTCAAATATTTTGAGACTCTACTATTTTCTGAGTATACAGTTAGGATTGGTGTGTCTTTCTGGTGTATTGATACTTGTATCATTATGTCCTTCTCTGTATCTAGGTTTTTTTTTTTTTTTTGCTCTAAAATCTACTTTATCAAATGTTAATATAGCCATTCCTTTTAAATGTAATGTTTATATGATTCTGTATCTTTTACATAACTTTCTCCATCCTTTTACTTTCAGTATACCTGTCATTGAATTTGAAGTAAGTTTCTTTTAAACAGCACTTGTTGGGTCATTTTGAAAAGTCTACTCTGCCAATTGCTGTCTTTCAATTGGTGCATTTAGGCCATTTATATATAAGGTAATATTCATATGACAGTGTTTGTCTGCCTTTTTAATGTTGTTTTTTTTTTTTCCATTTCTTTCCTTCTTGTTTTTATTCTATTTCTCTGTTTTGTTTTCTTGTAGATTACTTGACTGTTTTTTAGGATAGCATCTTGGTTTACTTATAGTGTTTCCAAGTATATCTTTTTATGTCTGTTTATTGTGGTTCTCAATGTATTTCTTTATATGGTTTTTATAGTGGTTGCTTTAAGTATTATGATATACAGAATGGTTTATCACAATCTGTTGGTATGGAAAGCAGAATGCGCCTCATGCCCCACCCTCCAAAGATATCCATGTTCAAATCCTTGAGACCTGTGAATAAGTAAGGGATTTTGAAGATGTGATTAGGTTAAGGCTCTTGAGATGGCAAGTACATCATGCATTAACCAGTGGGTCCAATATAAAAACAAAAGTTCTTACTGAAGGAGGCAGAGAATTATATAAAGAGATGTGATAACAGAAGCAGCTGGAGAGTAAGAGAGTTTTGAAGATGCAATGCTGCTTTCTTTAAAGATGGAAGAAGCCATCTTCCATGAGTCAAGGAATGCAGTTGTACCTTGGAAATTTTTTCTTTAGTGGCAGGCTGTCTTGCTGTTTAGCATGCAGATCCCAGCCTTCTTTTAGGGGAGCTGTTGTTATAATCACAGCTTAATTTTCAGAGTTGTTGCACTGTTATTTCGATCAGCTTGATTTATCTCTTGCTGCTGGGGCTGGTACCTGCTGGTGCTTGCTGAGGGGATGGACAGGGTTCCCCAGGCTGGGATGCCAGGTATATTCTTGCTAGGGGAGGAGTCTCAGGCCTCTGGGGTCAAGAGGGCATCCTGGACTATGCTACCTACTGTGCCTGGTTTCCTCTTTCAGCACCCTGGGTATCTTTCAGTACCCCTAGGTAGCTGGTATCTTTCAGTAGGGAAGGGGAGTTTTATTTTTATTATTTTAAAATTATTTATGTATTTATCTGGCAGTTCTGGGTCTTAGTTGCAGCATGCAGAATCTTTGAGCTTCGTTGTGGCATGCAGGTTCTTTAGTTCTGGCATGTGAACACTTAGCTGTGGCTTGTGGGGTCTAGTTCCCTGACCAGGGATTGAACCTCGGCCTCTGCATTAGGAGTATGGAGTCTTACCAACTGGACCACCAGGGACATCCCCAAAAGGTGAGGTTTAGGCCCAGTGGAAACGCAGATTGACTTCTCAGACCACTTATTGTTAATTGAGCTCCTGATGGATCTCTTTTGCCCATTCTTTTGGTTTTGTTTGATATTGTCAGAGGGACTCCCTTTGCTTCAAGGGGACGAAGGAGATTACCTGGCTTTTGGTGCTGGATAGGAGGTCATAGTTGCCTCTTTCACTCTCCTCCACATTCTCGAGAGACTCTTCAGTTGCTCTTGGCTTTCTGCCATTAGAGTGGTTTCATCCCCATATCTGGGATTGTTGATATTTCTCCTTCCTATCTTGATTCCAGCTTCTAAGTCATACAGCCTGGCATTTCTCATGATGTTAAAGAGCTGGCTTAAGACTAAATATTAAAAAAAACCCTAAGATCATGGCATCTGATCCCATTCAGTTCAGTTCAGTTGCTCAGTCGTGTTCGACTCTTTGTGACCCCATGAATCGCAGCATGCCAGGCCTCCCTGTCCATCACCAACTCCCAGAGTTCACTTAGACTCACGTCCATTGAGTTACTGATGCCATCCAGCCATCTCATCCTCTGTCATCCCCTTCTCCTCCTGTCCCCAATCCCTCCCAGCATCAGAGTCTTTTCCAGTGAGTCAACTCTTTGCATGAGGTGGCCAAAGTACTGGAGTTTCAGCTTTAGCATCATTCCTTCCAAAGAAATCCCAGGGCTGATCTCCTTCAGAATGGACTGGTTGGATCTCCTTGCAGTCCAAGGGACTCTCAAGAGTCTTCTCCAACATCACAGTTCAAAAGCATCAATTTTTCAGTGCTCAGCCTTCTTCACAGCCCAGCTCTCACATCCATACATGACCACAGGAAAGACCATAGCCTTGACTAGATGGACCTTTGTTGGCAAAGTGATGTCTCTACTTTTCAATATGCTATCTAGGATGGTCATAACTTTTCATCCAAGGAGTAAGCGTCTTTTAATTTCATGGCTGCAGTCACCATCTGCAGTGATTTTGGAGCCCTCCAAAATAAAGTCTGACACTGTTTCCACTGTTTCCGCATCTATTTCCCATGAAATGATGGGACCGGATGCCATGATCTTCATTTTCTGAATGTTGAGCTTTAAGCCAACCTTTTCACTCTCCACTTTCACTTTCATCAAGAGGCTTTTTGGTTCCTCTTCACTTTCTGCCATAAGGGTGGCGTCATCTGCATATCTGAGGTTATTGATATTTCTCCCAACAATCTTGATTCCAACTTGTGTTTCTTCCAGTCCAGCGTTTCTCATGATGTACTCTGCATATAAGTTAAATAAGCAGGGTGACAATATACAGCCTTGACATACTCCTTTTCCTATTTGGAACCAGTCTGTTGTTCCATGTCCAGTTCTAACTGTTGCTTCCTGACCTGCATACAGGTTTCTCAAGAGGCAGGTCAGGTGGTCTGGTATTCCCATCTTTTTCAGAATTTTCCACAGTTTCTTGTGATCCACACAGTCAAAGGCTTTGGCATAGTCAATAAAGCAGAAATAGATGTTTTTCTGGAACTCTCTTGCTTTTTCCATGATCCAGCGGATGTTGGCAATTTGATCTCTGGTTCCTCTGCCTTTTCTAAAACCAGCTTGAACATCAGGAATTTTATGGTTCACGTATTGCTGAAGCCTGGCTTGGAGAATTTTGAGCATTACTTTACTAGCATGTGAGATGAGTGCAATTGTGTGGTAGTTTGAGCATTCTTTGGCATTGCCTTTCTTTGGGATTGGAATGAAAAGTGACCTTTTCCAGTCCTGTGGCCACTGCTGAGTTTTCCAAATTTGCTGTTATATTGGCTGCAGCACTTTCACAGCATCATCTTTCAGGATCTGGAATAGCTCAACTGGAATTCCATCACCTCCACTAGCTTTGTTCGTAGTGATGCTTTCTAAGGCCCATTTGACTTCACATTCCAGGATGTCTGGCTCTAGGTGAGTGATTATACCTTCGTGATTATCTGGATCATGAAGCTCTTTTTTGTACAGTTCTTCTGTGTATTCTTGCCACCTCTTCTTAATATCTTCTGCTTCTGTTAGGTCCATACGATTTCTGTTCTTTATCAAGCCCATCTTTGCATGAAATGTTCCCTTGGTATCTCTAATTTTCTTGAAGAGATCTCTAGTCTTTCGCATTCTGTTGTTTTCCTCTATTTCTTTGCACTGATCACTGAAGAAGGCTTTCTTATCTCTTCTTGCTGTTCTTTGGAACTCTGCATTCATATGCTTATATCTTTCCTTTCTCCTTTGCTTTTTGATTCTCTTCTTTTCTCAGCTATTTGTAAGGCCTCCCCAGACAGCCATTTTGATTTTTTGCATTTCTTTTCCATGGGGATGGTCTTGATCCCTGTCTCCTGTACAATGTCATGAACCTCATTCCATAGCTCATCACTCTATCTATCAGATCTAGGCCCTTAAATCTATTTCTCACTTCCACTGTATAATCATAAGGGATTTGATTTAGGTCATACCTGTATGGTCTAGTGGTTTTCCCTACTTTCTTCAATTTCAGTCTGAATTTGGTAATAAGGAGTTCATGATCTGAGCCACAGTCAGCTCCTGGTCTTTTTGTTGTTGTTGTTGACTGTATAGAGAGAGCTTCTCCATCTTTGGCTGCAAAGAATGTAATCCATCTGATCTCGGTATTGACCATCTGGGGATGTCCATGTATAGAGTCTTCTCTTGTGTTGTTGGAAAAGGGTGTTTGCTATGACCAATGCATTTTCTTGGCAAATCTCTATTAGTCTTTGCCCTGCTTCATTCCAAATTCCAAGGCCAAATTTGCCTGTTACTCCAGGTGTTTCTTGACTTCCTACTTTTGCATTCCAGTTCCCTATAATGAAAAGGACACCTTTTTTGGGTGTTAGTTCTAAAAGGTCTTGTAGGTCTTCATAGAACCATTCAACTTCAGCTTCTTCAGCATTACTGGTTGGGGCATAGACTTGGATTACTCTGATATTGAATGGTTTGCCTTGGAAACGAACAGAGATCATTCTGTCATTTTTGAGATTGCATCCAACTACTGCATTTTGGACTCGTTTGTTGACGATGATGGCTACTTCATTTCTTCTGAGGGATTCCTGCCTGCAGTAGTAGATAAATGGTCATCTGAGTTAAATTCACCCATTCCAGTCCATTTGAGTTCGCTGATTCCTAGAATGTCAACATTCACTCTTGCCATCTCTTGTTTGACCACTTCCAATTTGTCTTGATTCATGGACCTGACATTACAGGTTCCTATGCAATATTACCCTTTATAGCATTGGACCTTGCTTCTATCACCAGTCACACCCACCGCTGGGTATTCTTTTTGCTTTGGCCCCATCTCTTCATTCTTTATGGAGTTATTTCTCCACTGATCTCCAGTAGCATATTGGGCACCTACTGACCTGGGGAGTTCCTCTTTCAGTATCCTATCATTTTGCCTTTTCATACTGTTCATGGGGTTCTCAAGGCAAGAATACTGAAGTGGTTTGCCATTCCCTTCTCCAGTGGACCACATTCTGTCAGATGTCTCCACCACGACCTGCCCGTCTTGGGTTGCCCCACAGGCATGGCTTAGTTTCACTCAGTTAGACAAGGCTGTGGTCCTAGTGTGATTAGATTGACTAGTTTTCTGTGAGTATGGTTTCAGTGTGTCTGCCCTCTGACGCCCTCTTGCCACACCTACTGTCTTACTTGGGTTTCTCTTACCTTGGGCGTGGGGTATCTCTTCACAGCTGTTCCAGCAAAGCGAAGCTGCTGCTCCTTACCTTGGACGAGGGGTATCTCCTCACCACCGCCCTTCCTTTCCTTCAACGTGGGATAGCTCCTCTAGGCCCTTCTGTGCATAGCAAATGGAAGGGGAAAAGGTGTAAGTAGTGACAGATTTCCTCCTTGTCGGCTTCAAAATAGCCATGGATGGTGACTGTAGCCATTAAATCAGAAGATGATTGCTTCTTGGCAGGAAAGTGATGACAAATGTGGACAGTGTGTTGAAAAGTAGAGACATTACTCTGCCGACAAATGTCTGTATAGTCAAGGCTATGGTCTTCCCAGTGGTCATATAGGGTTGTGAGAACTGGACTGTAAAGAAGGCAGAATGCCAAAAACTTGATGCCTTTGAACTGTTGTGCTGGAGAAGACTCCCAGAAGTCCCTTGGACAGCAAGGAGATCAGACCAATCAATCTTAAGAGAGATCAACCCTGACTACTCACTGGAAGGACTGATGCGCTGAAGCTGAAGTTCCAGTATTTTGCTCATCTAATACAGACGACTCATTGGAAAAGTGCCTGATGCTCGGAATGATTGAGGGCAGAAGGAGAAGAGGGCATCAGAGGATGAGATGGCTTGATGGAATCCCTAATGCAATGAGCATGAACTTGGGCAAACCCCAGGAGATGGTGAGAGATAGGGTGGTCTGGCATGCTATAGTTCATGGGGTTGCAAAGCATCAGACACGACTGAGCAGCTGAACAACAACAACAACGGAAGGTCAAAACATGCTGGGTCTGGGTGACTTACAAATTGTGCTGTGCAGGGAGAGGCACAGGGCATCATGCCTCTGTGCTGTTCCTCTAGTCTTGAGGTTCCAAACAAGATTTCCTACTTACCACCATTCAGAGTTCTCTCTGCCTTATTTCCAGGTTTATATTGTCTCTTGCGAAGGAAGAGAGAGAAACAGGTTTGTGCCTTCTTGTCCAGACTGGAAGCCACTGTTCAACTTTTGATAATACAGAATTGTTTTTCTCTTTTTTGGAGAGGGCCCACTGTGTCTGAGGAACTGGAAGAAGGTATCTTAAGAGGAGCAAACTGAATATGGAGTGAAATGAGGTTGGAGAAATAGAAAGAGCTCATCATATAAAACAACATGGATTGTGTTAAGGGGTTTGGAGTTAGTCTGGGTGCAATGGGAAACCACGGTGAGGTTTTAAGCAATGGAATGACTTGATCTATTTTCATTTTAGAAAGATTTTTTCAGTTTCTATTTGGAAAAATATATGACATAAAGCTATTGCTTGCTAGCAACTTCCCTGGTGGTCCAGGAGCTAAGACTCAGTACTCCCAAGGGTTCAATCCCTGGTCAGGGAACTAGATCCTACATGTCACAACTAAAGATTCTGCATGCCACAACTAAGGCCTGGCACAGCCAAACTAATAATTAAATAATTTTTTAAAAGCTGTTTCCTCCTAGACTGAGATAAGATGGTTACTTGATCAAAGATAGACCTGGAGAGATGTAGACAGATTCAAGACAGATTTTGAAGGCATTGCTATGCTATGCTATGCTATGCTAAGTCACTTCTGCTGCTGCTGCTGCTGCTGCTAAGTCGCTTCAGTCGTGTCCGACTCTGTGCGACCCCATAGACGGCAGCCCACCAGGCTCCCCCGTCCCTGGGATTCTCCAGGCAAGAACACTGGAGTGGGTTGCCATTTCCTTCTCCAATGCATGAAAGTGAAAAGTGAAAGTAAAGTCGCTCAGTTGTGCCCTTAGTGACCCCATGGCCTGCAGCCTACCAGGCTCCTCCGTCCATGGGATTTTCCAGGCAAGAATACTGGAGTGGGGTGCCATTGCCTTCTCCATTTGAAGGCATTAGATATAGACTGTAGGAATGCTTGGCTATGGAATAGGAATGAAAGGGCCATGCCACAAATGAGTCTTAAAGCTCAGGCTGAATAAACTGCACGAGTGAGGAAAGACAAGAAGGAGAGAGAAGGTAAGGGGCACTGTAAGAGCTGGCTTTGAGATGGACTTTACATCACAAGCTAGAGATGTCAAGGAGATATTTGCAAATATCAGAGCTTGAGCTCAGGAGAGGAATGGACTAGAAATACAAATGAGGGAAATATCAGATCATAAGTAATATGGAAACTGCAGGAGTGAATCAGGTCACCTTGGAGAAAATTCAGAGAAAAAGTTGAGTGCTCAATGCAGAGCCCTGAGGCAAACCAGCATTTAATTGTTAGAGGAGGAGGAATGTGCCAAAGAAAATGAGCGGCAGTGGCCAGAGACAGATAGGAACAAAGCCGAGATATGTTTCCCATCTTGGTAAGAATTTATTTCAAATTCTCATCACATTAGTCACCCATAAGGCTGATAAAGCACAAAGTCACCAAAACACTCCTACTCATAATATCATGAAGTACCCTAATTATTTGATTACATTATTGCCAATTCACATTAAAAACATTATCTGTAGGAGAAATTCCTCTATGTACACACTCAAAATTTGGAAGATGTTATATAAGAATGTTAGCAGAGATTGTATCTACTAGCAGATCTATGGATAATTTTTCCTATTTTCATTTCACTTTCATAAATTTTCAATTTTTCTATAACCATATAAAATTGTCTAAATTTATCTTAATTATTTTCTTTGTGAGGAAAGTAGTTTTCTATTATTTAGAACAAGGGTAGTTAATCTGAGTGTTATGGTACCCTGTGATTCTTTGAAGCATACCAACTGATTTTTGAGTTGTATGATTTCAGGGATTTTCCATACAGATGAGTACATGCTAATTTGTAGATAATACTGTGAAAGAGTGATGCATAAAAACATGAAAACTTAAGTTAAATAACCTGTATGTGAATTTCCACTTCATATCTCTGTGACATGACATACAGTGTAAAATGAGGTTATTAATATATATCTTTAAGTATTATCTGAGGATCAAAATTAGATACACTATATGAATGGCACAGTCCAGTTCCTAGCACATGATAAGTTATTGATATACGATGGTGGCTAATAGCTTGGGTTAATAGCCTGGTACAACCTGAATTTGAGTTTTATCCATCACTTACTCAATGGGTCACCTTCTGGAAATTGTTTTACCTCTCTGTGCTTCATTTTTTTCTTTTTTTTTTTTTTTTTGCATGACAAGTGAAGGTCTTACTAGTACTTATGAAATAATACATGCATAACACTTAGAATAGGCTTCCCTGGTGGCTCAGTGGTAAAGAATCCACCTGCCAAGGCAGGAGATATGAGTTTGATCCTTGGGTCAGGAGGAGACCACCCTGGAGTAGGAAATGACAACCCTCTCCAATATTCTTGCCTGGAGAAATCCCATGGACAGAGAAGCCTGGCGGGCTACAGTCCATGGGGTCACAAAGAGTAGGACATGACTTAACAGCTAAACAATAACAACACTTAGAATAGTGCCTGGGATATTCAATAGATATTAGTTTGTGTACTTTTATGATTAAGGGTCTTTTAGGCCAAGGACTAGATTTTAAATTCCCCATAGGGTATTCTTGTTTTTTGTTTTTTAGCATACAATGATTTATGTACTGAAAATGTTTATAACTTAAGATTATCATTCCAAATATTAATTCTCATGCCATAAGGCTAGAGTAGGAGCACTCTTAGCAGATTTCTGCTGAACTGCCTCACCAGCTTGACTATGTTCTCATTCTCTTATGGTATATAAGTCCAGCTGTGCAGGTAATACTGGGCACCCCTTATACACTGAAGGCCACAATTTTCATGCATGTCAACACATTTATGCTTCTAATAGTTGATTTGTCTTCTTACCCACAACTTGTGTTTATTTCCAGACCAGTTAATTCTGATTGTATTGTACTTGCTATGTGACATATTTATTTAAATATTGAATAAACTGTTAAACTTTGAGTACAGAAAAGAAAAGTTCTGAAAATTTTCTTACGCAAAGTTTTTATTTTCTTATGAAAATTAAGTTGAATGTTTGGAAAGATTTGATAAACCTGAGTTCCTAAAAATTGCTGTCAAAATAGGTGTGGGAAATGTAACAGAAGTATATTGGGAAAACCATCTGTACTCATTTTGCTTCACAAATGTCTTTATTCTCTTTCTTCTTTAAGAAATACAAACTGGAAATCATAGACAATGAGGATGGATGTGATTAATGGGTATGATTTATGGAGGTGTGTTTCTCCATTGGGCTTTCCTGGTGGCTCAGATGGTAAAGAATCTGCCTGCAATGTGGGAGACATGAGTTAAATCCCTTGGAGGAGGGAAGATCCCCTGGAGGAAGGCATGGCAACCCACTCTGGTATTCTGGCCTGGAGAATCCCATACACAGTGGGGCCTGTTGGGCTACAGTCCATGGGATTCTCTAGGCCAAAATACTGGAGTGGGTAGCCTTTCCCTTCTCCAGGGGATTTTCCCAACCCAAGGATTGAACCCAGGTCTCTCACATTGCAGGCGGAGTCTTTACCAGCTGAGCTACAAGCGGACATGGAAAAACAGACTGGTTCCAAATCGGTAAAGGAGTACGTCAAGACTGTATATTGTCACTTATTAAATCAGCAAGACTGCTTATTTAACTTATATGCAAAGTATATCATGAGAAACGCTGGGCTGGTTGAAGCACAAACTGGAATAAAGATTTACAGGAGAAATATCAATAACCTCAGATATGCAGATGACACCACCCTTATGGCAGAAAGTGAAGAACTTAAGAGTCTCTTGATGAAAGTGAAAGAGGAGAGTGAAAAAATTGGCTTTAAGCTCAACATTCAAAAAACTAAGATCATGGCATCTGGTCCCATCACTTTATGGCAAATAGATGGGGAAACAATGGAAATAGTGACAGACTTTATTTTTGGGGGGCTCCAAAATCGCTGCAGATGGTGACTGCAGCCATGAAATTAAAAGACGCCTGTTCCTTGGAAGGAAAGTTATGACCAACCTAGACAGCATCTTAAAAAGCACAGACATTGCTTTACTGACAAAAGTTCATCCACTCAAAGCTATGGTTTTTCCAGTAGTTATGTATGGATGTGAGAGTTGGATTGTAAAGAAAGCTGAGTGCCAAAGAATTGATGCTTTTGAACTGTGGTGTTGGAGAAGACTCTTGAGAGTCACTTGGACTGCAAGGAGATCCAACCAGTCCAACCTAAAGGACATCAGTCCTGAATATTCATTGAAAGGCCTGATGCTGAAGTTGAAACTCCAAAACTTGGCCGCCTGATGAGAAAAACTGACTCATTGGAAGAGATGGTGATGCTGGGAAAGACTGAACGCAGGAGGAGAAGGGGATGGCAGATGATGAGATGGCATAACCGACATGATGAACATGAGTTTGAGTAGGCTCTGGGAGTTGGTGATGGACAGGGAAGCCTTGGGTGCTACAGTCCATGGGGTTGTACAGAGTCGGACATGACTGAATGACTGAACTGAACTGAGTGACTAACACTTTCACTTCTTTTCATATATATATATGAAGAGCATATATGTATAAAATTACCTTTATAAATACAGGTATAAAGTATGAAGTCTGTATATACATATATACTTCAAGTTAAAATGAACTGTTTAAGGTTTATGTGCAACATTTTTTTTAACCATTATTTATTTTTAAAATTTTATTTTTAAGTGGAGGATAATTGCTTTACAATATTGTGTTGATTTCTTCCATATAGCAACACGAATCAGTCATAGGTATATGTATGTCCCCTTCCTCTTGACCTCCCTCCCACCTCCCACCCCATTTTACCCCTCTAGGTTGTCAAAGAGCACTGGATTTGAGCTCCTTGCATCATGCAGCAACATTTAAAAAAAACATTTCTCTGATTTAACTAACAGCTATTCCTCCTGAAAGAATGAGGTCTTCTAACATACTTAGAAAGATGAACTCAGCAGAAATTAAGATAGATTCAGCAGAAATTAAGCTGAATATCCACTGATTTGGTATTCTAGCGTAATCACTTGCTAACCTTATGATTTTGAGGAAGTTACTTATTCTTCCTGAATCTTGGTCATTCATTTGTGAAAGGTAATTTTTCATTAATGAGTTTTTTTTTTAATTAAATGAGACCATGTATAGAAAGAAGATAGCAGAGGTCCTAGAATGGGGTGAGTGTATTAAGACTGAGGGAAGGCCTCCCCCAAATATGCCAAAGTAGCATAGTGATTATTTTGAATTAAAGTTACTTAAGAAACAGCTGGTTCAAGAGGGACACTCTGTTGCCTCTCTGTCCCACTGAAATCAGGAAATAAATTTCCCATGTGAAGGTACCCTCTGTGCTGGGATAGAAGGCACCCTTATCACCAGAAGTTAGAGAGATTAGGGCCGAGAAGGCTGCATGAACTGTCATATTACTTCTTCCCTAATTTACTACTCCCAGGTGGAAACTTCTTTCTCTTGATGGTTCTTCACAAATGTGTTGTTTCTTTGTCTGAAAGGTATAGAAGTTGCTTGCTTTGGTCACTTCTCTGATCCTCCAAGTGCTGCAATTTCCCTATAGCCAAAATTAAAATTTGATTTTTCCTGTTAATCTGTCTTGTGTTAATTTAGTTCTTAGAGCAGCCAGAAGAACCTAGAAAGGTAGAGAAAACCTTTGCCTTCCAATAAATGCTTACTACAAGGAGCTTTCTGTTTTCTGATGATGACTAAATCTTTCCTCTTTAACCCTGACCTCTCCTAAGCCCCAGAACCACATTTTCAATTGCAGACTACATATATCCAACTACATCTCCTTAAGATACCTTCACCATTCTCTTAGACTAATTATCAAGATATCATTTTTCTATATTTTCACTCATTCTCAAAAAAGTTGACTACCAGATATATTTGATTTTAAATTTTAGAAATCTCCCCTCTCTGTTCCTCTTCCCCATTAATACTCTTCCTTTCCTTCCTCTTCCTTCCCCTATTGTCTTTCCTCCCTCTCACCCTTCCTAGTTATTCCTAATTGTTCCAGATTATTTAGTTTAATGAGAAATGTTTTCATTACTCAAAAATGGGTTTGAGTAAAGTCTTTTTGTCTACTTAACATTCCCAATTATTTACTTGGCTTGTTACTTCTCAAGGTACATCCTCATCTCTTCTTCTCATTGACAGTGTTATCTTTCTAAGAGACGAATCTGATCTGCTCATAAACACACATACAAACCCCCCACCCCTCCACCACACAGACACCAAAGCACACCACACATATAACACACACATACACATTCATGCCGTGTCCTTATATCCAAGTTGGAATCCAGCCTCCTTGACTTCACATATAAGCCCATCAGAGTCCTACGGGAACCACTCTAGATTCAGTTCCTGCCTCCCTCTAACCAGACTCCATTTCCTGCTGTTCTCACATACCTCTGATCTTTCCACAATTCTCTTGTCCTTGTGTCTACACACACATGTGAACTGCTCCATCATTTGGAGCACTCACTTGAGTGGGTCAACTTTTTCTGGCCAGGAATTTATTGTCCCCATTCCAAAACACAGCTTTGAAGGAATATAGGTGGTTTTGAAGGCTAAAACTGTCTCTACCTGCATCTACACACACACACACACACACACACACCAATGATTTGCACATCTGTGGGCAGAATGTAATTCTACCAGAGTTCTCTTGGGTTGACTTAGTGTCTTCTCACTAATTACTCCGCATAGGGCCTCAAGTGACAATAACAGCTGGTTGTGCAATTAAAACCTCTGGGCCGTGAGTGGAGAGCTCAGTTAGGATGACTGGAAGGGCACAGTGGATAACGTACTCATTGGCTTAATAAGATGGAAAGTATTCAGCTGTTCAGTTATGCAATTCATTTTAACTTGAATGGAGAAATCAAATTAACTGCAGGCAGGTATTATAAGAGGCGACAGCTCTGACAATGTCAGTGTTCCATGAAACTGGAGATTGTCCTTGTAGAGTCACAGGTGTTCTTTTTTTACCCTCCCTTTTCTTGGAGCATTTCTACATGCTAAAATAAATGTTCAGTATATACTCTTTAGCAGTGACAAGAATATTTTGACTTTGTCTCTGTCAGTGACAGACTATTCAAAAAAGTAATGAGAACCTCAGTGGTAGGTGCTAAAAAAAAAAAAACACCAAAAACCTGCAGAAACTTATTGTTCTGATCAGTGTTCTTAATTGCTGGATACCTTGGTTCAAAAATATCAGAGATATATATGGATGTGGTGTTTCTGTCTTATTGACTCATCTGGATAATTTTGATTTATGTTTCACAAAAAATTAGTCCTGTTTTCCAATGTTACTTTGGTAAAGCCTGGTATGGTAGAGTCATTTTCAAATGACTCATAAGATATGGAGAAAAAAGAACACAATAAGCTTCCTTTAAAAGTATTCCTCATTTTACCTTTTGAGTGCTTCTGAATGTTTTTTAAAAGACTTCAACACATGGCTTAAAGATAGAGAGTGAAGAAATTAATAGTATAAATTAACAATGGCAGTTTTAATATTCAAAGCTCCTTGAAAATACCAATTGCAAGTTATTAATACATGGAGACATGAACTAGTCTTAATTTATTTGGTGTATAATTTAAGGGGACAAGTAAGTAGAAGTGAGAGAAAAACAATTACAGGAAAATTAAACTACTTAGCACATTCATTTTAATTGTTGAAACACTTTATGTTGATATAAATTTACTGAAATATGTACACTTTAATGGCTTATTAAATCTTCCATACATTTGACTGTTTCTCAAATTCGTTTGCAGCTGTGTTGTGCAAAACACATCAGTTATGCATATGTTAATTTCCCCTGCCCCCTCAATGTGAGCTACTTGCGGGCAGGGAATATGTGTTTGTCATCTTTGTAATCTCGTCACCTACGAGGATCCAGTTCATGATGTGATGTGACATGCATGCTCAGTCATGTCTGACTCCTGGCAGCCCCATGGACTGTACTCCACCAGGTTCCCCTGTCCATGGGATTCTCCCGGCAAGAATACTGGAGAGGGTTGACATTTCCTTCTCCAGGGGATCTTTCCTGCACTGGCAGGTGGATTGTTTATCACCATGCTACCTGGGAAGCCAGTTCATAGCATCCATATTTTTTAATGAACCCTTAAAATAATGCCTACCATATGCCATGTACTACTTTAAGTACCCTTTAACTGGGTAAAATATTAACTAATTTTATTCTCATAACAAGTGTGTTAGTTATCTGTTGCTGTGTAATTAATGACTGTTAGCTTAAAGTTATCACAGATACTGATTGTCTTTCCCAGTGTTTGAGGGTCAGGCTTTTGGGAGAACTTAGCTTGGTGGTTCTGGTCTCAGGTTCTCTCATGAGGTGATAGTCAAGATCTTGCCTGGGGCGACAGCCATCCAAGGGCCTAACCAGGGCTGAAGGATCAACTTCCAAGGCGGTTCATTCACACACCAGATGAGTCAGTGCTGGTTGTTGGCTGGAGGCCTCAGTTCTGACCATACCATTTTTAGGTACAGGTGGTTACCTGTGCTTCTGATCGGCTATAAACTGGAGGTTTCCACTATCCCCTTCTCCAGTTCCATTCATTTGCTAGAACTCAGGAAAGCAGTTTCTTACTAGATTTAGTGATTGAATAAAGGGCTGAAACTTAGGAGCAGTCAGCTGGAGGAGATGCATAGAGCAAGGAATGTGGCAAGGGATGCAGAACTCCTAGGCCCTCTCTGGGCACTACCCTCCCAACAGTGCTACATGCTCACTGATCTGGAAGCTATCTGAACCCTGCCCTTTTGGATATTTCTGGAGGCTTTATTATATAGGCACAGTGATAAAATCATTGGTCATGGATGATCTCTTCTACTTCAAGCATCCTCTCTGCAGGTGGGAAGGAATTGGAGAAGGTGTGAAATTTTCAACCCTCTAATCCATACGGTTTCCCTGGCAACCACCTCCCATCCTTAAAGGCTTTCCAAAAGTCACCCCATTAACATAAACTCAGATGTGATTGTGAGGGGCTTGCTATGATGAACAAAAGTCTTTTTTTTTTTTTTTTCACTCTCAAGGTATTATAGGAACTGAGGACAAAACCCAAGTATTATGCAAAAAAAAGGTTACCTTATTGCTCTAATCAATTAGGAAATTTGGAGTGTTTTGGGAGCTCTGTGCCAGGGAAGGGGTCAAAGATCAAATATGTATTTCATATTATGGATCACAATATCACTGTGATCTCTGGGGGCCAGGTTGGGAGGCTGATCACCATGATAGAGGATATGAAAAAGGTGCTTTTGTTGTACCCACTTTATATCGGGGGAGGTGAGGCACAGTAACTTGGTTTATGGTGAGGATCCAGTGAGATGACACACACACACAGATTCTAGAACATCAAATGGCCCATCAGGTCAGTTCAGCCACTCAGTCGTGTCCAACTCTTTGTGACCCCATGGACTGCAGCACGCCATGGATCTCCTTGCAGTCCAAGGGACTCTCAAGAGTCTTCTCCAACACCACAGTTCAAAAGCATCAATTTTTTGGCACTCAGTCTTTATGGTCCAGCTCTCACATCCATACATGACTACTGGAAAAGCCATAGCTTTGACTAGATGGACCATATGGTCTATACTAAGCAATAAATCCAACCAGTCCATCCTAAAGGAAATCAGTCCTGAATATTCATTGGAAGGACTGATGCTGAAGCTGAAACTCCAATACTTTGGCCATCTGATGCGAAGAACTGACTCATTGGAAAAGACCCTGATGCTGGGAATGATTGAAGATGGGAGGAGAAGGGGACGACAGAGGCTGAGATGGTTGGATGGCATCACCAACTTGATGGACATGAGTTTGAGTAAGCTCCTGGAGTTGGTGTTGGACAGGGAAGCCTGGCATACTGCAGTCCATTGCATCTCAAAGAGTTGGACGCCACTGAGTGACTGAACTGAAGCAATAAATATTCCCTGTTATTTCTTGTAAGTAAAAATCATTACCTTTTACAGTTGTTTTCAAGTGTCAGTGGGTCAAGATGGCAAGTGGTGGGTTTAGTTCCAGTGTCACAGAAACAGAAGGGCTTCCCTGTGTCTTAGCTGGTAAAAGAATCCACCTGCAATGCCGGAGACCTGGGTTTGATGCCTGGGTTGGGAAGATCCCCTGGAGAAGGCTACTGTACGGAGAGTTTGTAATTTCCTCAGCTCTGTCTTGTCGCAACAAAAATTTGAAGTGATGGACCAGTGTTACAGCCCTTGGATGAAGCAGTGTTATAGCACTGTGTTACAGCTCTGTGTTACAGCTCCATTTTATTTAGAAAGTAAAGGAAAATACATCATCGAGGTGTGAGGGCATGCCAACCCAAAAGACTCAAAGAGAAGAGAGGCCTCCCACCCAATTTTGCCTCCTCTTTTTATATGTTTTTTTCTCCTCCCTCTGGGCCTGCCCTATGTAAATTTGGCTAGCCAGGAGGGTTGTTTGTTTTACCCGAGGTCCTCACTCTGGTCCTCAGACCTTCCTTTGTTCTATTTTCAAGGGCTTTTCCCTTCCTTGTCTTTTAGCCACTGCCATTCTGGACTCCTTTTTCCTATTCTAACTACCTAACACTACCAGCTCCAGTATTCTAGCCTAGAGAATTCCATGGACTGTATAGTCCATGGGGTCGCAAAGACTTATACATGACTGAGTGACTTTCACTTTGCTCATGAAAACACATTTTGTTTATATTGAGAGGGAACACTGGCACATGGTGTATATCAGTTTCCTGTTGCTTTGGACACAAATTACCTCAAATTTTATGAATTAGTACAATACTAATTTATGATATTAGGGGCTTCCCTCGTAGCTCAGTTGGTAAAGAATCTGCCTGCAATACAGGAGACCTGGGTTCAATTCCTGGGTGGGGAAGATCCCCTGAAGAAGGAGTTGGCAACCCACTCCAATATTCTTGCCTAGAGAATCCCCATAGACCAGAGGAGGCTGGCAGGCTGTAGTCCATGGGGTCGCAAGAGTCAGACATGACTTAGGGACTAAACCACCACCACCAATTTATGATATTATAGTTGTGCAGATCACAAGTTTGACAGAGATATTGATGGACTAAAGTCAACATGTTGGTGGGGGTACATTTGTTCTGGAGGCTGTGGGGGAAAATCCATTTTCTTGCCTTTTGCATCATCTTGAAGCTGCCTGGATTTCTTGGCTCATGGCCCACTTCCTTCCTCCATCTTCAGAGCTAGCATCTTCCAGTCTCTTTTTCTCTCCTATCTTTCCAGGGTCTGCTTCCTTGGTTACACGGCTTCCTCTGATCTTTGTGCTTCTCTCTTAAAGGACCCTTGTGAATACATCCCAGTATTCATTAACATGGGGCTTCCTGGGTGGTGCAGTAAAGATTCTGCCTGCCAATGCAGGAGATGCAAGAGACCGGAATTTTATCCCTGGGTCAGGAAGATTCCCTGGAGGAGGAATTGGCAACCCACTCCAGTATTCTTGCCTAGAGAATCCCATGGACAGAGGAGTCTGGCAGACTACAGTTGACGGGATGCACAGAGTCGGACACGACCGAACAACTAACACTTTCACTTTCTTTTGTTATGGCCACTGAACTTTCTCAGGAAGAGAGACAAAATTCAGTCCATCTGCCTTGCTCTCCTAGGGAAGAGCTTGTTCTTTCTGTGTCCTGAGAATAGTTCAAGCCTCCTCTTATAGACTGTGGGAAGCAAAAGTGAAAATGAAAGTTATTCAGTTGTGTCCAACTCTTTGGGACCCCATGGACTGGTCCATGGAATTCTCTAGGCCAGAAGAATGGAGTGGGCAGCCTTCCCCTTCTCCAGGGAATCTTCCCAACCCAGGGATCGGACCCAAGTCTCCCACATTGCAGGTGGATTCTTTACCAGCTGAGCTACCAGGGAAGCCCAAGAATACTGGAGGTGGTAGCTTATCCATTCTCCATTGAATTTTCCCCACCCAGGAATCAAACTGAAGTCTCCTGCATTGCAGGCAGATTCTTTACCAACTGAGCTATCAGGGTGAGCCTGTAGCCAAAACAACACTGGACCAAGCATTTCAGAGCCTGAGTTCTCATACAAACTCTGCCTCAGCTGTGGTGCCTTAGGGAAATCACTTAGCATTTTAAGGAATATGTAAATTATGTGGTCAGCAAAAATACTTGCCCTGCCTACCTTGTAGGACTGCTTTGTGTTGCTTTGTGCATCAGTTGGATAGTACGAAAAGACAAGCTTTGTAAGATGCCTGGAGCCAAGCTGGAGATGCCATTGGTAATCAGCATGTGGTGTTTGAGGGGTTTACCACCTTGGAAGAAAAGTTATGACCAACCTAGATAGCGTATTGAAAAGCAGAGACATTACTTTGCCAAAAAAGGTCTGTCTAGTCAAGGCTATGGTTTTTCTCCAGTGGTCATGTATGGATGTGAGAGTTGGACTGTGAAGAAAGTTGAGAGCCGAAGAATTGATGCTTTTGAACTGTGGTGTTGGAGAAGATTCTTGAGAGTCCCTTGGACTGCAAGGAGGTCCAACCAGTCCATTCTGAAGGAGATCAGCCCTGGGATTTCTTTGGAAGGAATGATGGTAAAGCTGAAACTCCAGTACTTTGGCCACTTCATGCGAAAAGTTGACTCATTGGAGAAGACTCAGATGCTGGGAGGGATTGAGGGCAAGAGGAGAAGGGGATGGCAGAGGATGAGATGGCTGAGGGCATCCCTGACTCGATGGATTGAATCTGAGTGACCTCCGGGAGTTGGTGATGGACAGGGAGGCCTGGCGTGCTGCAATTCATGGGGTTGCAAAGAGTCAGACACAACTGAGCGACTGAACTGAACTGATACAGTCCATAGGTTTGCAAAAAGTCTGACATGACTGAAGAGACTTAGTATGCATGCATGGCACCTGGGGCAGACCAGACACAGTGAGGCCAACACACTGTTTTTTAAAGAGCTCTCCTCAGGTGCCAGACCCCAGGCCCCCCACTCTCACCCCCAGATGGAGCAGGCAGAGTTGTGAACAGGGGCTAGGACAAATTTGAACCTTTCTGTGGGTTTCTGTTTGAGCAGGCAGGACTGCCTTTGGGAGTCACATCATTTCCTGTTTTGAGGAATTGTATGGAACACTGGAGAGATTTTTTCCAGCCAAAAGATATTTATATCTCTGAGGATCATCAATGTGCTAATAAAAATAAAGCCCTTAATTTGTGGGGCTGGGTTAACAAAGCATATAAATCTAATTAAAATGTTATTAAAGGGCTTTTCTGTATCATTTGGGGAGGGATTTCCATGTTGAGTGTTCCTCAGAATTTGTTCTTCATTCACTTACATGCATGTCTTGAAAATAGGTATGTGGGGGGCCAGTAGGGTAACACGTGATGACTGGGTGGCCACAGACATGGAAGAGAAAATCTTCAATAATTACAGTGTTTGTGTCCTTCCTTCTTTTGTAAAAATGTCTCTGGGCTGCTCTGTGTGTGTGTGTCCCTGACAGACCCTATGACTTTCATTTAGTAATTCTTTAAGGCCCACAGATACAAATAAAAGATAACCCAGGTCCACCTCCATTTACTTCTCTTCTCTGAGCAATTGTTTCTACAGTGAAGGCCCAGAACCCTGTCATCTGAGATAATGAGCTGATAAGGAGTTAGAGAAAGTCCACATGGAATCAAAGTGCTGGTGACTGGGGGAAAAAAAAAAAAAAAACTCAAAACACCAAGGGGTCCTAAATTTAGCCCCCTTCTCTGCTACTAAGAGTGTTCAAAGGTGCTTTTCACCCCCTTTTCAACCCAGGTTTAATTTTCTTAAAATCATTATCGATTTATTTCCACCATCAGTCTGTTTTCTGTAGCTGTCGATTTTTTCTACCCACACATCCATCCTGTTCCAAGGCGCTGCAGGGTGGGAGCCGCGGGCTCCTCCCCAGCCTGCCAGCCCACCAGGCCACACACACTGCCGTGACATCAATCACCCGACAGGAGGTGGCTACAGATGACTGCAGCCTCTACTCCATCAGTATCTTTTAACAAAGGACACAGAACGCTTTGAGTTTGCAGGAAACAACTGGTATTTTTGCCTTGTCCTCCTTGATGTATAGGTTTCCCAGAGCTAAATCTCTTTCAAAGAGGGGAATTACTGCCCATTCCCGAAGGGGGAGTCTGGGAGACTCCCACTCACCTGCTCGTTTGTCCCTCTGAGGGGAGGAAAGACCACATCTCAGTCTTGAGCAGTCGTGTAAAGATGTGTGGGCAAAGAAATCCATTCTTTGCAAAGTCTGCCTTTTCATGCTGAATGTCACTCCTTCATTTTTCAGGGAGCAAAAGTCTTGATGCGAATTTTCCTCATCTTAATTTTTCCCTCCTCCTTTTGGCTGCCTGACTTTGAGAGACATTTCTGTACTCCTTAACAGTTCTCTTTCATACACAAGAGAGAAAATAGATTGTACTCGATCCAGGCAATTCGACTCTGTGTTTTGAGAGAGTTGATATATGCACAGATATAAGATGTTCATTTAATTTCTCACCTATGGTAGTTTGAATAGAATTTTAAGAAAGTCAAATCAGGTTTTCTTTTATTCAGTACTCAACAGAATTCACTGGTGTACATTATTAGAAGAATTCTAATGTACCTGCTAAATAATCCATCCCTAACGGAGACATTAAAAAAACCCCGAAGCTTGTGATGCAAACTTCAGTTTCTAGGAAGAAAAGTCCACCTTTCTTGGCTAAAGGGTTAAATCTTTTAACGGCTGCAGTGGTTACCCTGTTACCGTGTCAGGCATCTCTCAAAACAAAGGATGTGATAGTCAAGGGAAGATCCCATTGGCTCTGCAGGATAAGTAATCTCGTGTCTGAGGTACTAGGAAGGAGGTATCCTGTTGCATAAATAAGGTGAGGAGGCCTTTAATTTTAATTAGTAAAATAAGGAGAAGATTTAAGTAAAACTGGGAAAGTTAACTAGCAGTATGGCAGGAGACCTACCCTACTCAATTGCTGTTTTTTTGTTTGTTTCTGAGCTTTATAATTCCCCATAGTCAAATTTAAGATTTAAAGTCAAAGTATCCAGGGAACTTGCCTTAGATAAAGCACTGGGAAGTAGTGTGTGTGCACATGTGTGTATTTATGTGTATGAGAGTCAGAGCAGCTGACCCAATGCAAGAAAAGGAGAGATAGTAGTTAAGATGTGGAGTAAGAGGAGATACTTTTTATGGTTATGGAGGATAATAGCCTGCATGCATTGAACCATGAATGCTACAAATCTTTACCAAGAACTTAAATACATAGACCAGATCCGATCAGTCACTCAGTCATGTCCGACTCTTTGTGACCCCATGAATCGCAGCACGCCAGGCCTCCCTGTCCATCACCATCTCCCGGGGTTCACCCAGACTCACGTTCATCGAGTCAGTGATGCCATCCAGCCATCTCATCCTCTGTCGTCCCCTTCTCCTCTTGCCCTCAATCCCTCCCAGCATCAGAGTCTTTTCCAATGAGTCAACTCTTCACATGAGGTGGCCAAAGTACTGGAGTTTCAGCTTTAGCATCATTCCTTCCAAAGAAATCCCAGGGCTGATCTCCTTCAGAATGGACCGGTTGGATCTCCTTGCAGTCCAAGGGTCTCTCAAGAATCTTCTCCAACACCACAGTTCAAAAGCATCAATTCTTTGATGCTCAGCCTTCTTCATAGTCCAGCTCTCACATCCATACATGACCACAGGAAAAACCATAGCCTTGACTAGACGAACCTTTGATTTGGCAAAGTAATGTCTCTGCTTTTGAATATGCTATCTAGGTTGGTCATAACTTTCCTTCCAACGAGTAAGCATCTTTTAATTTCATGGCTGCAGTCACCATCTGTAGTGATTTTGGAGCCCAGAAAAATAAATTCTGACACTGTTTCCACTGTTTTCCCATCTATTTCCCATGAAGTGATGGGACTGAATGCCATGATCTTCGTTTTCTGAATGTTGAGCTTTAAGCCAACTTTTCACTCTCCACTTTTACCTTCATCAAGAGGCTTTTTAGTTCCTCTTCACTTTCTGCCATAAGGGTGGTGTCAAATACATAGTTACCTAGAAATTTGAAACTACAATTGACAAGGTAAAGTAGATATGCTTATTAATGCTCCATTCATGTAGAATAGCAGTATGAAGTAAACCATTACCCAGGAGGCAATTAAATTTCACAGAGCACCTCTAGCTCCAACACTGGGAAATCTTGAGATGGATTCAAGACAATATCTTCCTGAAAGTGTCTGAGAGTGTGGTATCTCATTCACAGGTTTATCTTGAGCCTTGTGTTTTGAAATGGGCAAAATTCATTTATTCTCCTTTTCCTCCATTCTACAAATTTTTACCCTGCCCTTACTAGGACCAGCACAGCACCAGGTACTAGGGTTACAGGAAGCAATTTGAGTAAACTTTACCGTCACCATCAAGAGGTGCACAGATTAAACGTATAGATCTGAGCAAATTGCTTGGCATTTAAGAGGCTCAACAAGTATGATTTTCTGTTACATTCTCAATTTTTATAATCTGAGTTATCTTTTAAAAATAACTTTTTAAAATTGTAAAGCTGCAAATGATCCTGATGTACGGAAATGAAATGTTTCTTTTATGAAGTGAAAGATTCTAAATGACACAGGAAATAACTTTGAATTTTATATATCAAGGATTTTACTGTAGCTGGGTGCTGGGAAGTGTCTTGGATATAGCAGATCCATTGTTCCTATAGCTATCTGGCTTGGTAATAACCTGTATAAATAAACAAATGGAGTTTTGTGCATTCCTAAAAATAGTTATTGAATGCCTATTGTGTGATAGCTTTATTACTAGTACCTCTGTGAAATACAGTTTTATGTTTTGTTTAAAATTCATAATGTGTCTATGATATGCCTGGCATAGTTAAGTGATGAAGAGAATACCAAATTATTTGAAATGGCCTCTGTCTTTAAGATTGTCTACGCTCCTTTTGCCGGAGAAGGCAATGGCACCCCACTCCAGTACTCTTGCCTGGAAAATCCCATGGACGGAGGAGCCTGTCAGGCTGCGGTCCATGGGGTCGAGAAGAGTCAGACATGACTGAGCGACTTCACTTTCACTTTTCACCTTCATGCATTGGAGAAGGAAATGGCAACCCACTCCAGTGTTCTTGCCTGGAGAATCCCAGGGACGGGGGAGCCTGGTGGGCTGCCGTCTATGGGGTCGCACAGAGTCGGACACGACTGAAGCGACTTAGCAGCAGCAGCAGCACGCTCCTTTTGCAGAGTTTTGTTGAGTTGCTAAACACAGAGGTGGGCTGTCACACGTTTTGTGTTTCGAGTCCACAGAAGCACTCACAATCGGTTCCTCATCTTTTATCTTTGCTTGCAGTGCCTTTCCCCTTGTTCTTAGCCAACATCCGATGGATGTATTTGCTGTTGCTACCTCATTGGGCTGGAAGAAGCCTTCCTGGTGAGAGGCCTTACCTGGTCTCCAGATGAGGCGAGCTCTCACTAATCAGAAAGACTTCTAAAGACAACACCCACAGGCAAATGCTGACTCCAGGGTAACACGTTGCATTTCATTATAAATACCTATCTCACGTGTGTCTTTCTGGTTTGAGTATAACCTATGGCCATGTGACTTGGATTGCTTGTGCCTGGCCCCATGGTGGGGTCAACAGGGCCATGGTGAATATTCCTTGAAATTAAGAAAAAAATAAATGAATTCTCCCCTTCTCATAAAATACACACCATATTCTGACAACCCCCCAAAATAAAAGAAATGCAAGACATTTGTCCTCTTTTGTGTGACTCGCTGGCTGCCCCAAGGCTACCAAGGCCTTTGGATGATTGATGGTGCCTTGCTGTATTCTAATGATCATTTTTCTGGGAGCAAGCTACACTCTTTACATGTTGCCATGTAGCTGAATTAAGGTGAAATTCTGTGTCCTTCTAAATTTGGGAAAAACTGGATTGAACCACATTAAAGACATTTTAAAAATATGTATTTATTTGATTTTTTGGCTGTGTTGAGTCTAAGTTGCAGCTCATGGGATACTTCTGAGTGGAGCACAGGCTTTTCAATATGATATGCAGGTTATTCTCTAGTTGAGGAATGTGGGTCTAGTTGCCCCACAGCATGTGGGATCCTCCTGAACCAGGGATCAAACTCCCGTCCCCTGCATTGGGAGGCAGATTCCTAACCACTGGGCCACCAAAGTCCCTAAAGGGATTGTTTTTAACTGTAGAGGCGTTACTACTGAACGTGCATGGTGAATCTCTAAGAAGGAGATGTGATAGTCAGCATTTTCAAGCTTATTTGGCTTTTGGACCCTTTTTTTCTTGGAGCATCTTGTGAAAACTTGAGGTCTGTGGAACACCCTTTGAGGCACATTGCATTTGACTCTTCTAAGGAAGAACTATGAATCTTCCAGGAGTCAAATTGAAGTCTAAGTAGTTGCTCAGTCATATCTGACTCTTTGTGACCTCATGGACTGTAGCCCACCAGGCTCCTCTGTCCATGGGATTTCCCAGGCAAGAGTACTGGAGTGGGTTGCCATTCCCTTCTCCAGGGTATCTTCCTGACCCAGGGATCAAACCCTGGTCTCCCACACTGCAGGCAGATTCTTTACTGTCTGAGCCACTAGGGAAGCCCCAAAGGGAGAAACATGATTCTCCCAATAGTAAGGAGAGATAGCTGAGCTCAGTTTTACTTCCTCTAAGTTCCTGCTAAGGAGAACTCAGCAGTCTGCTATTGTCCTGAAAGAAGTCTAGTCAAATGCTGACTCTGGTAGATGATAGGAAATGAGCTCTCAAGTGTTGAGAAAAGTTTTGACAGCCTCCCAGCAACATGCTCCCCACAGGGCCAATCTCACCACCACCCTGAAGCTGCCAACCCTGCGCCTGGAGAGATTCCCATGGGAGCAGATGGTGCTGCCTGGAGATGACTGACTGAAGCTTGCATCTGGGCTCCTGAACGCTACCCAGCTGAGCACCCAGCAGACAGAATGCCCAGCAGTGGGCTTCCTGCTGCAATCCATTAGTGCCCCAGCACAGCCTATTCTTCTTCCCTTAAAAAGGGACTTGTTCTCCTTGAAATCATATCAGAAATACCTGCCCATGAATATGTGCAAGGCAAATTGTAGCCTTTAAAATGATGAATATAAGGATGGAATGCTGTCGATAAAGATGGGGTCACCTATTTAATGAAAGCTGGTAGTAGGAGCCAGTATCAGTATATTTGTACGTAGTATTCGGAAAGGTGGGGTTTCCATGTTGTTTCTCTCCATTAATTATCTTCTGACCAGAACATACCTCTCCTTGACCAAACTTTAGTTAGGCTTAACTTTAGTTAAGCTTTAGAAAGCTTAAAGGATTAAGCTTTCTTCAGGGCTTCCCAGATGATGCTAGCGGTAGAGGACCTACTTGCCAATGCAGGAGTTGTAAGGGTCATGCCTTTGATCTCTGGGGCAGAAAGATCCCCTGGAAGAGGGCATGACAACCCACTCTAGTATTCTTGTCTGGAGAATTCCACAGACAGGAGCCTGGCGGGCTATGGTCTGCTGCTGCTGCTGCTAAGTTGCTTTAGTTGTGTCCGACTCTGTGAGACCCCATAGATGGCTGCCCACCAGGCTCTGCCATCCCTGGGATTTTCCAGGCAAGAGTACTGGAGTGGGCTGCCATTGCCTTCTCCGGGGCTATGGTCTATAGGGTCGCAAAGAGTCGGACACGACTGATGTGACTTAGCACACGCACATGCACGCAAGTGTTCTTGACTGGATCTTCATCTCAGGTTTCTACATCTTGTCCTTTCCAAGACCAGTCTTAGCAAGAATGCTGCTGAGTCAGTTTGGAGAAAATACCCCTACTCTTACTTTCTAATCACTTTCGATATCTGGTCACGCTGGTCTGCTCTCAGCAAGGATCCTGTTAAGTAGATTTAGCAAAACTCTCCCTACTTTTGATGTCTTCTCTTTGTAATTTTCCACCCACCGATCCCTGCACTCTGTTCCTTGGCTATACCTCTCCACTTGTCCTTGTTGTAGTTGGAGTTGAGCCCTATCTGTCTCTTCCATGGCGATAACCCCATTGCAGTAGTCCTGAGAAAGTCTTCCTGACCATCGTAACAGCTGTCAGAATGCTTTTCGTCCTTTACCATTAAACATGCCCTTTCTACTATGGGCTCTCTGCTTGGCATCATTTGTGCTTAGTTGCTGCTTAGTCACTAAATTGTGTCTGATTCTTTTGTGACCTCATGGATGGGAGCCCACCAGGCTCCTCTGTCCATGGGATTTCCAAGGCAAGAATACTGAAGTGGGTTGCCATTTCCTTCTCCACGGGAATCTTCCTGACCCAGGGACCGAACCTGAGCCTCCTGCCTTGGCAGCGGATTCTTTACAACTGGGCCACCAGGGTGGTAATTAGCAAAAGTTAAAAAAAAAAAAAAAAAAAAGAATGTTTTTAGAAGGTAACTACAGAGGCGCTAGTCTTCTCTTTGGATGATTCAGAAACAGCTAGTCTTTAGTGAAAGTTCCTCAGTCATGTCCAACTCTCTTTGACCCTGTGGACTGTAGCCTGCCAGGTTCCTCTGTCTATGGGATTTTCCAGGCCAGAATACTGGAGTGGGTAGTCGTTTCCTTCTCCAAGGGATCTTCCCGACCTAGGGATCAAAGCGGGGTCTCCTGCATTGTAGGTGGATTCTTTACCAGCTGAGCTACCAGGGAAGCCCTAAGAATTAGGAGGCAGGATCATGAGAAGGTGAGGGGTGAATTATATTCATAGCCAGAAAACAACTGTATTGTTCCTAATATAAGGGCCAAGGATGTCAATAAATGCTAAATAGTATAAATATGGTCTATCATCTCCATAATTTTATCTGCATAATGACAATTTTACAAAATTAATGTTAAAGTAAAATATATATATATACATATATATATATATATGTGTATATATATATATAACCTATTTTAAAACTTTTCCTCTGCCTCATCTAAACAAAAATTCAGTTTTTACATTCTGCTGCTGCTGCTAAGTCACTTCAGTCATGTCCGACTCTGTGTGACCCCATAGACGGCAGCCCGCCAGGCTCCCCCGTCCCTGGGATTCTCTAGGCAAGAACACTGGAGTGGGTTGCCATTCCCTTCTCCAATGCATGAAAGTGAAAAGTGAAGGTGAAGTCGCTCAGTCGTGCTAGCTATACCTAAAGAAATCAGACTGTCCAGTTTGTCTGGAGCAGCCACGGTTTATGGCATTTATCCCAGAGCCCTGTCCAGCTTAGCTCAATGTCTGGTTTGGCCTGTGAATTATATGTGTTCCTCTACCCCTGCCTGATGTTGGCTATACGCAAACACTGAAGCACATACACCTGGGCGAACGCCCCTGCTCACCACTGACTACATTAGATGCTTCTGCACCACCTTGGTTCTCCAGCTGTCTTGGAACCTCTGGCCGCTTGGTTTACAGCAGCCACAGTTAAGGCCAAAGTGTGTATCTCTTCATGACCACATCTGAAGCAGAAGAATTTGCTTGAGTACAACCCAGCGGTGCCTGTCTCTAGCCTGCCTTTTCAACCTGACCCCTCCAGCCTTGTTTTCCTCTGTTGCCCTTGTTGACTGAAAACAAATAAATTGCAGGTTATTTATCCAGCAAAAAATGGGTTTATTTGGGATCAGAGTTGGATACCACTGAAGCGACTTAGCAGCAGCAGCAGCAGAGAATTACCATTTAGGGTTTGCAGCCATAGTGAGCTATGTACAAATCCCTCCTGGCAAAGGAAGAAACATTCTTTTATAACAAGGGGAAGAACGTTGGGAGGGCTCTAGTCAACAAAGAGTCCATGGGTTTCCATTGGCTGAGTTGTTGCCAGAGGTAAGAAGAATCTCTTTTCTTCCTTTGCTGGGCTACATTCACAGGGCACGAGAGCGCCCCCTTCTGGCCCCCCGAATCTTCTTATTTCTGGCTGCTCTGGGTCTTCCACACTGGCATGTGAGATCTAGTTCCCAGACCAGGGATCCAACCTAGGCCCCTCTGCCTTGGGAACGCGTAGTCTTTTCCATTGGACCACCAGGGAAGTCCTCCAATTCTGTTTAATTTAGATTTCTGTTTATTAACTTTTTAGCACCCATGAGACAAGAGATTCTGCAAAACCCACTCTGTCCCTGTGCTTGGGCAATGTGGCATCATATGGGGAGTTTACACTCAAGTGGCCAAGACTTGACCAATGCAAGAGAGGAGAAAGCAGATAAACTTTGTTCCTTTTCTCCTTCTGAGACCCAACAGCTCATAGGCTTCTTGGAAGATAGTTCCAGAAGATGAAGTGACCTGTTGGATGTGATCCCAAGTGGTGGGCAACCTGCAGACACACTGCTGTTTCCTCTCTTTTGTCCTGCCTTACCCTGTCCTGCTTTATCCCTCGTGTTTTCCTAGGATTGAATGTTGTAAGAACATAGCAACACATAAGATTTTGCTTTAGGCTCTGGTTTCTGAGGAACCTGTGCTAATAAATGTTCTCACAGATCTTTCAGCTCCACGTCTACATTTTTATTCTCTTCTGAGATCCTGGAGCGGGGACTCTGCAGGTTGCATTTCCCAGGCTCCTTTGCCAGTTTGTTTACAGGTTCTGCCCATAGGGAAACAGGAGGGCAGATTGAAAAAGAAGCATCAGGAAGAAGGGATTTCTTTTTATTTTTGTTGTTATGGTTGACAGTGTGGCCACAGCAGAGACAGTTAATTCCAACAGTGGTTAAAGACCCCAGCCTCCACCTATTGCCATCTCCTATACCTGCCTGGGCTTCCCTGGTGGCTCAGATGGGGAAGAATCCGCCTGCCACGCTGGAGACCTGGGTTTGATCCCTGAATCGGGAAGATTTCCTCAAGAAGGGAATGGCTACCTACTCCAGTATTCTTGTCTGGAGAATTGCATGGACAGAGGAGCCTGGCGGACTGCAATCCATGGGGTCACAAGGAATTGACCATGACCAACCAACTAACATTTCTTTCACCTCATACCTGCCTTAGGTGAGGAGAGGCAGTATGCCTGGGTGGCAGCTCCTTCTGCCACCAGGAGCTCTCCTCCAGCTCCTAGGTGGCCCCTGCCGTCATGCAGCCCTTCCTTTCCCTTCCCACAGCCTTGGGGGAGGTAGCTGTTTCCCCCAGTTTTTATCTCTGTATTGCTTCAGAGGATTTGTTTGAGGATTACAGGAGTCAATACACAAACATCCGACTCCTGTCATTTGTGGTAATTAGATCCTGTAAAGTTCCTGGAACACTACGTGGATGAATACTGAACCATCATCCCTGGGGGAAACACACACACCCACACATATGCCACACTTCTCTCACAAAGATTGTAATCTTAAATCCTAAAAACAACTCATCATGGAAGATGCAATTTTTTTAAATTTTCAAGAGAGAAAATATTACAGATTCATATGACTTGCCTGGACTTACCCCAGGCTACCCCATTAACAGTTGTTGCAAGTGAGACTCAAATCCCCTCCCACTGGCCCCAGATTCCAAGCTCCTTGCCCAGCCTGCACTGCCCCCTACTATTTCCACCCTCTGCTTGCCTCCTATCAGAGCCGAATAGGAAGCCTAAGCAGCAATTTTCAGGGACATTTGCTTTGCTCTGCCCATGTCTGCCAATGATCTTGAAAGCACTAGGAATATTAATTTGGGGGGTCATGAATGTTGTGGAATAGGAAGATTATAAATATAAAATCTCATGCATAATGAAGGTCTACTGTGATCCATTTAGAACATTACTTGGCACACCATGTGTTCAATACTGTGCACTGTGCCCCTCTTTTTTCCCATTTTACAGTTGAGTAAATTTAGTTCACATATTTGTGTGTCACAAAGATAGTATTCAATTCTTGCTGGAGTTCATCTAATTTCAACACTTGTGTTTTCAACCATTATGCTATATTGTTTCTAAGTCTCTCAAAAATCTTTAAGTTATAACTTTTTGTGACCATGTAATGGCTTCCCAGGTGGTGATAGAGATGCAGGAGACACATGTTTGATCCCTGGGACAGGAAGATCCCCTGGAGGAGGACAGGACAACTCACTCCAGTATTCTTTCCTGGAATCTTGCCTGGAGAATCCCATGGACTGAGGAGCCTGGTGGGCTACAATCCATGAACTTAAAAAGAGTTGGAAGTGTCTGAGCATGAACAACCATATAATATTTTATCATCCTGATATATAATATCCTTAAACTATTTCTATAATATTAAGGATGTAGGTAGATTTCTTTCTGTTTAAACAGATAGTTCTGTGATGAGTTGTATGCTTTTATCATTTTGCTTCTATTTAAATTCTAAGGAATAATAATCTAACTCAGGTGATTAAACATCATTAGGGCTCCTGCTACGTGTTGTAATTTTGTTTTCCACAAAGGGACTGTTTTGATTCATTTCACCAGCATTGATTCATTGTATCAATTAACCAAAATTACATCAGCATGTTCTAAAATTGTTACTATTGTTATCAGCATAAGTAATTTCTTGAATTTGTTTTAATTTTAATTTCTTCATTTTGGAGAAATATCTTGTCATATGTATGTTTTTTCTTTTTGTATTTGAATATCTGTAATGTTTTTTCCTCCTATAATGTTTGAAATTTTTCTATTTTATATACATTTATATTTTCTGTATGTTGAAGAAAAACTTATTGGGCATGAGTTTGAGCAAGCTCTGGGAGATAGTGAGGGACAGGGAAGCCTGGCATGCTGCAGTCCATGGGGTTGCAAAAAGTCGAGCATGACTGAGCGACCAACACTTTCTTTTCCCTTTTGTAAAATGTGTTTTAAGTAGGGTAACTGTGTTAGTCTTCTTGAGCTGCCACAACAAAATACCACAGACTGGATGGCTTATACAACACAAATTTATATTTTCACAGTTCAGAGGCTGGATGTTCAAGACCAAGGTGCCAGCAGGGTAGGTTTTGGTGAGGCGTATCCTTCTGGCTTGCAGACAGGTGCTTCTTTTCCATCTCCTCACATTGTCTTTTCTCTATATGCTTGCAGACAGCAAGAGTGAGCGAGAGAGCTCTCTGTTGTCTCTCCTTTTTGTTTTTATTTATTTCAAAAAATATTTATTTATTTATTTGGCTGCGTCGAGTCTTGGTAGTGGCACACAGGAGCTTTGTTGCACTATGCTGGATCTTTGGCTCCGCACACGGACTCTTTAGTTGCCGTGCATAAGCTCCAGAGTGCTTAGGGATTCAGTGGTTATAGCGCATGGGCTTAGTTGCTCCTGGCACCTGGGATCTCAGTTCTGGACCAAGAATTTAACCCACCTCATCTGCATTGCAAAGTGGGTTCTTAACCCCTGGACCACCAGGGAAGTCCCTCTTCCTCTTTTTATAAGGATACCAGTCCTGTTGAATTAGGACCTCATTTAACTTTAGAGGCCCTATCTCCCAAATACTCATTCTGGGGACTAGGGCTTCAGTATGTGAATTTTGCAGGGACACAACTCAATCTATAGTAGTCACCAACTGCATTCAGTGAGTGCTACCACAGCAGTACAAAAAAATGCTGTTGGAACTCTGATTTCAGTGGAGCTGGGGATTGAAGATCATGAAACTTGAAGACCTTTCCCATCTCTTCCCCTAGCTTTCACACCATGCTCTAGGCACACTGGCTTTCTTCCATCTTTCCTCCAGCAGACACCCCATTCCTACCTTGGGCCCTCCTGATCATGAGACACTCCTCCTCTTGTTCTTGGAGGGGCCAGCTCCTTCATCATCAAAGTCTTAAATCTGCAGCCCAACCAAAAGCTCCCTTCTGTCACTGTGCTGTTTTGTTCTCTGCATGGCACTTTTACCGTCTCCGGAAATTGGCTTCCTAATTTATTTGCTTGTTTACTGTCTGTCTTCCTCTCGGTAGGATATGAGCCGTGTAAGAACAAGGGCCTTCTCTGGCGTGTTTCTTCTGCTCCTACAATATTGCTTGTCACATACTAGGCTCTCTAAATTATTTGTTCAATGATGGAAGCCAATACAGAAATTTCAGATTGTCTCAAAAACAAAATGAAAAGTAGCTTTGCCTCAAATGTAACAGATACCGTGGTAATCATTGACACCAAAACAAGGTTCCTGTTTGAGATTTAACCTGGTTACTGACATACAACGTGCAAACAGTGAAGACTTGAGTTACCCCTTAGGGATTCTGCATTTTCTGAAATGTCAAGCATTATGCTCAATTTGTGTGCTACACAATTTCTCCTGCTTTGGCTGTTATCTGGGACAACAAGAAGGAATTAATTTCTAAGGTTAAGATTTAAGAAAACGAAACTTTTCTTAAGATCAGAGATACTGCCACACTAAGATTTAAGACGATTTGAATTCTGCAGCAAGCTTTATACTATACAAGAAAGAGTTCTAGCCCGCAGGTGCCATTCCCTGGCCAATTATTCCTTTTATTTTATTTTTTTTTTATTGAATGCAGGGAATGCAATTGATCCTATTGAAAACATTAACAGAGGCTTGTCTCTGTTGGATGGCTGTTCCTTCTAGACAGAAAATACAAAACAATTAAGGTGGAAACATATAGCACCTGAAGGAAGAAAACAATTTAAAGGTGCTTAATTTGTTAGTTGGCATTTCTCCTATTCGTCCCAAACAGGTAAACAGTTGACCCTATGTAGTTGTTGATGTACAGAGTCAGCTTGTCCCTTCTTCTAATCTCATCAAGATTTCAGTGGTGCACTTGTTATATTTTGCTATCACTTGTTTTGTTATATATATTAAAAGGAATTATGTTTTGAAGACTAAGCTATATATATACATAGAATTAATAAAGTGTGTCATCAAAATCTTTGGTTTACACCATATCCAGTTTTGCCTATGCATTTTAAAGCTTTTGTCAGCAAGGAGGTTAAAAAATAGAATAAAACATACATGCAATATATTGAACCAGTATGTGGAAACACTCCAGGTGAGATATTTAACTCAACTGCTATCACTCTTGTGTTGCTTATAAGCTTTTACTAATCCATATTAGGTTCACAAGCAAGCTGAAATACATGACTTATTTTATGAAAAAAAAAACTATGCCTAAGGAAGCCCTTGTTTTCCCAAAATAGGTTTCTTGAGGTGATAAAATAAGAACATAAGTTGAATATCTTTATTTTGTTGTCTTTAAATGCATTTTATGTTGAGAAGGAAAGCGTTGGTGGCTCAGTTGTGGCCGACTCTTTGTGACCTCATGGACTATACAGTCCATGGAATTCTCCAGGACAGAATACTGGAGTTGGTAGCCCTTCCCTTCTCCAGGGAATCTTCCCAACCCAGGGATCGAACCCAGGTCTCCCACACTGCAGGCAGATTCTTTACCACCTGAGCCTCCAGGGAAGCCCAATGGAGTAATAAAAGTGAAAACACTAAGTGAAATACTAACGTTTCACTTGACCTTAACCAGAACAGTTAAGTTCACACCTCTCTCTTTGTCATTGACTTTTTGGGAACTCAAGGATAACCATTTCACCAGTGTTCTTTAAATTTGTCTCAAGTAATACAGGAAGAAGTGTGGCAGCAGAAAGATTTAAGAGCTCAGGGGAAAAATATCTTGCCCTGGAGTGTGAGGAACTTGAAAAGTCTGAGGAACATTAAGAAGCCTAAAAGGTTTCTCCCCTTACGCTTCTTCATTCTGATAGGCTAAATCTGCAAACTGTAAGAGAACCAGTTAATACAATAAGTTTAAACAAACAACAGGCCAGCTCAATAGGAAAAGAAAGACTAAATTGTAGCTTGACTAAATTGAATCATCTGAAAAAATTGGTTAAAACAGCAGTTAAATTGTTTAATTTCTTATGAGTTCACCAGTGGATACCTGGGGTTCCTTGACTTCAACCCATATAGCTTGCTTGCTTACTGCAGCTGCTTCTCCTCTGAGGAGGACCAGTGCTGCTGCAATCACTCTGGCTCTGTGTGTGTGTGTGTGTGCGCGCGCGCGCGTGTGCACGTGTAAGAAAGCCACACGCAAGTGTAAGATCACTCAGTTCAGTGGTGTCAGTCGGTTCAGTTGCTTCGTGGTGTCCGACTCTTTCTGACCCCATGGACTGCAGCACACCAGGCTTCCCTGTCATCACCAAATCCTGGAGCTTGCTCAGACTCATGTCCATTGAGTTGGTGATGCCATCCAACCATTTTATCCTCTGTTGTCCCCTTCTCCTCCTGCCTTCCATTTTTGCCAGCATCAGGGTCTTTTCCATCGAGTGAGTTCTTGGCATCAGTTAAGCTCTTCTTTATCCTCTAGTGGGCAGTAGAGGTCAGGCTGTAACTTTACCCAACCCCCAAAGTTGCAGGGATCTGGAAAGAGAAAATCTAGACAGAGAATCAGATCAGATCCGATCACTCGCTCAATCATGTCCGACTCTTTGTGACCCCATGAATCGCAGCATGCCGGGCCTCTCTGTCCATCACCAACTCCCGGAGGTCACTCAGACTCACATCCATCAAGTCAGTGATGCCATCCAGCCATCTCATCCTGTGTCGTCCCCTTCTCCTCTTGCCCTCAATCCCTCCCAGCATCAGAGTCTTCTCCAATGAGTCAACTCTTCGCATGAGGTGGCCAAAGTACTGGAGTTTCAGCTTTAGCATCATTCCTTCCAAAGAAATCCCAGGGCTGATCTCCTTCAGAATGGACTGGTTGAATCTCCTTGCAGTCCAAGGGACTCTCAAGAATCTTCTCCAACACCACAGTTCAAAAGCATCAATTCTTTGGCGTTCAGCCTTCTTCACAGTCCAGCTCTCACATCCATACATGACCACAGGAAAGACCATAGCCTTGACTAGGCGAACCTTTTTTGGCAAAGTAATGTCCCTGCTTTTGAATATGCTATCTAGGTTGGTCATAACTTTCCTTCCAAAGAGTAAGAGTCTTTTAATTTCATGGCTGCAGTCACCATCTGTAGTGATTTTGGAGCCCAGAAAAATAAAGTTTGACACTGTTTCCACTGTTTCCCCATCTATTTCCCATGTAGTGATGGGACCAGATGCCATGATCTTCGTTTTCTGAATGTTGAGCTTTAAGCCAACTTTTCACTCTCCACTTTCAATTTCATTAAGAGGCTTTTGAGTTCCTCTTCACTTTCTGCCATAAGGGTGGTGTCATCTGCATATCTGAGGTTATTGATATTTCTCCCAGCAATCTTGATTCCAGCTTGTGTTTCCTCCAGTCCAGCATTTCTCATGATGTACTCTGCATATAAGTTAAGTAAGAAGGGTGACAATATACAGCCTTGACGTACTTCTTTCCCTATTTTGAACCAGTCTGTTGTTCCATGTCCAGTTCTAACTGTTGCTTCCTGACCTGTATACAAATTTCTCAAGAGTCAGGTCAGGTGGTCTGGTATTCCCATCTCTTTCAGAATTTTTCACAGTTTCTTGTGATCCACACAGTCAAAGGCTTTGGCATAGTCAATAAAGCAGAAATAGATGTTTTTCTGGAACTCTCTTGCTTTTTCCATGATCCAGCGGATGTTGGCAATTTGATCTCTGGTTCCTCTGCCTTTTCTAAAACCAGCTTGAACATCAGGAAGTTCATGGTTCACATATTGCTGAAGCCTGGCTTGGAGAATTTTGAGCATTACTTTACTAGCATGTGAGATGAGTGCAATTGTGTGGTAGTTTGAGCATTCTTTGGCATTGCCTTTCTTTGGGATTGGAATGAAAAGTGACCTTTTCCAGTCCTGTGGCCACTGCTGAGTTTTCCAAATTTGCTGGCATATTGAGTGCAGCACTTTCACAGCATCATCTTTCAGGATTTGGAATAGCTCCACTGGAATTCCATCACCTCCACTAGCTTTGTTTGTAGTGATGCTTTCTAAGGCCCACTTGACTTCACATTCCAGGATGTCTGGCTCTAGGTCAGTGATCACACCATCGTGATTATCTGGGTTGTGAAGCTCTTTTTTGTACAGTTCTTCTGTGTATTCTTGCCACCTCTTCTTAATATCTTCTGCTTCTGTTAGGTCCATACCATTTCTGTCCTTTATCGTGCCCATCTTTGCATGAAATATTCCTTTGCTATCTCTGATTTTCTTCAAGAGATCCCTAGTCTTTCCCATTCTGTTGTTTTCCTCTATTTCTTTGCATTGATCGCTGAAGAAGGCTTTCTTATCTCTTCTTGCTATTCTTTGGAACTCTGCATTCATATGTTTATATCCTTCCTTTTCTTCTTTGCTTTTTGCCTCTCTTCTTTTCACAGCTATTTGTAAGGCCTCCCCAGGCAGCCATTTTACTTTTTTGCATTTCTTTTCCATGGGGACGGTCTTGATCCCTGTCTCCTGTACAATGTCACGAACCTCATTCCATAGTTCATCAGGCACTCTTTCTATCAGATCTAGGCCCTTAAATCTATTTCTCACTTCTACTGTATAATCATAAGGGATTTGATTTAGGTCATACCTGAATGGTCTAGTAGTTTTCCCTACTTTCTTCAATTTAAGTCTGAATTTGGCAATCAGGAGTTCATGGTCTGAGCCACAGTCAGCTCCTGGTCTTGTTTTTGCTGACTGTACAGAGCTTCTCCATCTTTGGCTGCAAAGAATATAATCGATCTGATTTCGGTGTTGACCATCTGGTGATGTCCATGTATAGAGTCTTCTCTTGTGTTGTTGGAAGAGGGTGTTTGTTATGACTAGTGCATTTTCTTGGCAAAACTTTGTTAGTCTTTGCCCTGCTTCATTCAGTATTCCAAGGCCAAATTTGCCTGTTACTCCAGGTGTTTCTTGACTTCCTACTTTTGCATTCCAGTCCCCTATAATGAAAAGGACATCTTTTTTGGGTGTTCTAAAAGGTCTTGTAGGTCTCCATAGAACCGTTCAACTTCAGCTTCTTCAGTGTTACTCGTTGGGGCATAGACAGAGAATAACTTATCACAATTACACAGCTTTAGACACCATCTGGCTGCCTCCTGCCTGGATCTATGTGGTAGAGGCCAGTACTCCATTTCCATGACCTTTCCTTCTGCCAGAAGTATGCCAGGTGTCTTCATAACTTGGAATTCCAGCCTTACTGACTTCCACACCCAGATAAAGGGGCATGGAATTCCCTTAATCTAATCACATTCCACTGACTTTTCATTCTGTCCCATGATAGACCTCTTCCCAGGAAGAATGGCAGTAGGCTTCTTTTCCCTAGAGAAGATCCTATTTTCACCTTAAAAAGGTTGATTTGGCTCCCAGCAACACAATTTTTTAAAGTCTACATCAACACATTTTTACAAAATATGTTTCATTCATATTGGAATGATACCATGTGTGGATAACATTATCCATCTACATTATCCAGGTTGTAATTTAGTCACCAAGTTTCCAAAAAAATTCTTGGTGTACAACTCACCCATCTCGTTAAGACCGAAATATCAGCATATGTTTGTATATTTTACTGAGTTAATGTGTACATCCCATCCAAATCACACACTTTCAATTTTTATTGTGCTCTTTATCAAAAAGTTCTTAAAGAACTTTTGTATGTTAATTAATGTTTCTATTATGATTCTTTTAAAATGGGATACTCTTCTAATTCAGGGAGTGATGCTGAAAAAAGATTGTCTTTTGATCCGATATGACAGGGCAAAGAATATAATTATTGAAGTAATAGCATCCCAAGATGCTGACTTTAACTTTTGTATTGACAGTTGAAATTTCTTATAATTTAGAAAATGGGTAGTGATGATTCTTTCATACCCAAATATGCTAATGTTGCTTTAATAAAAGTTATTTGGGAAAAAGTTGTTGGAGCAAAATTAAAAAAAATAGACTAGAACATAAATAGCAAGAGCATATCAGGGAATGTTGTCACCTTGTACAACTAGTCTGAGGGCCATCAGATCAGATCAGTCGCTCAGTTGTGTCCAACTCTTTGCGACCCCATGAACTGCAGCACACCAGGCCTCCCTGTTCATCACCAATTCCCAGAGGCCACTCAGACTCACATCCATCGAGTCAGTGATGCCATTCAGCCATCTCATCCTCTTTCGTCCCCTTCTCCTCCTGCCCCCAATCCCTCCCAGCATCAGAGTCTTCTCCAATGTGTCAACTCTTCACATGAGGTGGCCAAAATACTGGAGTTTCAGCTTTAGCATCATTCCTTCCAAAGAAATCCCAGGGCTGATCTCCTTCAGAATGGACTGGTTGGATCTCCTTGCAGTCCAAGGGACTCTCAAGAGTCTTCTCCAACACCACAGTTCAAAAGCATCAATTCTTCGGCGCTCAGCCTTCTTCACAGTCCAGCTCTCACATCCATACATGATCTGAGGGCCATAAATAACACAAATAACTGGAGCAGAATTGAGTGCTCTTTACAGCCTATGAAATAAGATCTAAGAGCAGAACTCCATGATTGTGGTGGGTAAAATCAATTTAACTGCCTGAATTTGAAATTAAGTGACCTCGAATGGATTCAGATTCCTTTAAAGTGGAGTAAACGTGATTCACTTACAAAAACTCAGTTGTCAATCCGAATAAAAACTAAAGAAAGAAGCATCTTTTCAAATTCTTTGTCCCTTGGCCCTGTTCAGTGTTCCCTGAGGGTGTTAGTGACTCTGGTTAAGACATCATAGAATTAAATACCTGTGGACATTTAAAGATGCTTTTAGATTTGCCCGCTCCAGAAGGAACGTAGGAGAGGGCATATGCACATTACATTTCTCATGTCCAAGGCCAGGGAACCACTTGAGAAGATAAGGAACCTAGGTTGGAAGAGCAAACCCCAACATGCAGAAGGTCAGTCAGGGAAGTCCAAGAGGAGATCTGAGCCTTTTGGCGAGGGGCGAAGAAGCAAATACATGAGAAATGTCTCATGATGACAAGTGTTTGAGGCCATCTAGGTTGCTTCCCTGATGGCTAAGATGGTAAAGAATCTGCCTGCAGTGCAGGTTCCATCCTGGGACTGAGAAGATCCCTGGAGGAGGGCATCGCTACCCACTCTGATATTCTTGCCTGGAGAATCCCATGGGCAGAGGAGCCTGGCTGGCTATAGTCCATGGGGTTGCAAAGAGTCTGACATGACTGAGTGAATAACACTTTCACTTTTTTTTTTTTTTTCTTTCTGCCTCTCTTCTCAGCCAGCAGGGAGAGAGATGTGACCTGTCGGAACTCAGTATGAAAAGGGCCCCTGCATCCTTCCCATGCCAAGGGAGTTTAGCTCCCAATCTTCTCCTATAGCCCAGCCCTGGACGATAGTGGGAGGAGACTAGTTTATGGGCTATGGTTGAGAAATATTTATTAAAACAGCTTAAGTAATAATGATAGCTAACACTTACTGTTTACTGTAAAGTGTTTTACAGACATCATTTAATTTAACTTTCATAACAACCCCATGAGGTTGGTTTGATGATCCTTTTTAAGATGGAGAAAGTTGGGCTTACAGAGGTTAGAACCATGCATCTTTAATACCATTTGGGGTAGAGATTTAAATCTAGATCTGATTCCAAATTCCACGTTCTTAACAACAATGACCTACTGTCTCTCAAGTAGCAACTAGACAAGTCAATGAACTTGATTACTTATCTGATTCCAGAGTGTATTTCCTCTTCTAGAAGTCTTTTAGCTGCACCACTGGTTTCTGGAAGCCCCTCTGTTCTTTTGTTTGAACGAGGTATCAGATCAGATCAGATCAGATCAGTCGCTCAGTCGTGTCCGACTCTTTGCGACCCCATGAACCGCAGCACGCCAGGCCTCCCTGTCCATCATCAACTCCCGGAGGTCACTCAGACTCGCATCCATTGAGTCAGTGATGCCATCCAGCCATCTCATCCTCTGTCGTCCCCTTCTCCTCCTGCCCTCAATCCCTCCCAGCATCAGAGTCTTCTCCAATGAGTCAACTCTTCGCATGAGGTGGCCAAAGTACTGGAGTTTCAGCTTTAGCATCATTCCTTCTAAAGAAATTTCAGGATTGATCTCCTTCAGAATGGACTGGTTGGATCTTCTTGTAGTCCAAGGGACTCTCAAGAGTCTTCTCCAACACCACAGTTCAAAAGCATCAATTCTTCGGCGCTCAGCCTTCTTCACAGTCCAGCTCTCACATCCATACATGACCACAGGAAAGACCATAGCCTTGACTAGGCGAACCTTTGTTGGTAAAGTAATGTCTCTGCTTTTGAATATGCTATCTAGGTTGGTCATAACTTTCCTTCCAAGAAGCAAGCGTCTTTTAATTTCATGGCTGCAGTCACCATCTGCAGTGATTTTGGAGCCCAGAAAAACAAAGTCTGACACTGTTTCCACTGTTTCCCCATCTATTTCCCATGCAGTGATCCTAGTTAATTAAGAGCATATAAAATCAATGGGAAAGTAATTTATCTGTCACCCAGGGTTACTAGGAAAAGAAAAGTTTCAAAATTGATTACAGCCTTATGAATTTTTATAAATCCATTAGTATAGTGATTGGAAAAAAAATTAAGACCATAATATTGTTCATAAATAAGAACTAAATGACTAAAAAGACAACTGATGGTACCATTACTGCAGTTGCAAAGTTTAATACAGTTATTAAAAGGTAGACAACTTTTATGGATGGGTAATTATTTTAATCCTAATTTTTAAGTCTCTTATCATAATACCAAACCACTCAAGGTAATGATAGTTGTTTCTTTTGCTGAATTCATATAAGCACATTTTTGTGATAAATTATACATTACTTTGTGTCATCTCTTGTGGGTGTAAACAGACATCTCCCTTTTGATTGCTGATTGAAATCCCAGTTTTCTTCAGGTGTCCATCCCTTCCCTAGCATCATCTTAGTTCCCTCATCAGAGTTTAATTTAGGACATGTTTTATGACCCAATTTTGATCACTGAGAAGCAGAGGGAAGTAGTTGGAGGCTTCTGGGAATGGTTTCTTTGCTGTTAAAAGAGAGACACATAAGAAGAGATGCTTTTTGTTCACTGGATACTCTTGTGTCTGGATGTGATTGCTGGAATAGTTGCAGCCTCTTTGCAACCATAAGTGAGCTATTCTGAGAAGAGCTGGGTAGAAAAATGGGAAAATATTGGGTCTTTGATGTCCTACTAAATTTTCAATCTTGAAAGTCAACAGAGTTATAATGTATGAAATAAATACATTCCTGCTGTGAATCATTCATTTTATTTTTGTTGTTATTTGCAGCTCAAAGCCTCCTAACTGGTATTGAGGACATCTCTATTCCTTTTATCATTGAAGGGCATTTATTTTATCAGAGAAACTTATATTTGTTTGGTATAATCTTTCAAAAATAAATTTAAGTTTGCTATTGTTTATCATTCTATGAACTATGCATTCCCTTAGTTAAGTAGATGGTAAGATGACCTGAACATATCTCTGCTAAAAAGAGAAAAAAAGTAAATCAGAGGGAGTAGCTGCTAAGTCGCTTCAGTCGTGTCCGACTCTGTGCGACCCCATAGACGGAAGCTCACCAGGCTCCCCTGTCCCTGGGATTCTCCAGGCAAGAACACTGGAGTGGGTTGCCATTTCCTTCTCCAATGCATGAAAGTGAAAAGTGAAAGTGAAGTCGCTCAGTCGTGTCCGACTCTTAGCGACCCCACGGACTGGAGCCTACCAGGCTCCTCCGTCCATGGGATTTTCCAGGCAAAAGTACTGGGGTGGGGTGCCATTGCCTTCCCCGAGAGGGAGTAGAGAAATAGGCAAAAAATCAAAATAGAGAGTCTGACATTAAAAGATAGTATAAACTTTATATGTAATCCACATGTTGAGAAAGAGTTAAATGATATTTACTTTCTACAATTGGGAAAATTGGGCTTGTTTTGAAAAAGTCCTTTGTTCAGTCATCTTGTCAATTAGCATTTAACACACATTAGCATTTACTCTGCATAAACATTTGCTTTGGGTACTCTGCTCACGCCTAGCTTTTCCATTCAGTTTCTGCCTAGGGAAGGCTACAGTTAAGCAGATGAAGTAAGATGTGTGTATTTTATTTATTTCTGTGCAACAATTTACATAAAATTTAGCAGCCTAAAATGCTTATCTCTGTCTTTGTGGGTCAGGAACCCAGGCATGGTTAACTGGGTCCTAAGTTTCAGGATCCCTCACAAGGCTGAAATCAGGCATCAGCCAAAGCTTGGTGGCATCTGAAAGTTTGATTGGGAAGAAAGTTCCACATCCAGGCTTACTCACATGGGTGCCAACAGAATTCGGTTCTTTCAGAGCTTTTGGATTGAAGGCTTCAGTTCCTAGTTGGAGTTTAGCCTTAGGCTACCCACAATGCCTGCCACGTGGTCCTTATCAATGGGGCGTCCCACTCAATCAAAGTGTGCAGTCTGAGAAGGCAATCGAGAGAGCCTGACAGCAAGAATGTGGTCTCACTCTTGTATAACTAAGAAATGATACCACATCGCTTTGTTACCTCATATTCTGTTCCTAGAAGCAAGTTGCTTTGTCTAATCCACACTCAAGGAAAGGGAATTAAACAAGATCATGAATATCAAAAAATGGGAATCATTGGAGGTCATTTTCTAAATCTGCCTTGTGTATATGATACATATATAAATATGTTTGATACAGAGCAACGAATGATGCATTTCAAGTGAATAAAGCAAAATAGGAATGCACAAGGATGAGGAACTAATTCTGGCTGGAGGCGCAGAATGAAGATGGGACGTAAAGACTTGACTGCTGGAGCCAGACTACTTATCTTACATTCCAGCTTGTATGGCACATATGCATGTCATGTGGGAAAGCAATTGCAAAATTGCCGTTTTGGGTAAATAAGGCTCACTGGAGCATTATGAATAGAGGAGCAACCCCTCACGAAAGATTCATGTGGGAATTCATAAGGCAGAATGGAGGAGTAATCTACAGGCGGAGAAGCCAAGTGAAGGAGGGGCTGCAAGAATGAGAATGAGGGATAATGACAAATTGTCTTTGGGTTGTGAGGTGTCAAAGGATGGGCTGTGTGAGAGAGACATAGAAAGGAACAGTTCTCTTAGAACTGAAGTGTCTGTTACTTGAAAAGGACAACTCAAAGATAACACATTCTGACCCTGGAAGCCCGGGCTAATGGCTGGTCCTGTTAGTGAAATAGGGCAATCAAAACGTTGATTTTTTTGAGGCTCTGCTAGAGAGTCTATCAAATTACTACTTAGAATAACTATCTCCTGACCAAACTTATATTAGTAGGAGTCTTGTTTTTGGGCAAATGGGCAAAGACAAAGATTAGTAAGCTACACTAAATACCGGCTATTCCAGAAGACTAAATTGTATTACCATCATCATTGCAGAGCTGTGATTTTGTTTCTCAAATTCCATAGACTGAATTTCTGCCTAAATAAATAGCCATCAGATGACATTATGGGGCAATTTATCATAGGGTATTATAGATAATCAATTTACAAAGCATTTGGGAAAATTTTCCTGAAGCTGTTTTATTGGCTACTATTAGTGTCACATGTCAACCATCTATTATTTTGGATTTGCAACGGCAGCTAGTCTTTTATAAGAAACCTAATCAATTTGGTGCACAGAGGCTTATTATTGAGGTAAAATTCACACAACGAAGATTCTTTTATTCCAATAAGACTACACCATGGTTTTAGGTTCCATTATTGTAGCAATATATAGTTACAATTGTACATAAGCAGGGAGAGTGATTTTGATCGATAAACTATGATGGTTTAATTTAAGAGTATGTTAGAAAATGAGAAAAATGGAGTTTTGGAAAATGGCATTTTGTCTTTATAGTTGTAGGACTATACATGGAAATAATCATCTCAGCTTTTTATGAAAGACAAAACCATCAGCCAGACTACACTCATTCCTCAGCCTCACAGCAGAACCTCTACAGAGGGTCCACATTAGCGCAAAGGCTCAAACATCTTGTTCCCAGGTTGGTAACAAAGTCTAGTCTGTGTGTTTGTTGGAACTTTGCCTCAGCCAAAGCCAGGATTCTTTGGAATATGTAACACAGGCTGTTCTTAAAATAAGCTTAACATAATGGCAATAAACGAGACTAATAGGATATAGCTTTTGGTTATGTGAATTACTTGCCATGTAAGTAACAAAAGGAGGCCAGAGACCTAGAAACAGTCTGGAAAAGGCAATCAAGACCTTGGTTTAGACAAAGATATGGTTGAGTTCAGGTAGTGAAGATATGCTGGAGAAGGGAATGACAACCCACTCCAGTAAAATTCCACAGACAGAAGAGCCTGGCAGGCTACAGTCCATGGGTTGCAGAGTTGGACACTGAGTGACTCAACATTTTCACTTTCTTTTCTGGGGGGTTATTTTTGGGGCTCCAAAATCACTGCAGATGGTGATTGTAGCCATGAAATTAAAAGACACTTACTCCTTGGAAGGAAAGTTATGACCAACCTAGATAGCATATTCAAAAGCAGAGACATTACTTTGCCAAATCAAAGGTTCGTCTAGTCAAGGCTATGGTTTTTCCTGTGGTCATGTATGGATGTGAGAGTTGGACTGTGAAGAAAGCTGAGCGCCGAAGAATTGATGCTTTTGAACTGTGGTGTTGGAGAAGACTCTTGAGAGTCCCTTGGACTGCAAGGAGATCCAACCAGTCCACTCTAAAGGAGATCAGTCCTGGGTGTTCTTTGGAAGGACTGATGCTGAAGCTGAAACTCCAATACTTTGGCCACCTCATGTGAAGAGTTGACTCATTGGAAAAGACCCTGATACTGGGAAGGATTGGGGGCAGGAGGAGAAGGGGACGACAGAGGATGAGATGGCTGGATGGCATCACCGACCCGATGGACATGAATTTGGATGAACTCTGGGTGTTGGTGATGGACAGGGAGGCCTGGCGTGCTGCAATTCATGGGGTCACAAAGAGTCGGACACGACTGAGCGACTGAACTGAACTGAACCCGTTGGTGTGGTGCAGGGGAGATCCATAACAGCAGAGGACGCTGTGGACACGTGAAGAGGGGAGAGAGTTGGGGGCGGGAGGGAAGAAGGAAGTGGCCCTGGATACCCATGGAGGGGTGAGGTTGGCTGCGAGGCCTCTAGTGTTGAGGTCTTCTTGCATAAAGCAATACTCTTGATTCATTTTTGTTCACGGTTCTCATTTGACCACCCTGGATCCACTCAGTTCTCGTGAAATTGTCTCCGAAGATGGAAGGATAGTATTCACCATTTTCTAAAACTTGTTTCTCAAGGAGGTAACACAAAATCTTGACATCTGAGAGATTTATATGTTCATGAAGCTTCGCTGCTGCTAAGTCGCTTCAGTCGTGTCCGACTCTGTGCGACCCCATAGACGGCAGCCCACCAGGCTCCCCTGTCCTTGGGATTCTCCAGATTCCACATTCCATAGTCAGAAGGGCCAGGCAGGCTATGGCCAATGGGGTTGCAAAGAGTTGCACACGACTGAGTGCACACACATGCACATTCACGGTCTAGTCACCGGTTTCATGGATGCAGGGTGCTTACAATGTTAGCAGCAAAGGTCTCAGCAGAGCAGAATTTGGGTCCTGGCCACACTAGTATTTATGATCTTCAAGGAGAAAGCCTTATTGTGGCTCTCTGATTTCCTTTTCTTCAGCCATTCCAAAGATTTTTAAGGCATATAATATTCTCTCTTAAATTCCCTTCTTTTAGAAATATACAAAGTGGGTACTGTTTACTGCATGGAAGCATGGCTGATACATCATCTGTTTCTCAAGTCTTCAGGATTCTTTCCTTGTGGCATGATTGTATGGGTCTATGTACACATTTTACTGAGGACTTTCAGTGACATTTTTTGCATAGCAATGCAAAAAATGAAACTATTTAATAGCCCTCTTCATAGTTTTTAGTTACTATATCCTAGTCTTAGTATTGATATATCTATTAGTATCCTTTATTTTCCCCTTCCATGGGGGTCACAAAGAGTCAGATATGACTGAGGGTGCACACAAGGATCACAGTCTTGTAGTGTGGAGGGGGCTTGCGTAACTCAGTGAAGCTATGAGCCATACTGTGCAGGGCTACCCAAGACAATTGGGTCATAGTGAAGAGTTCTGAGAAAACATGGTCCACTGGAGAAGGAAATGGCAACCCACCCCAGTATTCTTGCCCCATGGATGGCAAGAAAATGCAAAAAGATATGACTCCAGAAGATGAGCACCCTCAGGTTGAAAGGTGTCCAATATGCTATTGAGGGCAATTACAGATGTAAGAGTTGGTCCATAAAGGAGGCTGTGAGCCATAGAATTGATGCTTTTCAATTGTGGTGTTAGAGAAGACTCTTGAGAGTCCTTTGGTCAGCAAGGAGATCCAAAAAAGTAAATAAAGGCTTCAACCCTGAATATTCATTGGAAGGACTGATGCTGAAGCTAAAGCTCCAATACTTTGGGCACCTGATGCAAAGATCCAACTCATTGGAAAAGACCCTGATGCTGGGAAAGATTGAAGGCAAAAGGAGAAGAGGGTGGCAGAGGATGAGATAATTAGATAGCATCACTGGTTCAATGGACATGACTGAGCAAACTCTGGTAGATGGTGGAAGACAGAGGAGCCTGGTGTGCTGCAGTCCATGAGGTCACAGAGTTGGACACGACTTAGCAACTCTACAACAACAACAACAATCCTTTATTCACTTCATGATTTTTTAAAATTTCTATTTTCTAGATCCTATCTCTTCTCTTTAAGCTATGTCTTAATTGCCCTTATGATTTAAAAGTTATGAAACTTATTTTGGCTTTTGACATGTTTTTGAGAACAAAGATCATAGTCATTTTAGAATCTAAACTTTTTACCTTTATTATTAGTATGTTTTCATATCTGTTAGGGAAGCTCCTCCTTGTTTTTCTTTAACAGTCTCTTTTGGGTATTCATATCATTTATTTTCTTCAGATGAGCTTGAGAAATATGTTGTCAAGTACTTAAAAATAAGCCATAAGCTAGTTTTGGAATTATTGACTTTTTTATATTGCTGAATTTTTCCATCCATTAATATGGCTTACTCATCATTATTCAAATCTTTTTTTTATAAGAGAAGAAAGTCAGAACGTGAAAGCACTCAGTTGTGTCCAACTCTTTGTGACCCCATGGACTATACAGTCCATGGAATTCTCCAGGCCAGAATACTGGAGTGTGTAGCCTTTCCCTTCTCCAGGGGATCTTCCTGACTCAGGAATCAAACCAGGGTCTCCTGCATTTCAGGCAGATTCTTTACCAACTGAGCTATCAGGGAAGCCAAAGCATCAGCTCTTCGCACTAAGCCTTCTTTATGGTCCAGCTCTCACATCCATACATGAAAGTGAAAGTCACTCAGTCGTGACCGACTCTTTGTGACCCCATGGACTATACAGTTCATGGAATTCTCCAGGCCAGAATACTGGAGTGGGTAGCCTATCCCTTCTCCAGGGGATCTTCCAGGGATCGAATCCAGGTCTCCCGCATTGCAGGCAGATTCTTTAGCAGCTGAGTCACAAGGGAAGTCCCTTTTTCTCATGCCTCCCCATAAATTATCAGTTCCAATTTTCTTAAGATATTGAAATTTCTTGTTCACATTATTCACAGATTTCCCCACTGTATTTTTAATCAATTTGTTTCTGTCACCTATTTGCTTTAGTGTATTTTATCCTCATCTGTCAACATTTTGTTGTTGTTGTTCATTTTGTTTGGCAAAAAAAAGGATTTCTTTTCTTTATCTTTAACAACCTTTATCTGTCTCATACTGGAAAGGCAATTCTCCACTTCAAAATATAGGTATTTTAATAATTTTCCTAGAGAGAAAAGAAAGATGATTCCAAGTTCATTCAAATAAAATCAGTACATATTTATTAAGGTCTACAGGCACATGGCTCTTACTCTAGCAAATGCTAATGGATATATAATAAGAAATTTTCCATCTGAGGACGTAGGAAACAAGTGCATGAACTTTTGAACAGAAGTGAGATTTAAAAATAGCTGAATAAGGCATTCCTGAAAAGGCAAAACTATGGAAACAGTAAAAATATCAGTCTTTGCCAAGGGTTCAGATGGACAGTAGGGAGGGGTAAACAGGTGAAGCACAGGGGAATTTTTAGGGCAGTGAAACTCTTCTGTATGAGAATATAATGGGGGACACATGACATTGTGCAGCTGTCAGAATTCAGAGAACTGGACAACACAAAGAGTGAAATCTAATGTGAACTAATAGATTAGTTTGGCTCAGTATTGGTTCCACAGTTGTGACAAGTGTACCACACAAATACAAGATGATGATAATGGAAATTGAAGGCAGAGGAGACAGGGAATATATGGGAGCTCCCTACTTTTCTGCTCTGTTTTTCTATAAACTTAAAACTAGCCTAAAAAAAATGAAGTCTGTTAATTAAAATCAGTAAAGAACTTCAAAGGAAAAATTTCACAGGATAAATATTGCCAAATGCATAGTTCAGACAAAACTAGTAATGGTATCTCAGAGGACAAGGTATTATTTTAAGTAAATGTGATCAGAAAGGATTGTACCAAATAACACACTGAGAGAGAGATTTTGCAAGGTTGACTTAGATGGATGGAGATTTGTTGATTAGGCAGTGCTGGGAGGTTGGTTGGCTTCAGTAAAGGGTGGAGGTAGAAAGGTGTCAGATGTAAGAGAAACGGCTAACACTTTGCTTCAAACACAATATCTTTCCTCATTTTTGGAACCTAGCCTCTAAGTAGAGTTTAGGATAATGTCTGAAAACCTTGACTATCAAGCTGAAGTGTTTGGACTTGAATCTCTAAACCACAGGGAGCCACAGCAGGGAAGTAACATGATTAAGGTGAAATCTGAGTATGATATTTTAAATGTAGAATACTAGAAATTAATTGGGAGAAGGCAATGGGACCCCACTCCAGTACTCTTGCCTGGAAAATCCCATGGATGGAGGAGCCTGGAAAGCTGCAGTCCATGGGGCCGCGAAGAGTCAGACATGACTGAGCGACTTCACTTTCACTTTTCACTTTCATGCATTGGAGAAGGAAATGGCGACGCACTCCAGTGTTCTTGCCTGGAGAATCCCAGGGACGGGGCAGCCTGGTGGGCTGCCGTCTACAGGATCGCACAGAATCGGACATGACTGAAGAGACTTAGCAGCAGCAGCAGCAGAAGTTAATTGCACAAGCCCTAGGAGGGGACCAAAGGGGAAAATATCCTTCTCCCATCCTGCTGTGATAGGATGAGGTGACACTCGTGGAGCTGGAGACAATGCCTGGAGCAGACACTGTTGATGCTTGCTTGGGAGCTCTTTTCCTTCTGAGTGAAGCAACCTCAGCTCCTATGAGCTTCTGCTTCTTTGTCTTTTGAAATTCTTTTAAAAAAATTTATTACTGGAATATAAATGCTTAACAATGCTGTGTTAGTTTCTGCCGTGCTTTGCTTAGTCACTCAATTGTGTGTGTCTCTTTGCGACCCCATGGACTGTAGCCCCAAGCTCTTCTGTCCATGGGGATTCTCCAGGCAAGAATACTGGAGAGGGTTGCCATGCCCTCCTCCAGGGAGTTTCCGCTGTACAACTGTGCAACAACACAAATCAGTGATAAGTATACATATATTACCTCCCTCTTGAGCCTCCTTCCCAACCCACTCCCCTTCCACCCCTCCAGGGAACCGAGCTCAGCTCCCTGTGTTATACAACAGCTTCCCACTAGCTTTCTGTTTTACACATGGTTGCGCATATATGTCGATGCTACTCTCGCATTTCGTCCCACTCTCCTCTCCTCCTGCTGTGTCCGTGAGTCTATTCTCTATGAAAAATGGTACAGATGAGCTTTTGCTCATAATGGCCTGTTCCTGCTGGTTGCTTTCAGCCTGCTGCCTGTGGGCTTCTGGACTGCTTTGCCTGCACTCACGGAGAGAGTCAGATACCCTGGGAGATTTCAGTACTTCCTACCCCTCACCAGCCAGACCTTAGTTACTGAACTCACCGCTTCTCCTGGGAACATTACTTTATTGTTTGCATATAAATCCTTGTCCCAGAATCTTTGTCTGGGGTCTCTGACCAAAAAATATTACCTAGTAAAAACTTTCATGAGAGTTTAGCTTTAAAACTTGGAGAAGGCGGTGGCACCCCACTCCAGTCTGGAAAATCCCATGGATGGAGGAGCCTGGTAGGCTGCTGTCCATGGGGTTGCGAAGAGTCGGACACGACTGAGCGACTTCACTTTCACCTTTCACTTTCATGCATTGGAGAAGGAAATGGCAACCCACTCCAGTGTTCTTGCCTGGAGAATCCCAGGGACGGGGAAGCCTGGTGGGCTGCAGTCTATGGGGTCGCACAGAGCCGGACATGACTGAAGCAACTTAGCAGTAGCAGCTTTAAAACTGTGGACAAAAATCTCTCTAACTCTTCTGCCCATCCATCTTGTTATCAGCATGCTGAGGTGTTGGTGTGTGACAGTCCTTTCTAAATTTCACTCTGATTTTAACATCCTAAGATCCCAGCTCTAACTCTTCTATTGAGTTTAAGGTTGGGAACTGCAGTCCTGAGAAGATTAATTTCTGTCCTGTTCCAAGGTTGGCCTCAATCCCTCCACCTGATTTTTTAAGGAATTATTTCTATTACTAGTTGAGATGAGGGTAATCGATATACCAGAAATTAAGAATACATTGGCTTTATTAGAACCATTTGCGTGGAATGTCCCTGGCAATCCAGTGGTTAAGATTCCATCTTTCCAATGCAGGAGGTGTGGGTTTGATTGCAGGTCGGGGAACTAAAACCCACAGGCTTACTGGTGAGGGCACAAAGAAAAAAAAAGAAAAGAAAACCTCAAGCAAGCAAAACAGCCATATTTGCTTCAGTACAGGTAATCAGGTAATTTGGGGAAAATAATATACATATGAATGGAAAATGTTGAACTAGAGAATAATAAGTTGGAAGGTAGAGAAGGCAATGGCACCCCACTCCAGTACTCTTGCCTGGAAAATCCCACGGACGGAGGAGCCTGGTAGGCTGCAGTCCATGAGGTCGCTAAGAGTCAGGACTGAGCGACCTCACTTTCTCTTTTCCCTTTCATGAATTGGAGAAGGAAGTGGCAACCCACTCCAGTGTTCTTGCCTGGAGAATCCCAGGGACGGGGAAGCCTGGTGGGCTGCCGTCTGTGGGGTCACACAGAGTCGGACACGACTGAAGTGACTTAGCATAGCATAGCATAGAGAACTTTCATCATCCTGTAAAGAAAGGCAACATTTGAGCAAAAAAAGGATATTAGATAAAATGACCAAAAAAGGGGAGGGAGGATGCATCTAAAATGTAAGGAATAAAAAGAAAATAAATAAAATAAAATGTAAGGAATATACATTTAAATGGGAAAAAGATGATGCAAAGCCAATTCAAGTCAACAAATATAAGCTACTTTATTGTTCCTTTACTCAAAATAGGTATTATAAGGTTCCGGGGGCTATCATTTCTATCAGAATGTAATCTCTTAGGAGCTTAAAAATAAGACAGTGGCCTTGAGAGGCAAGAATGAAGGTCAAGGATCTTAAAGGCAGGATTATTCTTGGGCAAAAGTGTTTAGAAAGCTGAGCGTGTCCATATTCTTCTGTCCCTTCTTTCTTTGTCTTGTCTTCACATTCTTTGATGGTGTTGGCTCCTCAGATGCCATGGCCGGGGAACCCTCTCTCCAAGAGACAGTTTCCCCCTCACTCCTCACCAGGGCCTCATGCCACTAGGGTTCTTCCTCTCTCCCAAACTCTTTTCCCTCCTCTGGGCCCTACTCTCTGATATGTATTAATGAATGTCAGTCACTTATTAAGTACCTTAAAAATCTGTTAATGTGATGGCTAGGTAACTGATAAATTTATTGGACAGCAATGTTTTAGCCCTTAAAGATAAATACTTAACAAATGTAGTCAGTTATAGGCCTGGCTAGTGGAGGGGAATATTTTTGAACAAAAGCAGTAATTTTCTTCTGACCCTTTTTCCTAAGAGAGACAATGACACAAATCTGTTCAAATAAATTACTGTTGCCTTTTTGACGACTGCCTCATATGGCAGGAAGAGGTTTAGATGCCAACTGACATGCCCCAGCAATCCCTTCACTGTGTATGTACACAAGAGGCAGGGAATGGAGTAAATTCAATTTTGTGTTATTCAGGGTGGTATTCATTGACCTATATACCTGCTAATTTGTGTAATATGTTTGTTCAGGAAATTTCAGTTGAAAAAAGATCTTGCCTTATAGGGGGAGCAGAGGACCCAGAGACGTAATCTTCAATTTATCAAGATGGATGATGGGTTCTTTCATTGTTTCTCAATTCCCAGAACTGGCTTATGTATTGATAAGGATGATCCCTAAAGATTTGGGCAATATGCTGCTGCTGCTAAGTCACTTCAGTTGTGTCCGACTCTGTGCAACCCCATAGACGGCAGCCTACCAGGCTCCCCTGTCCCTGGGATTCTCCAGGCAAGAACACTGGAGTGGGGTGCCATTTCCTTCTCCGGTGCATGAAAGTGAAAAGTGTAGTAGAACATAATGGTGACAATAGTAAGTTCATTTTTTGGTGCGCAGTTATGGGAGCAAAAGGTTGATGACATAGGCTAAGAGCAAACAGAAGAATTGCAGGCAATGAGGTCGACAACTAATTGAAGGAATTCTACTGCAAAGGGAGGAGGAAAGACATGGGTAGTGGCTGAAGGGTCAAATGGGACTGTGAGAGGGTTGTTTTTAGTTTACAATGGGAGAAATAAGAGTATTCCCTAGGCTAATGGGAAAAATCAGTGAGAGTGATGAATTGATGATGCAAGAGAAAGAGAAATGCTAGAGTGATAATTCTGGATAAATGAGAATGTGGTTCAGCATATATGGTGGCTGTCTGACTTTGAAAATGAAAGTAGCTTAGTTGTGTCCGACTCCTTGAGACCCCATGGACTATACAGTCCATGGAATTCTTCAGGCCAGAATACTGGGGTGGGTAGCCTATCCCTTCTCCAGGGGATCTTCTCAACCCAGGGATCGAACCCAGGTCTCCCACATTGCAGGTGGATTCTTTACCAGCTGAGCCACAACTTTGGGGGTATGGAAAAAGCACAGAAGATAGAAACAAGAGCAGATTGGACCCCAATACAGGAGGGTGTTTGGATGTGATTATGGGAGCTATGGAGTTCTCTTCAAATCGTTTCAACTAACAGTGAAGTTGGAAGCCAGGTGATTGCAGAGAATGAGGATGGGGAAAAGATGTGGGAACCTTGAGGAGAAGACAGTGCAGAAAAGAGCCATCTGGTGATGAGGGTCTTGGGAAGGCGGGATGGCCTGGAATTCTGAAACTGATATCATGTGATGATCCTATGGTCACTTCATGGTGTCCAGGTGCCTTAATTGTGGCCAGGCTGTTAGTGTTGACCATGAGAGTTTCCCGGGGTTCTGAGTGTCCGTCATGATCGTGGAGAACCTGGAGGCTGTCAGGCACATGGGTTATGTTCAGTGCACAGACTCCCGCTGGACATCACATTGGCACGTTACACACGGTATCATTTCCCATTAAATTGAGATTGAGATCAAAGTCCCTTCTGCTGACCTAATGATTTTGGTCAGACACACACTGATTCTACGAACTGGCTGCTCTGTGGCTCTCTGAATAATGAATGCAAATTAAATTAATAAAAGACCTTTCTTACTAAATCATGAGATAGCCACTAAATACAACTTAACTTTTACTAATTTCATGAAACTTTGACTAGAGATATTTATTACAGTTAATAATAAAAATGAATTCTGCCATCCCAAGGGGGCGTATTTGTAGGTACAATTCTCTAAGTCATACATACTCAATTTTTAAAAATATTTATTTTTTACTTTTTGGTTGTGCTGGGTCATTGTTGCTGCACAGGCTTTATGTCTGGTTGTGGTGAGGTGGGGTTGCTCTCTAGTTGTGGTGTGAGGGCTTCTTATAGCAGTGGCTTCTCTTGTCGTGGAGGACAGACCATAGAGCACAGGCTCAATAACTGTGGAGCACAGGCTTAGTTGCTTGGCAGCAAGGGGGATCTTCCCAGACCAGGGATCGAATCCGTGTCTCCTGCCCTGTCAGGCAGCTTCTTTACCACTGAGCCAGCAGGGAAGCCCCCATACATACATACTCACTGATTCATGTTCTTAAGCCATGTCTCTGATGAAAATCTTTCATCATTTCGTGAAGTTCCTTCAGATGAAGGAATTCATCAATTCCCTGAAGGAATTGGAAGTTCCTTCAGATGAAGGCTGGATGGTTCTTTAGGCCATTCATTTGGGTACTGAGAAGAGTCATGGGAAGAACATTTTGAGAGCACTCTTAGACCTGAGGGGAGAATTTAATGCAGAAACAACTGTCAGTAACATCCTTCTTCTGGAAGGTGAACTTCATGTTTTGTGTCTTTAAATACAGTGTTCATTCCAACCATGGGTGATGTTTTGGCTGGCTGAGCAATGTTAGTTGCCACTGACTTCAGAGCCCCAAGAAGACCCTATGAGCCCTTGGCTGGAGTGAGCGGAAAGGAAACTTGAGAGCAAATGCCTTTAGGGTGACTTTTTCAACACGTCCAGAATTCCTCTAGTGAGGCTAATATTTTTATACCATCTGCTATAGGTTATTTAACACATCATCATCCACGAAAGGAAAGTAGTGCCTCACTAAGCCAAAAGCAGGGAGGAGATACGTCTTCATGAGAACAGTTCAAATGGTTGCTGGCTGCTCCTGTCACTTATCTGGAAGGAACAAACAAGCAAAGGCCTCAGAGATCCATTTTCCTCTGCTCTCCTGAAAGACTAGCGAGAGAGGTTAGATAGAAAAAGACACTACAAACTACTGATGAAGAATGCTTACCCATTCTGAAACATGTTCGGTCTCCAGGAACATTTTTGTCCTGTTGGTAGATGGAGTGACGCTGGCAGTGAGCATGGGCCGTGTTTCCAGCTACCCCACACACTGGAGGCACGTAGCCAGGGACTATGACACTCTGTGAATCTAAATGGATTTTGTACTTTTGTTGGAGGACTCTCCTCTTTCCATTTTCATGGGGCTGCCAGTATTCATTTTTGCTTTTCTGAACTTTTTGAAACAAAGCCTTACTAGTTGAAAATTTCCAGAGATGTAATAAAATGTTTGAGAGACAGCTCTCGTTTTAAGAATATACTGTCATTGCAACTGAGTATTATGGTTCTAATGGAGTATATTTTTAAAGTTAAGTAAGTGGAAAATTTAGGTGAAAGAGAACAATCTCCATCTAAATTCAACTACAAACTACTAAGTTAATGTAGAGCAAAATGAATATTTGTAAGTTATTCATAAGTGTTAAGATGTATTCATCACAATAATTAAATAAGCATGTTATACTTATTTTCCCTAATGGGATGGATAATTTTGAAGGATCAGTGTATGAGCGATGCTTATATCAATTCAGTGACATATTATTTACTTATGTAGTCTCAAAATCAAATGATCAGAGTGAAGCAAAAATTTAGTTCAAGCATCCTGAACATCTGTGATGATATTTAGCCCATTTGTAGTTTCATTCATTCATCCATCCATCCATCCCTCCGTCCAATAGTATGGTACTTGTGCCTGCCAGTCTCTTTAGTCCAGGCTATTATTTCCGGGCTTCCTTGACCAGCTGCTATCCCTGTTTCATTCCTTACATATTTCTTCTTATATGTTCCTATTAAACCCTACTTGTCTTATTACAGGAGTGATTGTGCATTATAATAACTGCTTGCTTAATACTAGTTTACCTACTCTGGTATCCTGTGAGCATTGAGGCCACATCTGTCTTAGTTTCCACCCCAACCCTGGGGCTCTGTATACTTCCTGAAAAATGGCACTGGAGGCATTTCTCCTCAGAGGTCATCAGTGAACTACCTGTGGACCAGACTTCTATAACCTCCCATTCTTTAACTTAGAGTCTTTGTACCAGAGTTCATTTTCCTTATTATTACACATATTGGGATGTGTGGCACTCATCAGACAGACACCTTGAGATTCTTTTTTTTTAAATCTTATTTTGCTGGTTTGTATTTTAAAACAATTTATTGAAGTATATTTGACCTGCAATATTATATTAGTTTCCTGCGACCAATGTAGTGATTTCACATTTGTATATGTTGTGACATGACCTTAATATTCTTGTTCTCTTTCTGTCCTCATAGAGGAGGAGGTTGGGTCACTATGGCATCAGCTTGTATAAAGGATGATTGAAGAAAATGCATCACTATACTGCCTGCTATGCATGTGAGCTCTGGTATCAGCTCTTTTGCATATTACAGCCTTCATAAAGTCATATGTGAAATTGAGATTATCTTCATCTGGCTGCAACCCAATGAACTGAAGTTTTTTTGATTACTGATATTTTGTGGTTTTATATTAGTACTGCCTAGGAAGACCTGCATGCTCAAATACAGCTCCTGGAATAGTGGCATCCTGAGCAGGGGTATGATCATTTTGGAGAGGTCAATGGGAACCATTGATAATGAGAATGATGCTGAGGTAGGTAACTGGAACACATGAAGGTTTTTCTCTGCATGCAGAAACAAACAGAACTTGGGAAGAATCAGGAAGAATTGTTTCTGGTTGGCAGGATCTGAGCAATCAGCCTACTAGAAAAAAAAAAATCCTAAAGCAGGAACAGATGTGCAGGGTTGAAGGGACAAAGTCATGAGATGTGGGAATTTGGCCAGGAGCCCAGGATAAGAGAGGTAGAAGAATTTCATGAGGGGTGGCCAGGGAACACTGCAGTTTGGGCTCTTGGAATCTCTAGTGTGAATCTGGGCCCGGGTGGCAAAAGGTCTCAAGTTTTTAGAATGAAAATGGCAGTGAGAAATAGTGCAGCCTTTGACTGATGGTGGAATTTTAAGGGAATTTGCAAGTTAGTCCCAGAGACCCAAGTGTCAACTATAGTTCTAGCAGAGCTATTTTACTAGCTGCATGAGAAAAAAGTAGCTGAATGAGGCATCTTTTTTTTTTTTTTTTCCCCCACTTCAGCTAAGCTTAGTAATGATATGAAATGGAAAGACCTGGGAATCCTTAGTCTGTGGAGAAAAAATTATTTGTGAAACTCTAGATGCTGGCACTGAACTGTTATCCATACAAATAGAGTCTCTGCTATGTTCTTGCACCATGTTTCACCTCCAGCACCAAGTCTAGTCACTTGCCATAGTGAGCCTGGCGCCAAGTTGACTTGCTGGGGTCTGCTGAGTTGTTCTGTGCCACCCAAGGAGGCACTTTGGATGGATACTTCGTGATCCACCTAGGTCCTCAAGCATTGCCATTTTCACTGATATATAGCTGGAAAGGAGACATACAGCTTTGGAGAGTAGGCTCCTTTGCAGGAAGGGATTGTAGGTGAGGCCTAGAGGTGTATGTTGCTTATAGTAGCAGCAGCAGTATTAGTTGCTCAGTCGTGTCTGACTCTTGTGATCTCACGGACTGTAGCCCACCAGGCTGCTCTGTTTATGGGATTCTCCAGTCAAGAATACTGGAGTGGGCAACCATATACTTCTCCAGGGGATCTTCCCCACCCAGGGATGGAACCTGAGTCTCTTGTGCTTCAGGTGAATTCTTTACCATCTGAGGATGGAATTCTTTACCATCTTCCAGTAGGGGAGCCCACTGGAATGGGTATATTGCTTACAGCTTCCTGCATTTGAAAGAGTGAATCTGTGTCATATAAATTAAACAAGATGTAAGTTTTCCACTTAATTGAACTTAATTGGAAGTAAATTCTCAAGAAGATGTTTTCAACACATCAGTTCACCAGTGAGGGTAATGTTAGAAATCTAGAGCCTCCCTGGAACCCTGGTAGCTCTTGTTGTGGGTGTGTGAGATGTGCCCTCTGATTTAGCAGATAGGGATGCTACCTTCTATTCTCAAACAAGAGGGTCTTCAAGAGGATTTACTTGAGTTTTCAAAGCCAGGCTTTGTGGTTAGGAGACACACAGAACTAGTTACCAGGCTTAGGACCAAGAAAGCTCAAGTTCATCGTGGCCTTGGGTGGGTTTGACTGTTGGAAGCCATCAGAGGGTGAGAAGTAGAGGTAGAGCTAGGAAAACCTGATGCTAGGGTCTCAGTTTGCCCAGGACTGTGAGGTTTCCTGATTCATGGTACTTTCAGTAGTAAAAACAGGCTTGACATGGGCAAACTAGGATGCTGGATCATCTTTGATGTCCCACTGAAATTGATCTGTAATTCCTGATTGTAAGGGAAGGGAGGTCTAGATGTGGGCCATCAGGAACAGAGATCAGCCAGAAGCTGATTGAGGGTCCAGTAGGCCAGCAGGAAGAGTGGGGGAAATGTGAGCAGAAAGCCTTCTGAAGCATAGCCGAGGCCTGAGAAAGGATTCCAAGAGGCCACTTGGAATGGATATTTACATGGCCAGGGACAGAGTACCTGTAGGCCAGAAAGTCTAGCAGGGAACTTCTGAGGAGCCAGTGCAAGTATCCCAGGAGAGAAGATGTCACCTTTATCTGTCTGCTGAATACCACGTGTTCAGTCACTCGGTCTTGTCTGACTCTTTGCAGCCCCATGGACTGCAGCAGGCTTCCCTGTCCTTCACCATCTTCCGGAGTTTGCTCAAACTCATGTTGATTGAGTTGGTGATGCCATTCAACCATCTTATCCTCTGTCACCCTCTTTTCCTCCTGCCCTCAATCTTTCCCAGCATCAGGGTCTTAGGGATACAGCTTTCACCATGTGGCAGGACCAGAGGGTGAAAAGCCTCCTACCTGGGGAGGAACTGATCCACTCTCAACCCTCCTGCTTCAGCTTGTGACCCAGCACCTGGGAGTTAAGTAGGGGCAGAAGCTTGTGGGATGAGATTACAGAAAGTGCCTTGCTCCCTTCCCTTACATAAAGGAGAGCAGCTAGAACACTAAGGCAGGTCTGGAAGTGTTCTGGGTTTTATTTTTGTTGTTGCACCATGGGACTTATGGGATCTCAGTTCCCCAACCACCACGGATTGAACCCTGGTCATGGCAGTGAAAGTGCCGAATCCCAACCACTAGACCAGCAGGGAACTTCCGAGTCTGGAATTTGGATATCTTGAACTGGACATTCTTATGACTGCATGTGCCTCTGCATTGTCTTAAAGTGATCAGAGTGAACCGATTACCCAAGAATAAGCAATTAAAGAAAAAAGACTAATCAATAATACCTTACAATAGACTTTTCATCCAGAGGCAAAGAAGGATCATATTTACTGAATGCAGTTAAAAGGGACCTTGGAGACAAAAATAAAGATATATAACATTTGTGAAGCAATGCAGTTATAGAAATCAGTCTATTGGTAACAAAACGAGAGGTGCTTCCCATGTGGTGCAGTGGTAAAGAATCTGTCTGCGAATGCAAGAAACATGTGTTTGATTCCTGGCTCAGGAAGATGCCCTGGAGGAGGAAAAGGCAACCACTGCAGTATTCTTGCCTGGAAAATTCCACAGACAGAGGAAACTAGAGGGCTACAATCCATGGGGCCACGAAGAGTTGAACATGACTGAGCACAACAACATAATGGGAACACACAGAAAATAACCCCTCCAAAGCCAGGCTTGTTTTGTGATGGTAACTCCTCACCAGGTTAGTATCATATGTCCTGGCTATCAAGCATGCTTCTGATTCAGCTTCCTGTTTTCCTTTTGGAAGAATCCAGAGTTGATGTCTGCGTGTGCTGCTCTTTGATCTCTTTACAGTGGAGAGAGTCTGATATTTTCAAGGCCACACTCCACAGCAGTCTGCAAGTTTGAACTTGCCATGGAACCAGATATGCAGGCATCTAAAAGGCCCACACTGCAAGAACAACAGCTAAAAATCTTCTCTCTTTCTGAAAGTAGAGTCCAGACCATTTATCACAGTCAGAGGCAATGCATGAGATGACTGTAACAAACAAATGAATGAGTGCCCGATAAATCACAGTAGCTTGATTAATCAATAAAGATATTGATTTTTAAAAAGTGATCTTTCGCATCCCCTCCCCACCCTCCACCAAGGGATTTGCACAGGCCACTGAAAGATAAATGTGTCTCCCATTCTTTGGGGCTTGTATTTGACCCAGTGTAATAGGAATTGATCATTATCTAAATGTTGTTTTGGCTAGAATGTTGTAATTTGCTGTATTACAATGTCTATAGAGTTGCTTGTACAGGTGCCATCCTCTGTGGTTGCATCTTTTTATCACAAAGACTCACGTTTCTGATCAGGAATCCCCCTGGAGCTCTCTTTTCCCAGTTATATGTTGATGAAGAACAAGAAAACCAATAACGGAAATTTTCCTGACTTACCAGAGGCTACACGTGTGAAGACTATTGTTTGCCAGAGGCTGGTATTTTCTATCAAAAACTTACAGGAGTGAATAGGCCAGATGTTGTGCTAAGATGCCCATTGCTTTATGTTTTTCCCAAGGAAGGAAAGATTCCCCGATCCCCAGTAGGAAGCGTGGATTCTTCTCATACCACTGGTACTGGAGATCATGGTTATGGAGAACGTTTGCATGCTTTTCTTGGTGGGAGGAGATGGGAGCCAGTCCCCCATCCCTGGCACATTCCCAGCTTCCTTCTGTCTCCTCTCTGCCCCCCACTGAGGAGCTCTCAGCCACTTACATCACAGGGAGCGGTCAGCTTTCTCATCTTCTTCTTGGTCCAAGGTGACCTCAGAGGACTCAACAATGTTTCGCACAAAGGCTGAAGTAGTGAAATCTAAAAGGTCAAAAAACTGACCACATGATTTGTCCTTTTTTTTCTAGTGTGAAAAATGGCACTGGGTATTTTCTGAGTCCTAAAATCCTTGTATTCCTGGTTTATACAGCTTAAAATATTTTTTTTAGTTACAAAGTTGTCAGTTTATTACTGACATCTCTGACATTATTACTGATATTACTCCTATCTCCTTCTAGTCTTTTATCTTTGACCATAATTTTACACTCTGGTGTGCCTCTTATTTTTAATTATTTTTTTTCCCCTAATCTCTTCTCAATGTTTACTCTTTCCTTAGATAAACCTATCCAATTACATGGTTTAAATACCAACCCTATGGTGAAAACTCCAAAATAGATATCAGCTTTTTAAAAATCGGAGCCCCAAACTTATACATGCCAGTGCTAATATTGCATCTTCACTTGGACGTTTCACCAACATTTCTACCTTCATATGTCCATGCCTGCATGCCAAGTTACTTCAGTCTTGTCCGACTCTTTGCGACCCTATGAACTGTAGCCTGCCAGGCTCCTCTGTCCATAGGATTCTCCAGACAAGAATACTGGAGTGGGTTGCTGTGCCCTCCTCCAGGGGATCTTCCCAAACCAGGGACTGAACCCACTTCTCTTGCGTCTCTTGCATTGGCAGGTGGGTTCGTTACCACTAGTGCTACTGGGGAAGCTGCCTGCACACATGTAAAATGGCTATTTATCTACCCTCACACCTATTCTCACCCAGGTCTCCCCATTTCAGTGAGTAGTATCACTCTTTATTCACCTCTCTAAGCCGAGAGTCACTCAACTAATCTTCAGAGAGTTGATAATGAGACTTTGTACAAGGTACATCTAATTCTATCATATTTAAAGTCCTTCAGCATCTTTCCACAGTACTTAGAAGATAGCTTAGAGTCTTCCCTGTGGTCTGCAAGGCTGTGCCTGGCCTGGTTCCTGCCTCCCCCTCAGCTCTCTCTTTATTCTGCTATTCTATAGCTATGCTGACCTCCCTGCTTTCCTTGAATATACTTTCTTTCTTGCCTTAGAATCTTTTCTGGCCTTAGATCCATTTTGGGTGGTTCCCTCTGCTTTAGGACCTTCTTATCTCCCGTGAAGCATCACTTCTTCAGAGATGCAATTTCCAACCCTCCTGTCCAAAGTAGGTCCTTCTCCTGTTGTTCTTAAAATATCTTCGTTTCCTGCCAACCACAAATCTCAACATGAGATTATTTTCTTGTTATTCATTTGTTAATTTAGTGTCTTCCCACCCCTCTCAGGAAGTGTTTTTGTTTTTGTTTTGAGGCCAGTGACCACACCTCTCTCGTTGATTATTGACAATAAGCAGTGGTTAGGTCTGGCCTAACTTCTGGTACCTATGGGCATTTAATATATTATCTTGAATAAGTAAATGTTAGAAATGATGAGCAAAGTTACTACACAGTTGGTCTTAACCTTTCTCAAGTCATTGTCTGCTACCAGACAACTGACAATACCGTGGGCTGGTGAGGGTGTGAGGCGATTGTTTTCTCAAGAACAGTTGATAGAACTATAAATAGGTATAACCCCTGGTGGCTCAGACTGTAAAGAATTGAGCTTCAATGCTAGAGACCTGGGTTTGATCCCTAGGTAAGCAAGATGCCCTAGAGAATGGAATGGTGACCCACTCCAGTATTCTTGCCTGGAGAATTCCATAGACAGAGGAGCCTGGCAGGTTACAGTCCATGGGGTTGCAAAGAGTCAGACACGACTGAGCAACTAACACTTTTACTTTCCTAGCTTTTCCAGAAGGCAATCTAGTCGTAGAAAAGTATTAGACATATATGCTATATGATTCAGCAACCTTTTACTTTTAAATTTAATTTTATTTTTAATTAATTTTTATTGGCATTATAGTTGATTTACAATGTGTTAGATTTAGGTGTACAGCAAAGTGAATCAGTTATATATATATATATATATATAACTAATTCTTTTCCCATATAGCTCATTACAGAGTATTGAGTAGAATTCCCTGCAGCAACCTTATTTTTAAAGAGTAATCACAAAATGGGGAGAGATTTATGCCCAAGGAGTGTATCATAGAGCTATTCATAGTAGCACCAAATTGGAAACCACCCATACATCTATTAAACTGGTTAAATAAATTATGGTACATAAAAACAATTGAATAATAGGTGACCATTACAAATGGTGTAGATCTATATTTATTGACACGGATGAATGTCCATGACATATTGTTGAGTAAAATGATCAGTTTTCATATATTATGTACATATATAATGATTACCTTCACACAAATTTTTATACTCAACTATATGTATGTATATATAGAGAGAAAATGGAGGAATGTTTATCCAAATGTTAGCAGTGGTTGTACCTTGATAATGGAATTCAAGTGATATTTGTTTTGGGTTTTTTTGAGTTGTTTGGTTTCTATAAGGAGAATGTATATCTTTTATACTAACAGGGAAACTATTTATCAATCTACCTACCTATCAATCTACATCTATTTTGCTGCCAGACACCATTGATAATAGTTTGGACATATTTAATATGTATCCACAAATGAAGTTGCTCTGTAGCTTTATTTTATGGGGTTTTTTTTGGGAGGGGGGTTTGGTAGTAGGCTTAGCCAGTTAACTAAATAAAAACAATTGTAATTATCTCTGTTTTGTTTTTCTGTGCTCCAGAACAGTAATACTACAGGAATGATCAGATTTTTAAACCATTAAAATATCTAGGTTAGATGAACAGAGGTGAGGAAGGTGGTATTCCTTTGGCAACTTAAAATCTGTGATTATTGGACCGTTATGAATTACTATCTATCATATGGTTAGTCATATCAAACCATATTAGTCAAATCAAAACTATAGGTTTGATATATCATATTTTCCTGGAAGATTCTTTATTTTTAAATATATTGAGATAAATTTTAAATAATTATATTTCAGAAATAAGATAATTCTGGTTATATTTCTGTTTTTCCTCCTTTTGATCAGTTAGCCTTATCAATGGAGAAGGCAATGGCACCCCACTCCAGTACTCTTGCCTGGAAAATCCCATGAATGGAGGAGCCTGGAAGGCTGCAGTCCATGGGGTCGCTAAGAGTCGGACACGACTGAGTGACTTCACTTTCACTTTTCACTTTCATGCACTGGAGAAGGACATGGCAACCCACTCCAGTGTTCTTGCCTGGAGAATCCCAGGGACGGGGAAGCCTGGTGGGCTGCTGTCTATGGAGTCACACAGAGTTGGACTCGACTGAAGTGACTTATCAGCAGCAGCCCTATCAAGGCTTTATTCACTGTATTGTTTGTTTGCTTCAAAGTAATAGCTCTTTGATTAGTTCATTTTATTGATTTTCTTTTTTCTAATTAATTTTGTTCAGCTTTTAATCTTTATTAATAAAGATAAATATGAAATACATTGGTATTGAAGCAGAATAGTCCTTTCACCTATGAAGGTTCAATCAGAAGGGCAAAATTCTCCCCTTCTTTCATTGGCTGAGGATACTTCCTCAGTCTCCTGAAGGTAACTGCCCCAACAGGGAAATGGACCCATATTGGGAACAGTAATGTCCCCAGCTGCTCAACTTACCTTTTTGCTCAGTGCCAGGTAGAAGCCAGAGATGCTTAAGTGGATCTATGAACGTTCTGGAGTCTGGCCACTTTCTGACATTTTCTGTGATTGATTAGATTATCACTGCCTTTTAGGAGCTAATAACCCTCTTCCACTTCTGTTTTGAAGGGTGAAAGTGAAAGTCTCTAAATAGTGTCTGACTCTTTGCCACCCCATGGAGTATATAGTCCTTGGAATTCCCCAGGCCAGAATACTGGAGTGGGTAGCCATTCCCTTCTCCAGGGGATCTTCTCAACCCAGGGATCGAATCCAGGTCTTCAGCATTGCAGGCAGATTCTTTACTAGTTGAGCCACAAGAAAAGCCCAACAATACTGGAGTGGGTGGCCTATCCCTTCTCCAGCGGGTCTTCCTGACCCAGGAACGGAACTGGCAGGCAGATACTTTACTAGCTGAGCTTCTGGGGAGGGGGTGAAGAACAGGTTAATTAAGTTCTGACGGGGTTCTCTCAACTACTCCCTGCACAGCTTTTTTCATCACTTCTAGCAATTTAGTTTGGTAGGCCTATGCCTCAATCTTGTTCTTTTGGAAACCCGTTGAAACTTTCTAGTAAGTGGATGGCACTCCTACCTAATTTCTAGCAGTGGTTGCTGATAATATTTCTTTAGATATCTGAATGGGAATCTGTAGAGAAAGTGGAATTAGAGATGTGAATTCAGATGGCTATCTGGAACCAAATGTCTTTAGGATGACTTTTCATGGAGACACTTGGTCCCTTCTGTCTGCACAATAAGATGCATGTAATTGAACTTTGGGGAACATTTAGAGAGGGAAAGGGTAGATTTTATTTTGAATATATGTCCCTGAGTCTTTTTTTTTTTTTCAGTGAACTTATCTAATTATCAGTTTAGCTTTTACATTAGATTCTATAACATATAATTTATTATATATTTGAGAATTTACAAAAACTAGTGAGTACTTTTTGTAACAAATATTTACTAATCAATGTTGGTTTAATCATAAGCCTTTTATAAATTATTCTTACCTAAGTCAATGTTTTCTCCTTAACCAAGAGTTTGGGTGTGTGTGTGTGTATGTGTGTGTGTGCGTGTGTGTTTGGTACTATTTTCTTGTTAAAAAATAAAGATGAGGTTCATATGGCAAAGTCAGCCAAAGTTTTCATGGTTCACAGTTTTGCTGTGGGATGGGTCCCCCAGTTTTTTTGAACCCTTGGGAAGATTTCTCAACATGCAGATTAAGAAGCAAGAAAAAACAAAAAGCTTTCTTATAGCTAAAAAATAGCTACTCTACCTTGTGTCTTTAGAATACTGTTTATAAAAGAAAATGACAGCAGGTTAATCTGTGTTCTCCCTGTGAACTTGGAACTATTTGGATGAAGATACAGAGTTTCCTGTCATACACTTCTAGGTGTGAAATCTGCTATCATGTTGGGAAAATATATATATATATATATATAGTGTTTTTGGAAAGAACTATCAGAAACTGTCAGTCAGAAGAGACACAGGCACTATATTTAGTATCTTGAATGCATTCTTCAGGTAGTACGATTCTGATGAAACCAGTTGTTTACACACAGCTTACACACACATACTGATTCTAGTGGTTTTAGAAGAAGCAAATTTGTGACTTTACAGAAATTAATGTGATATATTTTGGGTGTTATTTTCACTGATTTTGATTGCTCAGTCCTCACGTCTGCTGCAGTTGCCTTCTATGGCAATGGTGCTTCTCTGAATTCAGTTCAGTCACTCAGACGTGTCCGACTCTTTGCAACCCCATGAATCACAGCATGCCAGGCCTCCCTGGCCATCACCAACCCCCGGAGTTCACTCAATCTCATGTCCATAAAGTCGGTGATGCCATCCAGCCATCTCATTCTCTCTCATCCCCTTCTCCTCCTGCCCCCAATCCCTCCCAGCATCAAGGTCTTTTCCAATGAGTCAGCTCTTCGCATGAGGTGGCCAAAGTATTGGAGTTTCAGCCTCAGCATCAGTCCTTCCAATGAACACCCAGGACTGGTCTCCTTTAGGTTGGACTGGTTGGATCTCCTTGCAGTCCAAGGGACTCTCAAAAGTCTTCTCCAAAACCACAGTTCAAAAGCATCAATTCTTCAGTGCTCAGCTTTCTTCACAGTCCAACTCTCACATCCATACATGACCACTGGAAAAACAATAGCCTTGACTAGATGGATCTTTGTTGGCAAAGTAATATCTCTCCTTTTCAATATGCTATCTAGGTTGGTCATAACTTTCCTTCCAAGGAGTGTCTTTTAATTTCATGGCTGCAGTTACCATCTGCAGTGATTTTGGAGCCAAATAAAATAAAGTCTTATACTGTTTCCACTGTTTCCCCATCTATTTGCCATGAAGTGATGGGACCAGATGCCATGATCATTTTCTGAATGTTGAGCTTTAAGCCAACTTTTTCACTCTCCTCTTTCACTTTTATCAAGAGGCTTTTTAGTTCCTCTTCACTTTCTGCCATAATGGTGGTGTCATCTGCATATCTGAGGTTATTGATATTTCTCCCAGCAGTCTTGATTCCAGCTTGTGCTTCTTCCAGCCCAGCGTTTCTCATGGTGTACTCTGCATATAAGTTAAACAAGCAGGGTGACAATATACAGCCTTGATGAACTCCTTTTCCTGTTTGGAACCAGTCTGTTGTTCCATGTCCAGTTCTAACTGTTGCTTCTTGACCTGCATACAGATTTCTTAAGAGGCAGGTCAGGTGGTCTGGTATTCCCATCTCTTTCAGAATTTTCCAGTTATTGTGATCCACACAGTCAAAGGCTTAATTCCTTTCAAAATGAGAGATACTGGGACAGGTAAGTAAAGACTGAGTTGTTGGCCATAGGAGTTTTTACATCAGATCCCCTTGATCTCTGCTGTGCCTGTTTTCTGGGAAAACTTCTGCTTGAATCTTTATCAACCTGATTGAAAATTTTGTGATGAATGAGCCCACATTAGCGTCTTTCTGGTGTGAGGCATCCATTTCTATTTTCTATATGGATCTCTTTTCATTTCTAGTTTTTACAAGTTGATAAAGTACAGCAACCAGTAGTAGTTGATAAAGGGCAACAAAATCAGCAATAAACACCTGTAAAGATCATGTCTTCATCTAACCCATCCTTGTAACTGTTTTAAAATAGCATCTTAAAATACAGTGCATTGCCATTCAAATCACTGAATTTATTTTTATTTTTTTGATTTAATCTGTTGTTTCAGGCAATGTTTTATTTATTTATTTTTTATAATTTGTTTATTTTTATTTTATTTTATTTAACTTTACAGTATTGTATTTGTTTTGCCATACATCAAAATGAATCCACCACAGGCATACACGTGCTCCCCACCCCGAACCCTCCTCCCTCCTCCCTCCCCATACCATCCTTCTGGGTCATCCCAGTGCACCGGCCCCAAGCATCCAGTATCATGTATCGAACCTGAACTGGCGACTCATTTAAAATATGATATTATACATATTTCAATACCATTCTCCCAAATCATCCCACCCTCTCCCCCTCCCACAGAGTCCAAAAGACTGTTCTATACATCAGTGTCTGTTTTTCTGTCTCGTATACAGGGTTATTGTTACCATCTTTCTAAATTCCATAAATATGCATTAGTATACTGTATTGGTGTTTTTCTTTCTGGCTTACTTCACTCTGTATAATAGGCTCCAGTTTCATCCATGTCATTAGAACTGATTCAAATGTATTCTTTTTAATGGCTGAGTAATACTCCATTGTGTATATGTACCAAAGCTTTCTTATCCATTCATCTGCTGATGGACATCTAGCTTGCTTCCATGTCCTGGCTATTATAAACAGTGCTGTGATGAACATTGGGGTACACGTGTCTCTTTCAATTCTTGTTTCCTTGGTGTGTATGCCCAGCAGTGGGATTGCTGGGTCATAAGGCAGTTCTATTTCCAGTTTTTTAAGGAATCTCCATACTGTTCTCCATAGTGGCTGTACTAGTTTGCATTCCCACCAACAGTGTAAGAGAGTTCCCTTTTCTCCACACCCTCTCCAGCATTTATTGCTTGTAGACTTTTTAATATCGCAGCCATTCTGACTGGCATGAAATGGTACCTCATAGTGGTTTTGATTTGCATTTCTCTGATAATGAATGATGTTGAGCATCTTTCATGTGTTAGCCATCTGTATGTCTTCTTTGGAGAAATGTCTATTTAGTTCTTTGGCCCATATTTTGATTGGGTCATTTATTTTTCTGGAATTGAGCTGTAGGAGTTGCTTGTATATTTTGAGATTAGTTGTTTGTCCGTTGCTTCATTTGCTATTATTTTCTCGCATTCGGAAGGCTGTCTTTTCACCTTGTTTATAGTTTCCTTTGTTGTGCAGAAGCTTTTAAGTTTAATTAGGTCTCATTTGTTTATTTTTGCTTTTATTTCACTGAATTTATACTCATGACTAGATCACAAGGACACCCACCCGTGAGCTCACAAAGAGGAATGAAAGGGGAACCACAGTTGCCTATGCCTGGAGTGGCCTTACAGTATAGATATGAAAAGTTGTGATATTCTGGATATAAAACTAATGCTCCTGAGGATATTGAAATGAGGCATCTTGTTAACAGCAAAATTTCTTTGTGTCTATCACGAATGTCAGAGTGTCTTTCTATTATCTTCTTCATAAATCAGATAGATGTCTCTGCTCTTGGTAAGACTTCAGTTTCTCCATTTTCATTATTGAATCTTTCCCTTGTTCTTCATCCATTCTCAGATCTTCAGTCACTGGTCATGCGTTTCCAGACCCCGCTCCATGCAAGAGGGAAGCAAACAAGACCATCACGTCTGGCAGAAGAAGGTGAGAGGAGAGTCTTACGATGTAGTCAGCTGAGCATCCCATCCCTGCCCGTGATTCTTGGGCCTCTGGCAGCCATAGCAGCAATTTTCTTCATGTAGGCTTTGGGTTAAGAGGGTCCCTCTGTGGTTACTGTTCTCTGTGTAACAGTTACTCTATAATCAATTTGGAAAGAAAAGAAATCAAGGTCATTTGAAACTCTCCTGATTAAATAACTTATTTTTTGTGCCTGTAGACCAAAACATTTATATCACAACCATCTTCTTTTGGGGGAGTTTTACATTACATTTATCTGCTTGTTTATTCAAAAAAATTTTTTTCATTAACTTTTAAATGGGAATGAGGTAAGGTAGTCTTTAGAAATCCTACTACCCACAATGAATTGCAATGATTATTATTCTTCTGTAAGTATTAATTTACTTATGGACATACATTTTTATCATAATATGTTTGCTCCTTGGGCTTTGCTCAAAAGGTTATTTGGGGTCTAAATATTGTGACCAGTGAAATACCAAGAGCCAAGGCAAGTTCTTCTGAGATTCAAAACTTTTGGGAGCACAGATTAAATTTTCTGCAGAGATTTTAGCCTAGAAGTGAAGTGAAGTGAAGTCACTCAGTCGTGTCTGACTCTTTGTGATCCCATGGATTGTAGCCTACCAGGCTCCTCAGTCCATGGAATTTTCCAGGCAAGAGTAGTGGAGTGGGTTGCCATTTCCTTTTCCAGATTTTAGCCTAGAAATGACATTAATTTAGTCCCCGACACAGATAAGTTGATTCCTGGCCTTCAGATTTCTTCATCACTCCTCAGTGATCTCCATTAACTGCCTCTAATCTTTACAAGGCGTTTCCTTCTTCACACTCTGTTCAACCACCTTTTAGAACTTGCCAATTGTTTCCTACTGGGTCCCTGATTGATACACCTCTCTTCCTCTGCCAAGGGCAGGAGAACTATGGCAGGATATTCTTATTTAATTTTCAATGAGTTCCATGAGGGCAAGGACAATGGGCTTTGTTTTGCTCTGTTTGTTTTTATAAATGGATTAATTAATGTAGGAACATTGTTGGTCTGTCTGCGGGAAAATTATCAGTGAAGCACGGAACAAGGGATCTTAAAATGATATTTACATTTATGCAAACGTATCATAGGGTCTGAGCTATATGTGTCTTACGTAAATTGTTTTTATATTGTCAAAGCCAAGTTTTACCTTGCTGATCACAATATGAGAATGAAATAACCCATACTGGAAGAATTAATCCTTAAAATGTTTCAAGTAGTAGGTGTGCTTTTTGAACACAGGCTTTTTAAAAATCTTTTCTTTTTCATTGCTGGTTCATGAGTACCCAGCCTGGAAAATAAGAATTTTCAAATATTATTTCACACACATACTCTAGTAGTTTATTGTATGGAGATAGTGAAGGACAGGGAAGCCCGGAGTGCTGAAGTCCATGGGGTCACGAAGAATTGGACACAATTTGGCAACTGAACAACAAATGCATTAAAAGTTAGTGGATTAGCAACTCTAGAACAGAAATATATTAAGTGATAATATGCTGAACCCCAGAATCAGTCTGCACACTCGCTGTTCAGTTGCTCAGTCATGTCTGACTCTGCGACCCCATGGACTGCCACACGCCAAGCTTCCATGTCTTTTCACTATCTCCCGGAGTTGAACTGTTATGCTCATGCTCATATAGAATAACAAAAATGTGTTATCCTCTAGTGCATTGATTTAATAGCTTTTTATAGATCTCAACCAAGCAATTATTCCCAAACCCCAGCTATTCTGACCTTGCTCATCATTGTTTTTCCTACTATAAAAATAATTTTGTACATAGTACCGGGTATTGAGCAGGAATCTTAAGCACACACTACCCCTAAATTCTTAAGCTTTAATCTTTTGCAGTAGCTATTCTGTTCTGAAGAGAAAGAAGGTTTGCTCAGAGAAACTAAAAGCAGCAGGCAGGACTTTGAAGATATATAAAAGGGTGTTTTCTAAGTGTTCAGTGAAATACTTATTTATCTTTCTTTTTACTTATGGGACTCTTGATTGATTAATTTTTTCCAGTTCTCCAAATAACAAAGTTTACACTTTTTTTTTTCAGTTCCCATTTATTTTTGGCTCTTGGGGCAATGTCATCTTTTCAATATGAAAAAAAAGCAGCAAATTCAACACAATAGAAATCTGAAGTGTAGAATAGGACAAAATCAAGAGGCGGTGAAGCAGTAGCAGAAGAGATGAGATGTTTGCCTAAAGATGGAATGTGTTCTGTCCCCTGTCTGGGGAATGACGTTTAGGTGGCAGCACATACCTTTCCATATAGTTACAGAAGGGGCTGATACATATATATGTATATATATTTTTGGTAACAAAAGATGGGGTGGGGAGGGGTTTTCTGGAGGCTTAGAGACCAAGGCTATCTCTTGCTTCTCTTGACCCCCTTTCTCAAACAGGGGAAAGGAGGAAATCCAATGTTATTATGAAGGAGATAAAGTGGAAGAGGAAGGGATTCCCACTTGATAGGGTGGGGGCCAGAAACTTGCAAAGGTAATAGCTCGGGACAGAGCTTGGAAGGAGTCTGAAAATGAAGATAATACTGTCAACACCTCTGCAGAAGCTGAGAGGAGCGGGGAGATACCTGGCACCTAGGACTTCAGTACCCCGGATGCCCCTCTCCAAACCCAACCCTTTCTGGTAGGGACTTCTACCCGCTGCTCAGTTTCCTTCCCCTGGGCCAGCACACCGGCCCAGGATGGCAGTCCTAGGTTTTCGGCAATCCAGGTTTTCGGCACCCAGTTCTAAATGAGATTTGAGGAAACACAGCCTCTTGGAGAGCTATCTCGAAAACAGAGAGGGAAATGTTAACTGGACAGATGGGAGGAGTGGGCACCAGAAGGAAAATGACCGGGTTACCCAGAATGGCAGAAATCTAGGCTCCTCAAGAGTGGAAAGAGAGAAGAGACATTCAACAAACAACAAATATTTACTGAGCGCCTATTATGTGCCAGGCACTGTTCTAGGATCCCTCCCCCAGAAGAAAAACAAGATAGAGGCAGAAAATGCAAATTCTGAGGGAGAGGAAAGGGGTCGTTGAGGAAAAGGCTGAGGGGATTGAGAAACCTAAGGTGATAGGGACTTGGCCTTAGGCCTCCTCTTCGGCCTCCTCACCAAAATCCTCTTCCTCTTCTGCGGTGGCATCCTGGCACTGCTGGTACTCGGAGACGAGGTCGTTCATGTTGCTTTCAGCCTCGGTGAACTCCATCTCGTCCACGTCCTCACCTGTGTACCCGTGGAGGAAGGCCTTCCGGCGGAACATGGCCGTGAACGGCTCCGAGATGCACTTGAACAGCTCCTGGATGGCCCTGCTGTTGCCAGTGAAGGTGACTGCCATCCTGAGACCACGGGGTGGGATGTCGCAAACAGCTGTCTTGGCGTTGTTGGGGGTCCATTCCACGAAGTAGCTGCTGTTCTTATTCTGCACTTTGAGCATCTGCTCATCCACCTCCTTCATGGACATCCGCCCACAGAACACAGCAGCCACGGCGAGGTACCGGCCATGGCGGGGGTCACAGGCAGCCATCATGTTCTTGTCATCGAAGACCTGCTGGGTGAGCTCAGGGACAGTGAGGGCCGGATACTGCTGGCTGCCATGGTTGGTTAGAGGGGCAAAGCCAGGCATGAAGAAGTGGAGGCGTGGGAAGGGCACCATGTTGACGTCCAGCTTGCGGAGGTCAGCAATGAGCTGGCCAGGGAAGCGGAGGCAAGTGGTGACTCCACTCATGGTGGCCGAGAGGAGGTGGTTCAGGTCTCTGTAGGTTGGCGTGGTCAGCTTGAGGGTGTGGAAACATATGTCATAAAGGGCCTCGTTGTCAATGCAGTAGGTTTCATCAGTGCTCTCCACCAGCTGACAGATGGAGAGGGTGGTGTTGTAAGGCTCAACCACAGTGTCAGACACTTTGGGTGAGGGCACCACGCTGAAGGTGTTCATGATTCGGTCAGGATACTCTTCATGGATCTTCCTGACGAGCAAGGTGCCCATTCCGGAGCCAGTGCCCCCACCCAGCGATTGGGTCAGCTGGAAGCCCTGCAGGCAGTCACAGCTCTCGGCCGCCTTCCGAACCACACCCAGGACCGAGTCAACCAGCTCGGCTCCCTCTGTATAGTGGCCCTTAGCCCAGTTGTTGCCTGCCCTGGACTGACCAAAAACAAAGTTGTCTGGTCTGAAGATCTGACCAAAAGGACCTGAGCAAACAGAGTCCATGGTTCCGGGTTCTAGATCCACCAAGATAGCACGAGGGACATACTTGCCACCTGTGGCTTCATTGTAGTACACGGAGATGCAGTCCAGTTGTAGGTCGCTGTCCCCATGATAGGTGCCAGTGGGGTCGATGACATGTTCATCACTGATCACCTCCCAGAACTTGGCACCGATCTGGTTGCCACAGTGACCGGCCTGGATGTGCACGATTTCCCTCACTGCTAAAATTTATTCTAATCTTTTTGCTCGCCTCAAAGTGTGTACAGGGCAAAAAAATAATATGGAATTAGTTTTTCTCTGCTGCAGGTCGCAGGGTGGAAAGGTAGAATGGGACCTGGAGGCTGAAGCACTGAGGTCTGAACGCGGGGCAGGAAGGTTCTGAGAACAGGTTTACACTCTTAACACTGGCAATTATCTTTCACCCAGAACTCCTTCTAAGTAAATTTTTTTTTATAATCCTTATTATAAGTAAAATTATCTTAATATATTTATCTTTAAAAAAAAATCTTTCTTCTCCATAAGAATATAAACTCCATGAAGACTGGTACCAGCTTTATTCCTAGATCTTGGAAAGTATTTGACATATAATATGGATGGAAAAAAATATTTATGAAATAAATCATGATGTCTTTAGCTTTGGGCCTTTAGGTGGTAAAGTTGATTGTGTCACAGGTTATTTGGTGACAGCTATGTTTATAATGCTACGTATTTTCTCTGAAAAGATATTCACTGGAAGAAAAAAAATATCTTAGCATTTGGGGCCAAAAACCCAGACAGATTTGATTATCAAAGTAAATGTAGATTCAAGGCTATGTGCCATCCGTCAAGAGATGGTCCATTGCTCAGGAGAAAGGGATAAATACTTGTTACCACCGATGCTTTACTTTAAACAATTTCAAAACATGCTGTAACTCCCACACCTTGTGGTCCCAGAGTAAGATTTAGGATTAAAAAGCTCCAAGAGTTTCCAATCTCAGTGGAAAATTGGCTGTCCCATGGAATGAGATATATACTAACTGATTTCACCATGCAATTGTGTTCTTAATGAAAGCAGCATAAAACAAAACTTCATCCCTCTGTGTTCCATTTGTACATCTTGTACCTGAAAAAAATGTAACTTTTCAAGTTGGATTCAATAAAGCAATAATACTATACTGTACAAACTGACCATTTAGCTTAACAACTGATTTGTTACACCATTAACTTGTTGCATGCCTTGTGTTAGGGCTCCCTGCTAACTGACTAGTTGTTAACTACTGTAATGAACAGATTATTCCAAGGGGAAAAACCTCTTACCTGGGGAAGTTGGTGATATCCCTGACTGATGGCGTAAAGGTGGCCATGAAATAATGAATAGATTTTAAACTTATTAAAGTTTTACTGCAGAGGTGTTGGAGGACCTCAAAAAATTTGCTTTAGAAATGAAATAAGTGAAAGAAAAAGCATGTAATATCTTGTCAAGGCTTTGTAATTTGCACATTACATGTTGGTTTCTTAGCTGCTACTTAAAAAATCTCTGTAGTCAAATTACATGTTTTGGAAATACAGTGCTATTATTAGTGCCATGGCACTTATTTTCTCTTTTGACCAGTGTACCCTCTGATTAAAAATATCTTTCCTATCCTCTGAAGAAATAGATGAAGCTGTGGAGGTAGTCAACTCTGAATTATAATAAGCTAGTGGGAAGGCAACGGAGAAGGCAATGGCAACCCACTCCAGTACTCTTGCCTGGAAAATCCCATGGGTGGAGGAGCCTGGTAGGCTGGAGTCTGTGGGGCTGCTAAGAGCTGGACAGGACTGAGCGACTTCACTTTCACTTTTCACTTTCATGCATTGTAGAAGGAAATGGCAACCCACTTCAGTGTTCTTGCCTGGAGAATCCCAGGGACGGGGGAGCCTGGTGGGCTGCTGTCTATGGGGTTGCACAGAGTCAGACACGACTGAAGCGACTTAGCTGCAGCAGCAGCAGCAGTGGGAAAGCAAAGCATCCACAGAGACACCTTAGACGTGGAGAAGAGAAGGGATGACTTCAAGCCAGTTTTTCCAATTGATGAAGGGAATGGGTATACCTGTTAATCATGGGTGAGCCAGACACATCTATACTGAACATAATAGTCCATGTCTCTAGGATAACATGATAAAGGATTCCCACAGTTTTATCAACTTTTATGGCAATGTAATCTAAGTTCTTCGTTTTGCAGAAGAAGCTCCAATGTCTTCTACTTTGAGTTTCATAATATACAAGGGCCCTTTTCTCCCACAAGGCAGATTCATCTTTGTATTTTTCTTAGAAAGCAAGCAATCTGGCAGTTTTTAATATGTGATTTTCCACAGTTACATTATCAATAGTATGTACTCCTTCAGAAATATATTAACTGAAAAAATTGAAGTCATGAAGATGTTGGAGGAAAACAGCCATGTATGTTTATATAATCGAGGGTAAGGAGGAGTGTTGTTTTTGAAAGGTTTTCTCAGCATGGTGCAAAAAGGCAGAATTCACAATTGAAATGTTCATGCATTGCAACTAAATCAAAATTAAAAACAAACTTCTGAAAGAAAGCCCACAATAAAGTTAAAAGGCAAAGTAGAAACTGAAAAAACATTTTTGCATAACAATTAAATGTTAATTTGCTAAATGTATGATGTATTTTTAGAAAGAAATAAAGGAAATTGGAAACCTAAGTACCCAACCATGGGGGACTGATGAAATAGGTTATGGGCATCCATAAAGCAAAATAAAAATATGTAGTCATAAAAATATAATTCCATATAGAACATGGGAAGATATTCAGAATATAGTTAAATAAGAGAGGCAGTTAGTTACACAAAAGAAATATGATAAATATATTTCTATTTTTACTAAATGTTAAATGATTAGGACAAAACTTTAGAAAGTAAAAACATAAAGTATAATGATCAACTCTGGTTGGTAATATTTTAGCTGATTTTAGATGATCTAATTTGTCTAAAATGAGCATGAATTACTCATGTAGAAGTACAAAGAATTACATCAAAGTGTATAAAATACATCCCAGATATATAAAGAGTGTCACGCTGCTGCTTAAAATATTCTTTCATTTTTATTTTATTTTAGTGAATACCATCAAAAGTCCTTTTAAGTGGATTTCTTTGGAAATCATATGAAATCTTTCAGATGCTTGGGGAGGGGCATAAGCTGATATTTAAAGTGTCTGTCGACAGGTTATATGATGATCTAATATGTGGAATTTACAGATCAGGGGGAAAATGATGCAGCTGCTGCTTGTATGTGTGTACCACAGAGGACCACCACCCAGAAATGATGCCGGCCAAACACTGTCATTGTTCATGCTGGGTAATAAAAAGTCCCTGGCCATAAACTCCCTGCTCCTGCCATGGCTGTGCTGAAAGAGCGCCATGAGGAGCAGAGCCAGGAAAACGATTACTGGAAAAACTTATGTGAAAATGAGCTGCCATGGTTTGACTACTTTCACTAGTGTCTCATTGTGGTTTACCACTGGTATTCCAAATAGAGATTGAATGGACCAGTTCTTGCTCTTGTATAGTTTTCTCTATTCCATGTCTGCCACCCCCCACCCCCCATTGTGGAAGTATGGTGTTACGAGTAGCTAAACTATTAGCAGAGCTCCTGAACCTATATTAAAATCCTGCTGTGCTACTCACTAATGTATGATCTTGGGTAAGTCAGTTAACTTCCCTGTTTTTCCCTGTTGTCTCAACTGGTAAAGAATCCACCTGCAATGTGGGAGATCTGGGTTCCATCACTGGATTGGGAAGATTCCCCGGAGGAGGGCATGGAAACCCACTCCAGCATGTTTGCCTGGAGAATCCCATGGACAGTGGAGCCTGACAGGCTACAGTCCATGGGGTTGCAAAGAGTTGGACATGACTGAGTGACCAAGCAGCGACAAAGTAGAGTTGGTACTACTATGCGCCTCCTAGGGTTGGGAGGATGAAATGGGATAATGCTTGTAAAGACCAAGACAGTCATTGGCCCATGATAAGTACACATTGAATGTCAGCTATTGTTGTTACAATGTTCACAACCTTTTGAAAGCTCCCTAATTTAGAGCATGGTATCGGTCATAGTATAATTCTATGAGTAGCTGATAGGGCTGGTTTACCCATATCCTTGGAGCTCTAACTCTGAGCTAATCATTTTGCATTCAGTCATTTTAACAACTCTGGGAGTTGATATATTATATCCTAAATTTCAGATGATGGCAATGAGGTTCATCACGACCCATTCTTTTCCAATTCCGCATAGTCCCTTCACCTACACCTTCTGTCTGCTTTTCTGTTACAGAATCCCCTAGAATTCATGGGGCTAAATTCCAGCAACCTTCTTAGCCACTCACCCACAGAAGACCAGGTACTACTCTTCAGCAGGGATTTGAAGAATCCCGAGTAAGTGGTCTTTAAGAATTGCTGGTGTTTTGCTATGGCCCTAATTATTGCATTCTATAAGTAAATTTTGCTTAGTCTTGGTGACTGAGCTTAGAACTTCTTTTCCTCTCAGTTGGAATACTGGCTCCATTTAGTCATCTCAGGACAGAAGAATTGCTGAACTCCCAATTTCTGTCTCCTTTTGCTGTAAGACATCCATAGAGACTGCCTCAAACCTCTACCTTTTGTGCCCCTATCATCTTCTTTTCCTCCCCTGCACTCTGTTTTGTCCACTTGTAGGCCATCCATTGACAGAAACCACCTGCTTACTTGAGCCTCTGCCTAATGGTGTGTTGGCTCCTTCAATGTGCCACTGGCCAAGGCAGATTTGATTCCTGCTGGAGAATCATTGGATCAACAGCATGCTTTCTCTATTAGCTCTGTTAGGTCTGTGGGTTCTTCCAGATCTGTTCCTCTTGCCAAAAACAAAGCTCCAGCCTTGAATTTGTAGTCTGTTCATGTCAGAATCCACTTCTCAACTCTTTTCATGGTCATTAACACCAGCCAATAAATGAAATCCCCATTCCACTCTATGAGGACAGAGGCAGGTGCCATAATTGACCTGAGTTACCATTACCATAGAGCGTCTTCCCATCTGTCCATGTGGGAGCCTAGGAATTATCCAGCCTCTTGTCTTTCAATGGAGGAAGAGGTCAACTGACCATCTCAGTTCATGCTCAAAATGCCAAAATGAGCTCATTTCACTTTGAAATAATGAAATCATTTACCAAATTGTATTGATTTCTCAAGACTTTAATGTTTAAATATTTTTCATCAGCTGTCAAGAGAAAGCTGCCTGCAGAAATCAGAAAATGGAAAAGTCAATTCTCTGACTAGAGTGGAAAACTGCGTTACTTGAAATTCTCTTGCTTGTCTCCTATAAAACCAAAAACATGCAAAAATAACTTCCTATTTGCATATAAAATAGCTACATAAAATTGGTCTACAGCTTATCTCATGCTGTAAACACAAGGAAAGGAGAAAATACACATTTGTATGTACAGCTTATGTTGAAAAGTCTTATTAAACCTAAATTATGCATTTCCATTCAGGAAAAAACATGTCCACTAATAGAAAACTGCAGCCATTTTGCTGGCAAAACACGCCAAAGTTTCACATGGTGGGAAGCAGTTCTCTATCTTATACAAGCTGTTGGTGACAGGCATAGTGAAGTATTTGATTTAAAAAACTATTTCTTAGGCTTCTGTGGAATGTGGCTGCACTACTGTGGAAGTGTCATCATTTGTGAGGTTGGTAAATGTGCATTGTATGGCAGAGAGAGCAGGAGCAGATGGCCAGACCATGAGGCGGGTCTGATGCCTATGAGAGCAGAGGAGGAAGGAAAGATTAGGTAGGAAGTGTCTCAGACCAGAACAGCTTCCAGATAGGCTCAACTAGGCTGCTAAGGAGCTTCAGGGTAAGTGAAGTGAAGTGAAGTCGCTCAGTCATGTCTGACTCTTTGCGACCCCATGGAGCCTACAAGGCTCCTTTGTCCATGGAATTTTCCAGGCAAGAGTATTGGAGTAGGTTGCCGTTTCCTTCTCCAGAGGATCTTCCCAAGGGATCAAACCTGGGTCTCCTGCATTGCAGACAGACTCTTTACCATCTAAGCCACCAGGGAAGCCCAAGGGGGGTAAGTAGCATGCTCGTTAGGAGAATTCCATGTTGGACAGGAGTAGCCAGGAGAGGATATGGCCTGAGCATGAGTGCTTCACTAGATTCCACATTGTGATGTGGTGGCTGTTGGCTAACTGCAATTTTTGCACCTTGTTCTCTTTTTCCTCAGTAGATTTTATTTTCATTTAAAAAAGTTATATTGAAGTATAGCTGATTTACAGGCTTCACAGGTGGCTCAGTGGTAAAGAATCCCACTGCCAATGCAGGAGACCGAGGAGAGGCCAGTTCGATGTCAGGGTTGGGAAGATATTGTAGAGTTGTCCTTTACTCCAGAAATTCTCTACCAGAGTAGAGAATATGCCAGTGTTTGTCTGGAAAATTCCATGGAGAGAGGAGCCTGGTAGGCTGCAGTCCATGGGATTGCCAATGGTCAGACACAACTGAGCATGCACACACACATGCAAACATGTAGCTGATTTACAGAATTGTGTTTACTTCCTGCTGTATGGCAAAGTGACTCAAAGTGGGCTATTTTGGTGACTCAGTGGTAAAGAATCCATCAGCTAATGCAGGAGATATGGGTTCAATCTCTGGGTTGGGAAGATTCCCTGGAGGAGGAAATGGCAACCCACTCCAGTATTCTTGAAATCCCATGGACAGAGGAGTCTGGCAGGCTACATATGATCCATGGGATAGCAAAAGAATTGGAGAAATTTTCATATTATTTTCTATTATGGTGTACTACAGGATAATGAATATAGTTCTCTGTGCAATAAAGTAGGACCTTGATGTTTATCCTGTCTATATATAATGTTCTGTATCTGCTGATCCCAAATTCCCAATTCTTCTCTTCCCCACCCACCTCTCCCTTGACAACCATAAGTCTTTTCTTTAAATCTGTGAGTCTGATTTTGTTTCATATGTATGTTCATTTGTTTCGTAGTTTAGAGTCCACATGTAAGTAATATCATGTGGTATTTGTCTTACTCTTTCTGACTTTCTTCTAGTATGATAATCTCTAGGTCCATCCATGTTGCTGCAAATAGCATTATTTTATTCTTTTTTATGGCTGAATAATATTTCAGTGTGCCATATCTTCTTTACCATTCACTTGTCGATGGACATTTAGGTTGTTTCTTTTCCTTCTTGAAGGCAGATTGGAGTGCCTACACCATGGCTGTCCTTGTTGCCATGGTAGCCATTTGTTGCCTTCAAGCAGATGTTCTTATATTTTATCCTTATATAGCTTCCTGATGGGAAGATTAACTTGATGTACTCTGATGCTCCATAGCCTTAAGCAGACTCTTGAATCTTACTTGTTTTAACAAAAGTTTTACTATAGTTTGGTAGCAAGGGTTGGCAGTCATGAACCATTTCTGTTTAGAAGTTCTTTGCAAAATGACATAAACTTAAAGAAGAAAGAGTAAAGACAGTCTTTCTTCTGATAAATTGGTTTTACTGGGGCAGAACTCTCTCTTACTGGGGCAGAGCTCCTTGGTGCCTACTACCCAACATGGCTTAGAAGTGAAGGACCACCAGAAATGAAACTCCAGTGAGAAGAAGTAACTGCTCAGTTATCAAGTCTTTGGCCCTCAAATAACTTCTCTCTTAGTCTTTCCCAGTTTTTGTGCCCACCCCCACCTCCCCCCCACCTCCCTCCCCCCACCTCCCCCCCACCTCCTTCCCCCCCATCTTTCAGATTGATTTTCTCACTATTGAGGTTACTATGGCTACCTAATGACTTGATGGGTGAGAAAAGATAGGAAGGTAATGGGTGTGGAAGTAATCTCTACCCAACTTTAGGTTGAATCACCTAAAGTCAAGAATTCTTTTTTACAATTAACCTTGTGTGTAGGTTAAAGTGCATAACAGGTACAAATTCTTGAATAACTGAACAAATAACAGTATAGATATTGGACAGGAGCCAAGCACAGTTCAACTGGGATGCGTCTATCTAGTGATAGATGGATTTTGTGGTGCCTGCTAGGCTGTGATGCTCTCCCTTGCCTGAGTTTCTAAGCAGGGAATTTTTATCATGGTGGTTAGTTGCAAACTGAAAGATACAGAAAGACTTATTATAATGCAAGGAGAAATTGGAAGATAGGTTTTGAAGACAGGGAGCAAAATTGTAAAAATTACAGAGAGTCAGTGGGGCATTGAGTGATGGGGCAAAGCTTAGCAGAAAGTGTTAAAGGGAGCAATACAATATAGTAAGATTGAAACACTATGGGCTGATTAGACAAATCTGTCCTCCTGCCTGTTTTTGTAAATAAAGTTTTATTGAAACACAGACATACCTACTTGCTTACACACTGTCTATGTCTGCTTTTATGCCAGAAGGGCAGAGTTGAGTAGTTCCTAAAGCCAATAGCAATTATTTTCAGCCCCTTTAAGAAAATACTTGTGATCCATGAAATACAGGCTTAGAGTAGGCATGATGAAGACCATCATCATTGATTTTACAATTTTGTATGGAAGCAGGAAAACTTTTTTGGAGATTTTGTTTAATATTTTCATTGCTAAGTTGTGTCTGACTCTTTCGTGATCCCATGGACTGTAACCCTCTAGGCTCCTCTGTCCATGGGATTTTCCAGGCAAGATTACTGGAGTGGGTTGCCAATTCCCACTCCAGTTTGATCAACACAGTTTCAACATTTTGGAAGTGCTGGACCTGCCTTCTTTTACCTGTCTCCTAGATACATCTCCTTGCCATAGTCTTCATTTTTTTCCTCTGCTTTTTCATTTTTTGTCGTCCCCTTACACTGCACTGCTTTCCTCTCATCTTCTTGTTCCTTTTTTCTCTTCCTTTGCTCTGCTTTATCTTTCTACTATAATAATCTTTAGTCCCATATTTTCTTCTAGTTGTTAATAGTCTTAAACAGGGTTGGAATTATAGATCCAGTGCACTCAGCCTTTAATTTGCTTTCTTTCAAGGTTGAATTTCCAGCGCCACATTCTCCTAAGGCAGAACACACCTGCACCTCCCGTCAAGTACAGGATCCCACAGTGTATTTCACGCTAAATCCCTCACACCATTTGCTTTTAGATGCATCTTGCTACACCAGTTTATGAGAGTGTCACCACATGCAGTTTAAATAATGGACAGTTTCACTGGCTCAGCATAGCCTCTGGCTTTCATGTCATATTTCTCCCTTGCCTCCTATAAAGAAATGCCTATTTTTTCCTCCCCCAGGTTATTACAAATCTTGTCACTATTACAGAAGCACAATTTTCTAGTCCCTTCAGTTTTGCCTGTATTGATTTTTAGCTCAATTTTATTTACATTGCTTCTAATGTAATATGTGGGCATTTTCATTCATACAGGTGACTTGATGAAGGAATAGTGTGCTCTTTGTACTCAGCAAGTAATTGTTCTCATTTGAGTGCCCTAGTTTTAATTAAGTAGTGCTGTGATTTAAGTAGTAGGTGCTTCCTGTAAGAAATTTTATTATTGTATGACTTCTACCATGATCACTATCATTTACCATAAGCAAAGTAAAATAAAGAGGATTTATGGACTGTCAATTAAGGTAACCTACATTCAATCATATAAACTCTATTCCCACATGTCTGGGACCTACATTCAATTCAGTGGACATTTACTTCCTGCTTAATGTATTCGAATGAAATCACAGCTAATATCACACTTTTTTCCTTAAATCATTTTTGGAAAAGTTAAGTTCTGAATAAAGAAAAAGCAAAATATCTAGTATTCAAGAACATTAATGTAATTTAAAGTAATGGCAACATAATTACCTTTAGTAGAATGCCCCTATTGAAATTGTAGTTCAGTCCACATTAAAATGTTAAAAGGGAATTGCAGCTTCTTAGGTAATAATGATATGTAAGATTTCTTTTTCTTTTTTTTAATTTTATTTTATTTAACTTTACAATATTGTATTGGTTTTGCCATACATCAAAATGAATCCACCACAGGTATACACGTGTTCCCCATCCTGAACCCTCCTCCCTCCTTCCTCCCTATACCATCCCTCTGGGTCGTCCCAATGCACCAGCCTCAGGCATCCGATATCAGGCATCAAACCTGGACTAGTGACTCATTTAAAATATGATATTATACATATTTCAATGCCATTCTCCCAAATCATCCCACCCTCTCCCTCTCCCAGATTCCGAAAGACTGTTCTATACATCAGTGTCTCTTTTGCTGTCTCCTATACAGGGTTATTGTTACCCTCTTTCTAAATTCCATATATATGCGTTAGTATACTGTATTTGTGTTTTTCTTTCTGGTTTACTTCACTCTGTATAATAGGCTCCAGTTTCATCCACCTCATTAGAACTGATTCAAATGTATTCTTTTTAATGGCTGAGTAATACTCCATTGTGTATATTTACCACGGCTTTCTTATCCATTCATCTGATGATGGACATCTAGCTTGCTTCCATGTCCTGGCTATTATAAACAGTGCTGCAATGAACATTGGGGTACATGTGTCTCTTTCAATTCTGGTTTCCTCGGTGTGTATGCCCAGCAGGGGGATGGCTGAGTCATATGGCAGTTCTATTTCCAGTTTTTTAAGGAATCTCCACACTGTTCTCCATAGTGGCTGTACTAGTTTGCATTCCCACCAACAGTGCAAGAGGGTTCCCTTCTCTCCGCACCCTCTCCAGCATTTATTCCTTGTAGACTTTTGGATCACAGCCATTCTGACTGGCATGAAATGGTACCTCATAGTGGTTTTGATTTGCACTTCTCTGATAATGAGTGATGTTGAGCATCTTTTCATGTGTTTGTTAGCCATCTGTATGTCTTCTTTGGAGAAATGTCTATTTAGTTCTTTGGCCCATTTTTTGATTGGGTCATTTATTTTTCTGGAATTGAACTGTAGGAGTTGCTTGTATATTTTTGAGATTAGTTGTTTGTCTGTTGCTTCATTTGCTATTATTTTCTCCCATTCTGAAGGCTGTATTTTCACCTTGCTTATAGTTTCCTTTGTTGTGCAGAAGCTTTTAAGTTTAATTAGGTCCCATTTGTTTATTTTTTATTTTATTTCCAATATTCTGGGAGGTGGGTCATAGAGGATCCTGCTGTGATGTATGTCAGAGAGTATTTTGCCTATGTTTTCCTCTAGGAGTTTTATGGTTTCTGGTCTTTCATTTAGATCTTTAATCCATTTTGAGTTTATTTTTGTGTATGGTGTTAGAAAGTGCTCTAGTTTCATTCTTTTACAAGTGTTGGACCAGTTTTCCCAGCACCACTTGTTAAAGAGATTGTCTTTAATCCATTGTATGTTCTTGCCTCCTTTGTCAAAAATAAGGTGTCCATATGTGCGTGGATTTATCTCTGGGCTTTCTATTTTGTTCCACTGATCTATATTTCTGTCTTTGTGCCAGTACCATACTGTCTTGATGACTGTGGCTTTGTAGTAGAGCCTGAAGTCAGGTTGATTCCTCCAGTTCCATTCTTCTTTCTCAAGATAGCTTTGGCTATTCGAGGTTTTTTGTATTTCCCATACAAATTGAGAAATTATTTGTACTAGCTCTGTGAAGAATACCGTTGGTAGCTTGATGGGGATTGCATTGAATCTATAAATTGCTTTGGGTATATACTCATTTTCACTATATTGATTCTGCCAATCCATGAACATGGTATATTTCTCCGTCTATTAGTGTCTCCTTGATTTCTTTCACCAGTGTTTTATAGTTTTCTATATATCAGATCAGATCAGTCTCTCAGTCATATCCGACTCTTTGCGACCCCATGAACCGCAGCACGCCAGGCCTCCCTGTCCATCACCAGCTCTCGGAGGTCACTCAGACTCACATTCATCGAGTCAGTGATGCCATCCAGCCATCTCATCCTCTGTCGTCCCCTTCTCCTCCTGCCCCCAATCCCTCCCAGCATCAGAGTCTTCTCCAATGAGTCAACTCTTCGCATGAGGTGGCCAAAATACTGGAGTTTCAGCTTTAGCATCATTCCTTCCAAAGAAATCCCAGGGCTGATCTCCTTCAGAATGGACTGGTTGGATCTCCTTGCAGTCCAAGGGACTCTCAAGAGTTTTCTCCAACACCACAGTTCAAAAGCATCAATTCTTCGGCGCTCAGCCTTCTTCACAGTCCAGCTCTCACATCCATACATGACCACAGGAAAGACCATAGCCTTGACTAGGCGAACCTTTGTTGGCAAAGTGATGTCTCTGCTTTTGAATATGCTATCTAGGTTGGTCATAACTTTCCTTCCAAGGAGTAAGCGTCTTTTAATTTCATGGCTGCAGTCACCATCTGCAGTGATTTTGGAGCCCAAAAACATAAAGTCTGACACTGTTTCCACTGTTTCTCCATCTATTTCCCATGTAGTGATGGGACCAGATGCCATGATCTTCGTTTTCTGAATGTTGAGCTTTAAGCCAACCTTTTCACTCTCCACTTTCACTTTCATCAGGAGGCTTTTTAGTTCCTCTTCACTTTCTGCCATAAGGGTGGTATCATCTGCATATCTGAGGTTATTGATATTTCTCCCAGCAATCTGGATTCCAGCTTGTGTTTCTTCCAGTCCAGCATTTCTCATGTATAGGTCTTTAGTTTCTTTAGGTAGATATATCCCTAAGTATTTTATTCTTTTCATTGCAATGGTGAATGGAATTGTTTCCTTAATTTCTCTTCCTATTTTCTCATTATTAGTGTACAGGAATGCAAGGGATTTCTGTGTGTTGATTTTATATCCTGTAACTGTACTATATTCATTGATTAGTTCCAGTAATTTTCTGGTGGAGTCTTTAGGGTTTTCTATGTAGAGGATCTTTAGGGTTTTCTATGTAGAGGATCATGTCATCTGCAAACAGTGAGAGTTTTACTTCTTCTTTTCCAATTTGGATTCCTGTTATTTCTTTTTCTGCTCTGATTGCTGTGGCCAAAACTTCCAAAACTATGTTGAATAGTAATGGTGAAAGTGGGCATCCTTGTCTTGTTCCTGACTTTAGAGGAAATGCTTTCAATTTTTCACCATTGAGGATAATGTTTGCTGTGGGTTTGTCATATATAGCTTTTATTATGTTGAGGTATGTTCCTTCTATTCCTGCTTTCTGGAGAGTTTTTATCATAAATGGATGTTGAACTTTGTCAAAGGCTTTCTCTGCATCTATTGAGATAATCCTATGGTTTTTATTTTTCAGTTTGTTAATGTGGTGTATTACATTGATTGATTTGCGGATATTGAAGAATCCTTGCATTCCTGGGATAAAGCCCACTTGGTCATGGTGTATGATCTTTTCAATGTGTTGCTGGATTCTGATTGCTAGAATTTTGTTCAGGATTTTTGCATGTATGTTCATCAGTGTTATTGGCCTGTAGTTTTCTTTTTTTGTGGCATCTTTGTCAGGTTTTGGTATTAGGGTGATGGTGGCCTCATAGAATGAGTTTGGAAGTTTACCTTCCTCTGCAATTTTCTGGAAAGGTTTGAGTAGGTTAGGTGTTAGCTCTTCTCTAAATTTTTGGTAGAATTCAGCTGTGAAGCTGTCTGGACCTGGGCTTTTGTTTGCTGGAAGACTTCTGATTACAGTTTAAATTTCCATGCTTGTGATGGGTCTGTTAAAATTTTCTATTTCTTCCTGATCCAGTTTTGGAAAGTTGTACTTTTCTAAGAATTTGTCCATTTCTTCCACGTTGTCCATTTTATTGCCATATAATTGCTGATAGTAGTCTCTTATGATCCTTTGTATTTCTGTGTTGTCTGTTGTGATCTCTCCATTTTCATTTCTAATTTTATTGATTTGATTTTTCTCCCTTTGTTTCTCTTGTTGTGATCTCTCCATTTTCATTTCTAATTTTATTGATTTGATTTTTCTCCCTTTGTTTCTCCCATGAGTCTGGCTAATGGTTTGTCAATTTTATTTATCCTTTCAAAGAACCAGCTTTTGGCTTTGTTGATTTTTGCTATAGTCTCTTTTATTTCTTTTGCATTTATTTCTGCCCTAATTTTTAAGATTTCTTTCCTTCTACTAACCATGGGGTGCTTCATTTCTTCCTTTTCTAGTTGCTTTAGGTGTAGAGTTAGGTTATTTATTTGACTTTTTTCTTGTTTCTTTAGGTATGCCTGTATTGCTACAAACTTTCCCCTTAGGACTGCTTTTACAGTGTCCCACAGGTTTTGGGTTGTTGTGTTTTCATTTTCATTCGTTTCTATGCAAATTTTGATTTCTTTTTTGATTTCTTCTGTGATTTGTTGGTTATTCAGCAGCATGTTGTTCAGCCTCCAAATGTTGGAATTTTTAATAGTTTTTCTCCTGTAATTGAGATCTAATCTTACTGTATTGTGGTCAGAAAAGATGCTTGGAATTATTTCAATTTTTCTGAACTTACCAAGGCTAGATTTATGGCCCAGGATGTGGTCTATCCTGGAGAAGGTTCTGTGTGTGCTTGAGAAAAAGGTGAAATTCATTGTTTTGAGATGAAATGTCCTATAGATATCAATTATTGTATAGTTTAAAGTTTGTGTTTCCTTGTTAATTTTATGTTTAGTTGATCTATCCATAGGTGTGAGTGGGATATTAAAGTCTCCCACTATTATTGTGTTATTGTTAATTTCTCCTTTCATACTTGTTAGTATTTGTCTTACATATTGTGGTGCTCCTATGTTGGGTGCATATATATTTATAATTGTTATATCTTCTTCTTGGATTGATCCTTTGATCATTATGTAGTGACCTTCTTTTTCTCTTTTCACAGCCTTTATTTTAAAGTCTATTTTATCTGATATGAGTATTGCTACTCCTGCTTTCTTTTGGTCCCTATTTGCATGGAAAATCTTTTTCCAGCCCTTCACTTTCAGTCTGTATGTGTCCCCTGTTTTGAGGTGGGTCTCTTGTAGACAGCATATGTAGGGGTCTTGTTTTTGTATCCATTCGGCCAGTCTCTGTCTTTTGGTTGGGTCATTCAACCCATTTACATTTAAGGTAATTATGGATAAGTATGATCCCGTTGCCATTTACTTTATTGTTTTGGGGTCTAATTTATACACCCTTTTTGTGTTTCCTGTCTAGAGAATGTCCTTTAGTATTTGTTGGAGAGCTGGTTTGGTGGTGCTCAATTCTTTCAGCTTTTGCTTGTCTGTAAAGCTTTTGATTTCTCCTTCATATTTGAATGAGATCTTTGCTGGGTACAATAATCTGGGCTGTAAGCTATTTTCTTTCATCACTTTAAGTATGTCTTGCCATTCCCTCCTGGCTTGGAGAGTTTCTATTAAAAGATCAGCTGTTATCCTTATGGGAATCCCCTTGTGTGTTATTTGTTGTTTTTCCCTTGCTGCTTTTAACATTTGTTCTTTGTGTTTGATCTTTGTTAATTTGATTAATATGTGTCTTGGGGTGTTTCACCTTGGGTTTATCCTGTTTGGGACTCTATGGGTTTCTTGGACTTGAGTGATTATTTCCTTCCCCATTTTAGGGAAGTTTTCAACTATTATCTCCTCTAGTATTTTCTCATGGTCTTCCTTTTTGTCTTCTTCTTCTGGGACTCCTATGATTCGAATGTTGTAACGTTTAATATTGTCCTGGAGGTCTCTGAGATTGTCCTCATTTCTTTAATTCGTTTTTCTTTTTTCTCCTCTGATTCATTTATTTCTGCCATTCTATCTTCTAATTCACTAATTCTATCTTCTGCCTCTGTTATTCTTCTATTTGTTGCCTCCAGAGTGTTTTTTATCTCATTTATTGCATTATTCATTATATATTGACTCTTTTTAATTTCTTCTAGGTCCTTGTTAAACCTTTCTTGCACTTGCATCTTCTCAATGCTTTTCTCCAGGCTATTTATCTGTGATTCCATTTTGATTTCCAGATTTTGGATTAATTTCACTATCATTATTTGCAATTCTTTATCAGGTAGATTTGCTATTTCTTCCTCTTTTGTTTGGTTTGGTGGGCATTTATCCTGTTCCTTTACCTGCTGGGTATTCTTCTGTCTCTTCATCTTGTTTAAATTGCTGAGTTTGGGTTGTCCTTACTGTATTCTGGCAGTTTGTGGAGTTCTCTTTATTGTGGCGTTTCCTCACTGTGTGTGGGTTTGTACAGGTGGCTTGTTAAGGTTTCTCGGTTAAGGAAGCTTGTATCGATGTTCTGGTGGATGGAGCTGGATTTCTTCTCTCTGGAGTGCAAAGAAGTGTCCAGTAATGAGTTATGAGATGTCTACGATTTTGGGGTGACTTTGGGTAGCCTGTATATTGGAGCTTAGGGATGTGTTCCTGTGTTGCTGGAGAATTTGCTTGGTATGTCTTGCCGTGGAACTTGTTGGCCCTTGTGTGGTGCTTGGTTTCAGTGTAGGTATGGAGGCGTTTGATGAGCTCCTGTCAACTAATTGTTCCCTGGAGTCAGGGTTTGGACTTAAGCCTCCTGCTTCCAGTTATCAGTCTTATTTTTACAGTAGTCTCAAAACTTCTCCTTCTATACAGCACCATTGATAAAACATCTAGGTTAAAGATGAAAAGTTTCTCCACTGTGAGCGTCACCCAGTGAGGTTCACGTTACATGGGGAAGAGAAGAGGGAGGAGGGAGTTAAAGGTGACCCGAATGAGATGTGGTGGAATCAATAGAGGAGAGAGCGGGCTAACCACTAATCACTTCCTTATGTGCACTCCACAACTGGACTGCTCAGAGATGTTCACGGAGTTATACAGAGAAGAGAAGAGGGAGGAAGGAGACAGAGGTGGTCAAGAGGATAAAAGGAGGCAATGAAAAGGAGAGAGAAAGATCCAGTCAGTAATCAGTTCCCTAAGTGTTTTCCTTCGTTTGGAACACACAGAAATTCACAGAGTTGGGTAGAGTAGAGAGGGGTTAGGGAGGAGACGCAGGCGACCTGGTGGAGAAAAAAGAGAGTCCGGAGGTGGAGACAGCAGTCAAGCCAGTAATCTCGTTCCCTAGTAAAAAGTGGGTACTGAAGATTGGGTTCTTAAAGGTACAAAATTGGTAACAAATACCTAAAATCAAAAATTAAAAATCTAGAGTAGAGTTTGGAGTTTCAAAAATACAATGTTAAAGAAAAGAAGAAGGAAAAGAAAGAGAGAAAAAGAAAAAGATAAAAAAGAGTCACAAAAGTTACAAAGAAAATATAGGTACAAAACTGATAACAAGTACCAAAAAGCAAAAGTTAAAAATCTAGAATAGAGTTTGGAATTTCAAGAATACAATGTTAAAGAAAAGAAGAAGAAAAAGAAAGATAGAAAAAAAAAAAGAAAACAAAAACAAAACTAAAAACAAACAAAGTCACAAAAATTATAAAGAAGATATAGGTTCAAATTGATAACAAATACCAGAAAGCATAAACTAAAGATCTCCTTTAGAAGGCAATGGGTTGCTTTTCTGGGTGCCTGATGTCCTCTGCCGGCATTCAGAAGTTGTTTTGTGGAATTTACTTGGCATTTAAATGTTCTTTTGATGAATTTGTGGAGGAGAAAGTGTTCTCCCCGTCCTATTCCTCCGCCATCTTAGCTCCTCCTATGTAAGATTTCTTAATTATTTTATTGGAAACCAATTTTGAAAGTCTTCATGAAGAGGCTCGAATGATGATGGTTCTTCTGAGTAAGCGGACATCAGGTTAGCAAAGACTGGGAATTTCATAAAGATCACAGTGTGAAGGAAGGTAACGCAGGATGACAATTCAAAATTTCTTCCGTTTTTTGTGCGTTTCTGGGCCTGCTTTGACAAATTCCACAAAAGTGACTTTTAGACAAGCTGGCAGGAGAGTTTCAGGCATCCAGTACAAACCTGCCTTGATCCTGAGAACCCCTTGAACTCTTTTGCATTAAACAGGGTCACAAAAATATCACTAATATTTATATAATTTCTAATTTTATATTGAAATAATGCTATAATGAACATTATCATGTACTTTTTTTCCTGAGAGTCCATTAATAGAAATGGGACTTTAAGGTCAAAGGTAAACATATGTTTGCAGCTCTTGATACATTGCAGAAATGCACATATGAAAACTTATAACAATTTACACTCCACTGTCATTGTATAAATGATCCTATTCCCCATCCTTATTCTTCATCCAACTCTCCAAAATGTGTTACTTTTCAGAAATATCTATCAGTTTAATAGATAAAAATGGCAATTTATTGTATCCATTTATGTCTCTTCGATAATAGAAAGGGAGCCAATTTTTCATATTTTATGGTACATAAATATTTCCTATTCATGGTATTTGTTCAATTTAACTTTTCCATCTCTCTCACGTCATTCATCTGTGTCTACCTGGTCCTAATCTATGTTTACATAGAAGAACTTTTCCAACAGATAAGAGTGACAAAGCTGTTCAAACCAGCAAAGAACTTTCTCACAGAATTATTCATAAGTAGAATAGGTTATCTTTTGAGACAGTGGGCTCCATACTGGAAACATCTTTCTTTGGAGATTCTTTTGGTTGCTGGAAGTTTGGAATAGAACTCAGTTATCTGTCCTGCCTCTGAAACTGTGGGATCCCTTTGAACTTTTGTTTAAAGCATTTTGTATTATGGTTCCTTGTTTGTTCTCTGCAGAAATTAAAAAAAAAAAAATTTGTCTTCATAGTTGATTACAGGTAGAAGACAGCCGCCCATTATAGATAGTAAGGACCAGTAAGGTAACTTTTGATAACTTATGTGAGCCTGAACTCAAATATATACCCACAAAGAATAGTGAGGGGGAGATTCTTCCTCAGTGGAAACTCAGATAATGACTCAGTGTGGGCAAAGTTTAGCTTTCATTACACATTTTTTTTTGAAATAATACAGTAAGGAAACACCAATAGCAGTAATTGTTTTGACATGAAACGTGACATTAGCTTTTTTCCACTTTCAATGTAAACAGTGCATTTATAGTCCACTTAACACTAACAGATAATTTTCTCCTAATGAACGTTAAGAGTGTTAAAAAACAATATCATGATGTATGAGGAGCGGTGACTGTTTTTAATGGAATTATGCATGCTTGATTCTTATTACCATAATTAGGTTTTCCTATGTTATGTGTTTTGTAGGATTGTATTCTAGTAGAGTACTAAATCAATAGCAGCCTCCTTGGGGTCTGAAAAAAAGCTCTAGCCAAATGAACTTTCACATATGTATGTGAAATAAACTGCCATAAATTAATGGGAAAGTTTTTTTTCATGCTCTTGTAGTCTGAAATCATGAAGAATACATCTTTTCAGACATATAATTATATCACATTTGGGGGAAAAATAAGATACCAAATGAAGTAAAAATATGAAAGAATGTGTTATTGTCACCTTGTCTTATTTCTTCCTCTACTATTCTTATTTCTCATGGGGTAACTGGGGAATACTGGCTATTTAATAAGATGGAATATTTTATCAATTGAGACAATTAAAAAAAAGAAAATAGAAAAGGTACAATATACAAAAATAGGAAGTGTAAGGGCAAGGCTTTGCTCTTAACTCCCATTACATACAGTGGGCTATTGTGAACTGTCTTCCAATTACATTTTAAACAATTGCTCTTGAGATATTTTCTCCATTTGTTTGGTTCTTAGAGTGCCATCATCTTGTATCATTAATACCAGCAAACATCACATAAGATCCTGTTCTATATAAAATATAATTGCATCACCACAATTTTGAACTCACAATTTGATGCTGATGCCAATGTTGATGATGCATGTTAGGTAACAGGAGTGCCCAGAATCCTGGGCTCTGCCCTTTGGAGGTGTTTCCTTATCTCATTCGATCCTTGTAACAGTCTAATGAAGTAGATGTTATTCTTAGAATCCCTTTTATAGTTGAGGAACTGAAAGCTCAGAGAGGTTAAATAACTCCCCACAAAGTTATCTATTTAATAACTTTAGTAACTGGGATAGAGACTCAGAGCCTACACTCTTCATCAGTATGATCTGTTACCTACCCTCCAACCATCTCAGAAAAAGTTTCAAAATTGACAAATATAAAGTAAGTGTGGACAATTTAAACCTTGTATGCACTTATAAAGCTAATGGCTAGTGTATAACAGGTGAGAACATAGAGGAGAGCTCTGAGTAATGGGATGATGGTAATGATGATATATCATATGGAATAAGAATTATCATTGGTTGGGACTTCCCTGGTGGTCCGGTGGTTGAGAATCCATCTTCCATTGCAGGGCATGAGGGTGTAATCTCTTGTCAGGGAACTAAGATCCTACATGCTGTGGGGCAACTAAGACTGTGCACCTCAACTAGAGAGCCCATGTGCCACAACGAAACATCCCGTATTCTGCAACTAAGACCCGACAGAGACAGAAAAATAAATATTAAAAAATGAATTATTGGCAATCTTGTTCAGCAGGCCCGATTTCAGTTTGGAATCCTGCAAAATTTTCCGTTCATCTTTTCTGACCTGTTCCTCTGCTTTTCTCTATTTCTCTATTCCCTTCATCTGTGAGATGCCCACTAGAGTTCAACAGTCTTTACTGAGTTTTAGTGACAAGATTTAAGGTTAATCCCATGGCAGTCACCTTTTTAATGTATTATTCTTACAATATATACACAAACCACTAAGGTTTCCATATCATAAAACTCAGAACTTTTTAGTCACTTCTGCTCACACAGAAGCTAATTCAAATTTTACAAAACAAAAGAAAGAATTTGCTCAAGGAAGCATTAAAAATTCATTAGAGCACCAACTTTCAGTTCTCTGAAAATTGGCTGTGTACTCTACAGGTCCCTGCAACTCAAAGAGGAGTTGGAGGGAGAGATTGCAGGCCAGCTTTTAGGTTAAACCGTTAAACCAGGGAGAAGGGTTGTAGGCTGTTGTTCTTGCTTTGGGCGGAATGGGGTAAAGGCATGTGGATAAGGGAGCCCTTAGAGATAGGTCTTCACCCTGGTTCTGTTAGTGACCCATGGAATGATCTGCAGGAGTGTGACTGCGCTCAATTTTCTTGTCTCTAAAATGCAGTTAACTGTGTCTTCCTCTCTGTATTGCCTGGGGATGGAATGTTTGAATACTGTAAAACTGTTGGTACTGGATGTGCGTGCGTGCGTGCGTGCTAAGTTGCTTCAGTAGTGTCTGACTCTGGGCAACCTTATTGACTGCAGCTTGCCAGGCTCCTCTGTCCATGGCATTCTCCAGGCAAGAATACTGAAGTGGGCTGTCATTTCCTTCTCCAGGGGATCTTCTCAACCCAGGGATCAAACCCAAGTCTCTTAAGTCTATCTGCATTGACAGGTGGGTTATTTGCCACTAACTAGCCACCTAGGAAGCCCTGGAACTGGACGATGCTTGTGCTTAGTCACTCAGTCATGTCCGACTCTTTGCAACCCAATGGACTGTAGCCAGCCAGCCTCCTCTGTCCTTGGGGATTCTCCAGGCAAGAATACCAGAGTAGGTTGCCATGCCCTCCTCCAGGGGATCTTCCAAACCCAGGGATTGAACCCAGGTCTCCTACATTGCAGGTGGATTCTTTACCATCTGAACCACGAGGGAAACCCAATAGTAAGTGTTCAGTAAATGACCATCTTCACTCCTCATACCTTCTGGTAGTGAAAATAAGATATTCCTCATCACTTGGAGATTGACCACAGCTTGGTGCTTCAATTAGCACAAATAAAATGATAGCTACCAGGGACTGAACATACTGCATTCTTCCTGAGTGCCTCTGGGCCAGCTGCTCTTCTGTTTACTTCATAATTCAGTCTTCCAATATACTTGTGAGGGAGGTGCAGTTATTCCGTACTTACAGAGGAGGAAGCTGAATGTGTATAACTTGTCCAGAATCACCGAGCATTTAACTGGCATTCCCAGGGCCAAGATTAATTTCCAAATATTATTAAACTCTAACACTAGTGTTCTTTTTGCTCAAATATTTGCTTGCATTAAAGGTCAGTTTACTGAGATGATTACTGGGGAATTGAGATTACAAGTCTACATTTTGTTCTTTGCCTTAAATCTTTTTCCTCTTAGCTTCGAACTCTTTTAACTCTGATGTTGTAGTATTTGATTTGTATTTCTTCGTGACACTGTTTTGTTTCATCAGTGTTTTGTAATTTTCAGCATATCATTTTTGCATGTACTGTGGCTTCAATATACCTAAGTATATTATCTACTTTGGGGGGAAATTGTAAATGGCATTTGTGACTTTAATTGTGGTTCTGCATGTTTATTGTTGGTATGTGGAAATGTGATTGATTTTGTGTTGATTTGGTATTCTTTGATCTTGCTGAACTTACTTGTTCTAGGATGATTTCTATAAACTATTAATACTTGGGGCACTCTATGTAGATAATCATGTCATATGAAAAGACAGACAGGTTTATTTCTTCCTTTCCAGTTTTATGCCTTTAATTTATTTATTTGACCTTATTGCAGTAGCTAGAATTTCCAGTAGTGCACTGAGTAAGAGTGGTAAAAGTAGACGTCAGACTTCCTTGCCTCGTTTCTGACGCTATTCAGTCTTTCACTATGAAGTATGATGTTAGGTACAGGCTTTTTGTAGATGCTTTTTATCAAGTGGAGGCTTTGCTGCTGTTGTTGTTTAGTCACTAAGTCATGTCTGACTTTTTGCAACCCCATGGACAGTAGCCCACGGTGGTATTTCCCAGGCAAGAATGCTGGAGTGAGTTGCCATTTCCTTCTCCAGGGGATCTTCCCGACCCAGGGATCAAACTCACATCTCCTGAATAGGCAGGTGGATTCTTTACCACTGAGCCATCAGGGAAGAAGCCCCAAGTGGAGATTAATACCTCTCTATTCCCAACTTGTTGAGAGTTTCTATCATGAATGGTCTTGGATTTTGTTCAATGTTTTTTCTACATCAAATAACATGACCATATAATTTGATTAGTTCTTTTTTTTTTTTTTTTTTGTCTTCAGAAGCAAAGGAAAAGAATCAGAGTCTGCACTGGGTTCTGTGCGTTTCAGCTGAAAATAACAGTGGTTTATTGCAGTTGCAGTCTGAACACGTTAGAAAGTAAATCTCTATTGTAGATAGCCCTGCAAATCCAAAGCTGTAGGAGGTTTAGAAAAAGATGGGTTTTAGCAGCATGTGTAACAATGATGACAGCACTATAAGTCTAATGTTGAATTTTTCTAACTCCCTTAAACATGACATTGGGCATGAGTCAATCATATGTTCCAATCTTTAGAGAAAAGAAAAAGGTATTTTGTCTCCCAGTTCTTTTCTATTATCCTGTTTGTACTGTAGAATCACATAATGGGTAGGCTGTGTGGAAAGTAATCTAGATTTGTATTGTCAACTGTTTATAATCCAAGTTCACATTCTTAGGAAGATAAGGCAATAAGACATAAAACAAATGGTTAGCAAAAATTCTCCACAGCCTGACATAAAATGGGCTTTTGGGGTCCATTTGTGCTGGAATTAGGCAATGCATGCTAGAGAAAGTGTCTTCCAGATCAACTTCAGGTCTTGAAAAAGTTGCATAGAAAGGACTTCATTTATATTCTGTGTTATTCATCATCGTTCATTCAGGCAACACTCACTGGTCCTTCTTCTGGGTGGGGCTTGGGCTGGGAAGTGGAAAGAATGTGGAGGGAAGTGTGCAGTGGGCTTTGATATTAAGGAGGAAGAGAGACTCATAAACAACTCTGAGGTTGAAGCTAAAGCACAGCCAAGATGTGGATGAAAAGTGACAAAGAAAAGCCTCCAAATGCTTCATTGATGTGACAGCATCAACCCATACGTTTGAAATAATCAGCGTGACAATCAGAACCTTTCAGTTTCCATCTGGATATTTGTTGTATTGTCAACAGGACCCAATTTGAAAGGGAAAGTCTTCATTTGGTTTTGCAATGTGATAGATGCTTTCAAGTTCTTTTGTTTCTTTCCCTGTAACATCGTTGTAGCTGCTCCTGTAATACACTTTTGATGATGTCACAGAGGCGGCACCCTGGTGTCTTCTATCACTCAATGCACCAGGCCACCCTGGAACTAACCCTCATTGCATTTACTCTACCTAATTTAAATAAAATCTACTGTCTAATACCCTGGGGACAAAGAAACTCCGGGAGAATTCGGTGATAATATTATTCAGTGATATCTTTTGAGAGCATTTACCTAATCAAAACAAAAAATGGGACACCTGGTGTGAATCTCTCACTCTCCCCGGATGGTGCAGAGTGAGGCAGCCGACTGGAGCTAGCTATGAAATACTGTCCACTGTAGTCCCTAAGTGGAAGTTTAAGCAAGGAGGTGAGAGGAGAAGGGAGCCAGCCCAGCTCAGCAAGATCTCAGGGCTTCCTGGCAAGTCCCTTTGATGTGCTGTGCCTTTGAAGTAAATCCTTGCAGAGTGGGCACCCCTATTCTGCAATCTCATCATTAGCCCCTGCAGTTTATCAGAGGGAGGAGAGTCCTCTGGTAATTACTTCTTTGAGCAAGTCAGAGAGAAGTGAGACAGAGAAGGAGATAACAAAGACAAGGAGAGAGCGAGAGAGCAAGAAGTCCAGAAGGTGGCGAGAACTGGAATGTGAGCCTGAAAGCTACTGGCATTTGAATCTAACTCCCTTGGTCGGGAAGATTCTCCTGGACAAGGGCATGGCAACCCACTCCAGTATTCTTGCCTGGAGAATCTCATGGACAGAGAAGCCTGGTGGGCTACAGTCCATAGGGTCTCAAAGAGTCGGACATGACTGAAGTGACTTAACACACATGCACACACACCTATATTTTAGTTGCAGTCTGTAACATTAAAATAATTAGGGCTTGGCCTTTTAGAGAATTTTTGGGGGGGCTATTTCATACTTTTGTCTCCAGATTCCTGAGCCTGTTTTATGCTGATAGGACTATTGTTTACTTATTTGTGTTTTAAAATGTCACTTTTCGAGAAATCTAGAGTCTTCTTGAATATCTTTATTTCACCTGTTTTAAACTCTTTTAGAAACTCAAGGCACATAACTGCCAGCATTCACAAGCTGCAAAATGGAGACGACAATTGCATCTATTTCATAAGGTTATTATGAGGAGGAAATGAACTAATATTTGTAAAGTGCTTAGAAGTATGCCTGGCAAAGTAACTGTTTTGACATAAGTGTTTATTAAATAGAATAATAAAACCCTAGAAGGGAATAATAATATACTGAATAAAATATACCATAGTATCATTAAATGATGATCATTTGTCATCATTTAATATTGATCTATGTTGATTATTTCCAAAATCAATTGATTACTCCGGAGAAGTCAGAGTTGGTTTTGTCCTCTTTTTCTATAATTAGATAATGCTAAAAGTCCATCTCTGAAACCATTTGGTGTCATGTAGGGGCTCCAGAGATCTCTGGTATGTAACCCTTTATGTCTGCAGAGAAAAATTTAGGGAGAGCAAAGTGGTAGCTAAGAAATGATTTATCGATATAGGCTTACAAGCAGGCATGTGAGAAATGCTGTGCCATGAGAACTTACTGGGCTGCAGGCTTATAATCAGAGGATAATGGGGAGGTGGAGAAGAACTTCTTTATCTCTCTTGAGTAAACGTCATGTTTCCATCATCAGCTCCTCTTCCAGGTTGACCAGGGGAGTTTTCTTGTCCTTGTGTGCCAAGCTAGGTCCACAAATTATTGCATTTTATGTGTGCAGAGACCATGTCTAAGGGATCATTAACTTTCTGAGCTAACTGGGCAGTATGTGAGTCTCATGCCACCATTGTTTTACTGTTTTGGGGCATGTCTCATGCTTCTAGAGTTATGTGCTTTTGTTGCTAAGCAAGCCTGCTTGCTTTTGTGGTTAAGCAAACCTGCTTTGTTGCTGCTGCTGCTGCTAAGTCGCTTCAGTCGTGTCTGACTCTGTGCAACACCATAGACAGCAGCCCACCAGGCTCCCCCATCCCTGGAATTCTCTAGGCAAGAATACTGGAGTGGGTTGCCATTGCCTTCTCCAATGCATGAAAGTGAAAAGTTAAAGTGAAGTGGCTCAGTCGTGTCCAACTCTTAGCAACCCCATGAACTGCAGCCTACCAGGCTCCTCCGTCCATGGGATTTTCCAGGCAAGAGTACTGGAGTGGGGTGCCATTGCCTTCTCCACCTGCTTTTCTGAGTAATCATGAATTTACGAGGGTCTTCCATATTTTTTCTACTTATAATACCCTAGTGGGGATTAACTATTTAATCACCTACTTTGTCCCTATCATCTTGGTGCCACCTGTTATAGACAACACATAAGACACTGATTAAATTATTTCTTTTTTTAAAATTTAAATTTATGTATTTTAATTGGAGGCTAATTACTTTACAATATTGTATTGGTTTTGCCATATATCAACATAAATCTGCTACGTGTGTACACGTGCTCCCCATCCTGAACCCCCTCCCTTCTCACTCCCCATACAATCCCTCTGGGTCATCCCAGTGCACCAGCCCCAAGCATCCTGTATACTGCATCGAACCTGGACTGGCGATTCTTTTCTTATATGATATTATACATGTTTAAATGCCATTCTCCCAAATCATCCCCCTTTCTCCCTCTCCCACAGAGTCCAAAAGACTGTTCTATACATCTGTGTCTCTTTCTTTCTGGCTTACTTCACTCTGTATAATAGGCTCCAGTTTCATCCACGTCATTAAAACTGATTCAAATGTATTCTTTTTAGTGGCTGAGTAATACTCCATTGTGTATATGTACCAAAGCTTTCTTATCCATTCATCTACTGATGGACATCTAGCTTGCTTCCATGTCCTGGCTATTATAAACAGTGCTGTGATGAACACTGGGGTACACGTGTCTCTTTCAATTCTGGTTTCCTTGGTGTGTATGCCCAGCAGTGGGATTGCTGGATCATAAGGCAGTTCTATTTCCAGTTTTTTAAGAAATCTTCACACTCTAGTACTCTTGCCTGGAAAATCCATGGATGGAGGAGCCTGGTGGGCTGCAGTCCATGGGGTCGCTAAGAGTCGGACACGACTGAGTGACTTCACTTTCACTTTTCACTTTCATGCATTGGAGAAGGAAATGGCAACCCACTCCAGTGTTCTTGCCTGGAGACTCCCAGGGACGGGGGAGCCGGGTGGGCTGCCGTCTATGGTGTTGCACAGAGTCGGACACGACTGAAGCGACTTAGCTTAGCTTACACTGTTCTCCATAGTGGCTGTACTAGTTTGCATTCCCACCAACAGTATAAGAGGGTTCCCTTCTCTCCACACCCTCTCCAGCATTTATTGCTTGTAGACTTTTGGATCGCAGCCATTCTGATTGCCATAAAATGGTACCTCATAGTGGTTTTGATTTGCATTTCTCTGATAATGAGTGATGTTGAGCATCTTTTCATGTGTTTGTTAGCCATCTGTATGTCTTCTTTGGAAAAATGTCTATTTAGTTCTTTGGCTCATTTTTTGATTGGGTCACTTATTTTTCTGGAATTGAGCTGCAGGAGTTGCTTGTATATTTTTGAGATTAGTTGCTTCTCAGTTGCTTCATTTGCTATTATTTTCTCCCATTCTGAAGGCTGTCTTTTCACCTTGCTTATAGTCTCCTTTGTTGTGCAGAAGCTTTTAAGTTTAATTAGGTCTCATTTGTTTATTTTTGCTTTTATTTCCAATATTCTGGGAGGTGGGTCATAGAGGATCCTGCTGTGATGTATGTCGGAGAGTGTTTTGCCTATGTTCTCCTCTAGGAGTTTTATAGTTTCTGGTCTTACGTTTAGATCTTTAATTCATTTTGAGTTTATTTTTGTGTATGGTGTTAGAAAGTGTTCTAGTTTCATTGTTTTACAAGTGGTTGACCAGTTTTCCCAGCACCACTTGTTAAAGAGATTGTCTTCTCTGCATTGTATATTCTTGCCTCTTTTGTCAAAGATAAGGTGTCCATAGGTGTGTGGATTTATCTTTGTGCTTTCTATTTTGTTCCATTGATCTATATTTCTGTCTTTGTGCCAATACCATACTGTCTTGATGACTGTGGCTGATTATTTCTAAGCCCTAGGCTTTTGACTTCTACGGTGTTAAGGAGAACACTCGTCCTTAGTTACTCAGGTTTTGCCAGGATTATGGCCAAATTTGGCAGATTATGGCATTGTCTTGAGGCTTGGCTGAGCTGTGGGCCCAAGGTAGCCGGATGGTGACTGACTTTTTCAAGGTGAAAGTTTCTCTGGTTTGATATCTGATAAGCAATATCCTTTGGCCCCTCTTCCAGGAAGAAATTAAAAGTTCTTTCAGTTTCTATGTTTTCTCTCCATATTTCTGTGGAGTTTCTCACCAGATATTTAGAAAGCAATGCCAGAAGAAAACACTTGTCTCCTTTGACTGATGTATTTACATTAATCATCACCCTTTTAGCAGACCCTGACCTAGAACATCCCAGTGAGAAATTTCTTTCTGTTGTTTTTGCAACAAACTTAGAATATTAAGGCTAAAAATCTATCCAGAGCCAGGGCTCTTGATGACATCACTGCTAGTCCCAGGATAGTGCCTGACATTTCAGTTTATGGCTTGCACTCAGGCTATGGGGATGGTGTGGTTTGCAAAATAATTGCAGTTTTTCGGTTACCAATTTTTAAAGTTTATAGACAGGTGTCTGCAAATTCGTTAGAGGTCTCAATACAGAGGAAACTGTGTACCAGATTTGTGCATTCAGAATACCAAGGGTGTATCTAGTCTATTTAAAATAAAGCTCTAGCTGTTTTCATGTTTTAGACCATCATGTGTGTGTGCATGCCAAGTCACTTCAGTTGTGCCCAACTCTATGCAACTCTATGGACTGTAGCCCACCAGGCTCCACTGTCCATGGGATTCTGGAGAATCCCATGGTAAATTCTCATTCTTTACCACTGAGCCACAGGCAAGCCCCTTAGACCATCATCTTGGGAGCAAATATAATAGTTACTCTTTACTTTGTGGAACTGAATGCTTAGAGCCACATCTAAATGTAATCTGAGGGCTTAGGTACTAGGTCTATGCTCTATGGATGTGTTGATATTACATAAACTAAATGTATTACACTTTTAGGGGCTACCTGATATCTCAGCATCCTGTGATTGAAAATTACTGTGAAATGGGATCCTGGGTTTCAAACCTGGCTAGATGACTGATTCCTTACTCATTGCATTGTCCTCTGTAAACAAGAAAAACTGGAACAGTCACTTGCATGTTTTTAGCGATGGCTGGGTGTCTAACATTGTTGAAAGTACATTAGTAGTGTATTCTGTCATTTTACACTCACACCATCCTCCTAAGGTTTTTATATTTCTCTCCATCAACAAAAGACAGCCTGTGGAATGGGAGAAAATACTTGTAAACAATATGAGCAATGAGCTGTTGATGAATGAACTTATTCACTTTACACATAAACACAAGGTCCTACTCGGTACCCATTGTGGAGAGTGAGTTCATCACTGTTTGGACAGACACTCGTAAGACTGACAAAAGTTCCTGAAGGTCATAATCAGCCTTGAAATCTTAGTGCTTTTCACTTAGATAAGTATCTCCTTGGCCTTTAACTTTTATATTTTCTTTCATATATCTTATGATAACTGGAAGCTAAACAAAGAAATGCTTATTTAAATTTCTCCAGAAAATATATAAAAACAAACTCCCATGCATAAAAATGATGCATACAATGTGCATTGAAAATGGTATGAAAACTGTCATCTCACAATCACATTTTTTCCACTTGCTTAGGGAATTGTGCATCTCTGGCCTGTTGAACACATTCTTGACTGCAAAATTGAAGACTGCCAGATCAAAAATGTTGCTTTAAGCATGTTATTTCTTAGCTTATATTTTACACTTGGGAGAAAAAAGCGTTAAACTACATGTTAAAGCTTAATGGAATGGTGTTAAAGAATGAAACTGAATTTGAGAAGACGTAAGTTGCAGCAATACTTTTGTAGGTCAATCAAGATTAATTTATATAGCATTATTTATGATGTCTAGATTTTACTGAACTTGGACAGTATAAGCCAAACTGCAATACTTAGTCTCTTATACCACGGGTCTCCATAATCCTAAGAATATTTCTAAATTTAAGAAAATAGCTACAGCTTTCACTGCTTAATTTTCAATCCATTGAGGAAGGAAAAAAAAAAAAAAAAAAACTTTGTTAAAAGACATAATTTCCCTTTGTCTCTAAAATTCTGGCTTATATATTGTTATGTTAAATGAACAGTTAAAATAGTTTTGCAAAATTGAAAAAATAAGTCTTGTATCCATATAGAAATAATTCTAAATAATAAATAAGAATAAATAATTCTAAATTTTTGGAATCTAAAAATACCACAAGAACTAAAAACAGGGCTTCCCAGGTGGCCCAATGGTAAAGAATCCACCTGCCAATGCAGGAGATGCAAGAGACAAGGGTTCAGTCCCTGGGTTGGGAAGATCCCCTGGAGAAGGAAATGGCAACCCACTCCAGTATTCTTGCCTGGAGAATCCCATGGACAGAGGAGCCTGGTGGGGAGTCCATGGGGTTGCAAAGAGTCAGACACGACTGAGCACCTGAGGAGGCACATGCCCATGCCTCCAGAACTAAAAACGGTTTTCAAGTAAAGCAATCTATAACTAACATTTATTTATCAAGTGCTGTCTGCCCAATGTGTCCAACATGCCCAGTGTACCATCTCACTGAATCATCACCTTCATCCTAAGAGGCAGACATTTTCATTGACCCCATTTTTCAAACAGGGAAGCTGAGGCCTAGAGAACCTGAAAAGTGAAAGAGAAAGTGTGCAAGCTCATGCCATAGATTGTGGCTCACTAGTCTCCTCTGTCCATGAAATTTTCCAGCAAGCATACTGGAATGGGTAGCCATTCCCTTCTCCAGGGGTTCTTTCCAACCCAGGAGTAGAACCTGGGTCTCCCACATTGCAGGTGGCTTCTTTAGCATCTGAGCCACCAGGGAAGGAACTGGTAAATGATGGAGCAGGGATTAGAACTCTTTTGATTCTATGGTCCATGCTCTTAACCCTTGGGTAGTAGATGCCTGAGGGACCAGAAAAAAGAAGTAGAACCCAGAATCTTAAAAAAGGCTGTTATTCTTCTTATGCTAAATTGATTACACTCTATCAGAGTAAGATCATAGAAGGAAAAATTGTCATTTCCCTAAGTTCACTGACCTGTTGATCCTTGTTTGGTGGCTAAATTGTGTCTGACTGTTTTGTGACCCCATGGACTGTAGCCTGCCAGACTCCTCTGTCCATGAGATTTCCCAAGCAAGAATCCTAAAGTAGGTTGCCATTTCTTTCTCCAGGGCATCTTCCCATCCCAGGGATCAAACCTGTGTCTCCTGCTCTGGCAGAGGATTGTTTACCACTGAACCCCTAAGAAGCAATTAAAGACAATGTTGGTGAATTAGAATTTAGCTGTCTAAGGCAACTGGGGAACATGTGAGAGACAGCCTGGCCTTGGTGGTCTTTAATCCTCTTCTGACTCAGGAGCCCTGCTGCCTCTTTCCACTAGTCAGTTCCAGGTAATACTCACTCTAGTTAAGAGCATAGATTCTGGAGTCAGACACACCTATATCCTTGTCCTGGATGGAGATCTGTCACTAGGAGATTTTGGAAAAGCCACAACTTTTCTAAGCTCCACTTTTCCATTTGTGAAAAAAAAAAAAAAAAAAGGTATATAAGAATATAACACAGTATATTGTTGACTGGGGACAAAATGAGCTAATTCTGGCACATAATGTGCTCAGTCTTTCTCTTGCTCCCCTCCTACTCCTGTTCCTATTTGCCCTGTTGCTGACCACTGACTTTCGAAAGTCCTTATTTTTTATTTATTTTTAACATTCTTTGACGAGGTCTTGTTTGCTGCAAAGTCTGTTCTCTTCTTCCTGCATCCATATTCATGTTTTATGTGTGAAGGTTGATCTCAGCTTGAGTTTAGGAATAAAGCAACTGAATGAGCCTCCTGGGAGTGTTGGCATCTTGAAAGTAAATGCTAGTAACCCAAACAAATCTAGTTTGCAGACTCTCAAGCTGTGTGACAATGTGAAAGGATGTTAGGCAGAGTAGGAGAGATATTTTTGGTAAGCCTTTTCAAACCAAATTGTATTAGCCAGAGACATCACTTTGCCAACAAAGGTTCGCCTAGTCAAGGCTATGGTCTTTCCTGTGGTCATGTATGGATGTGAGAGCTGGACTGTGAAGAAGGCTGAGCGCCGAAGAATTGATGCTTTTGAACTGTGGTGTTGGAGAAGACTCTTGAGAGTCCCTTGGACTGCAAGGAGATCCAACCAGTCCATTCTGAAGGAGATCAGCCCTGGGATTTCTTTGGAAGGAATGATGCTAAAGCTGAAACTCCAGTATTTTGGCCACCTCATGCGAAGAGTTGACTCATTGGAGAAGACTCTGATGCTGGGAGGGATTGGGGGCAGGAGGAGAAGGGGAGGACAGAGGATGAGATGGCTGGATGGCATCACTGACTCGATGGATGTGAGTCTGAGTGACCTCCGAGAGCTGGTGATGGATAGGGAGGCCTGACGTGCTGCAGTTCATGGGGTTGCAAAGAGTCGGACACGACTGAGCGACTGATCTGATCTGATTCTGCTAGAGAGGACTGGCCTCCAACATATTTGTATACTGCTCTCAATCTGAAGGCCCTCTTGAAAGCAGAAAAACTTCCTGCTCCAAAGTGGGAATAAGAGGGTGTAAAGATATGCTGGCTTGGCAGTGTCAAAGGCTGACTGTCCCCACCTTAGAGGCACACTTGGTAGAGTTTATAGTGTTAGAGTACACAGAGCATTGTACTCAGAGCATTCGATTCAACAATTGTAATCAAATGCTCTTCTGGTTGAGATTCATAGATGTGATGAAAGAGAAAAACTCAAATGGTTAATAGAGAATTTCAGAAAAGTGAAGTCGCTCAGTTGTGTCTGACTCTTTGCGACCCCACGGACTGTAGCCTACCAGGCTCCTCCCCCCATGGGATTCTCCAGGCAAGAATACTGGAGTGGACTGCCATTTCCTTCTCCAGGAGATCTTCCCAACCCAGGGATCGAACCTGGTTCTCCCTCATTCCAGGCAGACGCTTTAACCTCTGAGCAACCAGGGAAGCCCGGAGAATTTCAGAAGTGTTGAAATGCAACCCACTCCAGTATTCTTACCTGGGAAATCCAATGATCAAAGGAGCCTGGTGAGCTACAGTCCTTGGGGTTACAAAAGTCAGACCTGACTTAGCAACCGAACAACCAACCAACATAGTTGATTTATAATGTGTCAATTTCTGCTGTACAGCAAAGTGATTTAGTTCTACATATATATTATTTCATTTTCTTTTCCATTGTGGTTTATCACACGGTATTGAATATAGTTCCTTGTGCTATATAGTAGGACTTTGCTGTTTATCCATTCTCTATATAATAGTTTGCATCTGCTAATCCCAGACTCCTAATCCTTCATTCACCTACTTCCCCTCCGTCATGGAAACCACACATCCGTTCTCTGTAACTGTGAGTCTGTTTCTGTTTCATAGATATGTTTATTTGTGTTGTATTTTAGGCTCCACATATAAGTGATATCATATGGTATTTATGTTTCTCTTTCTGACTTCTCTTAGTATGACAATCTCTAGGTCCATCCATGTTTCTGTAAATAGCTTTATTTCACTTTTCTTTATGATTGAGTAACCTTCCATTGTGAGCCTACACACACACACACACACACACACACACACACACACACACACACACACACTATGGTAGGGATTATCTTCTGAAGATAAGAGGTGCTGAAAGTAAGAGTACTTAAGAGTAGGATTCACTTAGCTTAAGTCCTGAAATGTACACAGAATGGGATCTCTTGTAGTATCATGAGTATTATTGCTAGAATCATTGTTAGTCACAGTATGAAACATAGGCTATTCTCCCTTCTTGAAGACTCAACTCTCAAGTGGCACTTAGAGGTTCACATATTTTTCCAGTGACTTGCATATTGATCACTGAATGGCACCCCACCCCAGTACTCTTGCCTGGAAAATCCCACGGACGGAGGAGCCTGGTAGGCTGCAGTCCATGGGGTCGCTAAGAGTCAGACATGACCGAGCGACTTCACTTTCTCTTTTCACTTTCATGCATTGGAGAAGGAAATGGCAACCCACTTCAGCCTGCCTGGAGAATCCCAGGGACGGGGGAGTCTGGTGGGCTGCCATCTATGGGGTCACACGGAGTCGGACATGACTGAAGTGACTTAGTATAGCATAGCATAGCCAATAGAGTGGGTTAGTGGGAAAGAGGGAATCCAGAACTTCTTCCCACATATCATCTTTTAGTAAGAAGAGTCAGTAAAGCTGAACAGAATTTACCCTCCCCCTCTTCTTTTTTCCTGACTTGAATTCTATCTGTAAGGGTTGTTTCTTTATACTTGTTCTGTGTGATTCTATAAGAAATAATTAAAGGATGATTTTCTTAGTTACCAGGTCAGAGAGAAACATTTTTCAAAGGTCAGTGATCTTTAACTCTGCTTGATTTTTCTCATAAATTCAATATAAACCCTTATACAATGTAGATTTCCTTGAAGTTTCAGAGCCTATAAGAAAGTGTAGCTTCTCCCCAGGCCAAGACTGTCAAGGCTGTGACTTCAGCTGCAAGAGTCATACAGCTGATTAGGACCTTGAAGAGCAGAGGATAAAGAGACTTGGGAAACCAAAATCCAATAAAGGAATACAGATTCACCCTTTAAAGTGGGGTGAGGTTGTGCCCTTTTAAAAAGAATTTTAAATCTGGAACTTTGTTATTCAACCATGAGATTGACTACCAGACCATAGCTTCAGAATGAAAAATGAGAAGAGTTTGCATATTAGAAGGTGCTAAATGGACTAGGTTATATAGGTTGTCTAAGAAAATATAAATGCTGGTTCCTGATGAGCATGGTCTGTGGGGAAGAATCTGTTAGGAGCAGGATCTTTGACTTTTATCCATAGGATTCTTCTTATTTTATAATCTCAGTGAGAAGACAGTGACTTTATATGTGGTTTCAGATTTTACTTCTCTTATTCCTGATTTGGTCTCTCTGCTTGTGTGGTCAGGGGTTTTATTGTTTAGGATGAGGCATGTTGGTTTGTAGAATTAATTATCTGTCTAACATCCCCATCATTTCCCCTGCTTAGTATTCCTGGCCTTCCTCGCTGTGTTCTGAGAATCGTTATCTGACTCTGTTTATGTCACTACCAACTGCTTTCATGATTATATTTGTGCCCTTGGTTATATAGCTCACCCTCTCTGTCTCAATATCCTCCTTTGATGAAGAAGAATGACAGTTACTTTTAAGTCCTTTAGAGAAAGATGTGTGTCCTTATTTGTAAGATATTTATCAGAATCCAGTGAACTATAAAACTGCAAAGATTCTTAAGCAAAAAATGTGGCATTAGAAAATCTGTTTTTTGTTATTGTCTACTTTTCAAACACCAGGCAGTTAACCTAAGTGTAACAAAACTGTGATCAGTTGCTATGTATTTAAACACAGGACCTATGCTTGATCTGACACACTGTAGATAAGTCCTGGTTCCTTTCCACTAGGTCAGGTGAGACTGATGCGCCCAGGATATTGGTGACATAAAAATGAAGAAGATAGATGTTATACAAGTTATGTTCTAATTGCTCCAAATCCAAGGAAATTAAAACATCTTTGAATAAAACATACAGTCAAATGCTAAGATTCATCCATTAATTTCAACCAATATTTAAACAAATCCAACCAATATGTCTTTATCAAATATTTGGGTCCCAGGCTCTTTACTGAGGTTACAAAAGGAAGTTGAAGCTTTGTTAATGAGCTTATAGTCTAATGAGGGAGACAAATTTTGTTCTAAAAGCAAAGGTGAATAATTAAATATTTTAAACCAGGGCATGACTTATATAGCCCTATAGTTTATAAATATTATTTTGAGTTTCTAATGAAGAACAGCTTGGGGTGGGAATCAGAGAAAAACTGAAGACAGAAGATCAGTTTATGCTGCTGCTGCTGCTGCTAAGTCGCTTCAGTTGTGTCTGACACTATGCGACCCCATAGACGGCAGCCCACCAGGCTCCCCCGTCCCTGGGATTCTCCAGGCAAGAACACTGGAGTGGGTTGCCATTTCCTTCTCCAATGCATGAAAGTTCATAGACTATGGCAAAATCAAATGACCACGACATGCAAGATTCTCTGTTAAGCCCTGACAATTCTAGAATAATATGTATGACATGGTTCTTGCATCCAAGGTATAGAGTATACTTAGAATATACTTAGAGATATATGGCATAAAATCTAAAATTAAAAATATGTGGTCTTGTTTTTTCTTAAAGGTATGGGGTATTTTGTTGTTTAGTATTTCAGAACTGTTGCTCGATAAATGTTTGAAAGAATAAATGAGTTGAAAGACTGTCTGATGAACACATGATATAGACTTTTGAAGGAGTGAGAATTTTACATAAGGAAATAATTACTGTGGCATGTGATGACCTCAGATACCAGGAATAGACAGCAGAGGAGAAGGATGTGTATATGTGTGTCCTATCACATCAGACTGGACATCTGATTTAAAATGAATTTTGAAGGTTAAGTGGCTGTTTTCCAGAAGGGCACAAAGAGGATGGATATTTTACAGAGAATGTGCATGTGCAAAAGCATAAAGGTTGTGCAGGTACTTGAAGTTCTGACTGTATGTGTATTAATCTGACTGGAGTATAAATAAAATGGGATTTGTGCTAAAGGAGAAGAGGAACTTGGTAGAGACCACATCTTGATAAACTTCATACACCACACAAAGTAACACATTATACCTTATAGCCTTTTCAGGAATTTTGAGCAGGAGAGGGAAATAGTTGTGTTGCTAGTTCACACCAAGAGCAATGAGGTGGATGTTCTGGAGGGCTTGAGGCAAATCAGGACGTTCTGTTAAACAGAGATTGGGAAACTGCCATTTACATGAAGTTGATTATGCTCAACTTAATTTCAGTAGTGTATAATTTTATTTTCTGTTTAGCTTGGTTCCCTTTCCCATCCTTTGTGTTACTATCATTATGCTGTTTTAAGCTGTGACTCTATTGGAATTTACCCAATTTGAATTGTATTGACTTCTAGGATGTGTAGGTAAAGGTCCTTTATCAAATTTGGGAAGTTTTTGACACTTATTTTCTTAAATATTCTTTCTGCCTTTTCTCTCCTGTCCCCTGGGTATTCCATTATGCATATGTTGGTATGCTTAAATAGGATTCCACAGGTTTCTGAAGATTTGTTCATTTTTTTTCACTCTTATTTTTTTCCTGTTCCTAAGACTAGACAATCCCAATCCAAGTTTGCTAATTCTTCCTTCTGCTGGCTCAAATATGGTATTGGGTACCTCTAGTGAATTCAATGGCACCCCACCCCAGTACTCTTGCCTGGAAAATCCCATGGACGGAGGAGCGTGGTAAGCTCCAGTCCATGGGGTCGCTTAGAGTCGGACACGACTGAGCGACTTCACTTTCACTTTTCACTTTCATGCATTGGAGAAGGAGATGGCAACCCACTTCAGTGTTCTTGCCTGGAGAATCCCAGAGACAGCTGTCTATAGGATCTCACAGAGTCGGACACGACTGAAGCGACTTAGCAGCAGCAGCAGCAGTGAATTCATCCTATTTTGTATTTCAGAACTTCTGTTTGGTTCTTTTTATAATTTCTATCTCTTTATTGGCATTCTATATTTGTTAAGATATTGTTCTCATACTTTATTTTCCTTTTGTTGCTGTTTTTCAGTTGCTCAGTTGTGTTCAAGTCTTTTGTGACCCCCATGGACTGCAGCAGGCCAGGCTTCCCTGTTTTTCATCATCTCCCGGAGCTTGCTCAACCTCATGTCCATTGAATCAGTGATGCCATCGAACTATCTCATCCTCTGTCATCCCCTTCTCCTCCTGCCTTCAATCTTTCCCAGCATCAGGGTCTTTTCAAATGAGTTGGTTCTTCGCATCAGGTGGCCAAAGTATTGGAACTTCAGCCTCAGCATCAGTCTGTCCAGTGAATATTCAGGATTGATTTTCTTTAGGATTGTCTGGCTTGAACTCCTTGCAGCCCCAGGGATTCTTAAGAGTCGACTCCAATACTACAGTTCAAAAGCATCAATTCTTTGGTGCTCAGCCTTCTTTGTGGTCCAATTCTCACATCCGTATATGACTTCTGGAAAAGCCATAGCTTTGACTAAATGGACCTTTGTTGGCAAAGTAATGTCTCTGCTTTTTTTTTTTGGTTTTGTTTTTATTGGAAGGATAATTGCTTTACAGAATTTTATTGTTTTCTGTCAAACCTCAACATGAATCAGCCATAGGTATACATATGTCCCCTTCTTCTTGAAACTCCCTCCCATCTTCCTTCCAATCCTACCCCTCTAGGTTGATATAGAGCCCCTGTTTGAGTTACCTGAGACATACAGCAAATTCCCATTGACTATCTATTTTACATATGGTAATGTAAGTTTGCATGTAACTCTCTCCATACATCTCATCCTTTTCTCCCCTCTCCCTGTGCCCATAAGTCTGTTCTCTGTGTCTGTTTATCCATTGCTGCCATGCAGATAAATTTGGTACCATCTTTCTAGATTCCATACATATGTATTAGTATATGATATTTGTCTTTCTCTTTCCAACTTAATTTACTCTGTATAATAATCTCTAGGTTCATTCACCTCATTAGAACTAACTCAAATGTGTTCCTTTTTTATGGCTGAGTAATGATGCTAAAGATGAAACTCCAATACTTTGGCCACCTCATGCAAAGAGTTGACTCATTGGAAAAGACCCTGATGCTGGGAGGGATTGGGGGCAGGAGGAGAAGGAAATGACACAGGATGAGATGGCTGGATGGCATCACTGACTCGATGGACATGAGTTTGAGTGAACTCCAGGAGTTGGTGATGGACAGGGAGGCCTGGCATGCTGTGATTCATGGGGTTGCAAAGAGTCTGACATGACTGAGCGACTGAACTGAACTAAACTGAATGTTCCTTTGTGTATATATACCACAACTTTTTTATTGATTCACCTGTCGATGGACATCTAGGTTGCTTCCATGTTCTAGCTATTATAAATAGTGCTGCAATGAACACTGGGGTACATGTATCTTTTTCCATATTGGTTACCTCAGGGTATATGTGTAGGAGTGGGATTACTGGATCATACGGCGGTTTTATTCCTAGTTTTTTAAGGAGTCTCCATACTGTCTTCCATAGTGGTATATCAGTTTACATTCTCACCAACAGTGCAAGAGGGTTCCCTTTTCTCCACACCCTCTCCAAAATTTACTGTTTGTAGACTTTTTGATGGCCACTCTGCTTGTGTGAGGTAATATCTCATTGTAGTTTTGATTTGCATTTCCCTAATAATGAGTGATGTTGTGCATCTTTTCATGTGTTTGTTAACCATTTGTATGTCTTCTTTGGAGAAATGTCTGTTTAGGTCTTCTATCCACTTTTTGATTGAGCTGTTTGCTTTTCTGGCATTGAGCTGTATGAGCTGCTTGTATATTTTGGAATTTTTAATATGCTGTCTGGGTTTCTCATAGCTTTACTTCAAAGGAGCAAGTGTATTTTAATATCATGGCTGCAGTCACCATCCACAGTGATTTTGGAGACCTAGAAAATAAAACCTATGACTGTTTCCATTGTTTCCCCATCTATTTGCCATGAAGTGATGGGACTGGATGCCATGAACTTTGTTTTTTGAATGTTGAGTTTTAAACCAGCTTTTTCACTCTCCTGTTTCAACTTCATCAAGAGGCTCTTTAGTTCCTCTTTGCTTTCTGCCATAAGGGTGGTGTCATCTGCATATCTGAGGCTATTGACTTTTTTCCTGGCAGTTTTGATTCCAGCTTGTGCTTCATCCAGCCTGGCATTTTGCATATGTATTCTACATATAAGTTAAATAACCAGGGTGACAGTATACAGCCTTGACATCAGAGATCAGATCAGATCAGTCCCTCAGTCATGTCCGACTCTTTGCGACCCCATGAATCGCAGCACGCCAGGCCTCCCTGTCCATCACCAGCTCTCGGAGGTCACTCAGACTTACATCCATCGAGTCAGTGATGCCATCCAGCCATCTCATCCTCTGTCCTCCCCTTCTCCTCCTGCCCCCAATCCCTCCCAGCATCAGAGTCTTCTCCAATGAGTCAACTCTTCGCATGAGGTGGCCAAAATACTGGAGTTTCAGCTTTAGCATCATTCCTTCCAAAGAAATCCCAGGGCTGATCTCCTTCAGAATGGACTGGTTGGATCTCCTTGCAGTCCAAGGGACTCTCAAGAGTCTTCTCCAACACCACAGTTCAAAAGCATCAATTCTTCGGCACTCAGCCTTCTTCACAGTCCAGCTCTCACATCCATACATGACCACAGGAAAGACCATAGCCTTGACTAGGCGACCCTTTGTTGGCAAAGTGATGTCTCTGCTTTTGAATATGCTATCTAGGTTGGTCATAACTTTCCTTCCAAGGAGTAAGCGTCTTTTAATTTCATGGCTGCAGTCACCATCTGCAGTGATTTTGGAGCCCAGAAAAACAAAGTCTGACACTGTTTCCACTGTTTCCCCATCTATTTCCCATGTAGTGATGGGACCAGATGCCATGATCTTTCTTTTCTGAATGTTGAGCTTTAAGCCAAGCTTTTCACTCTCCTCTTTCACTTTCATCAAGAGGCTTTTTAGCCCCTCTTCACTTTCTGCCGTAAGGGTGGTGTCATCTGCATATCTGAGGTTGTTGATAGTTCTCCCAGCAGTCTTGATTCCAACTTGTGTTTCTTCCAGTCCAGCATTTCTCATGATGTACTCTGCATATAAGTTAAATAAACATGGTGACAATATACAGCCTTGACGTACTCCTTTTCCTATTTGGAACCAGTCTGTTGTTCCGTGACCAGTTCTAACTGTTGCTTCTTGACCTGCATACAGATTTCTCAAGAGGCAGATCAGGTGGTCTGGTATTCCCATCTCTTTCGGAATTTTCCACAGTTTCTTGTGATCCACACAGTCAAAGGCTTTGGCATAGTCAATAAAGCAGAAATAGATGTTTTTCTGGAACTCTCTTGCTTTTTCCATGATCCAGCGGATGTTGGCAATTTGATCTCTGGTTCCTCTGCCTTTTCTAAAACCAGCTTGAACATCAGGAAGTTCATGGTTCACATATTGTTGAAGCCTGGCTTGGAGAATTTTGAGCATTAATTTACTAGCGTGTGAGATGAGTGTAATTGTGCAGTAGTTTGAGCATTCTTTGGCATTGCCTTTCTTTGGGATTGGAATGAAGACTGACCTTTTCCAATCTTGTGGCCACTGCTGAGTTTTCCAAATTTGCTGGCATATTGAGTGGAGCACTTTCACAGCATCATCTTTCAGGATTTGGAATAGCTTCACTGGAATTCAATCACCTCCACTAGCTTTGTTCGTAGTGATGCTTTCTAAGGCCCACTTGACTTCACATTCCAGGATGTCTGGCTCTAGGTCAGTGATCACATCATCATGATTATCTGGGTCATGAAGCTCTTTTTTGTACAGTTCTTCTGTGTATTCTTGCCACCTCTTCTTAATATCTTCTGCTTCTTTTAGGTCCATACCATTTCTGTCCTTTATTGAGCCCATCTTTGCATGAAATGTTCCTTTGGTATCTCTGATTTTCTTGAAGAGATCCCTAGTCTTTCCCATTCTGTTGTTTTCCTCTATTTCTTTGCATTGATGGCTGAAGAAGGCTTTCTTATCTCTTCTTGCTATTCTTTGGAACTCTGCATTCAGATGTTTATATCTTTCCTTTTCTCCTTTGCTTTTCGCTTCTCTTCTTTTCACAGCTATTTGTAAGGCCTCCCCAGACAACCATTTTGCTTTTTTGCATTTCTTTTCCATGGGGATGGTCTTGATCCCTGTCTCCTGTACAATGTCACGAACCTCATCCCATAGTTCATCAGGCACTCTATCTATCAGATCTAGGCCCTTAAATCTATTTCTCACTTCCACTGTATAATCATAAGGGATTTGATTTAGGTCATACCAGAATGGTCTAGTGGTTTTCCCTACATACTCCTTTCCAAATTTTGAACCAGGTTCAATTTTATTTATTTTCCTTTAGCCTTTCTTTTAAAAAAGATATGGTTTCTTTTAATTCTTTATGTCTTTGTCTACTAAGTTAATAATCTGAAGATCCTTAAGGGTAGTTTCTATTGCTACTTCTTATGTGTATGGGCCATATTTTCTTGTATTTTTGTGTGTCTCATCATTTTTTGTTGAAAACTAGACTTTTAAAATAATATAATTTAACAACATGGGAAAACAAATTCTTCCTCTCTATGAAGATTTGTTGTTGCTATTTCTTTATTTAGTAATCCTCCTCAGCTAATTCTGTAGTAAACTAATGATTGAATAAAAATTTTCTTAAATGCCTTAGTTCAATAAGACACACAACGTTTGCAACAGGCTCTGATTGTGTTCTGGAACATTCATTCAATGTTCAGTTAGGCAGTCTACATTTCTGCTTTCATTGCTTTTGCAGTGTGTCAAGATCAATTTAGGACCTTCTCAAGTTCTTTCCTGGATATATGCATAAGTCTGTGACCATTTCTAGTCCCACACATACCCATGGCTTTCTAGATTTCCAGAAATAAAATGTTCAAAGTTTGAACATCTCATTCCCTAGATTTTTCCTTTAAGTCTCTTATTTACCCCAACTGGTAATGCTGCCTCAGGCAGCTGTGATGTTAAACAACAGCTGCTGATTGTTTTTGACAAATGCTCCATAGAAAAGGCTGCAGGCACTGAATGAGATATGAGTCAGGTCAAATCAAAATGAATTCTGAGAATGGGTTTTTCTCTTAAATGACAGACATGTCAAATAATGGCAGTTCTCTAAATATGGTATTTGGACGATCTCTAAACCTATTCAACTCACAAGTGACTTCTGCTTTCTTTACTATAATTGTGGAATGGTTGATTTTAAAGGATATCATAGAGCTGGGAAGAGGAGGATAGGATTAGAATACATTAAAATGCTAAAGATCCTTGTTATTACTGAGATTCAGTCATTTTTCTTGAGCACTCATTATATTGTTACTAGCCTTTTGTTAGTTTTCAGACTGCTGGAAAGTTGATTTCGACAATTTTGCTGGTGTTTTCATTGCTCTTATGGAAGAATGTCTTTTTAGAAGTCTTTAATGCTTCATTCCCAGTTTCCACAAGAAAAAAAAAATTCCTTTGGATTGGGTGAGGACTTGAAATGTCACTGGTCCTTTCAACATATCATTTGATTAAAACAAGTAGGAAGCAATGTCTTCAAAATACTGAGCACCAAGAATTTTACACAAAATCAAATTATAAAGACATTTTCATATATGTAACATCTTAAAAATTTACCTCCTAAGTAACCTTTCTCAAGTATATTCTCATATATTGGAATATATACTTTGTGAAAATGAGAGAACAAACCAAGAAAAAGAATGACATGAAATGCTGGAAAGAGAAAATTCTATGAGAAGTTGCAGATCAACTGCTATATAATGAACTAGTCTATTGTGGAATAACTAGTCCAGGTTGGAGGACAAGGACTGAGTGCTTTAAGAGGAATTTCTCAGAAGAAATAAGAACTTATGAAAAAATGTAAAGTTTTATGATGAGAAAGTCTGTTAGAAGAGGCTTCTTACAGCAATGGTAAGGTTGAGATATTATCTAAAATATAGAGAAAATGAGCAAATGAAAACATTGGGATTTTTAAAATTGAAGTAAAAACAAAACAAAAGTTGTTCAAGAAAGGAGATCTAGTTTTAGTTTGTTACATGGCTCAATATGAAATAACAGCTGGTATAACTGTAAATACTGAAATGAAAATAACCAAAATTTGTGTTATAACTGTGTAACAAGACAAGGTGAAGAGTGTAAATTCTCATAATAACAATTTAACAAATACTGTCTCAAATTGATAAAGCAATGACACCATGGGCCTATTATTTAGGAGTTTTGAACTAAAATTCCAAAAGTAAAATTTGAAGATGGTTGCCCTTTGGAAGATAAAGAAGACAGATGACATGTGTGCGTTATAATGCTATTTGTGTTTTCAACTATACCTGTTTATACTGCTGCTGCTAAGTCGCTTCAGTTGTGTCTGACTCTGTGTGTCCTCATACAGACGGCAGCCCACCAGGCTCTCCCATCCCTGGGATTCTCCAGGCAATAACACTGAAGCGGGTTGCCATTTCCTTCTCCAATGCATGAAAGTGAAAAGTGAAAGTGAAGTTGCTCAGTAGTGTCAAACTCTTAGCAACCCCACAGACTGCAGCCTACCAGGCTCCTCTGTCCATGGGATTTTCCAGGCAGGAGTACTGGAGTGGGGAGCCATTGCCTTCTCCCCTGTTTATACTAGATGAAGGTAAACACTGACAACTTTAAGCCTAGTTTTAGTGAAGTGTTTTAAACATAAGGCTGGAAATTGAAGGAGTGTAAGTCAGTATAACATCTATTTCTGCTTTATTGACTATGCCAAAGCCTTTGACTGTGTGGATCACAATAAACTGTGGAAAATTCTGAAAGAGATGGGAATGCCAGACCACCTGACCTGCCTCTTGAGAATCCTATATGCAGGTCAGGAAGCAACAGTTAGAACTGGACATGGAACAACAGACTGGTTCCAAATAGGAAAAGGAGTCCATCAAGGCTGTATATTGTCACCTTGCTTATTTAACTTGTATGCAGAGTACATCATGAGAAATGCTGGGCTGGAAGAAGCACAAGCTGGAATCAAGATTGCCAGGAGAAATATCAATAACCTCAGATATGCAGATGACACCACCATTATGGCAGAAAGTGAAGAGGAACTAAAAAGCCTCTTGATGAAAGTGAAAGTGGAGAGTGAAAAAGTTGGCTTAAAGCTCAACATTCAGAAAATGAAGATCATGGCATCTGGTCCCATCACTTCATGGCAAATAGATGGGGAAACAGTGGAAACAGTGTTAGACTTTATGTTTTTGGGCTCCAAAATCACTGCAGATAGTGACTGCAGCCATGAAATTAAAAGATGCTTACTCCTTGGAAGGAAAGTTATGACCAACCTAGATCACATATTCAAAAGCAGAGACATTACTTTGCCAACAAAGGTCCATCTAGTCAAGGCTATGGTTTTTCTAGTGGTCGTGTATGGATGTGAGAGTTGGACTATGAAGAAAGCTGAGTGCCGAAGAATTGATGCTTCTGAACTGTGGTGTTGGAGAAGACTCTTGAGAGTCCCTTGGACTGCAAGGAGATCCAACCAGTCCATTCTGAAGGAGATCAGCCCTGGGATTTCTTTGGAAGGACTGATGCTGAAGCTGAAACTCCAATACTTTGGCCACCTCATGGGAAGAGTTGACTCATTGGAAAAGACCCTGATGCTGGGAGGGATTGGGGGCAGGAGGAGAAGGGGATGACAGAAGATGAGATGGCTGGATGGCATCACTGACTCAATGGATGTGAGTTTGAGTGAACTCTGGGGGTTGGGTATGGACAGGGAGGCCTGGCGAGCTGCAATTCATGGGGTCGCAGAGTCGAACACGACTGAGAGACTGAACTGAACTGAACTGAAGTCAGTATAACACATTTTCTAGGAAATTTTCAAGGAAGTTGACTGGGAAGGGAGAAGAAAAATAGAGGGTAGGAGGAATGTTGGATTAGTGATTAGACCAAGTCATTCACCCAAAATTTATTTTTTAAAAAGAACTTTACAAAAGCACTATGAGGTACCATTTCACGCCAATCAGAATGGCTGCGATCCAAAAGTTCACAAGCAATAAATGCTGGAGAGGGTGCGGAGAGAAGGGAACCCTCTTACACTGTTGGTGGGAATGCAAACTAGTACAGCCACTATGGAGAACAGTATGGAGATTCCTCAAAAAACTGGGAATAGAACTGCCTTATGATCCAGCAATCCCACTGCTGGGCATACACACTGAGAAAACCAGAATTGAAAGAGACACGTGTACCCCAATGTTCATAGCAGCACTGTTTACAATAGCCAGAACGTGGAAGCAACCTAGATGTCCATCCACAGATGAATGGATAAGCAAGCTGTGGTACATATACACAATGGAGTATTACTCAGCCATTAAAAAGAATACATTTGAATCAGTTCTAAGGAGGTGGATGGAGCTGGAGCCTATTATACAGAGTGAAGTAAGCCAGAAAGAAAAACACAAATACAGTATACTAACGCATATATATGGAATTTAGAAAGATGGTAAAAAATAACCCTATTTACGAGACAGCAAAAGAGACACTGATGTGTAGAACAGACTTTTGGACTCTGGGACCCGGAGAGGGTGGGATGATTGGGGAGAATAGCATTGAAATATGTATAACATCATATCTGAAACGAGTCGTCAGTCCAGGTACGATGCCCGATAACAGATGCCTGGGACTGGAGCACTGGGACGACCTGGAGGGATGGTGTGGGGAGGGGGGAGGGAGGAGGGTTCAGGATGGGGAACACGTGTATACTGGTGGCGGATCCATCTCGATGTATAGTAAAAACAATACAATATTGTAAAATTAAGCAAAATTTTAAAAAAAAATGAAAAAAAAAAAACTTTAGAGTATATGTAAGCTGAGAGAACAATAAACGATAAGCAAATTTGAGGGAATAAAGCCTGAGTGCTCCGAAAAGATGATTCATTCCCTGAGCCTGGAAGGAGGGCTATAAGAATGGGAATGCAAGTAGGTTTTTATGAAGAGATGAGAGGCTGAGGACTTTTCTTCTTTCTGATAAACCTCTAAGCTGAGAATGAGATAGAGTCATTGTCTATGAAATGTGTTGATTCATTCTTGAGGAGAAAGGTGAAGGTTTGAAATAGCATCTTGAGGGTTTAGAAGTTAGTATTGACACGTATCAAGTTAACAAGTGGTGCTGAAGAGCTCAGGAATATCCCACCATTACCATCAGGTGATCTCCCTTCCTGAACAGAACAGTAGCACTGTAGGGGAGTGAAGAAGAGGGATGATTAGCTCAGATGAGGGTCGAGGAGTTTAGAATTGATTCGGGTGAAAGGGCCCCACTGTAGGTATTAGAAAGAGTTAAACCCAATTTCCTATGCCTGGAGAGGGAAGGGGATGACGTCTAGAAAATGGAATGTTTAATATATGGACTTAAAAATATTCACAACCTAAAAGTTGAATGTTATGTTTTATTTGATGGGAATTTTTGAGACTTCCAGCCCAGGAGCTAACATCTCAAGTTACCCTGAGAGAATGCTCTGAGGAGGCTAGAGGGGGAGCCAGGTTATATAGAATTTTTGCAATAAAGGGCAGATAGTCTGAAAGCCAAAAGATTATTGTGAATTAAAGGAAAACTAGATATCTCAAGTTAAAGAATTTAGTGCTTTTCTATGTATGGGAAGATGCAAGAGTCTGGTTTCACTGAAATCATTTCTTTTGACATATGCTCACCTCTTTATGATGAGTATCCTGAATTTTCATATGCTGAGTTTCCTCAGTACTCACAGTGGGGAGTGTTTGCTGTCTGAATGCTGCTGGATGGCAGGTATTCTTTCCTGAGATCCCTCAGGACTCCCCAGCTCACCATCCATGGTGGCCACAGCTGCTGATGACTGTGACATCCTTTGTTTACTGATATGGCAGGAAATATTTCATTTCTCATATCCACGAGCTTGAAGGAAAATTTTAGGTAAAAGAGATTTTAGAAGCTTGCTAGCAAAAAAAAGTTGAGATGTAAACTTTTAGTCAATGAAATAACTTGTATTGCCCAGTCCATTTGAGATTTGTTGTTAAGTATGTTTAGTTTTTGAGTAATTGTATTACCTATAAGGAAAAGGTATAAACATATTTAGAATGGGGAATAATGTATTGAATGTTGAATATCAGGACATATTACCTCTACTGCTTCAAAGTTGAGGGAGACTTCCTTAAGAAAATGTTCAGATTTCAGGAAAGTTTGAAGGTTGACAAAGGAAGAAGTTTTGAGATGATGGAGTGAAGAGAGCACTCCAATAATTGTACAGGAAAAACGGACTGAGATTGGATGAAGAGAATCATATTTTTTCTGAATATTTATTTATTTGCTTGACTGCACCAGGTCTTAGTTGTGGCATGTTGGTCTTTGATCTTTCAAATCTTTTGATTCTGTGGCATGTAGGATCTTTAGTTGCAGCCTGTGAGATCTAGTTCCCTGACCTGGGATTGAACCCAGCCCCCCTGCATTGGGAGCATGGAGTGTTAGCTATTGCACCACCAGGGAAGTCCTAGAAGCATGAGTTTTAATTCTCGACATCCAGAATGTCTTTCCAAGAGAAATGAGATCAAGATGGGCCTTGACCAGTTAGCCAGTGTGTGCTTAATCTCTTCTTGGATTAAATTTCTTCATGTCATCTCCCCAACATCTCCTTACAACACTGTGTTGTAAGGTCAAGCTAACAAGCTCTCTTGAATGACATATTCATACAGCTCATCAGCTTTGTTTGGTTCTGCCCCTTCCTGCCCAGCCTCTCAGCCACAACTGCTACTTTCTGCTGCCTCTACTCCGCAGTGGGGCTTGGAGAGTGGGGTGAGCAGGAAGCAAGAAAAACATGGGAAAGAAAAGGAAACTATAAAAGGGTGGAGGATGAACACACACAAACACACACAAAAGAGTTCAAATGGAAAGGGAAATTTGGAAAGAAATGGAGTTTGTGAAAGGTTTAAAATGATATTGGAGGGAGAGGAAAGGATGAGGGAAAACATGACTAGGAAGGATGAGAATGCCAGAGAGTCTCTTAGTCGTTCTGAGATTGCTTTTTTTGCTGGTTTGTTATGAGGAGTTGAAAATATGGGGTCTTTATTTGACTATTAGTTCTTCTTCTTCTTTTTCACTGTGAACCCATGCGGGAATGGTGGTCATATGCAAGGCACACTGTCATGGATGTTCCCAAGTTTATGAGAAATTTCCAACACACTAATTTTAATTCTGCTCCTTTCTCTTTCAGCTAAGAAGGTGTAGTATAAGCAAACAGGTAAAAGTGATCTTGTTATAAAAATAATGTATTTAATTTATCTTAAAAATCCTTGAGCATTTGACTGTTATTGTTGTAGATTACTTTTCAGAACTCTCATAACCAATTATGTTATTTGGGTTGAGGACATCTTCAATAAGTTACTTATGGAATTTTATATGCCACTTTGGTACAAAATAAAGAATAGTTTCTATATGTAAATGAGTGGCTGGGGGAGTGCAATCAATTCAACAAATAACTATTGAGCATCTCTAATGTGCTGGGTATATTGATGTTGATCACTTATCATAAGCTCTGCGAGAGCAATATCCTTCTTGATCCTGTTCTTTCTATCTCAACTCTTCCTTCCCACCTCCTCCTCCTTCTCCTTTGTCTACTTCTGATATCTCAGTTTCTATCACTGTATGACATATACTATGTGTTCTACAAATAAATGCATAAATTTTGGGTGCTTTGGTGTTACAAGAATGCAAAACTTTTAAGTGCTGTTTTAAATTAAGGAGAATAAAACTTAGAATTAAAATTGTGAGGAACTAAAAAGCCTCTTGATGAAAGTGAAAGTGGAGAGTGAAAAAGTTGGCTTAAAGCTCAACATTCAGAAAACGAAGATCATGGCATCTGGTCCCATCACTTCATGGTAAATAGATGGGGAAACAGTGGAAACAGTGTCAGACTTTATTTTTCTGGGCTCCAAAATCACTGCAGATAGTGACTGCAGCCATGAAATTAAAAGATGCTTACTCCTTGGAAGAAAAGTTATGACCAGCCTAGATGGCGTATTCAAAAGCAGAGACATTACTTTGTCAACAAAGCTTCGTCTAGTCAAGGCTATGGTTTTTCCAGTGGTTATGTATGGATGTGAGAGTTGGACTGTGAAGAAAGCTGAGTGCCAAAGAACTGATGCTTTTGAACTGTGGTGTTGGAGAAGACTCTTGAGAGTCCCTTGGACTGCAAGGAGATCCAACCAGTCCATTCTGAAGGAGATCAGCCCTGGGATTACTTTGGAAGGAATGATGCTAAAGCTGAAACTCCAGTACTTTGGCCACCTCATGCGAAGAGTTGACTCATTGGAAAAGACTCTGATACTGGGAGGGATTGGGGGCAGGAGGAGAAGGGGACGACAGAGGGTGAGATGGCTGGATGGCATCACTGACTCGATGGTCGTGAGTCTGAGTGAACTCCGGGAGATGGTGATGGACAAGGAGGCCTGGCGTGCTGCGATTCATGGGGTCGCAAAGAGTCGGACACGACTGAATGACTGAACTGAACTGACTGAGAGAAGTTGGAGATAATGGGAAAGAACTTAGAAGTGGCAAAAGAACTTGAGAAGATTTATCATGGGTTATAAATTGGATAGCAAGCACAAATGGAAAAATTAAAATACAAATTGGAATTATATTTTAAATATTTTGATTGTTGGATTACCCTTTGAATGTACTTCACATGGAACTCTGGCTATTTAACAGGTGGAGACATACGGCAATTAGTTAATGGAGGTAACAACACACTCTATGGGTCCAAAGTAAACTTTTATTGGGATATTGAGAAAGGAGAGGGTAATATTTAGGCAGATTTTTGAAGGCTGTAAGAAGTCCTTGTGTGAGGAGGCAAGATATACCAGAAGGAAAATGATGTCTTAGGAAACACCAGGATTTTTTGTTGGAAAGTATAAAATCTGTGTATTGGAACATAGATTTTATGACCAAGTAGAGCAAGAACCTAAATGGGAAAGATTTGTTAAGACAAATGCTATTTATTGAATGCTTAGTGTCAGATATTGTGGGCTTCCCAGGTGGCTCAGTGGTAAAGAATTTGCCTGCCAATGCAGGATTGTCAGGATCCAAGGCGGGTTTGATTCCTGGGTCGAGAAGATGCCCTGGAGAAGAAAAGGCAACCCACTCCAGTACTCTTTTCTGGAGAATCCCATGAACAGAAGAGTCTTATGGGCTGCAGTCTATGGGGTTGGAAAGAGTTGGACACGACTGAGCGACTGGGCACATGCACGCATGCCAGGTATTGTGCAACTATCTTGATTGCTGCAACTATTGTGACTATGTTCATAATAATTAGAAGGCTGAGGATAGAATGCTGGTAAATACTGACACTAAAGGCTAGGCAGAGACGGAGAAGAATAATATATAAATGGTCACAAGTAAGTTGAGAATCAGCAGAAATCACATCCCAAAGCAGAGGAGAAATGTTCCAAGAAGGTGGCTGTGGCAAAGGACCGAATTTCAATAGTCTGATGGCTGAGAAGAGGGAGTAGGAGCTAACATTTTAGTGATCATGGTTTGCATTTGGGGAGAGCATTTTCAGTGGAATAATGGAAATAGAAATGATATTAGAGGAGGCATCAGTGAATGTTGATGAGAAGGTAGAAGCTGCAGAGAACCAGCTGCTCTTGAGGATTAATGGACCTTGAAGGAAGCAAATGGGGGACTAACTCGAGGGGTTAACAGGGCCCCATAATCTTCTTATAGACAAAGAGAGAGGAATAATAAAGACAGCAGGATTGATCTACTGGAGATAAAACATCCCTGATGCAGGAAAGCTGATGGGAGGGGATGTGCCCCAAAAGCTAGGGAGTCTTGGGAGGGAGGGAGCCCACTGCTAGGCAGAACTGGAGGGAGGGCTTCAATGTTGATCTGACTCTGAATTGAAGTATTGCTCCTGTTTGGTACCGTACACGTGTCCCTATTTCGGTAGGGGTAAGTAATTCAGACCTGATCACTGGATCACTGCGATCATGCCACCATGCACCTGTAGGTCCTGAGCTCGTTCCCAGTGTTGGCCACAACCAATAGTTCCAGGACTACTTTATAAAATACCTGCGGCTTTTCTGAATGTAGGAACATTTCAGAGTAATGTAAAAACACAACCTGTTTCTACAGGTCAGCCTAATCCAGCATGAGCAAGAGAGCAGAGAATGAAACACAGATGATGCAGGGCCTTATGTACATTGCAACCTCACTTTCTCACCCATCCTCAGGAAAATCTTCCTCAGTGAATCCTATCATTATAACACCAATCATAATAAGCTGTTTAAGCAAGTATCCCACACTCTTTCTGGGGTATAAGATTTCTCAGGAGCACAGAATTCTACCCAAGTATAGTCACACTGTAGTCAGTGTTAGCAGCACATAATTTATGTTGGACCCTATTTCCAGCATGCTGCAATTCATTTATATTTTTTATATTTTGGTAGGGGACCATTTTCCCCTAGTTAATTGAGATCTACTCTTTAGGCAAGAAAAGGAACCCACTAGTTTTCAGACCATAGGAACAGATGCACTCTTAGGTCTGGCTTCATGAATTGGGAAACAGATGTACTGACATGGGATTATCTGAGGGCTTCACCTGCATTTGGCTGTCTTCTTACACTACCTGTTGATATCTAGGGCCTGAAATTTATACTTTTTCCTTTCTAATTTTCTAGTTTTAGTTTCTTATTTATTCTATTAAACTAAACATTTCTGAGGTAGTGGCGTGAGGAAGTCCTAATCAGTTAATCCCCATGGAGAGATTCCTTTATATGTGGGCCTTTCAAAAATATTTTGCTTTATGTAATCAGATCCTCAGAAACCCCAAGGAATTTGTAAAGGAAGATCCTCCAAACTCCTCATTTTATAGATGAAGAAACTGAAATTCAATTGAAGGACAAGCCTGTCTTAGCAAGTGGCTAAGGCCTTTGTAATTCCAACAGCCATCTTATTTAGTTCCTTCCTAAATGGAGAAATTAACCACCCAAGAGGCAGGACACCATGGGAACACAGGCTTTATAAGCAGGCTTGAAGCCTGGTGTCATCATGTCATCTTGAGTTACCATTTATTGAGCACGTACAGTGAGCCAGTTACCATGCTGTTTACATAAATTCTCACCTATCAATCATACACAGTGCTGCAAAGCTGGTAGTATTACCTACGTTTTAATAAATACTAAACTGCTATTTATAATGAGGAATTGGCTGGCAACGGGCCAGCTAATAGATGACAGAGTCAGGAGTTGAACCCTTGTCTGCCTGGCTTCCTGCATGCTACCCTATCAGAGTTCACAGCTTCCATGCCAAGTAAGCATGGGAGATTCAGTTTCAGTTTCTTATCTTTTAAAAAATATTTAGTTGTCTATTTGGCTGCATTGGGAGTTAACTGTGGTGTGCAGGATCCTCGTTGCATCATTGGGTCTTTCCTTTTGATGCAGGGGACTCTTTAGCTGTGTTGCATAGGCTCAGTAGTTGCAGCATGTGGGATCTTAGTTCCCTGACCAGGGATCAAACCTGCATTCCCTGCATTACAAGGCAGATTATTAACCACGGGATCATCAGGGAAATTCCTCCTTATCTTTAAAATGGATATATTCATACATACCTTGCAGGGTGTTTTGACCATTAGAACACAAGGAAAACAGCAAATATGATGACGTTAGCTGTTTCCACAGCAGTGATGTCTTGTTACTCCAAGTTATTCTGTTGGTTGGGCTTCCCTGGTAGCTTAGCTGGTAAAGAATCTGCTTGCAAATGCAGGAGACTCTGGTTTGATACCTGGGTGGGGAAGATCCCCTGGAGAAGGGATAGGCTACTCACTCCAGTATTCATGGGCTTCCCTGGTGTCTCAGATGGCAAAGAATCTGCCCGCAATGCAGGAGACCTGGGTCCAATCCCTGGGTTGAGAAGATCCCCTCGAAGAGGGCATGGCAAGCCTCGCTAGTATTCTTGCCTGTACTATCCTCATAGACAGAGGAGCCTGGAAGACTGCAGTCCATGGGGTTGCAAAGTGTTGGATGAGGCTAAGCATACATTCTGTTGGTTACTGTGGGCCTGGGTCTGCAATCTAGGTTTTCTGATTCCCACCTCCTCCTCATGTTGCCATGTGGTACAGAGAGAAGGGCCTTGTGGGTCAGACAAAGAAACAGGCAGAGGAGGAAGAGCAAAGGGGAGAGAGAGTGGGAGCAGTGAGCAGTGACAGGCACGCTTGTAATGATGGGTACGTGGCTGATCAAGAAGGGCCCCTTGGGAGGATGTAGTCACACGTGCAGGGGAAAGACCATGAAGCAAAACTGGCCCCAGTGGGAAGGGAGGTGTTGATGGATGTGAAAGTGAGCAGAGCCTTCTTTTGGCTTAATTTACCATTCAACTTGAGGTAAACTAGGAGAAGAGATCTATTTAAAATGGATTTCAAATTATGAAATTAAAGAAGCTTCAAATTGCAGGTATAGAAATTGCAGATGATCTGACCACATCCAACTATGGAAAGGATTAAATAAATATGATTAAAGCATAATTGGAGTTTAGCATGGATAGAGAGGTTATGAGAAAGGACCAGGCTGTTTTGAATGAACTCATCCATCCATTTCCTCATTCATTAAGTACTGCTCAGCACTGGCCATGTGGGAGGCACTGTGATAGCAGTTAGAGACACAAAGCTGAAGAAAGGCTGTTTTCCTCAAGGAGTTCGAGGAAACATGTATAAATGAATGACTATAATATGACATTAAAAGTCCCACTAAAAAGCCTTGGGATACAGAATAGAAACACTTCGTGTAGCCTTGAAAAACAGTGAAGGACGGCTTAACAAATTAAATGATCATCTTCTTGGAGGATCAATAGCAGTGATTCTGATTGAAAAGTGGATGAGGGTCGTTCTGGAAAGAAGTAAGTAAAAGACACAGAGACAGCCTCTGTTCAAGGAGATACAGTGTGTTATGATTGGAATGTTGGGCCTGTGGGGAGAAGTGATAGATTATAACCCTGAGAGCAATGCCTTAGAAAGTTTGGGATTGTACTTGTGGGTGGTGAGGAACCTGGAGAGGATCGGAAGCACCGAGAAAGAGCTTCCTAGGGTAGTATGGCAGAAACACGTGCTTCAGAGGTCACTGTGTTAGTGTAGGTGAGAGATGAAGACATGAAGTAAGGCAGCAGAATGGAGGAGGCCCAAAATAGTACAGTCTTCAACTATTTCATGATTGTTTTTTAATTTTATTTATTTATTTAGCACCAGGTCTTAGTTGCAGCATGTGGAATCTTTTTTAAGTTGCGGCCTGGAAGTTCTTTAGTTTCAGCCCGTGAACTCTTAGTTGTGGCATGTGGGATCAAGTTCCCTGACCGGGAATTGAACCCCGGCCCCCTGCATTGGGACTGCAGAGTCTTAGCTACTGCACCACCCTGGAAGCCTCTTACAATTGTTTTTTAAAGTTCCAGTATGGACGGAGGAGCCTGGTGGGCTGCAGTCCATGGGGTCTCTAAGAGTCGGACAGGACTGAGCAACTTCACTTTCACTTTTCACTTTCATGCATCGGAGAAGGAAATGGCAACCCACTCCAGTGTTCTTGCCTGGAGAATCCCAGGGACGGGGGAGCCTGGTGGGCTGCCGTCTACGGGGTCGCACAGAGTCGGACATGACTGAAGTGACTTAGCAGCAGCAGCAGCATGGCTTATTATTTTAAAGTACCTAAGTAAAAGTCTCCATATACTTTTAACTTACTGTTTTTAAGGACCCAAATGAAATAATTTACTTGGTGTGATACCATTTTTCCAACCACTGGTCAACAGTTTCCTCTACTCTTTGATTTCTTTTTCTAGTCATCCTTTCCTCTCCCCTTCTTGTCACAAATTCATATTCTTTCTCTCCCTCAGCTCTGGCAACAACTCCAGGCCCTCGCCTTTCCCCAGCCCAATCCCTGACTCAAAAATAGGAGGAATATATTTGTTTTTCTCTTTCTAACTTGCTTCACTGTGTATGATAGTCTCTAGGTCCATCCGTGTTTCAATGAATGACCCAATTCCATTTCTTGTTATGGGGTGGAGTAATATTCCATTGTATATATGTACCACAAATATCACATATTAATGCATATATGTGGAATCTGAAAAACATTGATATAGACAATCTTATTATAAAGCAGAGATGGAGACACAGACATAGAAAACAGATATATGAATACCAAGTGGGAATGGTGGGGGTGGGATGATTTGGGAATTTGGGATTAACATATATACACTACTATTTATAAAATGAGGAGTCTTTGTAGTCACTCAATGGGAAAGAATCTGCCTGCAATGTGGGAGACTCAGGTTCAATTCCTGGGTTGGGAAGATACACCTGGAGAAGGGAATGGCAACCCACTCTAGTATTCTTGACTGGAGAATTCCATGGACAGAGGAGCCTGGTGGGCTACAGTCCTTAGGGGTCATGAAGAGTTGGACATGACTGAGTGGTTAACACATCTATAAAATAAGCAACTAAGGAGAATCTACTGTACAGCACATGGAACTCAACTCAATGCTCTGTAGGAAGAAAATACAAAAGAGGGGATATATAGGTATACATATAGCTGATTCACTTTGCTATACAGTAGAAACTAACAGAACATTGTAAAGCAACTATACTCCAATAAAAACATTTTAAAAATATGGGGAAGAGTAAGCATGGAGCTGGTGGAAGAAATCCTCTAATATGGGTAGATATTTTTTTGGGGGGAAAATGTAGACTAAACCAATACTAGAACCCATAGGCTGTTGGGAAGATGAATAATAATTATGACAACAAGTCCCCATTTTGCAGAGCAGAATTCTGTTGGAAGGTAGCAGTCCTGAGACCTCTGTGAGGGAGTCAGCTCAGCTCAAAGCTTCTGAAACCCATTCAGACCTACATGAATGATGACAACCCAAGAGCCCCCTCTTAGAGGGGGGTAAGGATAGAGAGGCATCAGAGCCCAGAGATAATAATTTATGTTAAAAGAATAACGTTTGTGTAATATACACCTTTATATATTTATCTTTTTGTCTTCTTGTTTCATAACATTTAAAAAATTTTATATTTTATAAATGCACAATTCAGGTGATTGGTTAAATTTCATAACATTAAATAATTTTGAAAGGCAAAACACTGATATTGTTATCAGTACTTTGGTATTAAATAGAGAAATAGCACAGTAGCTATTTTGCTCTAGTATTACAATAGCTAAATGCAATGACTTTCCTATCTGATTGTGGAACCCCTGTACATTATCATGGAGAATGGTAGACTTTCCAGAGAAGTAGGGTAAGCTCAACTTTTATAAATGATTAATAAAAAAAATTTATTAAATCACTTAAAAGTTTATTATTTAGATATCTATTAAACTATCTAAACCATTAAACCATTTAGATATTTATTAAGCCATTGCTATAATTTCCATCCTGACAATTCTTTGGTCATATTTTCGTATTAAGTTCATCACTTTTTAAAAATTGGAGTATACTTGCTTTACAGTGTTGAGTTTGTTTCTGCTATACAGCAAGTAAGAGCCAGAGACTATTTTTGGCTTTGTAGTCCATGGTCCGGGGAAGGCAATGGCACCCCACCCCAGTACTTTTGCCTGGAAAATCCCATGGACGGAGGATCCTGGTAGACTCCAGTCCATGGGGTCGCTAAGAGTCGGACACAACTGAGTGACTTCCCTTTCACTTTTCACTTTCATGCATTGGAGAAGGAAATGGCAACCCACTCCAGTGTTCTTGCCTGGAGAATCCCAGGGACGGGGGAGCCTGGTGAGCTTCTGTCTATGGGGTTGCACAGAGTCGGACACGACTGAAGCGACTTAGCAGCAGCAGTCCATGGTCACAGTTGCAACTACTCCACTCTGCCATTGTAGCATGAAATCAGCCATAGGTAGACACACACGAATGAGTGGCAGAGGTTCCAATAAATCTTTCTCTATGGAAAGATTGCCAGTCCAATTTGGCCCATAGGCTGTGGTTTGCTGATCCCTGGATTATGGTGTTAAATAACTGGTTAAGATCAACCTGGACTGAAGTCTCTAATAGTGTGCTGTTGGGTCCCATCTGTGAATATGCTTTGTTCAAAAATGTTGTCAGTCGTGTTGATGAGATAGAAGGCAAGTCACGAGCAACAAGAACTGATGAGAAATAGCTAACGTTTTTGACAATAGGGATTCAAATGGTATTTTGATGGATGAGTAATGAGAAAAAGTGAGAAAAATGAAATTTAGTAGAATAAATATCAAGCTGGGCCTAAAGTTGAAAAAGCACTCTGGAAGTACACAGAGGGACTTTGCCTGGCAGTTATTTGTGTGGAAAATTCTCAGAGCAACTGCCTAAAGTGTTTACAGCTGACCAGTGATATGAGGTGGTTATCAAGAATGCTAGTGGTATTTTAGGCTACTTTAACAATGTGAAGTGTTAAAGGCAAGTGGAGTTATGATCCTACTCAGTTGGGTGTGGACGAGAGTCTACTGAAGAGCTATATGTAATTTTAGGGATCATGTCTTACTAAATATTTTGTCACATAAGCAAGGACACATATCTATCTGTTTGGAGAAGGATGTAAAAATCCAAGGCATTTATTTCTACAACTACTGAAAATATTTTATGGATATGTATTCGATTCTAAACAGATCAGTAAAGTACACTTTTTCAAGGTGAGAGGAACTTTCCCTGTTTGCAGAAAAGTAACTATAGAACCTGTGGGCATGGAATTTGGAGCATGAAGTATTTCTCTGTGGAGGAGGCAGGGCTGAGTGGGGAATCATACAGACAAACCATACTGGCTTGAAGCAGTCTGGTCAGGGGTCAGAAATCTTCGTGGAGGAAGAAGAATCTTTCCACGGTGAATATCTGTACTGTTGCCTGCCTCTCTCAATTGGATGGGAAGAGTAAATTCTCTCCCTTATTGTTAGAATATAAAGTGGTGCAATCACTTTGGGAAACGTTTGTCGATTTCTTAAGTAGTTAAACACATACCTACCATATGATGCTGTCATTCCCCTCCCAAATAATAATAGTTATCCCAAACAACTGAAAGTCCATGTCCAAATAAAGACTTGGACAGCTTGGCTTCTGTCAGTCCCAAACTGACAACAACCCAAATGTCTGTCAACATGTGAATGGATAAACAAATTGTGATATCTTTTGAAAATATCAATAGAATATCACTCAGTGAGAGTAGGAATGGTAGTCCCCCAACATGTATAAATCTCACGTTGTCATGGGGTGTAGGATATGAAGGTAGGAAGAGGGACTATGAACCAACAAGAGGAAAATTTTATGGGTGATTATTTTGCTCATTGTCTTTATTTTTAGGATGGTTTCACAGGTCTGCATATATGTGAAAACTTATCAAATTGTACACTTCAAATGTGTATAGCTTACTGAATATAAATTATATCTCAAAAGCACTAATAAAACAATATACAGAAAAGGCTGTGATGCCTGAAAACTGTAAAATGTGATGACTGGTTAGCATTCAAAGAAAAGCAACTAATCCAATTTCCTGCATTGTTTTAGGGTAACTAACATTCATTAGAATCCCTGTAATAACGAAATTTAAATTGACTTTAAATGCTGTTTTTCACAAATAATCTCATATGTCAGGAGGCCTCATGCTATGAGAACTACTGCAATTTTAGTTTTATTGCTTGCTTGGCTGAAGAGAATAAACAAAACTCAGAGGCAAGAATCATTTCCCTCAATTTTGTGTGGTCTTAGCTTTTAATTCCCCTGCCCAGCCTCCATACCCTCAGTGCTTAGAACAATAAGGCCATGATGATAGCGGATGTTTAATAAATGCCTTGACTTAATGTATAATTAAAAGGCCTGAACAATGTACTCTCAGTTGCTTATTAAAATATCTGTTGATGGAGAAAACCCTTCTATGGGTATAGAATAATTTAAAAGCATTAGATAGAAGACATTCAAAGTAACAGACTATCCAAGTATTTTTAGACTTCAGATAAATAGCAGTTTCTTCTTGATAAATTTAACTCTCCAGATGTGAGGACAATTTTTTTTCTTTAGTAAGTTCTGTCTAGTCAAAGCTATGGTTTTTCCAGTGCTCATGTATGGATGTGAGAGTTGGACTATAAAGAAAGATGAGCACTGAAGAATTGATGTTTCTGAATTGTGGTGTTAGAGAAGACTCCTGAGAGTCCCTTGGACAGCAAGGAGATCAAACCAGTCAATCCTAAAGGGAATCAGTGCTGAATACTCATTGGAAGGATTGATGTTGAAGCTGAAACTCTAATACTTTGGCCACCTGATGCAAAGAACTGACTCATTCGTACCCTGATGTTGGGAAAGATTGAGGGCAGGAGGAGAAGGAGACGACAGAGGATGAGATGGTTGGATGGCATCATCAATTCAATGGAGATGAGTTTGGGTACACTCCGGAGTTGGTAATGGACAAGGAGGCCTGGCGTGCTGCAGTCCGTGGGGTCGTAAAGAGTCGGACACAACTGAGTGACTGAACTGAAGTATGATTAACAGGATGTATGCATTCATCAATTTTACCTTAGTCATAATGAGGGATAAATAGTACAGGTTTTATTTTATTGTACAGGTACAATTCTGTATAAGTTGTTTAACTGCTGTTTATTTTCTGCACTGGCCATTTGAAAATAAAAGCACTTTTCTTGTAGAGTTGTTGTAAGAAATACATGAAATTGTGCATGTAATGTACTGTATTGGATGCTGTGGTATGTCCCTGCCTGTTCCTCTTTCAGGACTGAGGCACTTATTCCCCCAAATGCCTGGAATGTTGGCTGCTGAGGGCTTACAGCTGAAGATCTCAAGAATTTCTCTGGAACAAAGAAAGCGGTCTAACCCAAGAATACACTCCCTTCCTTAGGGGCAGCCTGTATCTAGTGATGGGTCCTAGCAGGAGTAAAAGATCTAGCCATCCTGCCACAGTTGGAGGGATTATGAGTGGGCATCCCAGCTCCAGAACTCCCTTTAGGATTGATTGAGTTCAGTTCAGTTCAGCCTCTCGGTCATGTCCGACTCTTTGCCATCCCATGGACTGCAGCACGTCAGGCCACCCGGTCCATCACCAACTCCCAGAGTTTACTCAGACTCATCTCCATTGAGTCGGTGATGACATCCAACCATCTCATCCTCTGTTGTCCCCTTCTACTCCTGCCTTCAATCTTTCCCAGCATCAGGGTCTTTTCAAATCAGGTGTCCAAAGTATTGGAATTTCAGTTTCAACATCAGTCCTTCCAATGAACACTCAGGACTGATTTCCTTTAGGATGGACTGATTGGATCTCCTTGTAGTCCAAGGGACTCTCATGAGTCTTATCCAACACCACAGTTCAAAAGCATTAATTCTTTGGTGCTCAGCTTTCTTTATAGTCCAACTCTCACATCCATACATGATGACTGGAAAAATCATAGCCTTGACTAGACGGACCTTTGTTGGCAAAATAATGTCTTTGCTTTTTTTTTTAAATATAAATTTATTTTAATTGGAGGTTAATTACTTTACAATATTGTATTAGTTTTGCCATACATCAACATGAATCTGCCACAGATATACACATGTTCCCATCCTGAGCGCCCCTCCCTCCTCCCTTCCCATATCATCCCTCTGGGTCATCTCAGTGTAAAAGCCCCAAGCATCCTGTATCCTGCATCAAACCTGGACTGGCGACTCATTTCTTATATGATATTATACATGTTTCAATGCCATTCTCCCAAATCATCCCCTCCCTCCCTCTCCCACAGAGTCCAAAAGACTGTTCTATACATCTGTGTCTCTTTTACTGTCTCGCATACAGGGTTATTGTTACCATCTTTCTAAATTCCACATATATGCGTTAGTATACTGTATTGGTGTTTTTCTTTCTGGCTTACTTCACTCTGTATAACAGGCTCCAGTTTGCTGTCTAGATTGGTCATAACTTTCCTTCCAAGGAGTAAGCATCTTTTAATTTCATGGCTGCAGTCACCATCTTCAGTGATTTTGGAGCCCCCAAAACAGCCAGCCACTGTTTCCCCATCTATTTGCCATGAATTGAGGGACCAGATGCCATGATCTTAGTTTCCTGAATGTTGAGCTTTAAGCCAACTTTTTCACTCTCCTCTTTCACTTTCATCAAGAGGCTCTTTAGTTCTTCACTTTTCTGCCATAACGGTGGTGTCATCTGCATATCTGAGGTTATTGATGTTTTTCCCGGCAATCTTGATTCCAGCTTGTGCTTCATCCAGCCTAGCATTTCTCATGATGTACTCTGCATACAAGTTAAATAAGCAGTGTGGCAATATACAGCCTTGATGTACTCCTTTTCCTATTTGGGACCAGTCTGTTGTTCCATGTCCAGTTCTAACTGTTGCTTCCTGAATTGCATACAGATTTCTCAAGAGGCAGATCAGGTGGCCTGGTATTCCCATCTTGTTCAGAATTTTCCACAGTTTGTTGTGATCCACACAGTCAAAGGCTTTGGCATGGTCAATAAAGCAGAAATAGATGTTTTTTCTGGTACTCTCTTCCTTTTTCCACGATCCAGCAGATGTTGGGAATTTGATCTCTGGTTCCTCTGCCTTTTCTAAAACCAGCATGAAGGTGCTGGAGTGGTGAGCAGCAGAGAGGAGATACCCCACGTCCAGGGTAAGGAGCAGCGGCTGAGCTTTGCTGGAGCAGGTGAAGAGATACCCCACATCCAAGTTAAGAGAAGCCCCAGTAAGACGGTAGGCACCGAGAGAGGGCATCAGAGGGCAAACAGACTGAAACCACAATCACAGGATTGGCTGAGTCTGGTGCTATTGCATTGCAATTGAACCCATTCCTTTGCCCCATATTGTGGCATTTATTCCTCAGAGTTGTTCCTGAAAGCACTGCCCAAAAGTTTACTGCATGCAAATCTTTAAGAATTTAAATTTCTATTTTTCAGGAATCCTTACTGACAACTATTGGTAATGGCAGTTGGTTTAGAAAACAGATGCTTTAATCCTGCTAGGATTTTTATTGGGATTGCTTTAAATCAACCAGTCATATTGCTGGAGAGTTATGTTTATATATTGTGTTTCCCAATTTATGAGTATGATACATACCACTTTTATTTTTTTGTCTTTAATTTCTCTCAACAAAGTTGTGTGTGTGTGTAAAAACTTGAGAAGTGTAATTACATTTATTCTTATATATTTTGTTTTTGATATTCTTAGAAATATACTGCTTTTGCTATATATTTATTGTGCATCTCACATTGTTAAATTCATTACCTAATTCTCATACTTTTTCTGTAGATAGTTTAGAATTTTTCTTCATCTTGTCTGTGATGAAGAAATTTTTCTTCATCTTGTCTGTGAATAATGATACTTTTATTTCTTGCTTTCCATTCCTTGTAATTTTAATCTTTTTCTTGACCTATTTTATCAGCAAGGACTTCTATATAATGACAAAAAGAATAATGCAGAGGAATACCTTTGTTTCATTCTTGATTGCAAGGGGAAATCTTCTAATATGTTAACATAAGTATATCTTCTCTATATTTTTTTTGTAAATACTTTTTATACATTAAGGAAGATCATTTCTATACCTAGTTTTTGAAGGATTTTTGTCATGAAGTAGAGTGAATTTGAATTAAAGTTTTTTTTTTTTTTGCATCTGTTAAGATGACCATATAACATTTTTTTTTCTTTATTCTGTTAATGTGGTGAGTTTCACTGATTAAATTTCCTAAGATTGCTGTTATGTCACCCTAATATTTTCCTTGTGAAAAATGTTAATTACAGATTTAATTTCTTAAACAAAGAGTTATTCAGATTTTCTTTTTCCTCTTTCAGTTTAGGTTGTATTTTCTGATCATTTCAACTAAATTTTCAAATTTATTGTCTTAAAGTTGTTTATCCACTCTATTGTTCTGATATCCTTAGAGTAAGAATCCATTTTTTTAAAACACTTGATAATGGTAATTTGCTTTTTTTTCCCTCCTTACCTTCTTTCTCCATCCCTCCTTCTCTATCAGGCTCGGTAATGTTAATTAGTCATTTATTAATTTTATTAATCTTTTTATTTTTTCTTGTTTATTTATTTTTTGGTTTATTCTTTTTTTTAATTTTATTTTATTTAACTTTACAATATTGTATTGGTTTTGCCATATATCAAATTATTAATCTTTTTAAAGAAACTTTAAAAATTCTCCCTATTGTACATTTGATTTTTATTTCATTAAATTCTGATCTTTATTATTTCCTCCCTACTTTCCCCAGATTTAATATACTGTTCTTTTCTAGCTTCCCTGGGTGCTTCCCTGGGGCTTCCCCGGTGGCTTAGATGGTAAAGTGTCTGCCTGCAATGCGGGAGACCTGGGTTCAATCCCTGGGTTGGGAAGATCCCCTGGAGAAGGATATGGCAACCCACTCCAGTACTCTTGCTGGGAAAACTCCATGGAGGAGCCTGGTAGGCTACAGTCCATGGGGTCTCAAAGAGTCAGACATGACAGAGTGACTTCACTTTCACTTTCTTTTAGCATCTGTTGACGAATACTTAGATCATTAGTTTTAAGCATTTTTTTCCTTTGTAATATAGTCATTTAAGTCTATGTATTCCCCTATAACTGAGTTTAGCTATATCCTGTAATTCTTGTTATATCATATCTTCAATTTCATTTAGTTCAAAGGACTTAATAACTTTCATCATGATTTCCTCTTTTACTCATGGGTTAATTAGAAGTCTATTGCTTATTTTCTAGATATCTCTGGATCTTCTGTCTTTTTTAAAATATTGATTTCTAGCTTAATTCCACTGTGTTTAGAAAACATGCCATAAGGAATCTCCACACTGTTCTCCATAGTGGCTGTACTAGTTTGCATTCCCACCAACAGTGTAAGAGGGTTCCCTTTTCCCCACACCCTCTCCAGCATTTATTGCTTGTAGACTTTTGGATCGCAGCCATTCTGACTGGTGTGAAATGGTACCTCATTGTGGTTTTGATTTGCATTTCTCTGATAATGAGTGATGATGTTGAGCATCTTTTCATGTGTTTGTTAGCCATCTGTATGTCTTCTTTGGAGAAATGTCTGTTTAATTCTTTGGCCCATTTTTTGAGTGGGTTGTTTATTTTTCTGGAATTGAGCTGTAGGAGTTGCTTGTATATTTTTGAGATTAGTTGTTTGTCAATTGCTTCATTTGCTATTATTTTCTCGCATTCTGAAGGCTATCTTTTCACCTTGCTTATAGTTTCCTTTGTTGTGCAGAAGCTTTTAATTTTAATTAGGTCCCATTTGTTTATTTTTGCTTTTATTTCCAGTATTTTGGGAGGTGGGTCATAGAGGATCCTGCTGTGATGTATGTTGGAGAGTGTTTTGCCTATGTTCTCCTCTAGGAGTTTTATAGTTTCTGGTCTTGCATTTAGAAAGTGTTCTAGTTTCATTGTTTTACAAGTGGTTGACCAGTTTTCCCAGCACTACTTGTTAAAGAGATTGTCTTTTCTCCATTGTATATTCTTGCCTCCTTTGTCAAAGATAAGGTGTCCATATGTGCATGAATTTATCTCTGGGCTTTCTATTTTGTTCCATTGATCTATATTTCTGTCTTTGTGCTGAGATTCCTTAAAAAACTGGAAATAGAACTGCCTTATGACCCAGCAATCCCACTGCTGGGCATACACACCGAGGAAACCAAGAATTGACAGACATGTGTACCCCAATGTTCATCGCAGCACTGTTTATAATAGCCAGGACATGGAAGCAACCTAGATGTCCATCAGCAGATGAATGGATAAAGAAAGCCATGGTACATATACACAATGGAGTATTACTCAGCCATTAAAAAGAATACATTTGAATTAGTTCTAATGAGGTGGATGAAACTGAAGCCTATTATACAGAGTGAAGTAAGCCAGAAAGAAAAACACCAATACAGTATACTAACACATATTTATGGAATTTAGAAAGATGGTAATGATAACCCTGTATGCGAGACAGCAAAAGAGACACAGATGTATAGAACAGTCTTTTGGACTCTGTGGGAGAGGGAAGGGTGGGTATGATTTGGGAGAATGGCATTGAAACATGTATAATATCATATAAGAAATGAGTCACCAGTCCAGGTTTGATGCAGGATACAGGATGCTTAGGGGTGGTGCACTGGGATGACCCAGAGGGATGGTACGGGGAGGGAGGTGGGAGGAGAATTCAGGATGGGGAGCACGTGTACACCTATGGCATATTTATGTGGATGTATGGCAAAACCAATACAATATTGTAAAGTAATTAGCCTCCAATTAAAATAAATATATTTAATTAAAAAAAAAAGGAAAGCATGCTCAATATGAATTCAAGCCTTTAAATTTTTTTAGTATTAGTTTATGGCCCATACATGGTCAAGCTTCCCTAGTAGCTCAGCTGGTAAAGAATCCACCTGCAATGCAGGATACCCCAGTTCAATTCCTGGGTCAGGAAGATCCCCTGGAGAAGGGATAGGCTACCCACTCCAGTATTCATGGGCTTCCCTGGTGGCTCAGATGGCAAAGAATCCACCCACAGTGCAGGAGACCTGGGTTCAATCCCTGGGTTGGGAAGATCCCCTGAGGAAGGCATAGCAACCCACTCCAGTATTCTTGCCTGGAGAATCCCCATGGACAGAGGAGCCTGGCAGGCTACTGTCCATGGGGTGGTAAAGAGTCAGACACGACTAAGCACAGCACAGCACATGGTCAGTTTTGGCAATTGATCTGTGTTTGAAAAGAATGTGCATTCCTCAGCTATTAGGTATAATATTCTGTATATGCCAGTTAAGTCAAATTTGTTAATCATATTGTGCTATGTGCTTAGTCCCTCTGTCGTGTCATTTATCTTAATTATTGCTACTAATTTTTGTTGGCTTTTTTCCCAGTAGTTTTATTTTGTTTGGTTAGTGTTTGTATGGAAGATGTTTTTCCATCATTTTATTTTTAACTTTTCAGTATCTTTATATTTGAAGTATCTCTAATAAACAGCATATATTTTATTTTATCTGGTCTAATAAGTTTTTAAATTGTTGCATTTAGTTCATTTACAATTAATATAATCAGTGTATTTAAATCCACATATTTATTATTTTTCCTATTTGACCCATAGCCTGTTAGGTGTATATTCAGCTCTATACAATCAGCAAGAATAAGACCAGGAGCTGACTGGCTCAGACCATGAACTCCTTATTGCCAAACTCAGACTGAAATTGAAGAAAGTAGGGAAAACCACTAGACCATTCAGTTACGACATAAATCAAATCCCTTATGATTATACAGTGGAAGTGAGAAATAGATTTAAGGGCCTAGATCTGATAGAAAGAGTGCCTGATGAACTATGGAATGAGGTTCGTGACATTGTACAGGAGACAGGGATCAAGACCATCCCCATGGAAAAGAAATGCAAAAAAGCAAAATGGCTGTCTGGGGAGGCCTTACAAATAGCTGTGAAAAGAAGAGAAGTGAAAAGCAAAGGAGAAAAGGAAAGATACAAACATCTGAATGCAGAGTTCCAAAGAATAGTAAGAAGAGATAAGAAAGCCTTCTTCAGCGATCAATGCAAAGAAATAGAGGAAAACAACAGAATGGGAAAGACTAGGGATCTCTTCAAGAAAATCAGAGATACCAAAGGATCATTTCATGCAAAGATGGTCTCGATAAAGGACAGAAATGGTATGGACCTAACAGAAGCAGAAGATATTAAGAAGAGGTGGCAAGAATACACAGAAGAACTGTACAAAAAAGAGCTTCACGACCCAGATAATCATGATGGTGTGATCACTGACCTAGAGCCAGACATCCTGGAATATGAAGTCAAGTGGGCCTTAGAAAGCATCACTATGAACAAAGCCAGTGGAGGTGATGGAATTCCAGTTGAGCTATTGCAAACCCTGAAAGATGATGCTGTGAAAGTGCTGCACTCAACATGCCAGCAAATTTGGAAAACTCAGCAGTGGCCACGAGGAAAAGGTCAGTTTTCATCCCAATCCCAAAGAAAGGCAATGCCAAAGAATGCTCAAACTGCCGCACAATTGCAGTCATCTCACACACTAGTAAAGTAATGCTCAAAATTCTCCAAGCCAGGCTTCAGCAATATGTGAACCATGAACTTCCTGATGTTCAAGCTGGTTTTAGAAAAGGCAGAGGAACCAGAGACCAAATTGCCAACATCCGCTGGATCATGGAAAAAGCAAGAGAGTTCCAGAAAAACATCTATTTCTGCTTTATTGACTATGCCAAAGCCTTTGACTGTGTAGATCACAATAAACTGTGGAAAATTCTGAAAGAGATGGGAATACCAGACCACCTGTCGTGCCTCTTGAGAAATTTGTATGCAGATCAGGAAGCAACAGTTAGAACTGGTCATGGAAAAACAGACTGGTTCCAAATAGGAAAAGGAGTACGTCAAGGCTGTATATTGTCACCCTGTTTATTTAACTTATATGCAGAGTACATCATGAGAAACGCTGGACTGGAAGAAACACAAGTTTGAATCAAGATTGCTGGGAGAAATATCAATAACCTCAGATATGCAGATGACACCACCCTTATGGCAGAAAGTGAAGAGGAACTAAAAAGCCTCTTGATGAAAGTGAAGGAGGAGAGTGAAAAAGTTGGCTTAAAGCTCAACATTCAGAAAACGAAGATCGTGGCATCTGGTCCCATCACTACATGAGAAATAGATGGAGAAACAGTGGAAACAGTGTCAGACTTTATTTTTCTGGGCTCCAAAATCACTGCAGATGGTGACTGCAGCCATGAAATTAAAAGACGCTTACTCCTTGGAAGGAAAGTTATGACCAACCTAGATAGCATATTCAAAAGCAGAGACATTACTTTGCCAACAAAGGTTCGCCTAGTCAAGGCTATGGTCTTTCCTGTGGTCATGTATGGATGTGAGAGCTGGACTGTGAAGAAGGCTGAGTGCCGAAGAATTGATGCTTTTGAACTGTGGTGTTGGAGAAGACTCTTGAGAGTCCCTTGGACTGCAAGGAGATCCAACCAGTCCATTCTGAAGGAGATCAGCCCTGGGATTTCTTTGGAAGGAATGATGCTAAAGCAGAAACTCCAGTATTTTGGCCACCTCATGTGAAGAGTTGACTCATCGAAGAAGACTCTGATGCTGGGAGGGATTGGGGGCAGGAGGAGAAGGGGATGACAGAGGATGAGATGGCTGGATGGCATCAATGACTCTATGGACGTGAGTCTGAGTGACCTCTGGGAGTTGATGATGGACAGGGAGGCCTGGCGTGCTGCGATTCATGGGGTCACAAAGAGTCGGACACGACTGAGCGACTGATCTGATCTGATCCAATTTCTTGTTACCCTTGAGACTGCAACTTGTATACTTGACCCAGTATGTAATAAGTACTTTCGTTCTTCATAAACTTCGTGCAATTGTTGTCTTTTATTTTAACCAACATGTATCTTTCAACCCCAGAAAAAATTATCATTGCTTTTTAAAATATTAAATATTCATTTATATTTAGCAACATTTTAATGTTTTCCAAAGATTTTTGTTGTTTTTTTATTACCATCTTTCTAACTGCTATCCTTTTGCCTGAAGAACTTCTTTTAGGATTTATTTTGGGCCACATTTGCTGGCAATAATTTTTCTCTGTTTTTGTCTAAAGTATTTCTATTCACTTAGTCTTTACTGTTTAAGGGTATCTCACTGGATAAAGAATTCTTGATATATAGTTAATTTCTTTTAGCACTTTACATATTTCTTTCCTTTGTCTCCTGCCTTCTGTCATTTTTGTTGACAGGTTAGCTTTAGACATTATTGCTGCTCCTTTGAAAGGAATGCATCTTCTTTTTTAAAATTTTTTTCCCTACTGGATCTGTTTTTCTTCAGGTCATTACCTCTTTGGATACTTCTTATATCACATTTTTTCTCTACTCTTGCTTCTCTGGTGGCTCAGATGGTAAAGAATCTGCCTGCAATGCAGGAGACCTGGGTTTGATACTTGAATTGGGAAGATCCCCTGGAGGAGGGCATGGCAACCCACTCAAGTATTCTTGCTTGGAGAATCCCCGTGGACAGAAGAGCCTGGTGTGTATAGTCCGTGGGGTCACAAAGAGCTGGACACGACTGAGTGACTAAGCACAGCACAGGTAATTTTACCTAGTCCCATATGTTCTTTACATACTTCTTTTCTCTTCAGAATCCAGTTGTGATTTAGTTTTGATATTTTATACTGATCTGCCTTCCAGTTCATGAATATCCCTTTGCATGCTCAATTGCTCATTCAGGTCCAGCTTTTTGTGAATCTATTGGACTGTGGCCCACCAGGCTCCTCTGTCCATGGGATTTTCCGGGGAAGAATATTAAAGTGGGTCACCATTTTCTCTTTCACGGAATCTTCCTGACCCAGGGATCAAACCCACATCTTCTGTGTCTTCTGCATTGTAGGAGATCCTTTACCGCTGAGCTGAACTTCCCTTATACCGTGTCTAATTAGTTATTAATTTCTTAATTTCTTAATTTTAGTTCTAGATAATTATTTTTATAGATTCAGTTCTTTCTGAAGTTTTCTATATTTTATACTTTTTCTTTAATGTACAAATCAGTCATTCTAATGTCCTCTCATGATTACTCTAATACTTGTATCACTATAGGTCTGTTACAATTATCTGTTTTTTCTTTGTTTCATTTGACCCTACTTCCAGTCATATTTGGAAGTTTCAGATTACATGCTTGATATTATGCATCTAAATTTAAGATATTAATAATATTATATAAAATATAAAATAAAAATAAAATAATATTTTCTGATTTTTTTTTCCATAAGGCAGTTAAAGTAAAGGCCAATCATCTACATCTAATCAATGATGAGATGAACTCAGGGGTGATTTTCAGACAGGTCTCTTTCTGATTTGTTCCCACTACTAGTGTGTTATCTTTCTAAGGTCTTACCTGAAAGCCTGGGAAATTTACCATAACCCTGGTACTTTGGAGATCTCTAAATTCATAGTTTGGCTTCCAAGCTCTGTGAGGATGTGGAATTCCACTTAGCTTTTAAAAATCTTAGCAGCTTTATGCTGGCTTTTTCTACCCGCCTGTGCTCTGTTCTGCCAATATCTAAAAGGCCAAAAGTCAAGCCGAACATTGGTTTACTTCTCTATAGTTCTCTTTTCTTCTGAATTTTGACTTCCCAAGTCCAGATTGCCTTGAGAATTCACCTCCAAGCCCAGTGTGACTGCTGTAAACTTGAAGCTGTAGTTTTTTTGTTTGGTTTATTTATCAAAGCTAAAAAGGGTAGTGAATGTGGGGTTTACCTCAATGTTCATCTCTTCTCTCCTGGATGTTAATTCTTTAAGCCAACATTGTTTGGTTGCTTTTGCTGTTACATATGCCTTTGTACAGTTGTTTACTGTTTTATGTTTTATACATCTTTTATGGTTGTCCATGCAGAAAGTTTGATTTCATACAAGCTATTCCATTGTTGATATAAGTAGAAGATATCTTATTTCTTAAAGATTAGTGAGCATGAGAATCTTTTGAAGTGTTTGAAAAACGTAGTTCTGGGCCCTATGTCTCAAGATTCTGATTTATATCTGCATTTTCGACAAGGATCTAGATAATTTTGACATAAACTGCTTTCTATGCTTCAGAAATAATCATAGCCACTGATTATTGAATATCTAATCTATGTTAGTTGCTTTAGACCACAGTAAAATCCTGTATTTTTTTAAGAGTGTATAGTTTGAAAACTCCTATATACCCATTCCCTTGTGATAAAATAAATTTACTTTTTATTGACAACAACATTAAACAGCAAGAAGATGGCTAGCATTATCACAGACTTTCCAATTCCTTTTTTGAGAGGTAAGAAGATATAGAGGCCAAAGAGTAGAAACCTAGGAAAGGAAGAAGAGAGAAGATTCTGTTTTCTGGGGGTGCAAAACTCCCTAAGTTTGAAATGAATACATATCCACTAGTTATTATCTTGTCAATAAGACTACATGGTTGCTCCATAGAAGATCCATATTTTCAGGCAATTGGGATTCATTCTACATCACCCTGCCTTAAATGCAATTATCATTGAATTGATTCACATTCTATCATTCTATCAAGACACATTCTCAGATGAACCCTTTTGATGTATAGATCTTGCAACTTCTGTCTTTATTATGATCTGCAAGATGAGATTGTCCAAGTCTGGAATGATTCCCAAGTGTGTATGTGTGGTTTGATTTGGTTTTAGAATTATTGTAATGGTAGCTCTCCTGGGCTATTTCTATCAATATATAATCTCTCTAATTCTCTATTTACTCTTCTGTTACATGGAAAGGAAAATGCCTAGTTTACAGCTCTAATATTTGGGGGATAAATTGAGATTTTCCTTGTGATATTGTTTTATAAATAATAAAACACTATTTTTTTTTATTATTTAAAGAGATATAATGCAGGCTACAACATAGAAGAATGAGAGCACAAGATTTGCTAGAAGTCATTGATTGTTCAATATGGCTGGGGTGAGAGGAATGTAAAAATATCATGTTCAGTGAAACACTGGAAAATGGGGTTGGATCTAAGTCATGAAAGTTTGATTGCCAGGCCAGGTTTATACTTAAGGCAAATGACTGCCTTATGGATAGAGGCTTGACGTGATAAGAAAAAATTATATGGCATTAGGTATAAGATGTCCTTGACTAGATCTATGAAGAATTAAGTGCTTATTGAAATAATCTAGGTGAGAAGTACTGAGACTCTGAACTGGATAAGTGGAAATGGAAAGAGGGGACATCTGAGGCAGAGAGAAGTTGAGGGACAGACTCAGTGAATCTCATATATGAAGGGTGGATGAATAGGAATATTTGTACTATCTTTGCTCCTTCTGAGTTTTATTGACTGGAAGAATTAATAGAACTAGGGAACACAGGTTTGGCCCCAAATCTAAAACTTACATCTGGTTCAGTACTTGCTTTTTTTTTTTTTTTTTTGCTGTACAATTTCAAAAGACATTTTTGTGTTACTAGGCAGTTTCTTTTTTCTTGAGTTGCCCCTACATGTGTGCATGCATTGTTTAAAATTATACTATTAGGTATTCAGTAGTATTTATGAGCCAAGATTCCAACTTCCATGTGTTCACTTTTATATAAAACACATTGACAGAATTTTTCTGACACGACATTATATCACATATGTCAGGGCTAAATCTGGAAAAATTTTAATAGATAAAATTCATTCTTCCAGTTATGCACAAGGGATTAACACGGGCAACTCCCATTAAAGCTAAGCATTCAACTCCTTGGTCATTACAGTTTCACCACATTCAGAGGAAGAGGTCACACATGAAGAGGAAGAAGAGAGGCATGCAAATCATTTCCATACAGTGTATTGTATGAGCCATTAAAGAACATCTAGAAGACATTTGTAAAATGAAGGTTTTTTGTTTTTTTTTTTTTTCCCCTGTCATAAAAGCTACAGAGCAGCACTTCCTTCTTAAATCTCTCAGCATTGCTCTGGCTGAGACGACCTTCCATCTGTGCTCTGACTTGGCAGGACTTGTACTCTTAGTTAGATCATCTGTGTATATTCAATATCTTCTCTGTCATCGACTATTTCATTAAACTGCTTTCTATGCTTCAGAAATAATCATAGCCACTGATTATTGAATATCTAATCTATATTAGTTGCTTTAGACCACAGCTCTTCGAAGTGTGGGCCTTAGACCTTCAGCATCAGAATCACCTGAGAATTTATTGGAAATTCTAATTCTTGGCTGCTACTACTGAGCTGCAAAATCAGAACATTGAGGGCCAGAGCCCAGAAACACATCTTAACAAGGCTGTGGGTGACTCTAATGAACTCTGATGTTTGAGAACCACTGTTTGAGACATATCTCCAATTATAATGGGCTTCCCTGGTGACTCAGTGGAAAAGAATCTGCCTGCCAATATAAGGAGATGTGGGTTCAATCCTTGGGTCAGGAAGATCCCCTGGAGAAGGAAATGGCAACCCACTCCAGTACTCTTGCCCGGAAAATCCCATGGGTGGAGGAGCCTGGTAGGCTGCAGTCCATGGGGTCGCAAAGAGTCGGACACGACTTAGTGACTTCACTTTCACTTTTCACTTTCATGCATTGGAGAAGCAAATGGCAACCCACTCCAGTGTTCTTGCCTGGAGAATCCCAGGGATGGGGGAGCCTGGTGGGCTGCTGTCTATGGGGTTGCACAGAGTCAGACACGACTGAAGCGACTTAGCAGCAGCAGCAGCAACATGCTTCGCACCTCTGCATTATGTGTTAACTGAAGACTAAATATACACCACATCACAGCAGAACAAGGCTCAGTTCATAACTTCTGCTGTTATGTTTTGAGGCCCTGAGCTACATATTTGACCCCTTTGTGCATGTTTCTTCATACATAAATTAAGGTTCAGGATCATTTACCACTGTGCCTGTGAGATCAGCCAACCAATACGTTAGCACCCAGGGCGATGAGACAAGAGACTAAGCTGTCCTAGGTGACTAGGAAGATAAATGACTAAAAAGTACATTTCCAAAAGAAAGTCATGCAAATAATAAAAAAATGTGCCTTGAAAAATTGATTTGTCTTCTCTTTATCATCTCTAATATGTAACACTCCATTGAGTAATATTAAGAGTTTTTCATGGCCTTGGCTAAATTAAGACATTTGGCTTTAGCAATGAATGCACCATGGACAGTGTGAATGTTCAGCCCCTGATCCCTAGCTTGGGGCTCCCCCAGTGGCTCAGCCTTAAAGAATCAATGTGCAATGCAGGAGACACAGGAGTTGCAGGTTTGATCCCTGGGTTGGGAAGATCCCCTGGAGGAGGGCATGGTAACCCACTCTCATATTCTTGCCTGGAAAATCCCATGGACAGAGGAGCCTAGCAGGCTATAGTTCATGGGGTCACAAAGAGTCAGACATGACTGACTCTTTCCTACTCCTCTTTCCCTTAAAGTAATTATGTTTACCTCTGGGAAACCCTAGATACATCTTAGCTAATCTCTTCCTCTAAGAAAAATGTTTTATTCTAAAATAAGTTTTTGCTTCACTAGTATGTCTTGAAAATCTGTTATGTCCCTAGCACTGTGTCCAGGAAGGAATCTAGGTGATAACCAGGGAATCATACACATTCTCTTCCTTATGGCTTTAACCTGGTAGAGAAAGTCATATACACCCAATACATGGAAAATCAAAGCAAAATCTCATGTAGGAGGATGTTGTTCTTAGAGTTACTTTGAATTCGGGGATCACAGTGAGATGCTTGGGTTCATATGATCTTGGAATAATTTGTTCTGAAAGTTGAAATCCTAGGAAGGAACCAGAGACAAAGAGAAGAGAGGAAACGGGGTAGGGGACCCATTACACTGGGCAGTGACTGTTTCCCCCATCCCTAGAATTTCTCTAGTCCAATTCTCAGGGAAACACTGAAATGTCCTTGTTCATCTGTGCAGCCCAGCAGTTGAGAGCTAGTGCTAACTAATACATCGATTCTATTCTTTTCTTTTTTTTTTTTTTTTTAAATTCTTGTTTTCCATCTTCTTAGCCTGAGATCTATATTCAGAGGTAAAGGAAAGAGTCATCCATTTCTCTAAGAGCACTGCTGATTTGTGTTCAATACTAACCTACCTTCATGGGACCGGTGTGAAACGGGTGAGGGAAATGCCATTTGGTGAGAAAACAGCAGAGGCAGGATTTTAAGCTGGTATGGATTCGTCCTGCCCTGGGAAAACTCTGCAGCCAGGACGTTCTCCAGGCCCTGTGATCATCTGTATGCAGTGGCAGTCTGCGTTCCCGCCATGGGCAAACTGAAGAACCTGCAGCTCATGCCAAGAGCTCCTCCTGAAAGCAATTGTCAGGATTCACCATATGATTTCAATTCTTTGTGGACTATAAAAGAGACACTCAACCATTTTTTGAAAGGGATAGGAGCAGGCATGTTAGTAGCTTATGCATTATTTAAAACCTGCCATCCCGCCTCTGTCTCACAAAGGAGAATGACAGCAATGTCACGGCTGGTTTCAATGTCTGTGAGGGAGGAAATAGAGATGTTGGGTTTTGTAGCTCTTCTGCATTACCTGTAATCTGGTGACCTGTAATTAGCTGGCTGAAAATCAGAAGTCCTCAATTCTCTTTTTTTCACCCATCGCTGAAGATAGGTGTCAGGTATCTAATTATATTTTAAAAAATCACATTGCTTATACATTTGAGAAATGTAGGCTAGTGATAACAAAATTGTTAACTTCAGCTCATATTTTATCCAAAGTCATGTATATAAAAGATTATGGGACATTGTAGGGACATAGCTGATAGCAGTATTTGACTCACTCTTATTTCCAACAGGACGACATAGAATTATTTTACTTTGTTTGGAAATATTTTCAGTGAGGTATTTGGACATGTGGATAAGATTGTTTCATCAAGATATGCTCATAAAGTTGCTTGGCGGCCACACCATCTTATAGTTTAATAGCTTCTATCCTTCCTTTCTGGAGAAGACAATGGCACCCCACTCCAGTACTCTTGCCTGGAAAATCCCATGGACGGAGAAGCCTGTTGGGCTGCAGTCCATGGGATCGCGAAGAGTTGTACACGATTGAGCGACTTCACTTTCACTTTTCACTTTCATGCATTTGGAGAAGGCACTGGCAACCCACTCCATTGTTCTTGCCTGGAGAGTCCCATGGATGGAGGAGCCTGGTAGGCTGCAGTCCATGGAGTCACTACGAGTCGGACACGACTGAGCGACTTCACTTTCACTTTTCACTTTCATGCATTTGGAGAAGGCACTGGCAACCCACTCCATTGTTCTTGCCTGGAGAATCCCAGGGATGGGGGAGCCTGGTGGGCTGCTGTCTATGGGGTTGCACAGAGTCGGACACGACTGAGCAACTCAGCAGCAGCAGCATCCTTCTTTTCTTGTGGCCATTTATGGATCTTTTTATCTGTTCTTGAGAGGTAGGAAGGTTAGGTTTGAAACCTTCAAATCATTTATATCCTTCCATGTTAAGCACCTGCTAAGCTCTTTCACTTGCACTTGTGAAAACGTTTCTGGAAACTTACCCACAACAATTTCTCCTTCCCTCTCCTCTAACTCAACCTTTATTACCTGAGTTGCTCTAGTTCTTGTGGACTTTCTCCTTTCTCCAACATTATATTTAGACTTTTAATTTCCAGAATCATCTTCCCTGAAGACAATTTGGTCACATCACGGCCAGTTCAAAGACCTTCAGTGACTTCTAGTTGCTTTTCAAATGAATTACAAAGTCTTCAGTGTAATAATTAAGGTTACCCTGCAGAGAACACTGAGCTTCTCAGGTGGCTCAGTGGTAAAGAATCTGCCTGCCAATGTGGGTTTGATCCCTGGTTGGGGAAGATCCCCTGGAGAAGGAAATGACAATTCACTCCAGTATTCTTGCCTGGGAAATCCCATGGACAGAGGAGACTGGTGGGCTACAGAGTTTAGTTGCAAAGAGTTGGACAGGACCTAGCAATTAAACAACAAATTTTAATTTTTAGGTGCTAATATACATGGTGTTGTATTTTAAATATCAAATTCCACCTGTTCTTTGTTAGTATATAGGAATGCAATTGGCTTTTATAGATTAACCTTACATCTTGAAATCTTGCTAGAATGGCTAATTAGTTCCCAGAGTTTTATTTTTCTGATTCTTTTAGATTTTCTACATAGATGATCTCATGTCATCTGTGAAAAAGATAGTGTTTTGTCTTCCTTCACAATGTGTATATCTTTTCTTTTCTTCCATATTGCATTAGCAAGGAGTTACTTGCATTAGTAAGGAGTTACTATGAATGTTCAAATGGAATGGATGTTGAAAGAGGGCATCTTGCTTTGTATCTAATCTTAGTGGAAATCTTTGAGTTTGTCACCATTAAGTATGAGCTGTTTCTTATGGACACACCATACTTTTATTAATTTAACATTTGAAATTTAATAGCTCCCTGAAATTGATTATATTCTTTGCAGCTGAAGATGGAGAAGTTCTATATAGTCAGCAAAAGCAAGACTTGGAGCTGACTGTGGCTCACATCATGAACTTCTTATTGCCAAATTCAGACTGAAATTGAAGAAAGTAGAGAAAACCACTACTTGCAAGTATGACCTAAATCAAACCCATTATGATTATACAGTGGAAGTGGGAAATAGATTTAAGGGACTAGATCTGACAGACAGAGTGCCTGAGGAACTATGGATGGAGGTCTGTGACATTGTATTGGAGATAGGGAGCAAGACAATTCCCAAGAAAAAGAAATGGAAAAAAATAAAATGGCTGTCTGAGGAGATCTTATGAATAGCTGTGAAAAGAAGAGAAGTGAAAAACAAAGAAGAAAAGGAAAGATATACCCATTTGAATGCAGAGTTCCAAGAACAGCAAGAAGAGATAAGAAAGCCTTCCTCAGTGATCAGTGCAAAGAAATAGAGGAAAACAATAGAATGGAAAAGACTAGAGATCTCTTCAAGAAAATTAGAAATACCAAGGGGACATTTCATGAAAACATGGGATCAATAAAGGACAGAAATGGTATGGACCTAACAAAAGCAGAAGAAATTAAAAAGAGGTGGAAAGAATACACAGAAGAATTGTACAAAAAAGATCTTCATGACCCAGATGATCACGATGGTGTGATCACTGACCTAGAGCCAGACATCCTGGAATGTGAAGTCAAGTGGGCCTTAGAAAGCATCACTACGAACAAAGCTAGTGGAGGTGATGGAATTCCAGTGGAGCTATTCCAAATCCTGAGAGATGATGCTGTGAAAGTGGTGCACTCAATATGCCAGCAAATTTGGAAAACTCAGCAGTGGCCACAGGACTGGAAAAGATCAGTTCTCATTCCAATCCCAAAGAGAGGCAATGCCAAAGAATGTTCAAACTACCACACAATTGCAGTCATCTCACACGCTAGTAAAGTAATGCTCAAAATTCTCCAAGTCAGGCTTCAATAGTACATGAACTGTGAACTTCCAGATGTTCAAGCTGGATTTAAAAAAGACAGAGGAACGAGAGATCAAATTGCCAACATCTGCTGGATCATCGAAAAAGCAAGAGAGTTCCAGAAAAACATCTATTTCTGCTTTATTGACTATGCCAAAGCCTTTTTGTGGATCACAACAAACTGTAGAAAATTCTGAAAGAGATGGGAATACCAGACCACCTGACCTGCCTCTTGAGAAATCTGTTTGCAGGAAGTAACAGTTAGAACTGGATATGAAACAACAGACTGGGTCAAAATCGGGAAAGAAGTACATCAAGGCTGTATATTGTCACCTTGCTTATTTAACTGATATGCAGAGTACATCATGAGAAACACTGGGCTGAGTGAAGCACAAGCTGAAATCAAGATTGCTGGGAGAAATATCAATCACCTCAGATATGCAGATGACTCCACCCTTATGGCAGAAAGTGAAGAACTAAAGAGCCTCTTGATGAAAGTGAAGGAGGAGAGTGAAAAAGTTGGCTTAAAGCTCAATTTTCAAAAAACTAAGGTCACGGCATCCAGTCCCATCACTTCATGGCAAATAGATGGAGAAACAATGGAAACAGTGACAGACTTTATTTTTGGGGGTCCAAAATCACTGCAGATGGTGATTGCAACCATGAAATTAAAAGACACTTACTCCTTGGAAGGAAAGTTATGACCAACCTAGACAGCATATTAAAAAGCAGAGACATTACTTTGCCAACAAAGGTCTGTCTAGTCAAGGCTATGGTTTTTCCAGTAGTCATGTATGGGTGTGAGAGTTAGACTATAAAGAAAGCTTAGTGCCAAAGAATTGATGCTTTTGAACCGTGGTGTTGGAGAAGACTCATGAGAGTCCCTTGGACTGCATGGAGATCCAACCAGTCCATCCTAAGGGAGATAAGTCCTGAATGTTCATTGGCAGGACTGATGTTGAAGATGAAGCTCCAATACTTTGGCCACCTGATGCAAAGAGCTGACTCATTGGAAAAGACCATGATGCTGGGAAAAGTTGAAGGTGGAAGGAGAAGGGGATGACAGAAGTTGAGATGGTTGGATGGCCTCACCAACTCAGTGGAGATGAGTTTGGGTAAACTTTGGGAGTTGGTGATAGACAGGGAGGCCTGGCGTGCCGCAGTCCATAAGGTCACAAAGAGTTGGACCCAACTGAGCGACTGAACTGAACTGAAATTGAGACATCTACTGCCTACTCTCTAAGGGTTCAAATCATAATCATTCCTTAACATTCATTGCATCTGTAACAAGGCTACTTCCTCTATGAAAACAGTCCTATTGTTTACAATCATGTATTATTCTCTTTGAATTTCTGTATATTGGTTATCTTTTGCTTAATAAATTACTACCATCTTTATAGTTTAAAACAACATGCTTAGACCATCTTACAGTTTCTGTACATCAGGAGTTCCAGCACAATCCAGTTCATCCTCTGCTTAGGATCTTATAAAGATAGAGTTAAGATGTTGGCCTGTATGAATTGGGTTCTCATCTAGAGGGTTAATTGAGAATGGATCTGTTTCCAAGCTCCCTCAGATTGTTGGCAGAGTTTATTCCTTATAGTTGCAGGATTCATGGCAGGTTGCTCCTTCCAAGCACAAGCAACAGAGAGAAAGGGATTTGAGTAAATGGGTGCTATGTGCTCCTGTAATCATGCACATCCAATCAACTTTGCCACTTTACAGGGGTTAGAAGTAAGCCACAGGTCATTTCTACTCTCAAGGGGAAGGAATTACACAAAGGGGCATGGCAATTCACTCCAGTGTTCCTGCCTAGAGAATCCCAATGGACAGAGGGGCCTGGCAGGCTATAGTCCATGGGGTCACAAAAAGTCAGATATGACTGAGCAACTAAGCACGTGAATACCTTAAGGATCACAGGAGCCTTCTTAGAATGTCTGCCACACTCTGTATTATAGTTCCTGTTCTCTTATGATATAGTTTATGTCTCTCACATCTTTTAAGAATCTGAGTTTCTCTCTAAAAGATTTTTTAGCTCCATGATCTCAACAGTTTATGCTACTGGAGTCTCAAAGAGTTGGACACAACTGAAGTGACTTAGCGCACATAGGTGGGTTAAGTAATTTAAAATTTCAATTTATCACTGGATGCTTATATTATTCTGTAGAGTCTGTGTTTTTATCTGTATCACAAACTGTAAGCTTTTTGAAGACAAGAACAATATTTATAATTTATTTTGTCCAGCACCTAATTAAGTAAAAATCAGCATTTAACAGTATACTCATTGTTTACTGAGTAAACCTTTTACAGCATGAAACTATTGATCAATTAAATTTGTAAGATGGATGTAATCCTGCCCTCAAGATGACAGATGTGCCATGCCTTGTGAAATGTGTTGTATGAGGGATGCCATAATGTACTCAGTTCTCCAGGAACATCATGCCTCTGATATAAGGTCACTCTGTTTTTCTTCATTTTCTTTTTTTAGCTTTTCATGAAATATTAGCTGTGTGGAAAGCTGCCAAACATCTTGAGATAGGGGAACTGGATGTGAAGTGCATTTCTGGGGTAAATAAGAGCAGTTGGCCATGATCAGAAGGTGATGGAGAAGTTCTAGGAAGGAAGGATCAGTAAGTAAAAGAATTCAAACTTTAGGAAAAGGTTTCCCAAAGGGTTTTCATTCAGGCTCTTGTTCATTGGATATTTTAAAGGTGTTATTTGAAAAAAGATTTCTATTGTCCAAGGATGTTAAGTGATGTTAAACAGATTCTTGGAATGCATTCTTCATACTTCCTAATAAACATCATATTCTTCCAATGGGGAGGTTCCAGATGTGACTTCTCTGAATTTTATTTTCCTTGGAGGTGTGTGTATGTATGTGTGTGTAAAACTTAGAGAATTTCTTGATTAGTTTAAAAATATAAGTTTACAAAAATAAAAACAAAATGACATCTTGAATTACATAATGACTTTGGGGAGGGAACAAAATATTGACTATAGCTGTGTGGGTATGGGTGGGCTGATGGGGAAACACCTGTGTCACTGAAGAAAGAATAGAGACATCTTTAAGCATTCTTGTTTGCATCTTGAGTTTAGATAGCCTGAGCAAAGCTTCCCTATTAGTTAGCAAATCTATGAGGGAAAGCCCCATGGTCAATGTAGTGAGTTGATCAAGTTTTTACTAAGTCACTTGAAAAAGCATCAAAAAATACATTTATTTTTGTTAGTGACTGAATAGATAATATCCATGGTATATGCTTAGTCACTCAGTCATGTCCAATTCTGTGACCCCATGGACTGTAACCTGCCAGGCTCCTCTGTCCATGAATTTTCCAGGCAAGAATACTGGAATGGGTTTCCATTTCCTACTCCAGGAACCTTCCCAACCCAGGGATTGAACCCACATCTCCTGCATTGGCAGGCAGGTTCTTTACCACAGAGCCACCAGGGCTTCTCCAATATCCATAGTTACAATACAGAAATAGAAGCTAAATGCATTATCTCACAAATGTAAGCTAAATGTACTTCTTTATCTTGTCATTCTAAAGTTGAATTTCTGTCAATTTGCATACTACAAACAGGGTTTTCCTGTAAGAGTCAACAGTTTGTTTTACCAGGTCCAAGGACTGATATTTTAATAAACTTCAGATTGATTGTTTTTAAAAAACCAAACAACTACATTTATTAGGATGTTTACTCTAGAGAATTATCTTTATTCTCTTAGTGGAGTAAACTGTATTTAACGTAGGAATCTGAATCTATTCAACCACCTTTTGAAAGTGACCTGTTGAATATAGTTTTCTTGATCTAGTTATAGTCAACTATAAGTGAAATCCCAAAGAAGAGTAATGCCAAACAATGTTCAAACTATTGCACAATAGCACCCATTTCACATTGCTGGTAAGGTAACGCTCAAAATCCCTCAAGCTAGGCTTCAACAGTATGTAAACTGAGAAATTCCAGATATAAAAGCTGGATTTAGAAAAGGCAGAGGAACCAGAAATAAAATTGCCAACATCCTTTGGATCATAGAAAAAGCAAGGGAATGCCAGAAAAACATCTACTTCTACTTCACTGACTACTTCACTTCTGCTTTGACTGTGTGAATCACAACAAACTGGAAAGTTTTTAAATAGATGGCAGACTACCTTACCTAACCCTTGAGAAACCTGTATGCATGTCAAGAGGCAACAGTTAAAACTGAACATGGGCAACAGACTGGTTCCAAATTGAGAAAGGAGCACATCAAGGCTGTATATTGTCACCTTGCTTATTTTACCTATATGCAGAGTATATTATGAGAAATACCAGGCTGAATGAAGCAGAAGCTGGAATCAAGGTTGCCAGGAGAAATATCAATAACCTCAGATATGCAGATGACACCACCCTTATGGCAGAAAGTGAAGAGAAACTAAAGAGCCTCTTGATGAAGGTGAAAGAGGAGAGTGAAAAAGCTGGCTTAAAGCTCAACATTCAAAAAACTAAGATCACGGCATCTGGTCCCATAACTTCATGGCAAATAGATGGTGAAACAATGAAAACAGTGAGAGACTTTATTTTCCTGGTCTCCAAAACCACTGCAGTTGATGACTGCAGCCCTGAAATTAAAAGGATCTTGTTCCTTGGAAGGAAAGCTATGAAAGCTATGCCAAACATAGACAGCCTATTAAAATGCAGAAACATCATTTTGCTAACAAAGGTTCGAATAGTCAAAGCTGTGGTTTTTCCAATAGCCATGTTTGGATGTGAGAGTTGGGCCATAAAAAGGCTAAATTCCAAAGAACTGATGCTTTCAAATTGTGGTGCTGGTGAAGACTTCTGAAGTCCCTTGACTGCAAGGAGATCAATCTAGTCAATCCTAAAGGAAATCAACCCTGAATATTCATTTGAAGGACTGATGCTGAAACTCCAATATTTTGGCCATCTGATGTGAGGAGCTGATTCATTGGAAAAGACCCCGATGCTGGGAAAGATTGAGGGCAGGAGGAGAAGGGGATGACAGAGGATGAGATGGTTGGATGGCATCATTGACTCAATGAACATGAGTTTGAGCAAGCTCTGAGAGATGGTGAAGAACAGGGAAGCCTGGAGTGCTACAGTCCATGCGGTGTCAAAGAGTCAGACATAACTTAGCAGTTGAATAACAACAACTCTAAGAGTAAGTTTATATAAACAAATATTAAATGTATTTCTAATGGAATAACTTCACACACACCCATAGACACAGAAAGAGCAACAACATGAAGTGCCATTCTTGCTCAAAGGTGTCTCAGAAGTTCTAAATCTCAGTGAAAGGGATAATGGTGATTTCATTAAAAGAAACAATGAAATAAAGCTGGAATATGTGGTTCAGAAGGATGGTGGAGGATAGGATGGTATATTTAATGTTATTTTTATTTAAATTTTTTTACCTTTCTTTTTAAAATTTTTTTAAAAATATAAATTTATTTATTTTAATTGTAGGCTAATTACTTTACAGTATTGTATTGGTTTTGGCATACATCAACATGAATCCACCACAGGTGCACACGTGTTCCCCATCCTGAACCCCCCTAACACCTCCATCCCCATACCATCCCTCTGGGTCATCCCAGTGCATCTGCCCCGAGCATCCTGTATCATGCATCAAACCTGGACTGGCGATTCATTTCATATATGATATTATACATGTTTCAAAGCCATTCTCCCAAATCATCCCTCCCTCGCCCTCTCCCACAGAGTCCAAAAGACTGTTCTATACATCTGTGTCTCTTTTGCTGTCTCGCATACAGGGTTATCATTACCATCTCTCTAAATTCCATATATATGCATTAGTATACTGTATTGGTGTTTTTCTTTCTGGCTTATTTCACTCTATATAATAGGCTCCAGTTTCATCCATGTCATTAAAACTGATTCAAATGTATTCTTATTAATGGCTGAGTAATATTCTATTGTGTATATGTACCACAGCTTTCTTATCCATTCATCTGCTGATGGACATCTAGGTTGCTTCCATGTCCTGGCTATTACAAACAGTGCTGCGATGAACATTGGGTTACACACGTCTCTTTCAATTCTGGTTTCCTTGGTGTATATGGCCAGCAGTGGGATTGCTGAGTCATATGGCAGTTCTATTTCCAATTTTTTAAGGAATTTCCACACTGTTATCCATAGTGGCTGTACTAGTTCGCATTCCCATCAACAGTGTAAAAGGATTCCCTTTTCTCCACATCCTCTCCAGCATTTATTGCTTGTAGACTTTTGGATCGCAGCCATTTTGACTGGCATGAAATGGTATCTCATAGTGGTTTTGATTTGCATTTCTCTGATAATGAGTGATGTTGAGCATCTTTTCATGTGTTTGTTAGCCATCTGTATGTCTTCTTTGGAGAAATGTCTGTTTAATTCTTTGGCCCATTTTTTGATTGGGTCATTTATTTTTCTGGAATTGAGCTGTAGGAGTTGCTTGTATATTTTTGAGATTAGTTGTTTGCCAGTTGCTTCATTTGCTATTATTTTCTCCCATTCTGAAGGCTGTCTTTTCACCTTGCTTATAGTTTCCTTTGTTGTGCAGAAGCTTTTTAAGTTTAGTTAGGTCCCATTTGTTTATTTTTCATTTTATTTCCAGTATTCTGGGAGTTGGGTCATAGAGAATCCTGCTGTGATTTATGTCGGAGAGTGTTTTGCCTATGTTCTCCTCTAGGAGTTTTATAGTTTCTGGTCTTATGTTTAGATCTTTAATCCATTTTGAGTTTATTTTTGTGTATGGTGTTAGAAAGTGTTCTAGTTTCATTCTTTTACAAGTGGTTGACCAGTTTTCCCAGCACCACTTGTTAAAGAGATTGTCTTTTCTCCCTTGTATATTCTTGCCTCCTTTGTCAAAGATAAGGCATCCATAGGTGCGTGGATTTATCTTTGGGCTTTCTATTTTGTTCCATTGATCTATATTTCTGTCTTTGTGCCAGTACCATACTGTCTTGATGACTGTGGCTTTGTAGTAGAGCCTGAAGTCAGGCAGGTTGATTCCTCCAGTTCCATTCTTCTTTCTCAAGATAGCTTTGGCTATTTGAGGTTTTTTGTATTTCTATACAAATTGTGAAATTATTTGTTCTAGCTCTGTGAAGACTACTGTTGGTAGCTTGATAGGGATTGCATTGAATCTATAGATTGCTTTGGGGAGTATACTCATTTTCACTATATTGATTCTGCCAATCCATGAACATGGTATATTTCTCCATCTTTTAGTGTCCTCTTTGATTTCTTTCACCAGTGTTTTATAGTTTTCTATATATAGGTCTTTAGTTTCTTTGCTGCTGCTGCTACTGCTGCTAAGTCACTTCAGTCGTGTCCAACTCTGTGTGACCCCAAGAGACAGCAGCCCGCCAGGTTCCCTCGTCCCTGGGATTTTTCAGGCAAGAACACTGGAGTGGGTTGCCATTTCCTTCTCCAATGCATGAAAATTAAAAGTGAAAGTGAAGTCTCTCGGTCATGTCCGACTCTTAGCGACCCCATGGACTGTAGTCTACCAGGCTCCTCCATCCATGGGATTTTCCAGGCAAGAGTACTGGAGTGGGATGCCATTAGTTTCTTTAGGTAGATATATTCTTAAGTATTTTATTCTTTTCATTGCAATGGTGAATGGAAGTGTTTCCTTAATTTCTCTTTCTATTTTCTCATTATTAGTGTATAGGAATTCAAGGGATTTCTGTGTGTTGATTTTATATCCTGCAATGTGACTATATTCATTGATTAGCTCTAGTAATTTTCTGGTGGAGTCTTTACAGTTTTCTATGTAGAGGATCATGTCATCTGCAAACAATGAGAGTTTTACTTCACCTTTTCCACTTTGGATTCCTTTTATTTCTTTTTCTGCTCCGACTGCTGTAACCAAAACTTCCAAAACTATGTTGAATAGTAGTGGTGAAAGTGGGCACCCTTGTCCTATTTCTGACTTTAGGGAAAATGCTTTCAATTTTTCACCATTGAGGATAATGTTTGCTGTGGGTTTGTCATAAATAGCTTTTATTATGTTGAGGTATGTTCCTTCTATGCTTGCTTTCTGGAGAGTTTTTTTCATAGATCAGATCAGATCAGATCAGTCGCTCAGTCGTGTCCGACTCTTTGCGACCCCATGAACTGCAGCACGCCAGTGGATGTTAAATTTTGTCAAAGGCTTTCTCTGCATCTATTGAGATAATCATATGGTTTTTATTTTTCAATTTGTTAATGTGGTGTATTACATTGATTGATTTGCGGATATTGATGAATCCTTGCATCCCTGGGATAAAGCCCACTTGGTCATGGTGTATGATCTTTTTAATGTGTTATTGGATTCTGATTGCTAGAATTTTGTTAAGGATTTTTGCATGTATGTTCATCAGTGATACTGGCCTATAGTTTTCTTTTTTTGTGGCATCTTTGTCAGGTTTTGGTATTAGGGTGATGGTGGCCTTATAGAATGAGTTTGGAAGTTTACCTTCCTCTGCAATTTTCTGGAAGAGTTTGAGTAGGATAGGTGTTAGCTCTTCTCTAAATTTTTGGTAGAATTCAGCTGTGAAGCCATCTGGACCTGGGCTTTTGTTTGCTGGAAGATTTCTGATTACAGTTTCAATTTCCATGCTTGTGATGAGTCTGTTAAGATTTTTTATTTCTTCCTGGTTTAGTTTTGGGAAGTTGTACTTTTCTAAGAATTTGTCCATTTCTTCCAAGTTGTCCATTTTATTGGCATATAATTGCTGATAGTAGTTACTTTCACTTTTCATTTTCATGCATTGGAGAAGGAAATGGCAACCCATTCCAGTGTTCTTGCCTGGAGAAACCCAGGGACGGGGGAGCCTGGTGGACTGCCATCTATGGGGTCGCACAGAGTCAGACACGACTGAAGCGACTTAGCAGCAGCAGCAGCAGTAAGCAGCAATCGTTTCTTATAATCCTTTGTATTTCTGTGTTGTCTGTTGTGATCTCTCCATTTTCATTTCTAATTTTATTGATTTGGTTTTTCTCCCTTTGTTTCTTGACAAGTCTAGCTAATGGTTTGCCAATTTTATTTATCCTCTCAAAGAAGCAGCTTTTGGCTTTGTTGATTTTCACTATGGTCTTTTTTTTTTTTCTTTTGCATTTATTTCTGCCCTAATTTTTAAGATTTCTTTCCTTCTACTAACCCTGGGGTTCATAATTTCTTCCTTTTCTAGTTGCTTTAGGTGTAGTTAGGCTATTTATTTGACTTTTTTCTTGTTTCTTGAGGTATGCCTGTATTGCTATGAACCTTCCCCTTAGTACTGCTTTTACAGTGTCCCACAGATTTTGGGTTGTTGTGTTTTCATTTTCATTTGTTTCTATGCATATTTTGATTTTTTTTTTTATTTCTTCTGTGATTTGTTGATTATTCAGCAGGGTGTTGTTCAGCCTCCATATATTGGAATTTTTAATAGTTTTTCTCCTGTAATTGAGATCTAATCTTATTGCATTGTTGCCAGAAAAGATGCTTGGAATGATTTCATTTTTTTTGAATTTACCAACGCTAGATTTATGGCCCAGGATGTGATCTATCCTGGAGAAGGTTCTGTGTGTGTTTGAGAAAAAGTAGAAATTCATTTTTATTAGGTGAAATGTCCTGTAGGTATCAATTAGGTCTAACTGGTCTATTGTATCATTCAAAGTTTATGTTTCCTTGTTTATTTTCTGTTTAGTTGATCTATCCATAGGTGTGAGAGGGATATTAAAGTCTCCCACTATTATTGTGTTATTGTTAATTTCCCCTTTCATAATGTTAGCATTTGTCTTACATATTGCAGTGCTCCTATGTTGGGTGCATATATATTTATAATTGTTATATCTTCTTCTTGGATTGATCCTTTGATCATTATGTAGTATCCTTCTTTGTCTCTTTCCACAGCCTTTGTTTTAAAATCTATTTTATCTGATATGAGTATTGTTACTCCTGCTCTCTTTTGGTCTCTATTTGCATGGAATATCTTTTCCCAGCCCTTTACTTTTAGTCTGTATGTGTCCCTTGTTTTGAGGTGGGTCTCTTGTAGACAACATATGTAGGGGTCTTGTTTTTGTATCCATTCAGCCAGTCTTTGTCTTTTGGTTGGGTCATTCAACCCATTTACGTTTAAGGTAGTTATTGATAAGTATGATTCCCTTGCCATTTACTTTATTGTTTTAGGTTTGAATTTATACACCCTTTTTGTGTTTCCTGTCTAGAGAAGATCCTTTAGCATTTGTTGGAGAGCTAGTTTGGTGGTGTTGAATTCTCTCAGCTTTTGCTTGTCTGTAAAGCTTTTGATTTCTCCTTCATATTTGAATGAGATCCTTGCTGGGTACAGTAATCTAGGCTGTAGGTTATTTTCTTTCATCACTTTAAGTATGTCCTGCCATTCCCTCCTGGCCTGAAGAGTTTCTATTGCAAGATCAGCTGTTATCCTTAAGGGAATCCCCTTGTGTGTTATTTGTTGTTTTCCCCTTGCTGCTTTTAATATTTTTTCTTTGTGTTTGATCTTTGTTAATTTGATTAATATGTGTCTTGGGGTGTTTTGTCTTGGGTTTATCATGTTTGGGACTCTCTGGGTTTCTTGAAGTTTTCAACTATTATCTCCTCAAGTATTTTCTCATGGTCTTTCTTTTTGTCTTCTTCTTTTGGGACTCCTATGATTTGAATGTTGGGGTGTTTAACATTGTCCCAGAGGTCTCTGAGATTGTCCTCATTTCTTTTAATTAGTTTTTCTTTTTTTCTCCCTGATTCATTTATTTCTACCATTCTATCTTCTACCTCACTAATCCTATCTTTTGCCTCCATTATTCTACTATTTTGTTCCCTGCAGAGTGTTTTTGATCTCATTTATTGCATTATTCATTATATATTGACTCTTTTTTAATTTCTTCTAGGTCCTTGTTAAACCTTTCTTGTGTCTTCTCAATCCTTGTCTCCAGGCTATTTAGCTGTGATTCCATTTTGTTTTCAAGATTTTGGATCATTTTCACTCTCATTATTCGAATTCTTTATCAGGTAGATCCCCTATCTCTTCCTCTTTTGTTTGGTTTGGTGGGCATTTATCCTGTTCCTTTATCTACTGGGTATTCCTCTGTCTCTTCATCTTATTTATATTGCTGTGTTTGGGGTGGCCTTTCTGTATTCTGGCAGTTTGTGGAGGTCTCTTTATTGTGGAGTTTCCTCACTGTGGGTGGAGTTGTATGGGTGGCTTGTCAAGGTTTCCTAGTTAGGGAAGCTTGTGTCTGTGTTCTGGTGGGCGGGGCTGGATTTCTTCTCTCTGGAGTGCAATGAAGTGTCCAGTAATGAGTTATGAGATGTCAGTGGGTTTGAAGTGACTTTGGGCAGCCTGTATATTGAAGCTCAGGGCTGTGTTCCTGTGTTGCTGAATAATTTGCATGGTATGTCTTGCTCTGGAACTTGTTGGCCCTTGGGTGGTGCTTGGTTTCAGTGGAGGTATGGAGGCGTTTGATGATCTCCTGTCAATTAATGTTCCCTGGAGTCAGGAGTTCTCTGGTGTTCTCAGGATTTGGACTTAAGCCTCCTGCTTCTGGTTTTCAGTCTTATTTTTATTGTAGCCTCAAGACTTCTGCATCTATACAGCACCGTTGATAAAACATCTCCTTTCGAAGACAATGGGCTGCTTTTCTGGGTGCCTGATGTCCTCTGCCAGCATTCAGAAGTTGTTTTGTGGAATTTACTCAGCGTTCAAATGTTCTTTTGACGAATTTGTGGGGGAGAAAGTGGTCTCCCTGTCCTATTCCTCCACCATCTTAGGACCACCTCCTATACTTAATTTTAGAAATGTTGAATTATGGGGTAAGGTGAATTTGAAAGTCATGATGTTCTGGTGTCACAGGTCTGGGAACTGATTTCTCAGAAAAAGCCTGGGGAACAGAGAGAAACTATTTATGTTAGTAAATTCTGGAAGCATATCAATAAGCACTGGGTTAAATGGTCAGAGATGTGAAGAATTGACTCATTGGAAAAGACCCTGATGCTGGGAATACTTGAGGGCAAGAGGATAAGGGGATGACAGAGAATGAAATGGTTGGATGGCATCATCCACTCACTGTACATGGGTTTGAGAAAACTTTGGGAGATAGTGAAGGACAGGGAAGCCTGGCATGCTGCAATTCATGGGGTGGCAAAGAGACACAACTTAGTGACAGAACAACAAAGGGTCAAAGAAAATCTGTAATCTCATAGAAACAAGCATTTAAAATTTTTGTTTGTTTTGTTTAAGTATAGTTTATATATAATATTGTGTTTATTTCTTCTGTACAGCAGAGTGATTCAGTTACACATGTATATATGTTTTTTTTTTTCATATTCTTTTCCATTATGGTTTATTACAGGATATTAAATAATCCCCAGTGCTACACAGTAGGACATTGTTGTTTATCCATGCTGTGTAATAGTTGTATCTACTAATCCCAAATTCCCAAATCATACTGCCTCTACCCGGCTTCCTCCTTGGCTTCTATAATTCTGTTCTCTATGTCTGTGAATCTGTTTCATAGGGAGGTTCATTTGTTTCACATTTTAGATTGCACATGTAAGTAATATCATATTGTATTTGTCTTTCTCTTTTTGACTTACTTCACTTGGTATGGTAATCCACAGGTCAATCCAAGTTGCTGCAAATGGCACCATTTCATTCTTTTTATGACTGAGTAGTATTCCATTGTATATATGAACCACATTTTCTATATCCATTCATCTGTCAGTGCATACTTAGGATGTGTCCATGTCTTGGCTATAGTGAATACTGTTGCTATGAAAATAGGGGTGCCTGTGTCTTTTTGAGTTTTAGTTTTATCTGGGTGTGTGCTCAGGGGTGGGATTGCTGGATCATAATGGCAACTCTACTTTTAGCTTTGTCAGGATCCTTGATACTGTTTTCCATAGTGGCTGTTCCAGCTTACATTCCCATAAACAGTGTAGGAGAGTTCCCTTTTCTCTACACCTTCTCCAACATTTGTTATTGGTAGACCTTTTAATGATACCATTCTGGCTGGTGTGGAGTGATATACCTCATTGTATTTTTGATTTATAGTTCTCTAATAACTATCAATGTTGATCATCTTTTCATGTGCCTGTTGGCCATCATTAGAATAAATATTTCAATTAAGTGGAACCAAGCAGGCAAATTTTGCCAAATACATAGTTTCTTACGAAAATGTTATAAATTAAAAATCTTGGAGGGAGTCACTTTTTCGACTACTGTTAAAAGAACTGATGAGAAACTTTTATGTAAGTTAATGTCAAAGTTGAAAAATATGCCTATATGATGGGGTGACTTAGAAAAAATTCTTTGAAGACCCGAGTAACTAGAACAAACAAAAAATAAAAAAAGATTAACTAGAACAAACAAATGCTTCATATAATTCTAAGTGGCTCATTCTCAGCAAAATCTCTGACCATCTTCATTCAGATCAGCAGCACTCTCTCATTCTCTTCCGAACCCGTGAAATCAATCAAGTTATCATTATATGGGTATTTATTACCCATTTATTTTTCTGTCTTCCCACCTCCCCATGTTTGAATATAAACTCCATGAAAGGATATCATAGCAGCTCAATAAATATTGTTGAACAAATGAAAGAATCTGTCTTATATTCAGAAGAATGACTTAGGACGGTGAGTACATATATGCAAACACCACCACCATAAATTCCAGGTTATCTGAGAGATCCAAAAATGTTCTGCTTGGAGCTGTGATTCTTCCAAGTGTATCCTGGCTTGGAAGGGAGTGTATACAAGACCTAAACTTAGCAGCTATTTTCTTTCACTGTGACACTGATGTGAAGTGATCCCCAATTAAGTTTTGAGCACCATTTGGAAGACTCTGTAGCAGCCATATTGTGAATGTAAGTCCTCAGGGAGGCTGAAAGTTAGCCTAATATTTGGGTGGGCCGTGTCACTCAGACTGGATTATTTATTTATAGGGCCCTCTTGAGGAAGGCATTCTGGTCCTATGGAGTTTTTAGACTGGCTTGGGACCAGATTGCCTTCCGAATGCCTGGGCAGAGTCCTGGGCCTCACCTTCTGGCAGCCACCCTCCTGGCAGACTTCCAATCACATTATTCTACTAATAGTTTAGTGAAAAATGCTGAGAGTGTGTCTTCATCTTTATCTTGTGTTCCTGCTAAAGCGAGTTCAATAACAGCTTCTGGAAAGCATTCTAATAATCTCCAAAGTGTTTAAGAAGCATTACTCACATTATCACAGAAACATGTCTTGCTCCAGAAATGTATTTGCTGTTCTTTTTAGAAATACAGATGCAGTCTAGGTAAATAATACAAAACAGTTATTCTCTTGCCAAGGGAAAAATGCTGTTTTTGTATTTATCTATTTAAAAAGCAAATGAAATCATTCATAGTGAAGGAAGATATATGATAGATCAGGATCTTAGACTTGCTCTCTTCTTATTCATCTGTATATTTATCCAGCACTATCTTTTCAAGTTTATCTCAATCTGGTTTAACTGAGGAGGGTCTATTTTCTTTTAAGTCAGCCTGTGTATAATAAACAAAAATTTATTGTTTAACTCTTTCATGGTTTGCAGACATGGCTTATGTTAATTTACCATCTAACAGTATGCTGCAAAAAAAAAAAAAAAAAAAAGGGGGTTGTGTAAATCGGGAAATGAAGATTTTTAAAGTCTTAGTATTTAGAGACTTGGGGCTTCCAAGGTAGCTCAGTGGTAAAGAATTCGCCTGCCAAGCAGGAGACATGGGTTCGATCTCTGGGTCAGAAATACTCCCTGGAGATGTAAACAGCAGCTCATTCCAGTACTCTTGCCTGAGAAATCCCATAGACAGAGGAGCCTGGTGGGCTACAGTCTATGGGATTGCAAAGAGTCAGACACAACTTAGTGATTAAACAACAGCAACAATTTAGCGGTTATCTATTTTTAAAAATATTTATTTATTTTTAATGTATTCATCTGTACCAGGTCTTTGTTGTAGCATGCGCGATCTAGTTCTTTGACCAGGCTTCGAACCTGGGCTCCCTGCATTGGGAGCAAGGAGACTTAGCCACTTGACCACCAGAGAAATCCTAAGATTATCTATTTTTTAATGAAATTTTAAATTATTTGGAATATCAACTTATTGATTAGCCCTTTAATGAGAGAGAATATGAATGAATGCAAGCAGCAATGAGCAAGCTTCTTTTTCTTGCTTCGGTTCAGTTCAGTTCAGTCCTTCAGTTGTGTCTGACTCTTTGTGACCCCATGGACTGCAGCATGGACTTTGCAACTCCTTGTCTATCGCCAGCTCCCACAGTTTACTCAAATTCATGTCCACTGAGTCAGTGATGCCATCCAACCATCTCATCTTCTGTCAACCCTTCTCTTGCTGCGTTCAATCTTTCCTAGTATCAGGGTCTTTTCTGGAGAGTCAATTCTTCACATCAAGTGGCCAAAGTATTGGAGTTTCAGCTTCAGCATCAGACCTTCCAATGAATATTCAGAACTCATTTTATTTAGGATTGACTGGTTGGATCTTGCTGTCCAAGGGACTCTCAAGAGTCTTCTCCAACACCATGGTTCAAAAGCATCAGTTCTTCAGCTCTCAGCTTTCTTTATAGTCCAACTCTCAAATCCATACATGACCACTGGAAAAACCATAGCTTTGACTACATAGACTTTTGTCAGCAAAGTAATGTCTTTGCTTTTTAATATGTTGTCTAGGTTGGTCATAACTTCCCTTTCAAGGAGTAAGCACCTTTTAATTTCATGGCTGCAGTCACCAACTGCAGTGGTTTTGGAGCCTCAAAAAATAAGTCTGCCATTGTTTTCCCATCTATTTCCCATGAAGTGAAGGGACCAGATGCTATGATCTTACTTTTCTGAATGTTGAGCTTTAAGCCAATTTTTTCACTCCCCTCTTTCACTTTCTTCAAGAGGCTTTTTAGTTCTTCTTCACTTTCTGCCATAGGGTGGTGTCATCTGCATATCTGAGGTGACTGATATTTCTCCCAGCAATCTTGATTCAAGCTTGTGCTTCACCCAGCCCAGCATTTTTCATGATGTACTCTGCATATAAGTTAAATAAACAAGGTGACAATATACAGCCTTGACATGCTCCTTTCCCTATTTGCAACCAGTCTGTTTTTCCATGTCCAGTTCTAACTGTTGCTTCCTGATCTGCATACAGATTTCTCAAGAGGCAGGTCAGGTGGTCTGGTATTCCCATCTCTTTCAGAATTTTCCAGTTTGTTGTGATCCACACAATCAAAAGCTTTGGCATAGTTAATAAAGCAGAAATAGATGTTTTTCTGGAACTCTCTTGCTTTTTCGATGATCCAGTGGATGTTGAAATTTGATCTCTGGTTCCTCTGCCTTTTCTAAAACCAGCTTGAACATCTGGAAGTTCATGTACTACAAAAGTTCATGTACTTTTGAAGCCTGACTTGGAGAATTTTGAGCATTATTTTACTAGTGTGTGAGATGACTGCAATTGTGCAGTAGTTTGAACACTCTTAAACATTGCCTTTCTTTGGGATAGGAATGAAAACTGACCTTTTCCAGTCCTGTGGCCACTGCTGAGTTTTCCAAATTTGCTGGCATATTGAGTGCAGCACTTTCACAGCATCATCTTTCAGGTTCTGGAATAACTCAACTGGAATTCCATCACCTCCACTAGCTTTGTTCATAGTGATGCTTCCTAAGGCCCATTTGACTTCACATTCCAGGATGTCTGGCTCTAGGTCAGTGATCACACCATCGTGATTATCTGGGTCATGAAGCTCTTTTTTGTACAGTTCTTCTGTGTATTCTTGCCACCTCTTCTTAATATCTTCTGCTTGTTAAGTCCATACCATTTCTGTCCTTTATCGAGCCCATCTTTGCATGAAATATTCCCTTGGTATCTCTAATTTTCTTGAAGAGATCTCTAGTCTTTCCCATTATATTGTTTTCCTCTATTTCTTTGCACTGATTACTGAGGAAGACTTTTTTGTTTCTCCTTGCTATTCTTTGGAATTCTGTATTCAAATGGGTATATCTTTCCTTTTCTCCTTTGCTTTTGGCTTCTCTTCTTTTCACAGCTATTTGTAAGTCCTCCTCAGGCAGCCTTTTCGCTTTTTTGCATTTCTTTTTCTTGGGGATGGTCTTGATCTCTGTCTCCTGTACAATGTCATGAACCTCCATTCATAGTTTGTCAGGCACTCTGTCTATCAGATCTAATCCCTTGACTATATTTGTCACTTCCACTGTATAATTATAAGGGATTGGATTTAGGTCATACCTGAATGGTCTAGTGCTTTTCCCTACTTTCTTCAATTTAAGTCTGAATTTGGCAATAAGGAGTTCATGATCTGAGCCACAGTTCACTCCTGGTCTTGTTTTTGGTGATTGTTTAGAGCTTCTCCATCTTTGGCTGCAAAGAATATAATCAATCTGATTTTGATATTGACCATCTGGTGATGTCCATGTGTAGAGTCTTCTCTTGTGTTGTTGGAAGAGAGTGTTTGCTATGACCAGTGTGTTCTCTTGGGAAAACTCTATTAGCCTTTGCCCTGCTTCATTCTGTACTCCAAGGCCAAATTTTCATGTTACTCCAGGTGTTTCTTGACTTCCTACTTTTGCATTCCAGTCCCCTTTAAGGAAGAGGACATCTTTTTTGGGTGTTAGTTCCAGAAGGTCTTGTAGTTCTTCATAGAAGCATTCAACTTCAACTTCTTCAGCATCACTGGTCAAGGCACAGACTTGGATTACTGTGATATTGAATGGTTTGCCTTGGAAACGAACAGAGATCATTCTGTCATTTTTGAGATTGCCTCCAAGTACTGCATTTCAGACTCTTTTGTTGACTATGATGGCTACTCTATTTCTTCTAAGGGATTCTTGCCCACAGTAGTAGTCTCTTGCTTTCCTCCCTCCAATTCCTGATGTAAAAGCTACACCATTTGCAGTTAGATGGTCATTTTCTGAATGGCAGTATGTTTTAAGAGTCATGACTCTTTCTTATTGTACCTCAGCTGCACATGTATGATTTAACATGTGTTTGAAATGATTTAAGTTGGATGTAAATCTACAAAATACTTAGTGTGAGCACAGTGCCTGGGTCATGGTATACACTCAATAAATGATTATTGAATGAATAGGTCCTTTTTACTTTAATTCCTTTGCCTGTATTCAAATATCTTACAAATTCTGCTGAAAACTATGGCTCATGAGACTAGGAGGAAAGGCAGTTTCAATCTGGGTCTCCACAGTCCATTGCCCCAAGGTTCTAAGTGCAGCTGAAGCAGATGGCTAAGAGAGAAACCCTGGTGACTGCTGTTGGATTCACCTTGGATCTGATAGGAGAGGAAATCATTTAGTGAGGGAGTTCTGCTGTTTCTCTCCTGTGTGAACGCCCAGAGTCAGTGGAGACCCAGGTGTCTGAGCTGGTCTGGAATGAGTTGTGCGGAGTTCTTACCCCCAGGCATTTCTTGTTCTGCTTTGTGATCTCATAGAGAAAACCCAAGAATGAGTCAGCGGGAGGTTTCAAGGCTGACAGGAGCTCTGTCTTGGGGCTCCACTCTATGGGGGTGTGAGGCAGAATAAACTGCTGGCCCACCAATGTGGTGCAAAGTCTGCGTGGCATATGTTCTCTGACTTCACAGCCCTGGAACGCTGCTAATGGCTGCTCACAAAAAAATCTAATGGAAAATAGTCTACTGAAACAGAGTGAATCAGCTGTTCCTTCCTTCTCGGTTGGAATTTTTTTAAGTATTTAAAATCAAGCGTGCATTTATAAAATTTTATAACTCTAACTCTAGAAACAGGAAACGTCTGGAAGAGTCATTAATCTGTCCCTCTTACCTATCTAGTAAGTTACAGGAAAGTGAAAGTGTTAGTCACTCAGTCATGTCTGACTCTTTGCAATACTATGGACCATAGCCCGCCAAGCTCCTCTGTCCATGGGATTCTCCAGGCAAGAATCCTGGAGTGGATTGCAATTCCCTTCTCCAGGGGATCCTCCTAACCCAGGGATCAAACCCAGGTCTCCTGCATTGCAAGCAGATTCTTTACCATCTAAAGGAATCTGCCACCGTCTAAAGAATGGCCACCAGGGAAGCCCATTGTCAGTTATGCAGAGTTTTATAAAGAAATTTGGAATTTAGGAACTTCCGTGGTAGTCCTGTGGCTAAGACTCCACACTTCCAGTTCAGGGAACCTAGGTTCAATCCCTGGTCAAGGACTAGATCCCACATATCACAACTAACTCTTTGCTTGCTACAACTGGAATAAAAAAATAAAAAGACCCCCTGATGTGGCAACTAAGACACGGCATGGCCAATATATATATAAGAAATTTGGAATTTAGATGAATCTCAAACTTTCCTTTTGTCTTGTTGGGGTGGCTCTGTTGTTCTCATTTAAGTTTGCTGGACTACTTAAATGAGAACAACAGAGCCACCCCAACAAGACAAAAGGAAAGTTTAAGATTCATCTAAATTCCAAATTTCATTTCTGTCACAGTCCTTTGACCTACGTAAGTGTAAAATTTTTTCTCCCATTTTCACAACAGAGAGTTCCACCATGAACTCTGTGAATTTCCACATCTGGTTTATATACTTTCTCTGGGTGTTAACCTCCTACAAGTTTCCATATCAGTCCACCATGCAGGCCCCCACCTCCCTATTGAAGCGTGGATATTTCACTTTTGCAAAATCTAGTTTTCACGTGGGGTCATGTTTAACATATTTTCATAATTATGGCTGGCACAGAGAATAGGCTCCGCGTTTACCTCGTATGAAGGCTGGGATAGCATAAACATCATCCTCATAGGACTGAAGTGAGGGTTAAATTGGATTTATAGAAAACATCAAAGTTCCTGGTATACCGCACGTGTTTCCATTTTATTGATACTGTGTAGAGCTGACTGTGCTTTGAAATATATTACTTGGCTTTTAAAATTGTAAATATATGTAAAGGAGACACTTCTTCACATGAATATAACACATAGGGAGAGCATCACATCAGGATATGAAGTTTCTTTTCTTGATATTGTGTCCTTTATTCTCTTTGACCATTTCTATGATTGAGGATGTGTTGTTGTTCAGAAGCTGAGTCATGTCAGACTCTCTGTGACCCATGGACTGCAGCACACCAGGCTCCCCTGTCCTTCCCAACCTCCTAGACTTTGCTCAAACTCATGTTCATTAAGTCAGTGATGCCATCCAACCATCTCATCCTCTGTCGCCCCATTTTCATCCTGCCCTCAATCTTTCCCAGCATCAGGTCTTTCCCAATGAGTCAGCTCTTCACATCAGGTGGCCAAAGTATTGGAGTTTCAGCTTCAGCATCAGTCCTTCCAATGAATATGCTCTTCCCCAGATTCTCAATGGAAAGAAGTGAGTAGTGAACTTGAGAGGACAGCACAATTGTTATTTAAAAAAAAAAATTATTTGGTTGTGCCAGGTCTTAGTATGTGGGATTAATCTAGTTCCCTGAAGAGGGATTGAACCTGGGCCCCCTGCATTGGGAGCAGGGAGTCTTAGCCATTGGACCACTTGGGAATTCTCAAGATCAAAGGACAATTACATAAGTAACTGTTGATTCTTTGGGTGGAATCTACTAGCACCATGTGGGAAAGCATATGACTTGGTCTTAATCTCAGCTCTGCTGTGAGTGTCTGGGTCAATCACTTATTGGGTTGAAATCTCAAGCTAGCTCTTCATCTGTAAAGTAGGAACAATGCTAGTGCTATGTAAACCTAATTGGGTTGCTTTGATGTCCTGATGGAATGATGTATGAGAAAAACGTTTAAAAAATTGGAAGATTTTACACAAGTATAAGGTATTAAAACTTCCAAGGGATTGTCTAGATTTTCCTAACCATTTCAAAGCTAAAATAATCACTGTGGCTGGAGACCCACATGTGGATTCTTCTCAAAAAGCATAGTGGAAAATAAGCAGTTGTTTTATTAAAAACTTCCACATTTAATGATAATATTTACCACTCTTGTTTGAAATTCTAAAGAAGAACATGTTATTGGTTTCTTGATACATTTAGCAATTTTAATCCCTTTTCTATTTCTGAGGTCCAAACTCAGTGCCTTTTTTTTTTTTTAACCCAGAAACCTGCATAATATTATTCTGGAAGGTGAGAAATCTACTCCATGGAATAAAACCACGCCTAAATTTGGAATGCAGAGATACAAGAGAAATGTCAATCTAAGCTGTCCAATATCTAGCATTAGAGAGAAAATGTTCATTTGAAACCAAGGTCCTTGACAGTATATTAATAGTGAAATAAAGCTTGATCCATGACAAAATACATTAGAGTATTAGACAGTGCAGAAAACAATGAGGGGATTAATAAATGAAATTGAGTGATCATAACACAAAACAAACTGCTGTGATTTCTGGAGACACAAATGTCACAAGCTTGTACATGTTGAAAGTCATATTTCACGTGTTTATTCAACTGATATTTTTAGATCATATCCTACACACCAGGTACGGTGTAAAGTTGTAGGACACAGAGACAAACATGTAGTCCCTTCCACTAGACTGGTGGTTCTGAAGAAGGTAAATCTTGGTGTATTTTTTAAAATCTTGCATTCCACTGCTGGAGACTTAGATTTAGAAGCCCTGCAGTGGAACCTGAGCAAGTAGATTAAGAAACTCCATCATCAATAACAAAACGAGTTCCCTGGGGTTTTGATGTGTTACTCTAGTTAATAATCACTCAGCACTGTTAATGGGCTTCCCTGGTGGCTCAGTAGTAAAGAATCTGCCTGCCAATGCAGGAGACTGGGGTTCAATCCCTGGGTCAGGAAGATATTCTGGAGAAGGAAATGGAAACTCAATTCAGTATTCTTGTCTGGGAAATCCCATGGACAGAGGAGCCTGGTGGGCTATAGTCAGAGTTTCCAGAGAGTTGGATAAGACAGCAACAACAACATACAACAACATGCAAATAGGTGGGGATAGATGCAGCAAGATAAGGACAACTTCTGAGATGTGAACGGGATCTTATGAAATGCAAAAATAGGGACACTTAATCTGTCCTCAGAGGGAGATGGATAGGGAAGGATTTCTGGAGAAAGTGATTCCTAACCTTCCCAAATATTTTTGCGTTGTTTTCTAATCATAAATTTAATGTAGAAAAACCAATGAAAAATACACAAAAAAGGCAAAAAAATCATCCATTATCTATGAATTTGATGTTCTTAAGTTTTGCTATAACATGTGTATGCTAAGTCGCTTCAGTAATGTCCAACTCTTTGTGACCCTGTAGACTGTAGCCCATCAGACTCCTCTGTTCATGGGGATTCTCCAAGAAAGAATACTGGAGTGGGTTGCCATGCCCTCCTCCGCGGGATCTTCCCAACCCAGGGATTGAACTCCATCACTTACTTCTCCTGCATTGGCAAGTGGGTTCCTTACCACCAGATGCCACCTGGGAAGCCCCTGCTATAACATGTATATAGTGTTTTTTCCCTTAACTATCAATTTTGCATTGTATAGATTTTTGGATTTATGATCTTTAATCATTCTGTAATTTAGGGAAATATACATACCTTTAAATATCTCTCTAGTCTTTTTCTTTGTAATTATCTGGGATTTCTATTATCTGTATCAGTTCAGTTCAGTTCAGTTGCTCAGACACGTCCAACTCTTTGCAACCCCATGAATCATAGCACACTAGGCCTCCCTATCCATCACCAACTCCCGGAGGTCACTCAGACTCACATCCATTAAGTCAGTGATGCCATCCAGCCATCTCATCCTCTGTCGTCCCCTTCTCCTCTTGCCCACAATCCCTCCCAGCATCAGAGTCTTCTCCAATGAGTCAACTCTTCGCATGAGGTGGCCAAAATACTGGAGTTTCAGCTTTAGCATCATTCCTTCCAAAGAAATCCCAGGGCTGATCTCCTTCAGAATGGACTGATTGGATCTCCTTGCAGTCCAAGGGACTCTCAAGAGTCTTCTCCAACACCACACTTCAAAAGCATCAATTCTTCAGCGCTCAGCCTTCTTCACAGTCCAACTCTCACATCCATACATGACCACAGGAAAGACCATAGCCTTGACTAGGCGAATCTTTGTTGCCAAAGTGATGTCCCTGCTTTTGAATATGCTATCTAGGTTGGTCATAACTTTCCTGCCAAGGAGCAAGCGTCTTTTAATTTCATGGCTGCAGTCACCATCTGCAGTGACTTTGGAGCCCCCCAAAATAAAGTCTGATACTGTTTCCACTGTTTCCCCATCTATTTCCCATGAAGTGATGGGACCAGATGCCATAATCTTCGTTTTCTGAATGTTGAGCTTTAAAGCCAACTTTTTCACTCTCCTCTTTCACTTTCATCAAGAGGCTTTTGAGTTCCTCTTCACTTTCTGCCATAAGGGTGGTGTCATCTGCATATCTGAGGTTATTGATTTTTCTCCTAGCAATCTTGATTCCAGCTTGTGCTTCGTCCAGCCCAGCATTTCTCATGATGTACTCTGCATATAAGTTAAATAAACAGGGTGAAAATATACAGCCTTGACATACTCCTTTTCCTATTTGGAAGCAGTCTGTTGTTCCATGTCCAGTTCTAACTGTTGCTTCATGACATGCATAAAGGTTTCTCAAGAGGCAGGTCAGGTGGTCTGGTATTCCCATCTCTTTCAGAATTTTCCAGTTTATTGTGATCCACACAGCCAAAGACTTTGGCATAATCAATAAAGCAGAAATAGATGTTTTTCTGGAACTCTCTTGCTTTTTCCATGATCCAGTGGATGTTGGCAATTTGATCTCTGGTTCCTCTGCCTTTTCTAAAACCAGCTTGAACATCTGGAAGTTCACTGGCATCTTATTCTATCCTTTCTCTCTCCTAATTTTCATTTCTTTATTCCTCCTTTGTTTTTGTAGATTCTTTATTTCATTATTACAGTTGGCATTTCAACTATTATATTTTCAGTATCCAGTAATTCCACTTGGTTCTTCCTTTTAACTTGTGGTCTGTTTCATATTATTTAAAACTTATCCTAGTTCTTTGAGACTTTTATTCTTGCTCTTAATTCTGCTTTATGGAATAAAACTCTTCTTGTAGTGAATGCACTACAGAAGTAGTAATCTATTGCCCTATAAAAAATTCTTGACAAATTACTCCCAAACTTAATGATTTTAAAAACAATAATATTTTTTTTTGGTCTCTCATGGTTTCTGTGGTTCATGAATTCAGGCAATGTACAGCAGGGGTGGCTTGTCCTTGCCTCATGTCGTCTGAGCCCTCAGCTGGGACGACTTGAATGCTGGGGACTGGAATTATGTGAATTACAGTCTCACATTTCTGGTGGTTGATGTAGGTGTTGGCTAGAGGCCTGGCTGTGGCTGTCTGAAGGAAAACCCACACGTGGCTTCTTCATTTGGCTTGAGGTTCCTTGTAACATGGTGGCTTAGTTCCAAGAGAGAGAGAGACAGAGAAAAAGAGTTGTATTTTTTCCTCATCCTAACCTTAGAAGTCGTAGAGCATCAATTCTGTTCTACTCCTCTGTTTCAGGCAGGCATAAGTTTGCTCAAATTCAAGAGGGAAGAACATAGACCATGTATTTTGGGCAGAGAGAGAATGTCAATTCCATTGCAAGAAGAGTGTGGGACTGGATGAACATATTGGTGTGGGCATCTTTGTAAGATACAATTTGTCACGTTCTCATTGTCTAGCTGTTTTTTTTTTTTTTTTTTTTTTTTTTTTTTTTGCCTGTGAGCTTGGTTTCCCCTAGGGCTATAATTGTCTTTCTGTTATATGTAAGGAAGTGTGGTGAACCCTAGCACTAGCTACTACATCTTTTGGTGAGCTTAAGAAAATCAACAGGGATAGCCTCTTTTTTGTCCAGGTGAAAGATTTCAGGAGATTATTCCTTTGTTTCTCTACCAGGGGTTCTCGCAGATTAGTTCTTGGATGTGAGCTCTTCTTTCATTACTATTCACTTCTTAATTTTTTCTTTGAGGAACTCAGGAGCTCAAGCTAGTTCATCATCTGTCAGAAACTAGAATTTCCCTATTAGTATCCTTATTTTCTAAGTAGTCTGTAATTAGATCTTGGATATGTTCTTTGTTCCAGGAATTATGTAGAACAATGTAGTTTTATTTCCCCCAATTTCTATTTGATTGGATTTAAAAATTTACATTTTAAAATATTTTCCTTCTTTTATTGCCTCTTGGTCAAAGCAAACTGTACTGTTTCTCCTTTTCAGAATTTGAAGTTATTTTTATTACTTAATTATACAGTCAGTTTTTGTTACTGCTCAAAGAAACCTTAAATAAAATGTATTCTTTTCTTTGGGAAACTTTTTTTTTCTGCTTGAATTCCTTTTAAAATTCTCTCCTTATCCTTGGAATTCAGAAAATATTAAAGCCATTTTAGATTCTGGCCTTTTATCATCACTATGAATGCTACAAAGGAAGTCATTTTAATTCACAAGTTCAGGTTTTTACTTCAGGAGTTTTTCCTATATTATATCTATAATTACGCCTATTATTCCTGCTTTCAAGTTTACCTTAGAAAGTCTTTTCCACCTTTTTCATCTCAAGATTACTAAACTATTTTAAGTACAGTTAGATCTTTAATCTTATCTGGAATATTTTCTTTATTGATGTGAAGAAGGTAGTTAATAATTATTTTACTTTATTCCAGAATTTATATCCAGTTTTTCCAATATCAGTGACTTGAAGTGACATATTTTATAATTTTAAAATTCCCAGTTCTTTCAGAAGTGCCTAAGTCTGACTCATAAATTCATAGTGTGTGTATGAGTGCTAAGTCACTTCAGTTGTGTCTGGCTCTTTGTGACCTCATGGACTGTAGCCCACCAGGTTCTTCTGTCCATGGGATACTCTAGGCAAGAATACTGGAGTGGGTTGCCATGCCCTTCTCCAATAAATTCGTAAATTAAACAGCAATCTGTGTGGTGGCATTAAAAAATAAATTGAAGCTTTTTTTTTTTAAGTGTTTCAAGTAAGAAAATCTAAGCAAATGATCCAGGTAAGACTTGCAATAATTGGCTGAGAATTTACCAGAAAGAATCAGATAGAGATAGGTCTTGACCTGGTGTCTCACAGGCCAAGTAATGGAGGATCAGAAACTATGAGTAAGCAGAGGGAACAAGTTGGTCATGAAGGGACAGTCTGTGGAAGTGAGAGCAGACCACTAGATTCCAGCTTGAGTAACTGGGTAGGGAGCTATTTTATCATTAAGATAAAAAAGACAGAAGGTTAGTAGAGTTGGTCATATTGTGACAATGAAATACTGAGAAAATGCCATTTAGGAGGGAGATGGACACTTGAATATGAAGTTCAAGAAGGATTCTGAACTGAAATAATGATGTAAGTTGGTCCAGTGGAAGGCAGGGCATTGAAATTAATGGCAAATACATTCAGCTAATCCTTGGGAAGAGAAGACTTTTTGGCAGAGTCGGAGCTGAAAATAAGGTAGTAGAGGGGGTTCTGAAATTCTTCACTAATCTAATGTCCTAGAGACACATGCTGCTAATGTTTCAAGTAATTTTTTTTTTGTTCCTTAAAAGTAAATGCTACTATTATAAGTGAAAAATTCCTGCACATGTGTTTGGCATTAAATTAGCTCCATGGAATAATTCCACTACACTGAAATATTTAATGATCAAATACATTTGTGAAATACTGTAATGTGTATACCTAATTGGATATTCATGTTGCCCATTATTCTAAGTTTCTGAGAATTCCTGCTACAAATAAGAAGCCAGTTTAACCTAGGATTGCTCAATCTTCCCTTACTAGGAAACTAACTTTGGTGTATGCAACATCTGTTAATTCTCCTCTAGAATGATTGTTACCAAAAACATATCCTGGAAAACATGGGAATAACTCTTGTTTATCATTAGGCAGCTGAGTAAGGATCGAATGTTGAAATAATTGGTCTAAAACAAAATCATTTCAGGTAGCCTGTAGGTGTCCGTCTGTTGGGCTTCCCTGCTGGCTCAGTAGTAAAGAATCCTCCTGCTAATGCAGGAGATGCGGGTTCAATCCCTAGCTCAGGAATATCCCTGGAGTAGGAAATGGCAACCCACTCTAGTATGCTTGCCTGGGAAGTCCCATGGATAGAGGAGCCTTGCAGCCTAAAGTCTACAGGGTTGCAAAAAATTTTGACATGACTTAGTGAGTAAATAGCAACAACAATTTCTCTGTTGTTCCACCACAGAAATAACTAACTGAAGATGATTGCTTATGATTTTTGGTGTATTTTGTATCTACCATAGTACTATTTTGGAGAAGGCAATGGCACCCCACTCCAGTACTTTTGCCTGGAAAATCCCATGGATGGAGGAGCCTTCATCTTCCTCTTCATCTTCCATCTCCTTTACTGTTTTCCTCTCTTCCTCTTTTTATCCCTCCTTTCTTCTCTCCCTCTCTATGTCCTATGCAGTAAAAATGCTTGTTATAGTATTATAAAAATCTTCATGAAAATGTCAATGGTTGTATCACATTTCATCATGTAGCTTTATCATAATTAACAGTTCTTCTTTTGGATCTTGGCGTCAAAGGCATTCTTATATATTATGCAGTGATAGATATTTTTACATTGAGCTATTCATATGTTTTGAGTTATTTCCTCAATAATTTTAAATGTTTTAGTTAACCTTTTCTTAAGCCTTCTTGGGATAGCTTAAAACATTTTATCTTAAGATTTCAGTGATGCAAAGGAAGGCAATAAAAATCCATCAGTGATTCTAATGATTAAAATATTATATTTTTACACTCGGACCAGGACTTAGTAAATAAAAGTGTGTTTGTCACTCTCCATCAAGTCTCTTCTTTTTTAGTTCTCTGTTACTCCTTTCATTAACTCCTAGTATTCTTGCCTGGAGAACTCCATGGACAGAGGAGTCTGGCAGGCTACAGTCCATGGGGTCACAACGAGTCAGACATGACTGAGTGGCTAGCACACACACGTGCAACCTACAAATCATCTTCTTCCCCACTTAAATCTTCCTTTCTCTTTATTCTGCTAATCTATCTCACACCTATCAGTTCTCAGCAAACACCTCAAAAAATATTCCAGCCTCACTTTCTCATCTCCCAATCCTCCATTAACTTCCTGTAAGCAAGTGTCTGCTGCCATAACTTAAAACACTCGACACATTGTACTGTAGTTTATTTTATTTTCCGTTAGACTGTGTGTGCTTTAGCTGCAGGAAGGACTGTCTTGGCATACATAGCATCTGAAACCAGAATGTGTACTCAGGAAAATGAATTCATTCAACAAGCATTGTATGATGAAGCCTCATCCATTCTTCACCAACACTTACATAAGATGAATTCATCTTTTTTTGGCTCTGAGAGTAACAGAAATTCAATACACCTTTTCCTAGGAGTTATTCAGTATTACATTTCTTTTCCCTTAGCATTCATTAAAATTGTCTATCTTTCATGTACACACTACTATATTTAAGATGAATAACCAGGAAGGACCTACTGTATAGCGCAGGCAACTCTGCTCAACATTATGTAACAACCTAAATGGGGAAAGAATTGGAAAGAGAATAGATACAAGTATTTGTATAACTGAATCACTTTGCCATACACCTGAGGCTAATGCAACACTGTTAATCAACTATACTAAATATAAAATAAATATAACTATTTTTTATTACTGTTTATTTATTTTTTTTTATTACTATTTATTTATTACTATTTATATAAATACAAATATAACTATACTAAATATAAAATAAAAAGTTATAAAGAGATTGTCTTTCTGACTGTCTCTGTACGGGTCTGTCTACCTAATTGTCTATCACCTAATTATCCACCTATCTATGTATTCTTACTTCTTGAAATTTTATCAAATTTATATAAATTGACTTAATATTTTTATGCTCTAGTTCTCAACCCCAAATAATTGTACTCTGTATTATGTTTAGTCATTCAGTCATGTCTGACTCTTTGCAACCTCATGGACTATAGCCCGCCAGGCTCCTCTGTTCATGGGATTTCCCCAGGCAAGAATACTAGAGTGGGTTGTCATGCTCTCCTCCAGGGGATCTTTCTGACCCAGGGATTAAACCCATATCTCCCACATTGCAGGTGGATGCTTTACTATCTGAGCCACCGGGAAAGTGGCTTTTTGTACTTTCAGTTCAGTTCAGTCGCTCAGTCATGTCCAACTCTGCGATCCCATGAATTGCAGCACGCCAGGCCTCCCTGTCCATCACCAACTCCCAGAGTTCACCCAAACTCATGTCCATCGAGTCGGTGATGCCATCCAGCCATCTCATCCTCTGTTGTCCCCTTTTCCTCCTGCCCCCAATCCCTCCCAGCATCAGGGTCTTTTCCAGTGAGTCAACTCTTCTCATGAGGTGGCCAAAGTCCTGGAGTTTCAGCTTTAGCATCATTCCTTCCAAAGAAATCCCAGGGCTGATCTCCTTCAGAATGGACTGGTTGGATCTCCTTGCAGTCCAAGCAACACCACAGTTCAAAAGCATCAATTCTTCAGTGCTCAGCTTTCTTCACAGTCCAAATCTCACATCCATACATGACCACAGGTAAAACCATAGCCTTAACTAGATGGACCTTTGTTGGCAAAGTAATGTCTCTGCTTTTGAATATGCTATCTAGGTTGGTCATAACTTTCCTTCCAAGGAGTAAGCGTCTTTTAATTTCATGGCTGCAGTCACCATCTGTAGTGATTTTGTGGCCCCAAAAATAAAAGCAGGTAAATGGCATTAGGATAATATTTCTCATAACTGCAGTAACAGAGCTTGTGACAAGTGTCACAAGAGGCCTGTGTGGTCCAGGGGGATTGGACCACTCGTGCAAGAGTCACTTGCAAGAGTCACTTGCACAAGTATTTGTGCCACTTTGTGTGTGTGCTAAACTGCTTCAGTCATGTCTGACTCTTTGCAATGCTATAGACTGTAAGCCACCAGCCTCCTCTGTCCATGGAATTCTCCAGGCAAGAATATTGGAGTTATATTAGTCCATCTCTAAAACAAAGATGCTTCTGAGAATCTCCGGGCTGTCCAGTTGTTAAGATTCCATACTTCCACTGCAGGGGGTGCTGGTTCCATCCCTGGTTTGGGGAACTAAGATCCTTCATGTCACACAGCCAAAAAGAGATAGAAAAAAAGATGCTTCTAATTACTTGACACAGTGTGTGGTCAGAATTCTGTCCATGGTACCAGTAACAAAGGAAATAAGGAAGGAGTCCCTTACCTGGAGAAATTTTCTAACTGAACTAGGCAACATCACCAGAAACACGTACACATAAATATGTTTGGGTTGTGTGCACTATCAAAAAATTGCTAAAGTTATTACAGGATCTTCAGTCGGGTCTGGAAAGTCTTTGTGGGACAGGCCAGTTTTAAGTCATGTTAAGAGCTTTCATCTTAGGAGACAGAGGGGCTCACTTTGAAGAAGAGGATCAAGGCTTCCAGATGGAGAAAGTGGTGTGTTAGCAGGGTTAACAATGGAAGTGAGCAAGATGCTGGACAGCTTTGAAGCTGACAATTAATAGAGGTAACAAATGTAAGAAGCAGTTCTGAATCATTTCTCAAGTGAGAAAAAAAACTGCTGGAAATGAGTAAGCACTGAGAGGCAGGAAGTATTTTGTTCCTACTTAACAAAATAATTTTTAGTCTTGGCATACAAATATGGATATGAGACTGAAAAGGCAAAAGAGTAAATGTAAGTATATGACCCACCAGGTAGATGAAAGAGGCTGAGATTATAGGTCTCTGATCTAATCGTGATGCTCATGGAAACAGTGGGCTGGGTCTTGATTAAATCTTTGCACCTAAAAATGGGAAGGATAGATATGACATCTTTAGAGACCCAAAGATACCATCCCATGAGACAAAAAGGGAGAAATGGAGAGAGAGAGAGAAGATGATTTTGATTTTGTGGAATCACTGTTTAAAAAGTGAGCAGGAGAAAAAAAAAATGAGTTGCACAATACTATGGTGACTAGAATCCTCTTTCCTAGTTGAGTAAGTAAAAGAGCCCCCAAATAAGTGGTTGTCTTTGCGGTTTGAGTGAGAAGTGAAATTGGCTTGAGAGCTCTTGATAAATGAGTCAGAAGTGGAATTTAGTGCTGTGGTTCTTAAACTGTAGTCCTTGGACCAGCAGCCTTATCTCATCTGGGAACTTGTGAGAAATGCAGGTTGTCCGGCCCCTTGCAAAGATACTGAATCAGAAACTCTGGAGGAGAGGTGGGTCAGAAATTTCTTTTTTTTTTTTTTTTGGTGGTAGTAGTGTTAGTCACTCAGTCGTTTCTGACTCTTTGCGATCCCTCAAATTATAACGCACCAGGCTCCTCTGTCCATGGGATTTTCCAGACAAGAATACTGGATTGAGTTGCCATTCCCTTCTTCAGAGGATCTTTCTGACCCAGTGATCGAACCTAGGTCTCCTGCACTGTAGGCAGATTCTTTACCCAACTTGTTTATTACATTATATTACATGTATTCCATATTATCATCTTCTTTTTTGTCTTTTTGCTTATTTTTTTTTTGGGCGGGGAAGGATAATTGCCTTACAATGTTGTGTTAGTTTCTGATATACAACAACATGGATCAGCTATAAGTATACATGTATCCCCTCTCACTTGCAGCTCCCTCCCACCACAACCCCCACCCCCTCCCCATCTCCCACCATCTCACCGCCCCCCCAACCCCGCCCATCATCACAGAGCACTGAGCTAAACTCCCTGTGCTATCCAGTTGCTTCCCTCGAGCTCTCTGTTTTACACACGCTATGGTATATATGGACTTCCCTGAAGCCCAGTTGGTAAAGAATCTGCCTGCAATGCAGGAGACCCCTGTTTGATTCCTGAGTCAGGAAGATCCACTGGAGAAGAGAAAGGCTACCCACTCCAGTATTCTTGGGCTTCCCTTGTGGCTCAGCTGATAAAAAATCCTCCTGCAATGCCGGAGACCTGGGTTCGATCCCTGGGTTGGGCAGATCCCCTGGAGAAGGGAAAGGCTTTCCACTCCAGTATTCTGGTCTGGAGAATTCCATGGGCTGTATAGTTCATGGCGTTGCAAAGAATCAGACACGACTAAGTGACTTTCACTTTTCATAGTATATATGACAATGCTGCTCTCCCAATTCATCCCACCTTCCCCTTCCCCCACTGTGTCCTCAAGGCTGCGTCTCTGTTCCTGCCTTGCAAATAGGTTCGCAAGTACCATTTTTTTGATTCTATCAGATCAGATCAGATCAGTCCCTCAATAGTGTCCAACTCTTGGCAACCCCGTGAATCGCAGCACGCCAGGCCTCCCTGTCCATCACCAACTCCCAGAGTTCACTTAGACTCATGTCCATTGAGTCAGTGATGCCATCCAGCCATCTCATCCTCTGTCGTCCCCTTCTCCTCTTGCCCACAATCCCTCCCAGCATCAGAGTCTTCTCCAATGAGTCAACTCTTCGCATGAGGTGGCCAAAATACTGGAGTTTCAGCTTTAGCATCATTCCTTCCAAAGAAATCCCAGGGCTGATCTCCTTCAGAATGGACTGGTTGGATCTTCTTGCAGTCCAAGGGACTCTCAAGAGTCTTCTCCAACACCACAGTTCAAAAGCATCAATTCTTCAGTGCTCAGCCTTCTTCACAGTCCAGCTCTCACATCCATACATGACCACAGGAAAAACCATAGCCTTGACTAGATGAACCTTTGTTGGCAAAGTAATGTCTCTGCTTTTGAATATGCTATCTAGGTTGGTCATAACTTTCCTTCCAAGGAGTAAGCATCTTTTAATTTCATGGCTGCAGTCACCATCTGCAGTGATTTTGGAGCCCAGAAAAAGAAAGTCTGATACTGTTTCCACTGTTTCCCCATCTATTTCCCATGAAGTGATGGGACTGGATACCATGATCTTCGTTTTCTGAATGTTGAGCTTTAAGCCAACTTTTTCACTCTCCTCTTTCACTTTCATCAAGAGGCTTTTTAGTTCCTCTTCACTTTCTGCCATAAGGATGGTGTCATCTGCATATCTGAGGTTATTGATATTTCTCCCGGCAATCTTGATTCCAGCCTGTGCTTCTTCCAGTCCAGTGTTTCTCATGATGTTGTCTGCATATAAGTTAAATAAACAGGGTGACAATATACAGCCTTGACGAACTCCTTTTCCTATTTGGAAGCAGTCTGTTGTTCCATGTCCAGTTCTAACTGTTGCTTCCTGACCTGCATACAGATTTCTCAAGAGGAAGATCAGCTGGTCTGGTATTCCCATCTCTTTCAGAATTTTCCACAGTTTATTGTGATCCACACAGTCAAAGGCTTTGGCATAGTCAAGAAAGCAGAAATAGATGTTTTTCTGGAACTCTCTTGCTTTTTCCATGATCCAGTGGATGTTGGCAATTTGATCTCTGGTTCCTCTGCCTTTTCTAAACCAGCTTGAACATCAGGAAATTCATGGTTCACATATTGCTGAAGCTTGGCTTGGAGAATTTTGAGCATTCATTTACTAGCGTGTGAGATGAGTGCAATTGTGCAGTAGTTTGAGCATTCTTTGGCATTGCTTTTCTTTGGGATTGGAATGAAAACTGACCTTTTTCAGTCCTGTGGCCATTGCTGAATTTTCCAAATTTGCTGGCATATTGAGTGGAGCACTTTCACAGCATCATCTTTCAGGACTTGGAATAGCTCAACTGGAATTCCATCACGTCCACTAGCTTTGTTTGTAGTGATGCATTCTAAGGCCCACTTGACTTCACATTCCAGGATATGCCTAATTACATGATATTTGTTTCTCTCTTTCTGACTTACTTCATACTGTATACCAGGCTCTAGGTTCATCTACATCACTACAACTAATTCAAATTCACTCCTTTTTATGGATGAGTAATATTGCACTATATATATGTACCGCTTCTTTATCCATTCCTCTGTTGACGGTAGCCAGGACATAGAAGCAATCTTGGTTTTAACAAGGCTTCCAGGTGATTGCGAAGCTTGCAAAGTTTGAGAAATATTGATTTAGGAGATAATCTGTGCTTGCCCCTATTTCAACACCTCACTATTGAAAAACACTCTGTAGAGACAGAAGTTTGCAGGATATTAATATCAGCAACTTTGCAAAGAGAACAAATTCATTAGAGCCAATTGGGAGGAAACTTTGTGAAGGAATATGAGAAAATGTTTCTTTTGTGAAAATGCCTTTTTCAGCCTTAAGAGTGATGATTAACATTATTACATTAATTAAGTTTACTGATGTAAATTTAAGTTTAAATTTATCTTATTGTAATGTCATTAAAAAGTAATTTGTGAATGTTAACAAGAGGATGTATAAAAACTTCTTTCTCTTCCCTTCCTTAAACATTTTCTCAGCATTGTGAGGCAGTAGATTTTTTGTTTGTTTGGTTTTGCTTTCAGAGATTCCTTTTGGAAATTGCAAGGAAGTAATGCTTTCTGTCCCTGATACACTGTTGCCTATTTAAGGCTTTTCTAAGATTAGAAGATAACAATAATTAGTATATCAAGCCTTTGCAAAGGCCCTATGCAAAACTGGGAAACATTTGAGTCTGCAGATTTAATTGAACATCAGTCGAGTTTTGCTTTTTCTAAAATGAGGAAATGGAATTGTGAAGGCCAAAATATTCTTTGAATCTTTTAAACTTGGTTTTTGATAAAGAATGAGATTTAAACTCACCTTTGATTTTGGATGACAGACTATTGCAGTGTTTACATGAGTTTTAGAAGTAAGAACTCAATTGTGTGATTTGAAGAGCTTGGAAACCTTTGCTTGCAAACAGAAGGAGTATTACAATGTATAAAATTCTTTATGTATTTTTAATTTCCTCTTTTACTATCTGGAAGGTGTTTGGAGACTGCCCATGAACACTACATATTCATGATTATCCATAAAGGGTAAGATTAGAATTTGGTTTTAAACTATTGCTCCTGGTATACATATTCTCCCAGCTTCCACTTTGTTCATCAGAACTACTCAAAGATGAATAGAGTTCTAAGAGGCAAGGTAACATTTTAAGCTCACTTTTTAAGTCATAGACTTCCATTGAGGCAGCCTGCTGTGTTTTCATACAGGTAAATGGAAATTCATCTTCATGTCCTCCACCTTCACACAGAGACAGGTCAGAACACTTCCTGGAGAACAGGAACAGACACGTGACTCTCCTCCTCTGCCTTTCCCATTCAATGATCTGTTTTTAGGCTGATCCTTGATTTGTTCATAAGGACCTGATTCTGAATCCTCTCTTCTTGCTTTAAGTGAGTGAGTCTTAGTCACTCAGTCATGTCTGACTCTTTGCAACCACATGGACTGTAGCTTGCTAGGCTCCTCTGTCCATGGGAGTCTCTAGGCCAGAATACTGGAATGGATGGCCATTCCCTTCTCCAAGGGATCTTCCTGACCCAGGGATTGAACCTGGGTCTCCTGCATTGCAGGCAGATTCTTTACCACATGAGCCACGAGGGCAGTCCTTTCTTTTCTTTCGCTTTGGTGTTGTTCAAACTGGTATTTCTTGATGATGTTTAGGCAGGACATTATCTAGAGCTGAGCTCAATACTCTAGGCGTGCTTCTTGTATGGAACATGGTAGAAATCTTTACTCTCATATTTTTCTCTTGATACAGTTGAATCAGGATATCTTTGGTTGGAGACAGATTGCAGTAAAGTTTGAAAGGTTTTGTGTACATGGGGAATTGAGAGGTCTTAAGGGGGAAATTGTAAAATCAGGTTCAAGTTCTATAAAAGTAACTTTGATCTATAGGCAGGCAATGTCTACCTCTAAGACATGGCATTATAATTTGGATGCTGAGAAGAAAATGGAGAAAGACAGTCTCACAGGGTGGTCCAAGCTCCCCCTTCCAAGTCATTACACCTTCATTATGATAATTCAGACACTCACATCTTCACCTAGTGCAAATTTATCTTGTACACAGGACTGCTAATAAAAATGATGCTAGCTGTGTTCTCAGAGAGACAGGAGTCTTGAAGTAGGATCTTATTTCCCTGCCCCAAAATTGAACCTAGTTGCTAGTTCATCTGGGGCTAGAAGCTAGAAGCAAAGTTCCCTGACTCTTGCCCTGTTTGAAAGCAAGAATGTTTCAAGGAGGCAAAAATGCAAAACCAAGTACAAGTTTACAGTTAGAGATATAACATAACATATAGGAGACCACACAGAAAAGCAAAGTCACAGGCAAAGCAGAAATACACAACCAGAGAGGCATGCAGGCATCTTGAAAGAGGAGCACATAAGAGGTAATTTAAATCACTTACGTAAGACAATTCTTTTGGGTCTTTCTTTCAGTTTGGTTCAGTTCAGTCACTCAGTCATGTCTGACTCTTTGTGATCCCATGAATCGCAGCACACCAGGCCTCCCTGTCCATCACCAACTCCCGGGGTTTACCCAAACTCGTCTCCATCGAGTCAGTGATGCCTTCCAGACATCTCATCCTCTGTGGTCCTCTTCTCCTCCTGCCCCCAATCCCTCCCAGCATCAGTCTTTTCCAATGAGTCAACTCTTCGCATGAGGTGGCCAAAGTATTGGAATTTCAGCCTCAGCATCAGTCCTTCCAATGAACACCCAGGACTGGTCTCCTTTAGGAAGGACTGGTTGGATCTCCTTGCAGTCCAAGGGACTCTCAAGAGTCTTCTCCAACACCACAGTTCAAAAACATCAATTCTTCGGCAATCAGCTTTCTTCATAGTCCAACTCTCACATCCATACATGACCACTGGAAAAACCATAGCCTTGACTAGATGAACCTTTGTTGGCAAAGTAATATCTCTGTTTTTTAATATACTATTTAGGTCGGTCATAACTTTCCTTCCAAGGAGTAAGTGTCTTTTAATTTCATGGCTGCAGTCACCATCTGCAGTGATTTTTGAACCCCTAAAAATAAAGTCTGACACTGTTTCCACTGTTTCTCCATCTATTTCCCATGAAGTGATGGGACCGGATGCCATGATCTTCGTTTTCTGAATGTTGAGCTTTAAGCCAACTTTTTCACTCTCCACTTTTACTTTCATCAAGAGGCTTTTTAGTTCCTCTTCACTTTCTGCCATAAGGGTGATGTCATCTGCATATCTGAGGTTATTGATATTTCTCCCGGCAATCTTGATTCTAGCTAGAAATGTTTATTATTTAATTATCTTCCTAACTCTTTGAGATACTATTATTTTCATCATGATTTATAAATGAAGAAACTCAAGGACATGTCATTTAAGTAGTATATCCAACATTAGGGCTTCCCTTGAGGCTCAGATGGTAGAGTCTGCCTGCAATGTGGGAAACCTGGATTCTATCCCTGAGTTGTGAAGATTCCCTGGAGAAGGAAATGGCTACCCACTCTAGTATGCTTCCCTGGAGAGTTCCATGGACAGAGGAGCCTAGTGAGTTATAGTCCATGGAGTTGCAAAGAGTTGGACATAACTGAGTGACTAGCACACACACACATGTCTAACATTGCACAGCTGGTGAGTGAAAGGACTACACTCCAGCTCAGAGGTCTGTCCTGAGTACGGGCTCTGCACCTCTTTCCTACACTATTCCCGAAGAGCCAGAACAGTGTAGAATGAATATCACTTATGACCGTGTATAAGTAGCCTCTACTTCATTGATAGTGTTATAGATGCTCCTCAAGTCACTTGTTTTTCAGTTGTTAAGTCATGTCTGACTTGTGACCCCATGGACTGCAGCACGCCAGGCTTCCCTGTCCTTCACCATCTCCCAGCGCTTGCTCAAATTCATGTCCATTGAGTTGGTGATGCCATCCAACCATTTCATCCTCTGTTGTTCCCTTCTCCTCCTACCCTCAATCTTTCCCAGCATCAGGGTCTTTTCCAGTAAGTTGCTGTTTGCATCAGGTGGCCAAAATATTGGAGCTTCAGGTTCAGCATCAGTCATTCCAATGAATATTCAGGGATGATTTCCTTTAGGATTGACTGGTTTAATATCCTCACTGTCCAAGAGACTCTCAAGAGTCTTCTCCAGCATCCCAATTTGAAAGTATTGATTCTTTGGCATTCAACTTTCTTTATGGTCCAACTCTCATATTCACTATATGAGAAAACTATAGCTTTAGATATACAGACCTTGTAAGTACGCTCAGTCTATGGGAATAAGGGCTGAAAGATAGAAGTCGCAAGTCCAGGTGTTGTTGGCATTTTGAGAGAGAATATATTTCCATTCAGAAATGTATTAAAAACCTAAAGAAGTCCCTTCCTCCAAAAATAAGTTATAAGTCAGGTTTAATTTCACTTTTCTTTTTCTTCAGAAAATACTCAGTTGTGTGTTCTTGCAGAGTATTTTATTAATAGTTGAACTTCACAAGTTCATAACTAGAGATTATTTTTTAAATCTGTGAATATTTATATTCTGCTTGATGTTCAATTTTACTACTTCTTTCAAAACTTTTTTACTTGTAGCTAATTCTTATTCTTGGTAGTTGTGTAATCTTATTTATATGTGTGGGTTTTTTTTTTCTTTTAAAGACATCTTATTTAATATATTTTGTTGATTCACTAACATTGAATTCATAATCAAAAGCACTAAATTCATACCTTAACAAATCTTATTTAACACATATATTCTCTCCATTAGACATATCCTAGCCTTTGTGTGTTTAAGAGCACTAGACAGTATTTAAGTGTTATGCGTGAGGACCGTTAAAAATAGCACAGTAAGCAAAATGTGCACAAAATAGCACAAAAAGCAAAAATGCCCTAAAATGCAAAAAACCTGTCACTAAAACTCACACTAAATAGACCAAGAAAATGACACCTGTTCACAGTCTGAGAGATGAAATGTGGCAAAGGTCTGCCATGTTTGATCTCCATTGGGAATGTACACAGTGGGTGACTCATGTTTCACTACTCTGCACATGCCCATCAATGACAATGAAAAGGTCATAACTATTGATTTTGAGGTTATAAATAAGTTTCAATGGGTAGGAAAATTAAAAAACTACAGATCCATGAATAATGAGGGACAACTCGATGTATTTGCCTTTGTATCTGATTAAAACACAGTAGTTGCTACTTCTGCTGAGGTATGAATTGAGGGTGGACTTGAAAATGACACTGACCTCTGAAAGGATTCAGAAATTTCTAGTATTTTTCTTAAGGTGACTATTTTTCCAGATATCACATTTTTTTAAGGTCTTTTCAAGATGAGATTTAGGAATACAGTTCTCAATGGTTAGGAATTCTCTTGCTGAAAAAGGATAATGGAATTAACTGAGTTTGAGGTTTACATTTTTCCTCTTCCTTATCTTGTGGGCAGTTGATTAGAAGTATTACAATTAGATAAACTTTTATAAAATAGTTTAAAACATCTTCATATAAAAAACTTTTATAAAAGCTAAATTTGTCAAATTGCTGGACACCAGAGATAAATCTGAAAAGTAGGGAGGAAAAAAAAAAGACATTTTACCCAAAAAACAGCAATAATAAAATTGATGACCAACTTTGCTGCAGGCAATGTGAAAATTAGAAGACAATTTCTTGACATCTTTAAAAAGCTGAAAGGATGGACTGCCAACCTGGAATCATATACATTGTGGAAATATCCTCAAAATTGATTGCTCAATACTCTCTAAGACAAGGAAAATATTTGACACCTATAATACAAAAATGTTCACAGAAGTTTGGATTGAAGAAAAGTGATCTTTGACAGAAATCGTAGGAAGAGATAAATCAATAAAACAGTAAAATGCAATTGAAAGGTACATGTCGGGGTAGAGATAATATAATATTGAGTTTTTAAAGAAACAACAATGATAATGTCTTGTAAGTTTCTAATGAATGTTAGGGTAAGATATAAAAAAACAGTAAGGAAAAGGGCAGAAGGATATCAGTGGAATCAAATGCTTGTAGGTTCCTTACATTGTTTTGGAATTTTAGTTAATATAAATTGTAATAAGTGGACCATGTGCATAGTAAACTCTAGGGTGATCACTAAATAATAATACAAAAGTGTTTAAGAGAAGTGAAAGATATTAATAAAAAGTACTTGACTCATTAAAATGAGGATTGGAAAAGAATAAAGCAACAAAGAAAAAAGCAAAAAGTAGAAAATAAATAATAAGGTTCTAGGCATAAGCTCAATTATTTTCTTAAATTGTATAAATATAAATAAAGTAAACAACCCAATTTAGCAAATATCATTCTGAATAAAAATTTTAAAAAACCCTTAAAACACAAATATATGTTCTTTATTAAAAAAAATATTGAAAATAGGTTGACACAAAAATAGGTGGAAAGCAAAGCATGAAAAAAATATAATTCAAACACTAACCCTACTAATATATTAATATCTATACTAATATAAGATAGAATATAACTTAAGATAAGATTTCATAGTTCTTAATTTCAATTCCACCAGAAGACACAAAAGTCCTAAGTTTGTACACCATCAGTAACAATATTCAAAATATTTAAATCAAAAGTTAACAGAAATGGAAAGATAAACACACTTACAATCAGAGAGGAAACTTATGGACAAAAAAAATCAGACAGCAAAAATCATTAAAGATATAGAAGATTTGCATTTTACAACTAAGAAATTGAATTATTTCTCCTTCATATTTGAATGAGATCCTTGCTGGGTACAATAATCTGGGCTGGAGGTTATTTTCTTTCATCACTTTAAATATGTCTTGCCATTCCCTCCTGGCTTGAAGAGTTTCTATTGAAAGAGAAATCAAAAGCTTTACAGACAAGCAAAAGCTGAGAGAATTCAGCACCACCAAACCAGCTCTCCAACAAATACTAAAGGACATTCTCTAGACAAGAAACACAAAAAGGGTGTATAAATTTGAACCCCAAACGATAAAGTAAATGGCAATGGGATCATACTTATCAATAATTACCTTAAGCATAAATGGGTTGAATGCCCCAACCAAAAGACAAAGACTGGCTGAATGAATACAAAAACAAGACCCCTACATATGTTGTCTACAAGAGACCCACCTCAAAACAGGGGACACATACAGACTGAAAGTGAAGGGCTGGAAAAAGATTTTCCATGCAAATAGGGACCAAAAGAAAGCAGGATTTGCAATACTCATACCAGATAAAGTAGACTTTAAAACAAAGGCTGTGAAAAGAGACAAAGAAGGACACCACATAATGATCAAAGGATCAATCCAAGAAGAAGATATAACAATTATAAATATATATGCACCCAACATAGGAGCACTGCAATATGTAAGACAAATGCTAACAAGTATGAAAGGAGAAATTAACAGTAACACAATAATAGTGGGAGACTTTAATACCCCACTCACACACATGGATAGATCAACTAAACAGAAAACAAGGAAACACAAACTTTAAATGATACAATAGACCAGTTAGACCTAATTGATATCTATAGGACATTTCACCACAAAATAATGAATTTCACCTTTTACTCAAGCGCACACAGAACCTTCTCCAGGATAGATCACATCCTTGGCCATAAATCTAGCCTTGGTAAATTCAAAAAAATTGAAATCATTCCAAGCATCTTTTCTGACCACAATGCAGTAAGATTAGATCTCAATAACAGGAGAAAAACTATTAAAAATTCCAATATATGGAGGCTGAACAACACCCTGCTGAATAATCAACAAATCACAGAAGAAATCAAAAAAGAAATCAAAATCTGCATAGAAACGAATGAAAGTGAAAACACAACAAATCAAAACCTGTGGGACACTGTAAAAGCAGTCCTAAGGGAAAAGTTCACAACAACATAGGCATACTTCAAGAAATAAGAAAAAAGTCAAATAAATAACCTAACTACACCTAAAGCAACTAGAAAAGGAAGAAATTATGAACCCCAGGGTTAGTAGAAGGAAAGAAATCTTAAAAATTAGGGCAGAAATAAATGCAAAAGAAACAAAAGAGACCATAGCAAAAATCAACAAAGCCAAAAGCTGGTTCTTTGAAAGGGTAAATAAAATTGACAAACCATTAGCCAGACTCATCAAGAAACAAAGGGAGAAAAATCAAATCAATAAAATTAGAAATGAAAATGGAGAGATCACAACAGACAACACAGAAATACAAAGGATCATAAGAGACTACTATCAGCAATTATATGGCAATAAAATGGACAACGTGGAAGAAATGGACAAATTCTTAGAAAAGTACAACTTTCCAAAACTGGATCAGGAAGAAATAGAAAATCTTAACAGACCCATCACAGGCACGGAAATTGAAACTGTAATCAGAAATCTTCCAGCAAACAAAAGCCCAGGTCCAGACGGCTTCACAGCTGAATTCTACCAAAAATTTAGAGAAGAGCTAACACCTATCCTACTCAAACTCTTCCAGAAAATTGCAGAGGAAGGTAAACTTCCAAACTCATTCTATGAGGCCACCATCACCCTAATACCAAAACCAGACAAAGATGCCACAAAAAAAGAAAACTACAGGCCAATATCACTGATGTACATAGATGCAAAAATCCTTAACAAAATTCTAGCAATCAGAATCCAACAACACGTTAAAAAGATCATACACCATGACCAAGTGGGCTTTATCCCAGGAATGCAAGGATTCTTCAATATTCACAAATCAATCAATGTAATACACCACATTAACAAGTTGAAAAATAAAAACCATATGATTATCTCAATAGATGCAGAAAAAGCCTTTGACAAAGTTCAACATCCATTTATGATAAAAACTCTCCAGAAAGCAGGAATAGAAGGAACATACCTCAACATAATAAAAGCTATATATGACAAACCCACAGCAAACATTATCCTCAATGGTGAAAAATTGAAAGCATTTCCTCTAAAGTCAGGAACAAGACAAGCGTGCCCACTTTCACCATTACTATTCAACATAGTTTTGGAAGTTTTGGCCACAGCAATCAGAGCAGAAATAGAAATAAAAGGAATCCAAATTGGAAAAGGTGAAGTAAAACTCTGTTTTAGATGACAAAACCTTAAATCACTTTTTTTTTTAGATGTCATCTACTGTTTGCAGATGACATGATCCTCTACGTAGAAAACCCTAAAAACTCCACCAGAAAATTACTAGAGTTAATCAGTGAATATAGTCAAGTTTCAGGATATAAAATCAACACACAGAAATCCCTTGCATTCCTATACACTAATAATGAGAAAATAGAGAAATTAAGGAAACAATTCTATTCACCATTGCAATGAAAAGAATAAAATACTTAGGGATATATCTACCTAAAGAAACTAAAGACCTATATATATAAAACTATAAAACGCTGGTGAAAGAAATCAAAGAGGACATTAATAGATGGAGAAATATACCATGTTCAAGGATTGGCAGAATCAATATAGTAAAAATGAGTATACTCCCCAAAGCAATCTATAGATTCAATGCAATCCCCATCAAGCTACCAATGGTATTCTTCACGGAGCTATAACAAATAATTTCACAATTTGTATGGAAATACAAAAAACCTCGAATAGCCAAAGCTATCTTGAGAAAGAAGGGAACTGGAGGAATCAACCTGCTTGACTTCAGGCTCTACTACAAAGCCACAGTCATCAAGACAGTATGGTACTGGCACAAAGACAGAAATACAGATCAGTGGAACAAAATAGAAAGCCCAGAGATAAATCCACGCACATATGGACACCTTATCTTTGACAAAGGAGGCAAGAATATACAATGCAGAGAAGACAATCTCTTTAACAAGTGGTGCTGGGAAAACTAGTCAACCACTTGTAAAACAATGAAACTAGAAACTTTGTAACACCATACACAAAAATAAACTCAAAATGGATTAAAGATCTAAATGTAAGACCAGAAACTATAAAACTCCTAGAGGAAAACATAGGCAAAACATTCTCCAACATACATCACAGCAGGATCCTTTATGACCCACCTCCCAGAATATTAGAAATAAAAGCAAAAATAAACAAATGGGACCTAGTTAAAATTAAAAGCTTCTGCATAACAAAGGAAACTATAAGCAAGATGAAAAGACAGACTTCAGAATGGGAGAAAATAATAGCAAATGAAGCAATTGACAAGCAACTAATCTCAGAAATATACAAGCAACTCCTACAGCTCAATTCCAGAAAAATAAACGACTCAATCAAAAAGTGGGCCAAAGAACTAAATAGACATTTCTCCAAAGAAGACATACAGATGGCTAACAAACACATGAAAAGATGCTCAACATCACTCATTATCAGAGAAATGCAAATCAAAACCACTATGAGGTACCATTTCACGCCAGTCAGAATGGCTGCGATCTAAAAGTCTACAAGCAATAAATGCTGGAGAGGGTGTGGAGAAAAGGGAACCCTCTTACACTGTTCGTGGGAATGCAAACTAGTACAGCCACTACGGAGAACAGTATGGAGATTCCTTAAAAAACTGGAAATAGATCTGCCTTATGACCCAGCAATCCTACTGCTGGGTATACACATGGAGGAAGCCAGAATTGAAAGAGACACGTGAACCCCAATGTTCATCACAGCACTGTTTACAATAGCCAGGACATGGAAGAAAGCTAGATGTCCATCAGCAGATGAATGGATAAGAAAGCTGTGGTACACAGTGGAGTATTACTCAGCCATTAAGAAAAATACATTTGAATCAGTTCTAAGGAGGTGGATGGAACTGGAGCCTATTATACAGAGTGAAGTAAGCCAGAAAGAAAAACACCAATACCAGTATACTAATGCATATATATGGAATTTAGAAAGATGGTAACAATAACCCTGTATACGAGACAGCAAAAGAGACACTGATGTATAGAACAGTCTTTTGGACTCTGTGGGAGATGGAGAGGGTGGGATGATTTGGGAGAATGTCATTGAAACATGTATAATATCATATATGAAACGAATCACCAGTCCAGGTTCGATGCAAGATACTGGATGCTTGGGGCTGGTACACTGGGACGACCCAGAGGCATGGTTTGGGGAGGGAAGAGGGAGGAGGGTTCAGGATGAGGAACACATGTATACCTGTGGCGGATTCATTTTGATATATAGCAAAACCAATACAATATTGTAAAGTTAAAAAATGAAATAAAATAAAAAACGAATAGTTCTAAATAAAAAATAAAATAAAATAAAAAATTGAATTGTATAACACATATAGGACTTTACATGAACAAATTCAGAATGAGTGTTTTTTCAAATGTCAATGGAAAATTTACAAAATATACCCTATGCTGGACCATAGTTAAGACACAACAATTTTCAAAGGATGGAAATAATACGGAACAAATTCTCCAACAGTAGTATAATTAACTAGATATTAATAATGTAAATGTGATTAGAAAATTCTCCAGATGTAAAAGAAGTCACAGTGAACATTAGACCATAATGACATGATCTTGATAATAAATTATGATAATACAATATATCAAAACTACTTCAGGTAGGAGTCTTAAAAGTTTGGGCACTAGATATTAGGTCTCATGGGCTTCCCTCGTGGAACAGAATGTAAAGAATCTGCTTGTAATGTGGGACACCCAAGTTCTATCCCTGGGTCGGGAAAATCTCCTGGAGAAGGGAATGGAAACCCACTCTAGTAATCTTGTCTGAGAATTCCATGGACAGAGGAGCCTGGTGGGCTACAGTCGATGGGGTTGCAAAGAGTCAGACATGACTGAACAACTAACACTTTCACTTTTTTACAAGCCTTAACTCTGTGATGGGAGGGTCAGATCGTATAATCCCTGCTGAGTGTATATTGCTGTGCCAGGTGGGGTTTATGCCAAGAGTATCTCAAAATTTCTAACCATTTCAATTTTTTTTTTTCAATTCTGTAGAAATTGCTCTTCAGCTAGTTTCTGGATTTTTTGCAGAAATTGTGCTGTATATGGCTGTAGATTTTACTTAAATTGTTGAATTTTTTAGCATAAAGTTTTTCATCAGTTCAGTTGAGTTCAGTCACTCAGTCATGTCCGACTCCTTGCGACCCCATGAATCGCAGCACACCAGGCCTCCCTGTCCATCACCAACTCCTGGAGTTCACTCAGACTCACATTCATCAAGTCAGTAATGCCATCCAGCCATCTCATCCTCTGTTGTACCCTTCTCCTCCTGCCCACAGTCCCTCCCAGCATCAGAGTCTTTTCCAATGAGTCAACTCTTCACATGAGGTGGCCAAAGTACTGGAGTTCAGCTTTAGCATCATTTCTTCCAAAGAAATCCCAGGGCTGATCTCCTCCAGAATGAACTGGTTGGATCTCCTTGTAGTCCAAGGGACTCTCAAGAGTCTTCTCCAACACCACAGTGCAAAAGTATCAATTCTTCTGCGCTCAGCCTTCTTCACAGTCCAGCTCTCACATCCATACATGACCACAGGAAAGACCATAGCATTGACTAGGTGAACCTTTGTTGGCAAAGTAATGTCTCTGCTTTTGAATATACTATCTAGGTTGGTCATAACTTTCCTTCCAAGGAGTAAGCGTCTTTTAATTTCATGGCTGCAGTCACCATCTGCAGTGATTTTGGAGCCCAGAAAAATAAAGTCTGACACTGTTTCCACTGTTTCTCCATCTATTTCCCATGAAGTGATGGGACCAGAAGCCATCATCTTCGTTTTCTGAATGTTGAGCTTTAAGCCAACTTTTTCACTCTCCTCTTTCACTTTCATCAAGAGGCTTTTTAGTTCCTCTTCACTTTCTGCCATAAGGGTGGTGTCATCTGCATATCTGAGGTTATTGATATTTCTCCTAGCAATCTTGATTCCAGCTTGTGTTTCTTCCAGTCCAGCATTTCTCATGATGTACTCTGCATATAAGTTAAATAAGCAGGGTGACAATATACAGCCTTGACAGACTCCTTTTCCTATTTGGAACCAGTCTGTTGTTCCATGTCCAGTTCTAACTGTTGCTTCCTGACCTGCATACAGATTTCTCACGAGGCAGGTCAGGTGGTCTGGTATTCCCATCTCTTTTAGAATTTTCTACAGTTTATTGTGATCCACACAGTCAAAGGCTTTGGCATAGTCAATAAAGCAGAAATAGATGTTTTTCTGGAACTCTTTTGCGTTTTCCATGATCCAGTGGATGTTTGCAATTTGATTTCTGGTTCCTCTGCCTTTTCTAAAACCAGCTTGAACATCAGGAAATTCATGCTTCATGTATTGCTGAAGCCTGGCTTGGAGAATTTTGAGCGTTCCTTTACTAGGATGTGAGATGAGTGCAATTGTGTGGTAGTTTGAGCATTCTTTGGCATTGCCTTTCTTTGGGATTGGAATGAAAACTGACCTTTTCCATTTCTGTGGCCACTGCTGAGTTTTCCAAATTTGCTGGCATATTGAGTGTAGCACTTTCACTGCATCATCTTTGAGGATTTGAAATAGCTCAACTGGAACTCCATCACCTGCACTAGCTTTGTTTATAGTGATGCTTGCTAAGGCCCACTTGACTTCACATTCTAGGATATCAGACTCTAGGTCAGTGATCACATCATCGTGATTATCTGGGTCTGAAGATCTTTTTTCTACAGTTCTTCTGTGTATTCTTGCCACCTCTTCTTAATATCTTCTGCTTCTGTTAGGTCCATACCATTTCTGTCCTTTATTGAGCTCATCTTTGCATGAAATGTTCCCTTGGTATCTCTAATTCTCTTGAAGAGACTCTAGTCTTTCCCATTCTGTTGTTTTTCTCTCTTTCTTTGCATTGATCGCTGAAGAAGGCTTTCTTATCTCCTCTTGTTATTCTTTGGAACTCTGCATTCAGATGCTTATAATCTTTCCTTTTCTCCTTTGCTTTTCACTTCTCTTCTTTAGACTCTGTTACTTAGTGCTCAAATTACCACACAATTGCACTCATCACACGCTAGTAAAGTAATGCTCAAAATTCTCCAAGCCAGGCTTCAGCAATATGTGAACCGTGAACTTCCTGATGTTCAAGCTGGATTTAGAAAAGGCAGAGGAACCAGAGATCAAATTGCCAACATCCGCTGGATCATGGAAAAAGCAAGAGAGTTCCAGAAAAACATCTATTTCTGCTTTATTGACTATGCCAAAGCCTTTGGCTGTGTGGATCACAATAAACTATGGAAAATTCTAAAAGAGATGGGAATATCAGACCACCTGATCTGCCTCTTGAGAAATCTGTATGCAGGTCAGGAAGCAACAGTTAAAACTGGACATGGAACAACAGACTGATTCCAAATAGGAAAAGTACGTCAAGGCTGTATATTGTCACCCTGCTTATTTAACTTATATGCAGAGTACATCATGAGAAACGCTGGGCTGGAAGAAGCACAAGCTGGAATCAAGACTGCCAGGAGAAATATCAATAACCTCAGATATGCAGATGACATCACCCTTATGGCAGAAAGTGAAGAGGAACTAAAAAGCCTCTTGATGAAAGTGAAAGAGGAGAGTGAAAAAGTTGGCTTAAAACTCAACATTCAGAAAATGAAGATGATGGCATTTGGTCCCATCACTTCATGGGAAATAGATGGAGAAACAGTGGAAACAGTGTCAGACTTTATTTTTCTGGGCTCCAAAATCACTGCAGATGGTGACTGCAGCCATGAAATTAAAAGACACTTACTCCTTGGAAGGAACGTTATGACAAACCTAGATAGTATATTCAAAAGCAAAGACATTATTTCGCCAACAAAGGTTCATCTAGTCAAGGCTATGGTTTTTCCAGTAGTCATGTATGGATGTGAGAGCTGGACTATGAAGAAGGCTGAGTGCCGAAGAATTGATGCTTTTGCACTGTGGTGTTGGAGAAGACTCTTGAGAGTCCCTTGGACTACAAGGAGATCCAACCAGTCCATTCTGGAGGAGGTCAGCCCTGGGATTTCTTTGGAAGGAATGATGCTAAAGCTGAAACTCCAGTACTTTGGCCACCTCATGCGAAGAGTTGACTCATTGGAAAAGACTCTGATGCTGGGAAGGATTGTGGGCAAGAGGAGAAGGGGACGACAGAGGATGAGATGGCTGGATGGCATCACTGACTCGATGGATGTTTGTCTGAGTGAACTCCAGGAGTTGGTGATGGACAGGGAGGCCTGATGTGTTGCGATTCATGGGGTCGCAAAGAGTCAGACATGACTGAGCGACTGATCTGATCTGTTCTGATTTTCCTCCAAAGAATGTTGTGGACTTCTTCTTCTTCTTTTTTGGAACATTAAACTTGGTTGAATTTGGCTGGACTCAAACTGTAATACTGTGTCTTGGACAGCAGCTCAAATCTCAGCCCAGTTCTGTCTTTAGCTGGGATTCTTTGAGTCTGATGTTTATGTGTGTGGTTCATGGTTGGCCAGATATTTGGACACACCCTGGATGTGGATTCCTGTGGAATTCTCTTTTCTAAGCTTTTAGTCCAGAGAAATTATTGGCTTTTTATTGAAATTTTCATTACCATGTATGGTGCCTATTTTTGTGTGTCCTCTGGCTTTCAGTTGCTTAAAACAACAAAAAAGTTAAACTTCACATGCTATCCTCTTCTGAATGTCAACTTCCCTCTAAAACCTGCTATTTTTGTTCTCACCTCTAGTACTTTTAAGTAATATTTATTTTTATTGTACTCTGTCCAGGGTTTAACCTGTTATCTGTGAAAGGGTCAGTCTGACAGGAATTACTTTACAATGATCAGAAATGAAATCTTTCTATATTTATCTTTAAAATAGCAAATTTCTATTTAAAAGCATTTTCATAAAAGAAACAACAACACGGATAACAACAAAAATTCCTGGTCTGTATATTTCCACTGGCAAATTCTTTCAAATATGTAAAGAAGAAATAATATCAGATTAAAAAAAAAAAAAAAACTCTTCTGGAAAAGTTGGAAAGGAAATACTTTGTAACTAATTTTGTATATCCAGCAAAACACTGAGATAAAAGCCTGATAAAGATGTTGCTGCTGCAAAGTCACTTCAGTCGTGTTCAACTCTGTGCGACCCCATAGACGGCAGCCCATCAGCCTCCTCGGTCCATGGGATTCTCTAGGCAAGAATACTGGAGTGGGCTGCCATTTCCTTCTCCAGATAAAGATGTTATAAGAATGGAAAATTACTGGATAATTTCTTTCACAAATATAGACACACACAAATAATCCTAAAAAGTCATTAACAAATCAATTCCAGAGATACATTAATAGCAAATTATACCATGATCTAACTGGGTTTATTTTAGAAATGCCAAGTTGATTTAACTATTATGTATAAATCAATCAGTGTAATTTTTCATATTTGCACAAATATGGAAAAAAATATGATTTTCTCAAATTATGTCGAAAAAGCATTTTTTAAAATTTAATGCTCATAAGTTTAAAAAATGCTTATCAATTTACAAAGAGGAACATTCCAAATGTGGTATAGTAATACCTACGTAAGTCAGTTCTTAGTGGTAAAGTGTTGATTGCCTTATCTGAGTTCAGAAGCAAGACAAGGATGTCTGTTGCCTCTACTTCTGTTCAATGTACTAGAAGTATCCACTGCAAAGAGGTAATAAAGAATAATAAAATTTATAAAGGTTGAGAAGGAAAAACAACCCTCATTATTGGCAGATGATATTATTACATATAAAAGACAAAAGAGTATATAAATTCAAAGAATGTACAAATTACTAGAACTATTGAGTGAATTTAATAAGATTACTGGGCACAACATCAATATCAAAATAAAAATCAGTTTTATTCCTATAAACTAACATCAGCCAAGTAGAAGTTATGATAAAAAATAGCAAGAATCTTTAGTATCTGGGAATAAATCTAATAAAAATAATAAGAATCTTTAGTACTAATGAATAAGTCTACAGAAAGAGCTATAAGACCTCTATACTGCAAACTATGTTGCTAAGAAGAATTAAGATGACCTGATTAAAAGGAAGAACTTTCATGAAGACTCAATGTTATTAAGATATAAGGTCTTCCTAAATTGGCCTATAAGTTCAATGCATCTGTGCTCAGTCATGTCTGACTCTTTGCGATCCCATGGACTGCAGCCTGCTGGGCTCCTATGTCCATGAAATTTCCCAAGTGAGAATACTGGAGCAGGTTGCCATTTCCTTCTCCAGGGAGCTTGCCTACCCAGGGATCGAACCAATGGCTCCTGAGTCTCCTACATTGGCAGGCGTATGCTTCCCTACTGTTCATAAGTTAACATAAGTTCAATAGTATCCCATTAAAAATCTCAGTGGTCTGTGTATGTGTAAGATATTGACAATCTAATTCTAAAACACATATGAGACCTTACAAGACCTAGAATAGTCAAGGCAAATTTGAAAAATAATAAAGATGGAGAACTTACACTAGCAGATATATTTATTATACTGTCATAGAAATGACTGTATTAGCCCAGAAACAGGCCCATGCATATATGTTCATCTGATTTATGACAGAGGAGCCACAGCAATACGTGGAAGGAAGGTGATCTGGGAGGATAGGGTCAGTTGGATAAACCACATGGAAAAAAAAATTAACACTGACCACCATCTCACGTTATGTGCAGAAATTCATGTAAGATGTATTATAGACCCAAATGTATAAGACAAAAAAACAAGCATAGAGAATAAGATAGAAGGATATCTTCTTGAATTTAGGGTAGAAATGATTTCCTAAAGTTTACATCAGAATATATGAATCACAAAAGAGGGCTTCCCAGGTAGTGCTAGTGATAAAGAAACTGCCTGCCAGTGCCAGAGACGTAAGAGACAGGAGTTCGATCCCTGGGTTGGGAAGATCCCCTAGAGAAGGAAATGGCCACTTGCCCCAGTATTCTTGCCTGGAAAATTCCACAGACAAAGGAGCCTGGTGGACTACTGTCCATAGGGTCCCAAAGAGTTGGACACGACTGAGGTGACTTTCATGCAATCACAAAAGAATATATTAGTAAATTTTGCAGTTCATTAAAATTAGACATTCTGGTTAAAACAAAACAATAAGAGGCAAGTCACATACTAGGAGAAGACTGGGAATGCATAATGTTAGATGTATGTTTGTTAAATATCTTCATCATTAGATGTCTATCCACTCTATCATCTGTCTGTCCATTCTATCATCTTCTACAAGTCCATAAAAAACGACTGAAAACAAGAGACTTTATGAAGGAGAACATTCTAATGAAGCATTACCAAAAGATGCTCCATATCATAAGTTCAAACACATTTAAATTACACCTACATTATAAAACTATTATACATCAAGTAGAATGGCTGAAAGAAAAAGAACCAGCAATACAATATATTGGCACCCATGCAGAGGTGGTGGAAGTGTAAATTGTTAAAAACCACTTTGTAAACATATATTACACATTAAAAGACCTAGAATAGCCAAGGTAAAAGTATCCATTAAAGGTATAAGTATCCATTCTTTCTAATCCTTAGCACCAGTTCTGAGAATATACCCTTCAGAAGCTGAGTGTTAATATACACCAAACAACATGTTATACATATACTCTTCTAGAGTAGTACTGTTGTTTATTATAACCCCCAAGTGAGAACAACTACAATGTCCATGATCATTAGAATGGGTTAATAAATTTTTATATATTTATATAACAGAATGTCTCACAACAATAAAAAGAATGCAGTAACCTGATGAATCTCAGTGACAATCATAGAGCAAAAAGAGCCAGACACAAAAGGATCACATATGGTATAATTCAATTCACAGAAAGTACAATTTCAGGCAAAGCTACTTTATAGTGATGAAAGCTGGAATAGTGTTTACCTTTGTGAGAACTGAGAGTTTTGGCCAGAAATATTCTATGTCTTGATCTAGGTTATGGTTATATGGATGTGTCCATATTTGACAACTTTCTACTTAAGATTTGTGTACCTTTCAAAATGAAATGTGTCCAAAAAAATGCTTGCTTCATTTAAAAATGAGTAGAAATAAGCTGTAATCAGGGAACAAATTAAGCACTTTTTAAAAAGATTTAAAAATTATGTCCCCACATGCAAAGATCTGTCTTCAGGAGGGTGTTTTATTCTTGATGTCTTCTTGCCAAGTAATTCCTCCTGGCTTAAACTCAGCATTCAAAATCTAAGATCATGGCATCTGGCCCCATTACTTCATGGCAAATAGATCAGGAAACAGTGGAAACGACAGACTTTATTTTCTTGGGCTCCAAAATCACTGCAGATGGTGACTGTAGCCATGAAATTAAAAGACACTTGCTCCTTGGAAGAAAAGCATACAAACCTAAATGACAAACCCAGACAGTCTCCCCATTCGCCTTAACCTCTAAAGCCGACAGGATATTAAAAAGCAGAGACAGTACTTTACCAAGAAAAGTCTGTCTAGTCAAAGCTATGGCTTTTGCAGTAGTCATGTATGGATGTGAGTTGGACCACAAAGAAAGCTAACTGCCGAAGAATTGATGCTTTTGAACTGTGGTGTTGGAGAAGACTCTTGAGAGTCCCTTGGACTGCAAGGAGATCAAATCAGTCAATCCTAAAGGAAATCAGTCCTGACTATTCATTGGAAAGACTGATGCTGAAGCTGAAGCTCCAATACTTTGGCCAACTGATTCAAAGAACTGACTTATTTGAAAAGACTCTGATCCTGGGAAAGATTGAAGGCAGGAGGAGAAGAGGGTGACAGACGATGGTTGGATGGCATCACCTACTCGATGGACATGAGTTTGAGTAAGCTCTGGAAGTTGGTGATGAACAGGGAAGCCTGGAATGCTGCTGTCCATGGGGTTGCAGAGAGTTGGACATGACTGAGCAACTAAATTGAACTGAACTGAATTCCTTCTGGGGACCCTTGAGGAATTCTTCTATGTTCTGTAACCTGTCTGCCTACTGCCTAGGTCATACATCTGTGTATTGTTTGATCCAGAGGAACAGGAGGATCATCCAAGTCATGTTGGGGGTGTTTCAAAACTTTCTTCTCTAAGCTCCAAGCTAAATCAACTGCCTCCTGTCAATCTCTCAAAGCTCATGTAAGGCTTACACAATGGTGCAGCAATTGGGTTAACCAAAACTTTAATTTGGTTTTAAGTGAAATAAAAGACATGATTTCATTTTCACCAAGAACTTTATTGAATAATGTATTTGTTAACTAAATGAACTTTTTTGGCCAACCCCAAATTTAATATAATCCTAACGATGAGCACTCCTGTTACTAAATCTAAGCTCATTCTATTCACTGCTGCTGCTGCTGCTAAGTCGCTTAGCAGCGACTGGGACTCTGTGCGATGCCATAGACGGCAGCCCACCAGGCTCCACCATCCCTGGGATTCTCCAGGCAAGAACACTGGAGTGGGTTGCCATTTCCTTCTCCAATGCATGAAAGTGAAAAGTGAAAGTGAAGTCGCTCAGTCGTGTCCAACTCTCAGCGACCCCATGGACTGCAGCCCACCAGGCTCCTCCATCCATGGAATTTTCCAGGCAAGAGTACTGGAATGGAGTGCCATTGCCTTCTCCATCTACTCACTGCATGACTGGTCAAATAGCCAAGAGGTGAGGTTTTGGGTCAAGGAACACAAGTTTATTCAGAAAGCCTGCTGACTGAGAAGATGGCAGACTAGTGTCTCAAAATAACCATCTTATCAGGGTCTGGGTGCCAGTTTCTTTTATAGAGCAGAGCTAGGGAAGGTGAGGAAGTAAAAACGCCATTAATCTTGCAGATCCCCTAGAATGGCCAGCCCCAGGGAAGCAATATGTTAATTTCTTCCTTCCTGTAGCCAAACACAGGTAGATAGGGTCCTGAACAAAGGCACTTTGGTTTAATATTTAGGTAGAGGGGCAGGGTACCCTCTTTCTTCTAAAAAGAAATAGTATCTTTTTAGTGACCCAAAGCAAGGGGAAACAAAGGTTAAAGAAACAGGTCTAACAGGGAGTCCTAATTGGGTCAGTAACAGTCTGTGTCCTTACAGCTGCAGCTACTCAGTACAGGTTTCATCAGCCTTAGAGTCTACTCCACTTTTAGGGAACACATTTCTCCTTCTTCTAGGAGACAGTTTGGCAAAAGACAAAATGATTCACCCCAATATCTCATCTGTCCTTGACATCTGTGTTCAGTTTTCTCTAAATACAGAGTGAGAATTGGCCTTTCCTTTGTGTTCCAAAAGAGAGCATCATGAAAACCTGCCCACAACAGAGGGAACAACTCCAATCCACAAATAGTTGCTCTTCAGCTAATATATAAAGAAGGAACGAAGGATAGAAGGAAGGAAAGAACAGTAGAAATAAAACAAAGGAAAGTCTTCTGTAACTGAGTTCCCACAATTATTTTAGCTTTTCTTCAATTGCCATTTTCCAGGTTAGCTAAACATTGGATAGATTTTTTTTTCTTCAAATTTAAGAAACATTCACAGATTTCAAAATATGAGAGCAAACACCTGTATTCTAGCACCGTAACTATTTTAAACCAAGAGAAGGAAGCAGAGAAATTGGTTTTAAACCCTGAGATATAGCAGACCATATCAAAACAGTACCCACAGGATGTCATTTTATCTACTGGGAAAGGTTTCATCCATGTGGTGTAAATCATTCTACTTTAGAAAAAGGAGAGAACTGTACAAAAGCACATGCAGGGATTGTGGTCACAGTAGAATGTCATGGTTTCCCCATTGTCCATGGAGGGAAGTGAGTGACACTCTGATATTGCTGTGATTTGATGTGGATAAGAGCCACACCCTCCCCCCTGCCCCTCCCCCCACCCACCAACATGCACAGGACCTCCCCACCGCCTTTCTCCCATTTATTCCTGGCTTAATCTTCCAGACATTCTGCTGCCCTCCGGGATCCATCAGGATTCACTGAGATCCTCAGATAGGGGAGGCTTGTGGCTTATCTCTCAGAGTACTGCCATTTCCTGCCTGATATTCTCCTGTGAGAAGCCACAATTACTTTTTTTTCCCTCCCAAGTCTGTCTGGATGTGACATTTCCATTTGCTCCTGCCATCCTCACCCTGTCCCTGATTAGGGTTGTCACCTTCACTCGAGCCCTCTCACAACAAATGAAAGAAGGAGAGGGAGGGAGAACAGGGAGGTACAAGGTGAGGCCCCGTTCCTCCTGCATTTACAGCTTAAAAAAAATCAAAATAAATCCAAGGAATAAACCCTCCTTTGTCTCCACTGATATAATGGCCCGGAATTCACGACCGTGGCCAGAGCTACTTTCAACCTTTGAGCCTGGCATTTGACTCAGTTGTTCCCTTTATGCTGTTAAAAGATAAAACTGAGGTAGGTTAAAAATTTTGAGAGTTTATCTGAGCAAAAATCAATCAGAATAGGGCAGCAGCAAACTGAAACTGGCTGCCAGTGCTGGCTCCGGAAATGGCTTTTTACAGAAAAAAGGTGGGGATAAAAGGAGGCAATTATTGACTAGCTGTGGCTTTAAGTCTAGGTGGCTTTTCATGATTGTCTGTTCTTAATATTCTGCTTTTGCAACCTTGAGACATTTACAAGTTTAGGTTTTGATTTGCTTACATAGACCTTAGAATAAACATGTAGTAACAACACATTTTTTATTTGTGCATCAAAATATGTGCCTTATGTATATGCAACAGAAAGATAGCAGTATTTCCAAAATCATAGTCACAGGAAAGAGCTGTAAGAGCCTGTGCGGTTCCAATTGGCCCAGTGGAGGGAGCAGGATTTAAGGCACCCTGGAAGCCCAGTGGAGGTGCTGCAAGTAGAGGCTCAGGCCTTTGTGTGCTCAGCACACATCCTGTCTCCATAGCAGCAAAAAGGCCTCATACTAGGTGGGGCGCTGGGGCGGGGACAGAGGCCTTTACCAGATGGAACTCTGATTTCAGTGAAGATGACTCAGTTAGCCGTGGTACCAGAACATGCACCAGTGTTGTGGAAATACAGTAGTGATGCTGTTGGAATGTGGAGCTAAACACATAGATGTTTATTAAAGAAAATACCGAAATTTTAAATGACATTGTTTCTTTTGGTTAAAATGTGGCCTCTGGAGTCCTAACGCCTGGGTTCTCATCTCAGCTCCATCAGTCTGTGACCTTAATTTGTTCAACTTCTCTGCCCCTCGGGCTTCCCTGACAGCTCAGTCGGTAAAGAATCTGCCTGCAGTGCAGGAGAGCCCGGTTCGATTCCTGTGTTGGGAAGATCATCTGGAGAAGGGATAGGCTACCCACTTCCCTGGTGGCTCAGCTGGTAAAGAATCTGCCTGCAATACGGGAGACCTGGGTTTGATCCCCGGATTGGGAAGATCCCCTGGAGCAGGGAAAGGCTACCCACTCCAGTATGCTGGCCTGGAGAATTCCATGGACTGTATACTCCATGGGGCTGCAAAGAAGACACAACGAAGTGGCTTTCATTTCACTTCGCTTCACTTCTCTGCCCCTCTGTTTCTCCTGTGTGTATACTTGTTGATTATACCTCTGAAACTATTAGCTCAATGGCTTGACCCCTAACAGGTTTTTGCCTAATGTGAGTAATTATTATTAATTATGTGGAAGATGAAACATAGGGACAGGTTCATGATTTCCTCCTCTCATTGTTACTAATATTTCAAAACCTTTTTAAAAATTATTACATATTTATTTTATTTGAGAAGAGTATGATTCAAGTTTGGGGTTTCATTGAAGGTGTTTTAGAGATAACCAAGTTACCCTGTTAGCACAGATATACAATCATGTGAGTACAGGAACGTGTATGTATGTTCATGTCTGTGTCCATGAGTAACCAGTGTGCATTTGTGTGCATGTGTGTATGTGTCCATATGACTGTGTACATATGTGTGTGTGTGTGTGCATATATTGATGGGTATTTTGGGGGGCTGCTGTAATAAATTACTGCAAACTTGATGGCTTAAAACAGCACAAATTTATTCTCTCACAGTTTTAGAAGCCAGAGGCCTGAAATTTGGGCTGAAATCAAGATATAGGCAGGGCTTCCCTGGTGACTCAGTGATAAAGAATCCACCTGCCAGTGCAGGAGGTGTGGGTTTGATCCCTGGGTTGGGAGGATCCCCTGGAGAAGGAAATGACAACCCAATGCAGTGTTCTTGCCTGGGAAACCTCATGGACAGAGGAGCCTGGTGGGCTACAGTCCATGGGGTCCCAAAGAGTTGGACATGACTGAGAGACTAAACAGCAACAACAAAATGTACTCAGGGCTGCAGTCCCTCTGGACATTCTAAGGGAGTATCTATCCTTCCAGCATCTGGTCACCGGCAGTTCTTGACTATGGCCACGTCACTCCTGTCTCTGCATCTGGCTTCATATGGAATTTCTCCTCTGTGTGTGTGTGTGTGAAATCTCCCCCTGCTCTCTCTTATAAAGACACTAGTGATGGCATTCAGGACCCAGCTTGACAGTCCAGAGTGAGAATGATCTCTCCATCACAAGATCCTTAGTAACACTGAGTGTGTGCATGCTAAGTCGCTTCAGTCGTGTCTGACTCTTTGAGACCCTATGGACTATAGCACGCCAAGCTTCTCTGTCCATGGGATTCTTCAGGCAAGGATACTGGAATGGGTTGCCATGCCTTCCTCCAGGGGATCTCCCCGACCCAGGGATTGAACCTGTGGCTTCTGCATGGCAGGATGATTCATTATCTCTTAGCCACCAGGGAAGCTCCTTAGTAACATTGTTGTTGTTCAGTCACTGAGTGGAGTCCTACTCCTTGCAACCCCATGCACTGCAGGATGCCAGGCTTCCCTGTCCTCTATCTCTCTGAGTTTGCTCAAACTCATGTCCATTGAGTCAGTGATGCTATCCAATCATCTCATCCTCTGCTGTCCCCTTCTCCTACCTTCAGTCTTTCTCAGCATCAGGGTCTTTTCCAATGAGTAGGCTCTATGCATCAGATGGGCGAAGTATTGGAGCTTCAGCATCAGTCCTTCCAATGAATATTCAGGGCTGATTTCCTTTAAGATTGACTGGTTTGATCTCCTTGATGTCCAAGGGACTCTCAAGAGTCTTCAGCACCGTAGTTTGAAAGCATCAATTCTTTGGCTCTCAGCCTTCTTTATGGTCCAGTTCTCACATTCTCACATGATTACTGGAAAAACCATAGCTTTGCCTATACAGATCTTTGTCATCAAAATTATGTCTCTGCTTTTTAAGACACTGTCTAGGTTTGTCACAGTTTTTCTTCCAAGGAGCAAACATGTTATAATTTCATGGCTGCAGGCACCATCCACAGTGATTTGGAGCCCAAGAAAAGAAAATCTGTAATTGTTTCCATTTTTTCTCATCTATTTGCCATGAAATGATGGGACCAGGTGCCATAATCTTAGTTTTTTGAATGTTGAGTTTTAAGCTAGCTTTTTCACTTTTTTATCTTCATCGAGAGGCTCTTTAGTTCCTCTTCACTTCCTGCCTAATGGGTGGTGTCATCTGCATACCTGAGGTTGTTGGTATTTCCCCAGCAATCTTAACTCCAGCTTGTGATTCATCCAGCTTGACATTTTGTGTGATGTACTCTGCATATAAGTTAAATAAGCAAGGTGACAATATACATTCTTGATGTACTCCTTTCCCAATTTGGAACCAGTCCATTGTTCCATGTTAGGTTCCAACCACTGCTTCTTGACGTGCAAACAGGTTTCTCGGGAGGCAGGTAAGGTGCTCTGGTATTTCCATCTCTTTTTTTCCTACAGTTTGTTGTGATCCCCACAATCAAAGGCTTTAGTGAAGTCAATGAAGCAGAAGTAGGTGTTTTTCTGAAATTATCTTGCTTTTTCTATGATCCAGTGGATGTTGGCAATTTGATCTCTGCTTCTTCTGCCTTTTCTAAATCCATGACCTTTTCCCCAAACAAGATAACAAGTGGCAGGGATTAGGTCCTCATATCCTTGAGAGTTTACTTTCCAGCCTACTTTAGGTATATCAGTTCAGTTCAGTCACTCAGTCATGTCCAACTCCTTGCGACTCCATGGATTAGAGCATGCCAGACTTTCCTGTCCATCACCAACTCCCAGAGCTTGCTCAAACTCATGTCCATCAAGTCAGTGATGCCATCCAACCATCTCATCCTTTGTTGTCCCCTTCTCCTCCTGCCCTCAATCTTACCCAGCATCAGAGTCTTTTCGAATTAGTCAGTTCTTTGCATCGGTGGCCTAAGTACTGGAGTTTCAGCTTCAGTATCAGTCTTTCCAATGAATACTCAGGGTTGATTTCCTTTACAATTGACTGGTTTGATCTTCTTACAGTCCAAGGAACTCTTAAGAGACTTATCCAATACCACAATTCAAAAGCATCAATTCTTTGGCTCTCAGCTTTCTTTGTGTTTATGGTCCAACTCTCACATCCATATATATGTATATGGATGCCTGTGTGTGGGTACATGGGTGTGCATATATGTGTATATGCATGTGTGTGCATCTGAGTGTATACCTGTGTATACATGTATGTCTATCTTCACAGTCTGTGCATGTTGGTACACATGTAAGCAGTACATGCATGTAGGTGTATGTATAAGAATGTGTGATAAGTATGCACGTGTGTGTGTGTTTGGGTATTATTTACTGGAAAATGGGCTATCTATGTGACCTTTGCTTAAAATATTTTATTAAAATTCTGAAATGTGAATCAGTTGGAAGCCTGTTCTATTGACTCAGTGCTCTCCTAACAGATGGTCAAATAAATACAATATTTCCACCTTCCCAGAAATCATCTTAAGCACAAAATTGTTATCGTTTATTGGAAAAGAGCAATCTTGTTTAAATGCTAGTAAACAAGCAAGACATGCCTATTTTACCTCTGCCTGAACCTCAGAAAGAGGGCCCAAGTGGGAGCTCATCATAATGAAAAATGCATTAGGATTGTATTGATGGCACAGAGGGTCTATTACTCAGTTTTAATCTCAGCCAACCAGGTACAAAGGCACTGGTCCATGAACCCTGACCTGAAAGAATCAGGGAAGGTTTAATGAAAGCCAGACAGTGGCCCTAAAGGAGGGTTTTTAAACTTTCTTTTTTTCTTCATTTTAAAACCTGTATGTAGGAATTATATCTGGGTTTTATGAGGACTGGAAGGTGTTACAATCTGCACTGTTGATTGTTACAATGAAGAGACTAGAAAAGATGGAAGTATGGTGAGTTAATTGCATTAAAGCAACTTCTTAAAGGCTTAGGGTGTATATGTATGTGTGTGTGTATATATATATATGCTTCCCAGGTGGGTGGCTCAGTGGTAAAGAATCCACCTGCAATGGAGGAGTCACAAGAGACTCAGGTTCAATCCCTGGGTCAGGAAGATCACGTGAGGAGGGCATGGCATCCCACTCCAGTATTCTTGCCTGGAGAATCCCATGGACAGAGGAGACTGGCGGGTTACAGTCCGTATGGTCACAAGGAGTTGGGTACAACTGAAGCAACCGTGTATGTGTGTGTATGTAGAAACACAAGCTGGAATCAAGATTGCTGGGAGAAATATCAATAACCTCAGATATGCAGATGACACCACCCTTATGCCAGAAAGTGAAGAGGAACTAAAAAGCCTCTTGATGAAAGTGAAAGTGGAGAGTGAAAAGGTTGGCTTAAAGCTCAACATTCAGAAAACGAAGATCATGGCATCTGGTCCCATCACTTCATGGCATATAGATGGGGAAACAGTGTCAGACTTTATTTTTGGGGGCTCCAAAATCACTACAGATGGTGACTGCAGCCATGAAATTAAAAGACACTTACTCCTTGGAAGGAAAGTTATGACCAACCTAGATAGCATATTCAAAAGCAGAGACATTACTTTGCCAACAAAGGTTCGCCTAGTCAAGGCTATGGTTTTTCCTGTGGTCATGTATGGATGTGAGAGTTGGACTGTGAAGAAGGCTGAGCACCAAAGAATTGATGTTTTTGAACTGTGGTGTTGGAGAATACTCTTGAGAGTCCCTTGGAGTGCAAGGAGATCCAACCAGTCCATTCTGAAAGAGATCAGCCCTGGGATTTCTTTGGAAGGAATGATGCTAAAGCTGAAACTCCAGTACTTTGGCCACCTCATGCGAAGAGTTGACTCATTGGAAAAGACTCTGATGCTGGGAGGGATTGGGGGCAGTAGGAGAAGGGAAGGACAGAGGATGAGATAGCTGGATGGCATCACTGACTCGATGGACATGAGTCTGAGTCAACTCTGGGAGTTGGTGATGGACAGGGAGGCCTGGCGTGCTGTGATTCATGGGGTCGCAAAGAGTTGGACACAACTGAGTGACTGATCTGATCTGATGTGTTATATACAAATAAAAGGGAGCCCATTCAATAGTGTGTCAGGCAGTAAGCCAGTAGCTATCATGGACATTTTCTTCTAGCTGCTGGCAGTGCCCACCTTCCCCACACCACCCCTTATCCCCATGTTGTAACATAGCACAGTTTCTCCAGAGATTGTCAAATGTCTCCTGGGGACAGTGAGGCTCCTGGTAGAAAACTGCTGCTCTAGAACTTTGTACTCCAGGGCCCAGCTTCAGGAGCATCACCTGGGAACTTGTTAGCAATTCAGAAATGCAGATCTCATTCTGGAGCTATTAAAACAGATTCTGCATTTTAACTAGCTCCCCAGATGATTCATAAGCACATTAAAATCTGGGAACTACTACTCTGAGAAGTAGAAGAAAGAGCTGGTGAGATGGATTGGGGGTAGATCCTGGAAAGACTTGAACATGTTAGCTTTAGGTTTAACTCTGTAGGTAATGAAGCTATATTAGATATTTGTTTTATATCAAAAATTTATTTTCAAAATACTGGCAGGCTGATTTTGCCCACTTACCATTCTTCCTACCCTTTTTACTACTTCAGCCCCAGATTTAGGGAGAATGATGAATGCCAGCCCTCAAACTTTGTTTCCCAGTCTCCCCTGAAGCTTTGAGGGTCCTTAGACTCTATTATAAGCAGGAGTTATTTCGGGAGTTTCTAGGAAAGCTCTTGGCAGACTCAGATGTCATGCCCCTTTTCCTTTGGATCTTTCTTCTTTCCTGGGAATGAAAAGATGGTTTGAATTCCAGGAGCCATAGTTTTTACTTATTTATACATTTTATTTTTTGGCTGTGCTGGGTCTTCGTTGCTGCACAGGCTTTTGTTGTGGGGAACGGGGGCTACTCTCTAGAGACAGTGCAGGAGCTTCTTACTGTGATGGCTTCTCTTATGGTGGGGCCTGGGCTCTAGGGTGGGTGGGCTCAGTGACTGCGCCTTTTGGGCTCTGGTGCAGGCTCAGTAGTTGTGGCGCCTGGGCTTAATTGCTCTGCAATATGTGGCATCTTCCTGGACCAGGGATTGAACCCACGTCACCTGCATTGGCAGGTGGATTCTTTACCATTGAGCCATCAGGCAAGCCCTCTGGCAGCTGTCTTTAAAGTCTGAGAGGAAGCGCTCCCTGAGGATGGTGGAGTACAAAGTTGGAGGGAACCTGAGTCAAAGAGAAAAATATACCCTAATCTTGTTTAAACCTTGCAGAAGTTTATTATTCACAGCTGAATGCAATTCCTAACTGATTAAGATTGCTATTGATGTGATGGATGAATTGAAGAAAAAGAGAACCGTGCAGGAACTATTGAAATAGCCTGGGTGGGAGATTGGGAGAATGTAAATAAAAATGAAGAGAAATTTAGAATCTGATGTTCTTTGAGGTATGATTATTTAAAAATTTGTCTGTGGAAAACTGGCCATGTAGTTTATAAACATTTGAAAGTCAGGGGAAGGAGTGGATTGTGATAATGCCATGAGTTTGATTGTGGACGTACTGAACTTGAGATTCATCAGCCAATTAGATGTGCGTATCCAGCAGATACTTCATTGGGAGACAAGGTGCCTGTGAACATAGAAGGATGCTGGTGAATGGAAGGTGGGCAGGAACCAGGACTGGCAAGATGAAGGGAGGACGAGAAGAGGGTGATCTTGGTATATCACTGAACTGGGGAGAGAAGAGAGAAGCGTGACCTAGAGTTATAGGCTGGGAGTTATTAAGGAATTTCTTCTCAACAGGTTCCACCCGAGGGATTTTTACAGTGATGTTGAAAGGTGGAATTCATAGGACCCGGAACTATTTTATGAGGAAGTCCACTTGCTCAGAGAGCACTTCTTTCTCTGCAGTGACCTCATAAATCATCGAGGTCAAGTGTTTGTTCATTTTCTGCAGTTAGGCTGAATAACTGAAGCCTCCTCCATCTTTTCCACTCTCCTGTCTGCTGTGACTCCTCAGACTTGTGCTTTAGTGACTGCTGTCAGGGAAACGGGCGATCCATGTTGTATATGGTGTGGCCAAGATTACTGCCTCCCAAAAATATTTCCCATTTTTTTCCCCCTACTTCACTACTTTTGCATATCCAAAGAAATTAATTCCGCAAAGGTGGGCTTATTAAACAGCTGCACATACAGATTATAGGTGAGGTGTATATAGGGATGCAAAGATATTAAAGCCATGATCTAAATCTCAGGACTTTATGACTGAATGGGAACCAGAGAAGTGTGTTAAGTGTTTTTTAGTAAGACATGTCCCGGGGTGCTCTGGTTCTAAGAGTGAAAGATATAAGGGTGATGTCTGGAGATAGGACTTTCTGCTGGAGTCCATGTGCTTGCTTCTGGTCCTTTGGGGAATGTTTCTTTGGTCTTCTTTTGTATCTTGTCCATTTAACCTCATTGTCTTATAGCACTTCCCTCCTTCACAGAGAAACAACCTAAATCTCATTCATTTTTGTCCCTTCTCAAAAAGGAGTCTCATTATAGCCACAGTTTCTTATTTTATATTCATGGTCTCTTTTCTGCAATTGTGAAATCCTGATGCTCTGAAAAACAGAAGTTTTTTTTTTTTCTTCTTTAATAACTCATATGTAGCAAAACCCTCCCTGAACTTCTGTGAGATGCTATACTTCCTCTATTCATCCATAGAACATTCATCTTACTGCTGGAAGAAGCATTAATATGTTTAGTCAAGGAGTGCTGCCTCACACCATACTATAGGAAACTCTACTAACACATTTTTATCATTTGAAAAATTCTGAATTCCCAAACACTCTGGTACTGAGAGTTTTGGATGAGAAAATGGGGGCCTGTAATGTTCTCAATATCCTCCTTAATGTGAAGAAGATGAAAGGAGGAGGTTATAGTGACTGGGAGAATGGAGGAACCATGGTCATTTACAAAGGATGCCTTGTTTTGACCAGAAAATCTGTGGGAATCAACTGAAAAGCCATTAGAAATAAGTGAGATGGCTGAACTCAAAGTAAACAGACGTGTCAAAATCCAATCCTTTGCTAGCTTCTGAGACTAATCTTAGAATTTAAAGCAGCACCGTGAGGCTTCCCTCGTGGCTCAGATGGTAAAGAATCTGCCTGTAATGTAGAAGAACTGGGTTCAATCTCTGGGTCAGGAAGATCCCCAGGAGGAGGGACTGGCAACCCATTCCAGTATTCTTGCCTGGAGAATCCCAGGGACAGGGGAGCCTGGCAGACTGCCAGAGTCTATGGGGTCACACAGTCGGACATGACTGAAGTGACTTAGCAGCAGCAGCCACAAGGACATGCACAAAAAAAGCCTACAAGAAAAAACACCTAGTTTATTAGTTTAAATGACCGAGATCAAATGTGTAATCCAAATTTAAGAGCTGGGTTCCTGCCCTTATTTGCAGTCCCACTCTAACATCCCACTCTGACTTCCAGTTTCCCCAAGATCCCTGGGGATGGTAGCCCTGATTCTAAACAGCAGCTCTATGACAAGAGAGTCAAGGCTTGCTCCATGATCTCTTTAGTCCTGCCTGCTTCCCTGATCTCTTTTCACATGTTCCTTGGATCTGCTAAGATCCCAAGCTTCTGCCAGGCTTGGTTCTGCCCCTGTACTTCCCTCCAGCCCTAGTTGTCTTTAGAATGCTGCCCCTTGCGTGATTATGGATGCCAACTTTAGCCTTTCTGAGAAAAGACTTTCAGAAAGCTTTAGTGATTTACCTTGAGTGAGTGTGCAGCACATCACTATAAACAACCTCAAGACTTACAGAAACAGGTTGGTGCAGCTGTGCCTATATGCCCAGAAAAGCCATTGAGTCTTGGTGACATTTTAAATCAGAACAGTGACTAATGATGTACCTGGGATCTAAACTCTGAATCATATGAGACCACTCATTGTCTCTATATCAGGTAAAGCTCAAGCCCTGGGAACTCTTTTGTATGGCACATGTTTGAGCTTCACATATTAATATGAGCAGGCTTACAGAAGGAATCTGTTTAGAGAAGTGAGTGTCCACCTTCTGAATATTCTTTTCCTCTGTCTTCCTCCCTCCCTCTCTTCCTTCTTTCCCAGCCTTTTTCCATTTGGCATTCACTTGTCAGTTTTCTCACCTGAACAATGGATATAATAATAGTATCTTTCTTATAGAGTTGTTACAAAGATTGCATGAGTTGGTATCTATACAAAACCCTTGAGTGCTTGGCCCAAAGTAAATGTTTTTAAGCATCTGTGATTATTGATGCCAACTGTCAGGCTCAATTCTAGGGGCTGTGGATTCAAAGATGAAAATCATAGGTTTTACTCTTATTAAAAGTCTCTAATATTTGTATATATTTTGTATTAGCCAGAAGTGCTTTTCTAAAGTGTGGACTCTGGCATGAGTGGTCTGGATCTGAGAGACAGCTCCACCCTGTTGCTGGGGGCTTCCTGGTGGCTCAGATAGCAAAGAATATGCCTGCAATGCAGGAGACCCAGGTTTGATCTCTGGGTTGGGAAGATCCTCTGGAGAAGGGAATAGCAACACACTCTGGTACTCTTGCCTGGAGAATTCCATGGATTGAGGGGCCTGGCAGGCTACAGTCCATGGGGTTGCCAAGAGTCGGACATGACTGAGCGACTAACACACCTGTCACTCATTATATGACTTTGGGCAAGGTTCTCAGTCTTTCTAAATCTTAGTTTTCTCCAATGATGATAATAATAATTGCTATCTTATAGATTTGTGGTGAGTAATGAAGGACCTAAGACAGCAAAGCACTTAAATAACAGAATATCCAGAGTAAGTTATCAATACTGAGTTACCTTATTTGCAAGTTATTATTGATTGAAGGTCCTGAGATGGCCCTTGATGGGACTTGACCTTAGGATTCTCATCTTTGTGGATGGGATGGGGAAAGGATGGGATATGTCATGCTGCTCTGAATCTGGTATTCAGAAAGTTTCTTAATTTGAATATTTCTTCCCTAATAAATTGGCTAAGTCCAGACAGCTGAGGGACCACATGGAGGAGAGAGGGACTCTCCATTGATACTGTCTGATTTCAGATCTCAATTTATGCAGGGTCGGATTCTGTGACTAGCATGTCTACTTAACTTCTCAAGTTCTGTTTTTCCATATGTAGCATGGGCATAATATTATAATAACCACTAGCTCATAGTAGTTATGGTGAAAGTTAACCAAGATAATCTAAGTAAGGATGTGAGTACGGCCAACATACCTGACATGTAGTAAGTGTTACATTAAGTTGGCATTCGTTATTGTTGTTTGATTAGTATTTGATTCTTTGCTTGTGAAACAGCTTGTACAGCTAGGGCTCTGAGCCTCTCCTCACTCTAGTTTTATTTTTACTCTCATAAATATTTATTTTAATTTTAATAACTTCTTATTCCAAAAGCATACAAGTTCATCACTGGAAGAAATATCAAAAATTTCTGTGTTGTGTTTGCTAATCCTCCAGCTGTGGGCAGAATGGGAGTCACAGTGGGTGAGGAGATAAAACAGGGTGGCTGGACCCTGTGCTTTTAATTACTGGTTGGCATTCAGGATCATAGAAAATGGTCACCAGAAATCATTTGTTACCTTCAAAGAAAGTATTGGCTGGGGTAGCTACCTTTATGTTTGCTCTCCTGATACTGTACTTGTGTGATGTTTTAGGAAGAAAGTCAGATTCAGTGCCGTCATGTCATCCTTGAGAGTGGACATATACTATCGGTCACTGTCCTCATTTACATAGTATTTCTAGTGTAAGTCTGCACTAAGCAACAGGTGATGCTGTCAATAGCCACCATTTATTAGGCTACAGGCCCCTCATGTGGCTTTCCTGGTGAAAGATTGTTGCTGAGTCACGTGAAGACACCGGGATTCTTGGCCCCCGGAGGAGAAGAATTCAATCCGGGGCCAGAGACGAGGCTTGATTGCTCAGAGCTTTTGTGTAATGAAGTTTTATTAAAGCATAAAGGAGATAGAGAAAGCTTCTGGCATAGGCATCAGACGGGGGCAGAAATAGTACCCACTTGCGAGTATTAGCAATGAAGTTATATACTCTCCAGTGAATCCAAAGACTGTCTGGAGGTTATAAAGACCTCACCAGACCTACTCCCATAATTTACATTTTAAGATAACAGAATTAGCCAGAAGGTTTAATCCAGAGATTGTCCTCAGGCAGGGCACATCCTTGTAAAGACCAGGTCTACTCCCATAATTTACATTTTAAGATAACAGAAGGTTTAATCCAGAGATTGTCCTCAGGCAAGATACATTCAGATCAGATCAATCACTCAGTCCTGTCCAACTCTTTTCGACTCCATGAATCACGGCATGCCAGGCCTCCCTGTCCATCACCAACTCCCAGAGTTCACTCAGACTCACATCCATTGAGTCAGTGATGCCATCCAGCCATCTCATCCTCTGTCATCCCCTTCTCCTCCTGGCCCCAATCCCTCCTAGCATCAGAGTCTTTTCCAATGAGTCAACTCTTCACATGAGAGATCAGAGAGATCAGTCGCTCAGCGTGTCCGACTCCTTGCGACCCCATGAACCGCAGCACACCAGGCCTCCCTGTCCATCACCAGCTCTCGGAGGTCACTCAGACTCACATCCATTGAGTCAGTGATGCCATTCAGCCATCTCATCCTCTGTCGTCCCCTTCTCCTCTTGCCCCCAATCCCTCCCAGCATCTGAGTCTTCTCCAATGAGTCAACTCTTCGCATGAGGTGGCCGAAATACTGGAGTTTCAGCTTTAGCATCATTCCTTCCAAAGAAATCCCAGGGCTGATCTCCTTCAGAATGGACTGGTTGGATCTCCTTGCAGTCCAAGGGACTCTCAAGAGTCTTCTCCAACATCACAGTTCAAAAGCATCAATTCTTCGGCGCTCAGCCTTCTTCACAGTCCAGCACTCACATCCATACGTGACCACAGGAAAGACCATAGCCTTGACTAGGCGAACCTTTGTTGGCAAAGTGATGTCTCTGCTTTTGAATATGCTGTCTAGGTTGGTCATAACTTTCCTTCCAAGGAGTAAGTGTCTTTTAATTTCATGACTGCAGTCACCATCTGCAGTGATTTTGGAGCCCAGAAAAATAAATTCTGACACTGTTTCCACTGTTTCTCCATCTATTTCCCACGTAGTGATGGGACCAGATGCCATGATCTTCGTTTTGTGAATGTTGAGCTTTAAGCCAACCTTTTCACTCTCCACTTTCACTTTCATCAAGAGGCTTTTTAGTTCCTCTTCACTTTCTGCCATAAGAGTGGTGTCATCTGCATATCTGAGGTTATTGATATTACTCCCGCAATCTTGATTCCAGCTTGTGTTTCTTCCAGCCCAGCGTTTCTCATGATGTACTCTGCATATAAGTTAAATAAGCAGGGTGACAATATGCGCCTTGACGTACTCCTTTTCCTATTTGGAACCAGTCTGTTGTTCCATGACCAGTTCTAACTGTTGCTTCCTGACCTGCATACAGATTTCTCAAGAGGCAGATCAGGTGGTCTGGTATTCCCATCTCTCTCAGAAATTTCCACAGTTTATTGTGATCTACACATCAAAGGCTTTAGCATAGTAATAAGCAGAATAGATGTTTTTCTGGAACTCTCTTGCTTTTTCCATGATCCAGCGGATGTTGGCATTTGTCTCTGGTTCCTCTGCCTTTTCTAAAACCAGCTTAACTCAGAGTTCCGGTTCACATATTGCTGAAGCCTGGCTTGGAGAATTCTGAGCATTACTTTACTAGCGTGTGAGATGAGTGCAATTGTGCGGTAGTTTGAGCATTCTTTGGCATTGCCTTTCTTTGGGATTGGAATGAAAACTGACCTTTTCCATTCCTGTGGCCACTGCTGAGTTTTCAAATTTGCTGGCATATTGAGTGTAGCACTTTCACAGCATCATCTTTCAGATTTGGAATAGCTCCACTGAAACTCCATCCTAAAAAATGTAAATGCAATATGAGCTTTTAGATAAACTATTAAAAATCAGATCAGATCAGGTAGATATCGTCAGTCGTGTCCGACTCTTTGTGACCCCATGAACTGCAGCACGCCAGGCCTCCCTGTCCATTACCAACGCCTGGAGGTCACTCAGACTCATATTTATCGAGTCAGTGATGCCATCCAGCCATCTCTCCTCTGTCTCCCCTTCTCCTCCTGCCCCCAATCCCTCCCAGCATCAGAGTCTTCAATGGGTCAACTCTTCGCATGAGGTGGCCAAAGTACTGGAGTTTCAGCTTTAGCATCATTCCTTCCAAAAAAATCCTAGGGCTGATCTTCAGAATGGACTGGTTGGATCTCCTTGCAGTCCAAGGGACTCTCAAGAGTCTTCTCCAACACCACAGTTCAAAAGCATCAGTTCTTCAACACTCAGCCTTCTTCACGGTCCAACTCTCACATCCATGTATCACCATAGGAAAAACCATAGCCTTAACTAGATGGACCTTTGTTGGCAAAGTAATGTCTCTACTTTTCAATATGCTATCTAGGTTGGTCATAACTTTTCCTCCAAGGAGTAAGCGTCTTTTAATTTCATGGCTACAGTCACCATCTGCAGCGATTTTGGAGCCCAGAAAAAGAAAGTCTGACACTGTTTCCACTGTTTCCCCATCTATTTCCTATGAAGTGATGGGACCAGATGCCATGATCTTCGTTTTCTGAATGTTGAGCTTTAAGCCAACTTTTTCACTCTCCACTTTCACTTTCATCAAGAGGCTTTTTAGTTCCTCTTCACTTTCTGCCATAAGGGTGGTGTCATCTGCATATCTGAGGTTATTAATATTTCTCCCAACAATCTTGATTCCAGCTTGTGTTTCTTCCAGTCCAGTGTTTCTTATGATGTACTCTGCATATAAGTTAAATAAGCAGGGTGACAATATACAGCCTTGACGTACACCTTTTCCTATTTGGAACCAGTCTGTTGTTCCATGTTCAGTTCAAACTGTTGCTTCCTGACCTGCATACAGATTTCTCAAGAGGTAGATCAGGTGGTCTGGTATTCCCATCTCTTTCAGAATTTTCCACAGTTTCTTGTGATCCACACAGTCAAAGGCTTTGGCATAGTCAATAAAGCAGAAATAGATGTTTTTCTGGATCTATGATCCAGCAGATGTTGGCAATTTGATCTCTGGTTCCTCTGCCTTTTCTAAAACCAGCTTGAACATCAGGAAGTTCACGGTTCACATATTGCTGAAGCCTGACTTGGAGAATTTTGAGCATTACTTTACTAGCGTGTGAGATGAGTGCAATTGTGCGGTAGTTTGAGCATTCTTTGGCATTGCCTTTCTTTGGGATAGGAATGAAAACTGACCTTTTCCATTCCTGTGGCCACTGCTGAGTTTTCCAGATTTGCTGGCATACTGAGTGCAGCACTTTCACAACATCATCTTTCAGGATTTGGAATAGCTCCACTGGAATTCCATCACCTCCACTAGCTTTGTTCGTAGTGATGCTTTCTAAGGCCCACTTGCCTTCACATTCCAGGATGTCTGGCTCTAGGTCAGTGATCACACCATCATGATTATCTGGGTCATGAAGATCTTTTTGTACAGTTCTTCTGTGTATTCTTGCCACCTCTTCTTAATATCTTCTGATTCTGTTAGGTCCATACGATTTGTGTCCTTTATGAGCCCATCTTTGCATGAAATGTTCCCTTGGTATCTCTGATTTTCTTCAAGAGATCCCTAGTCTTTCCCATTCTGTTGTTTTCCTCTATTTCTTTGCATTGATCACTGAAGAAGGCTTTCTTAACTCTTCTTGCTATTCTTTGGAACTCTGCATTCAGATGTTTTTATCTTTCCTTTTCTCCTTTGCTTTTTACTTCTCTTTTTTTCACAGCTATTTGTAAGGCCTCCCCAGACAGCCATTTTGCTTTTTTGCATTTCTTTTCCATGGGGATGGTCTTGATCCCTGTCTCCTGTACAATGTCACGAACCTCATTCCATCATTCATCAGGCACTCTATCTAGCAGATCTAGGCCCTTAAATCTATTTCTCACTTCCACTGTATAATCATAAGGGATTTGATTTAGGTCATACCTGAATGGTCTAGTGGTTTTCCCTACTTTCTTCAATTTGAGTCTGAGTTTGGCAATAAGGAGTTCATGGTCTGAGCCATAGTCAGCTCCTGGTCTTTTTTTTGCTGACTGTATAGAGCTTCTCCATCTTTGGCTGCAAAGAATATAATCGATCTGATTTTGGTGTTGATCATCTGGTGATGTCCATGTATAGAGTCTTCTCTTGTGTTGTTGGAAGAGGGTGTTTGTTATGATCAGTGCATTTTCCTGGCAAAACTCTATTAGTCTTTGCCCTGCTTCATTCCGTATTCCAAGGCCAAATTTGCCTGTTACTCAGGTGTTTCTTGACTTCCTACTTTTGCATTCCAATCCCCCATAATGAAAAGGACATCTTTTTTGGGTGTTAGTTCTAAAAGGTCTTGTAGGTCTTCATAGAACCGTTTAACTTCAGCTTCTTCAGCATTACTGGGTGGGGCATAGACTTGGATTACTGTGGTATTGAATGATTTGCCTTGGAAATGAATAGAGATCATTCTGTTGTTTTTGAGATTGCATCCAAGTACTGCATTTCAGACTCTTTTGTTGACCATGATGGCCACTCCATTTCTTTTGAGGGATTCGTGCCCGCAGTAGTAGATATAATGGTCATCTGAGTTCAATTCATCCATTCCAGACCATTTGAGTTCGCTGATTCCTAGAATGTCGACATTCACTCTTGCCATCTCTTGTTTAACCTCTTCCAATTTGTCTTGATTCATGGACCTGACATTCCATGTTCCCATGCAATATTGTTCTTTACAGCATCGGACCTTGCTTCTATCACCAGTCCCATCCACAGCTGGGTATTCTTTTTGCTTTGGCTCCATCCCTTCATTCTTTCTGGAGTTATTTCTCCACTGATCTCCAGTAGCATATTGGGCACCTACTGACCTGGGGAGTTTGTCTTTCAGTATCCTATCATTTTGCCTTTTCATACTATTTATGGGGTTCTCAAGGCAAGAACACTGAAGCGGTTTGCCATTCCCTTCTCCAGTGGACCACATTCTGTCAGATCTCTCCACCATGACCCGCCCATCTTGGGTTGCCCCATGGGCATGGCTTAGTTTCATTGAGTTAGACAAGGCTATGGGCCTAGCATGATTAGATTGACTAGTTTTCTGTGAGTATGGTTTCAGTGTGTCTGCCCTTTGATGCCCTCTTGCAACACCTACCATCTTATTTAGGTTTCTCTTACCTTGGGCGTGGAGTATCTCTTCACGGTTGCTCCAGCAAAGCACAGCCATTGCTCTTTACCTTGGACGAGGGGTATCTCCTCACTGCTGCCCTTTCTGACCTTTAACGTGGGATAGCTCCTCTAGGCCCTCCTGTGCCCGCACAGCCACAGCTCCTTGGATTTGGGATGGTCCTCCCGGCCACCGGATACATTATTGTTATATAATTCTAAGGAGTGTAGAGAAGGAAAAAAAAAAGTTTGTCCTTTCTTCCTCCTTGAGAATTCTAGACCCCTCTCTCCTTGGGGACCTCTAGACTCCTTATCAACCTGCCTAGGAAATGAGTCTCACTATTGGCTCAGCAGTAAAGAATTCCCCTGCAGTGCAGGAGATGCGGGCTCAATCCCTGGGTCAGGAAGATCCCTTGGAGGAGGCCATGGTAACCCACTCCAGTATTCTTGCTTGGAGAAGTCCATGGACAGAGGAGCCTGGAGGGCTACAGGCCATAGGGTCGCAAAGAGTCAGACACGACCAAAGTGACTGAGCATGCATGCACGTGTGCAGGCCCTTCATGCATCATCTCATTTGTTCCAAATGGTCAGCTTGTGAAATAGATATTAGTTTCCCTTTGTAGCCATGAGAAAACTAGCCCTAGATTAAATAACTTGTCCAAAATAAAAAACTAGGATTAAAGCCAGACTCAATATGGCTTCAAGGTTTTTTAAGCTATCGTGTCTCCAAAACTGATTTAAACAAACAAAACTTTCAATAATAATCTTTACTAAAGGGAAAACTGAATAAATTCTCCTAGGAACACAAATGAAGTGAAGTGAAGTTGCTCAGTTGTGTCCCACTCTTTGTGACTCCATGGACTGTAGCTCATCAGGCGCCTCCATCCATGGGATTCTCCAGGCAAGACTACTGGAGTGGGTTGCCATTTTTTAAGCTACCGTGTCTCCAAAACTGATTTAAACAAACAAAACTTTCAACAATAATCTTTACTAAAGAGAAAACTGAATAAATTCTCCTAGGAACACTAATAGAATATACACAAAAAACCATAAAGATCAAACAGCCAAGTATATTTTTCCCAACCTTCTGTACACATTCAAACATACCCATTGAGTCCTGATAGTTGAAAATCTAACATAGTCACTCAGTTCATAAAACTTTGACCTCATTTGATTTGTCAGGTAGAAGGAGATCATGATGAACAAACAGACAGGCGCAATCAAAAATTGCATATAAAATTTTGGAGACAACTGAATACAAATGACTTTCTAAATGCAGGTTTTTCTTATCATTTTGTATAAGAAACACAACCTTAGACCTTCCTGACATTGCAATAATAATGAAGGAAGGCTCTTATGCACAAAATGATTAAAGCATTTAACACGCAAAGTGAGCACTGGGGAGAAAGTCTTGTCTTCATTATAACAGTGTTGTGCAACAGAATGAATATAATCTCCCTTAGGTTTTACTAAACATCCAATCTCTTTAATTTACATTATTTTATTCATTTGAATTCACCTTGGATTTAATAGAGGGAAAAACTCCAAACCTCACAATAAATGACAAGGTACAGTTGACAAGATACTGTGAAAATCAACTCACTCTGAAGTCACATTGGTTGGTGGCTAAATATTTTGTAGGCTGAGAGCAAGCATATTGATTATTAGAAGATAGTAATTAAAATAACTGTGCTGCCGTTCAGCTTAAGTTATGATCCTGAAATATCTCATGAATTTTGCTTCATATTGAAAGCAGTTTCTTAAAAGAAAAACAGCCCCAAAAGTAGATTATAGCATTTGCATAGCACTTTGCATATAAGTTCTCTGTGAAAGTAGTTGGCTGTCTAGAAAACTCTTCTTTATAATATCATTGTACCTTTAGATTCTGGGGATGTCTTGGCATCTGCTTATGTATCAGGTACAGCTTTTATATTCTTGAGTAATACTGAAGGCTGAGATATGAGGACTTGCAACATTTTGCTGAAAAAATATTTTCAAAATTGTTTCCTTTTATTAAAAATAAACCATCACTATTTTAGTAAATGTATCAAAAGGAAGAAAATTAAAATTTTTTGCAGTTCTATCATCATAGAATAAGTATTGTGTTCACTAGTGTTTTTATGTGTGTATATATTTAAAATCTCAGCAGTGGCCACAAGATTGGAAAAGGTCAGTTTTCATCCCAATCCCAAAGAAAGGCAATGCCAAAGAGTGCTCAAACTACCGCACAATTGCACTCATCTCACACGCTAGTAATGTAATGCTCAAAATTCTCCAAGCCAGGCTTCAGCAATATGTGAACCGTGAACTTCCTGATGTTCAAGCTGGTTTTAGAAAAGGCAGAGGAACCAGAGATCAAATTGCCAACATCCGCTGGATCATGGAAAAAGCAAGAGAGTTCCAGAAAAACATCTATTTCTGCTTTATTGACTATGCCAAAGCCTTTGACTGTGTAGATCACAATAAACAATGGAAAATTCTGAAAGAGATGGGAATACCAGACCACCTGATCTGCCTCTTAAGAAATCTGTATGCAGGTCAGGAAGCAACAGTTAGAACTGGTCATGGAACAACAGACTGGTTCCAAATAGGAAAAGGAGTACGTCAAGGCTGCATATTGTCACCATGTTTATTTAACTTATATGCAGAGTACATCATGAGAAATGCTGGACTGGAAGAAACAGAAGTTGGAATCAAGATTGCCAGGAGAAATATCAATAACCTCAGATATGCAGATGACACCACTCTTATGGCAGAAAGTGAAGAGGGGCTAAAAAGCCTCTTGATGAAAGTGAAAGTGGAGAGTGAAAAGGTTGGCTTAAAGCTCAACATTCAGAAAACGAAGATCATGGCATCTGGTCCCATTGCTACATGGGAAATAGATGGAGAAACAGTGGAAACAGTGTCAGAATTTATTTTTCTGGGCTCCAAAATCACTGCAGATGGTGACTGCAGCCAGGAAATTAAAAGACACTTACTCCTTGGAAGGAAAGTTATGACCAACCTAGATAGCATATTCAAAAGCAGAGACATTACTTTACCAACAAAGGTTCGCCTAGTCAAGGCTATGGTCTTTCCTGTGGTCACGTATGGATGTGAGAGCTGGACTGTGAAGAAGGCTGAGCGCCGAAGAATTGATGCTTTTGAACTGTGGTGTTGGAGAAGACTCTTGAGAGTCCCTTGGACTGCAAGAAGATCCAACCAGTCCATTCTGAAGGAGATCAATCCTGGAAGTTCTTTGGAAGGAATGATGCTAAAGCTCAAACTCCAGTATTTTGGGCACCTCATGCGAGGAGTTGACTCATTGGAGAAGACTCTGATGCTGGGAGGGATTGAGGGCAGGAGGAGAAGGGGACGACAGAGGATGAGATGGCTGGATGGCATCACTGACTTGATGGGTGTGAGTCTGAGTGACCTCCGAGAGCTGGTGATGGACAGGGAGGCCTGGCGTGCTGCAGTTCATGGGGTCGCAAAGAGTCAGACACGACTGAGCAACTGATCTGATCTGATATTTTAAATAAGAATAAATTGTGTGTGTATTAGTCACTTAGTTGTGTCCGACTCTTTGCAACCCCATGGACTGTAGTCCACCAGACTTCTCTGTCCATGGAATTCTCCAGGCAAGAATACTTGAGTGGATTGCCATTCCCTTCTCCAGAGGAACTTAGCCCAGGGATCAAACCCTGGTCTTCTGCATTGCAGGCAAATTCTTTACTGTTGAGCTACAGGGAAGCCCTATGAAAAATAAATTGGATTTTGTCAAATATATGCTTTTTTTTTTTCTCTTATCAAAGGTCAGTGACTGTGTCTGTCTTTGTCACTATTGAGTTTCCAGCACAGTGTCTGGAACATAATGAGGGCTCAATAAACATTTGCTGAATAAACATTTTATTACAAAGTATACATTTAGTTACATATGCTCTTAAAGCATCTTTTTAATGACAACATAATATTTCATTCCATGGATGTATTATAATTTATTTAACTGAGTTCCTTTGATATTATGGATTTTTCACTATTTCAAGTGGCAATAAAAATTTCTGTAGCTAAATCTTTCTTAAAAGTCCATTTCGAATTCTTTGAAATTGTCATTACAAAGAATAAGCAAAATTTTGAAACGTTAATATCTATTATAGAAGAAACCACCAAACATATTTAAATATCTTACTGTGACATAGATACATGTATGAGTGACATTTCTCACACTTTTGGGGCTTGCAGGTCTTTGAGGACAAATACAGAGAAAAATTTAGTTAGAAAGTAAGCCTAATTGACTAACATCTATTTCTTAGTGAGGTTTTATTTTTCTCAGTGTACTTTCTATGAAATGAATTAAATCCCCAAATGTGGAAATTTCAAAAGCTATCAGAATGAGCACCTTTTAAATGTCAATCATTAATGTTATCTAATGTTTTAAAAGACCATTCTTTAGGCAGCAAAAACCCGACCGCTTTGTCATTTAGGGTGAATGAAATTTCAGTAGATGAATGTACTTCATTGGATACAGCAGATCAGTAATTCATCCTAAATCTCATTTTTGAAAGTAAATACAGCTGGAGCAATAATGTATGTCCCAGAGGTGTCAGGTTAGGAAGGATTTAACACTTCACAATAAACTATAAATAAACAGGATCATTTTGAAGAGCTATTGCACACTCATTACTGTTGAAGAAGGAATTTGTAAATAAAGTAACCATCAATCAGCAATTGTGGTGATTGTAATATTTCACAATTCTTCATTATCAGAGAAAGAGAAAATACACGATCAAGAAATGGAGATGAAGAAATTTTCCAATTACTTTTTCACACTGAGCGTATGTAATTAATCCTCTTGGATATAACCCTTTAAGTTTATGAAATAGAGTGCTCCTCGTATGGTCCAAGTATTCCAAAAAGACCGTGAACTCCTTCAAAGTAATTTTCTTGAGCTGTCAAGCTGGATATAAAATGGGTACTAAACACTTTAATTTTAAGAAGCATGAAAAAGACAACGCCATGAAAATTTAGTAAAAAGTTGGAAGATGGTGAATTTAAACAGTATTCAAAGAGAAAATCTTATGGAAGTGAGAAAGCCAACTATGATACATGCTCAGAAACAGTAGGAGCAAAATCAGAGAACACAGATTATATTAAAAAAACTCCTGAAAGTGATGTCTGGTATAACTAAGAGTTAAGGAAGCGATGCCTTTTCAAAATTCAGCTTACTATAAACTTATTGATACGTGTATATGAATATTGTGATGGTTAATTTTATGTGTCAACTTGACTGGGTTAAAGGATGCCCAGATAGCTCTGGAAACATTTTTTTCTGAGTGTGTCTGTGAAGTTGTTTCTGGAAGTGATTAGCATTTGAATTAGTAGACTGAGTGAAGATATACCCTCCCCCATGTGGGTGGGCATCCTTCAATCTGTCAAGGGTCTGAATAAGGAAAAGGTGGAGAAAGTGCAAATTTACTCACTCTACTAGTGCTGAGGCAGCCATCTTCTCCTGTGCCCAGATACCACTGTTCCTGGTTTTCAGGTTTTCAGACTCAGACCAGGATTTACACCATCAGTTCCCCCAGTTCTCACCCTCAGACTAACGGTGTTTCTGGTTTTCCAAATTGCATAAGGCAGATTGTGGGAATTCTTTTGTGAATTCCATAATGACATGAGCCAATTCCTAGAACAGATATTCTTTTACACATATCTCTCTCTATAGCCTATTGGTTCTGTTTCTCCAGAGAACCCTAACTCAAAAAAACATAAAAGTTTTCCTTTTATGTGTTTCTCCCAAGAACAGAGTAAAAAGATAGTAATATTGGGAAGTTTACCAATTTTCTGCTACTGCCTCAGCTGTCTACATGCTAATTTGCTGTCTGTGTGTTTTAACTTAATTGTTATCAAATAGGCTTATAGACATGGTGGTAATTAGATTTTAAAAGCAGAACATGGATTATCTTGCAAGTTGTTATAAGGAACCTGAGTATTGTTCTTTTAGATTCCTTTTCTCTCTGCCCACCCCTGCCTTATTCTGATTTTAGAAAATTATTTTGGAGATTTGGTATCGTTATACTTTTTTTATTGTCATGTGTGTGAGAAAATTTCAAAAGTTGAGTTTTTCAGAGGGAAGAAATGCCTTTGTGAAAGGATCCTGTTTTGTATAAATTAAGAGCAACTCAAAGATCTAATAATTCTACCCTTCATTTATTCATTAATTCATTCAACAGATATTTACTCAGTGCTCTTTGCTTTCTTATATACAGACGATATACACCTTATGTTCATGTAGCTCCTGTTTTAGTCGGAAAGGTAAAAATAAATAATGAATGTATACAGACTAAACCAAGTAACATGAACTGTTTATAACTTGTGATAAGTGTTATGAAGGACAAAAACAATGACCTGCAATTAAGAAGATGCAAGTTTACTTTTTCTATCGTGGTCAAGGAAGTCTTACCCAAGAAAGCAAAATTTCAGTTGAGAACTGAAGGATGAGGAGGACTAGGTCATCTAAAGAGTGGGTAAAGAGTGTTCTGTGTAGAAAATGACTCTGTACAAAAGCCATGAGGCTGACAGGAGCCTGCTATATTTGCAAACCTCAGAGTAAACCCATGTGGATGGAATCATGAGCAGGTAAGAGAAAGGGATTAAGTGAAGCTGCTGAGGTTGACAAGGCCATGACATGCAGGATCTGTGAGGCATGAGAAAGAAGTTCAGCTTTTATCCCAAGTATAATTCCTTAAAGGTTTTATCAGAAATGTGACATGATCAAATCTGATTTATGTTTTAAAATGATTCTGGCCCTGAGTATAGAAATACAGTGAAAACTAGAAAGAGTGGGAGCTGAAACCTTGTCAACAGTTGTAAAAGTTTGGACTAGAAAATGATAATAGTTAGCAGTGAACCTGGAGGGAAGTGGGTTTATTTGAGAGTTAGTTTGATAACATCAATTCATCATGGGTAATAAATTGTATTAAATACATAGGAGTTAAGAGAAAATGCAGAATGAAGAACTAGTACAACTTTGGCTTGGGCATCAGGATAAATGGTGACACCATTTTACTGAACTGTAGCTGACTGTGGGTTTCCCAGGTGATTCAGTGGTAAAAGCCAATGCAGGAGACACAGGTTTGATCCTGGGTCAGGAAAATCCTCTGTAATAGGAAATGGCAACCCACTCTAGTATTCTTGCTTGAGAATCCCATGGACAGTATTCTTGCGGACCATAGTCCAAGAGGTTCCAAAAGAGTCAGACATTGGCTTAGCAACTAAAACAACAACAAAAAGTTAACCAGAGTTGTTTCTCAACTAATAATGTTCAGAAATATTTATATAGATGCAATTTAAGTTATTCATTGTATAGCTCATTGAGTCTGTTTTCTTGGTATCTAAGCTCTTTTCAAATATCCTTTCAATTGTATACTGATGAACTCCTGCTTTGGGATTGAAGTGCTCATTTTCCTACTTTCCTTCTGGAGGTGTAGGCTGCTGATGGCTCCCAGCTGAGTTCCTCCCTGACATTTACTCTCAATCTAAGGGAGATGAGGCCACCTTGCTCAGGTTACACCTCTTCCCCAAAGGATGACTCTCATCCAATAGCTGTAAATGTGCAAGGTAGGGCGAGTATACATGGTCGCCTTACTGCCACCTCTACCCAACTCTGAGACTTCTGTTGCAACCACATTGCATTTTAGCTTCTTCTTTTACAGTCTTGTTCTTCTCTTACTGCATTACTGTAGCTTGTTTGAGTGATCCCTAATAAACTCCTTGCATGAAAATCTATCTCAGTCTATTTCCAGAGTAACTGACCTACAATACACACCTTCAACTTTGATTTTAACCTAATACTAATAATACCATTGTTGCCCCAGTTGTTCCATGTTGGAAAATGCCTTTTCTTTGATTATACTTCTGATTAACATTCTGCCACATTTGTGCATTGTTGTTGTTTAGTCACTAAATTGTGTCCAATTCTTGTGACCCCATGGACTGTAGCTTACTAGGGGTCTACTGTAGCCTGTAGCTGTCCATGGGATTTCCCAGGCAAAAATACTGGAGTAGGTTGCCATTTTCCTTCTCCAGGGAATCTTCCTGACCAAGGGATTGGACCTGTGTCTCCTGCACTGGCAGGCAGGTTCTTTACCACTGAGTCACCAGGGATGCGCCTGTTTGTGCATTAGCCATCTCCTAATACATCACCTACAAGTTCATGTTTCAGACTCTAAACATAGTAAGAACCTAAAAATAGAAACCAGAATTGAAAGAGACACATGTACCCCAATGTTCATCACAGCACTTTATAATAGCCAGGACATGGAAGCAACCTAGATGTCCATCAGCAGACAAATGGATAGGAAAGCTGTGGTACATATACACAATGAAGTATTACTCAGCCATTAAAAAGAATACATTTGAATCAGTTCTAATGAGGTGGATGAAACTGGAGCCTATTACAGAGTGAAGTAAGCCAAAAGAGAAACACCAATACAGTATACTAATGCATATATATGGAATTTAGAAAGATGGTAACTATAACCCTGTATGCGAGACAGCAGAAGAGACACAGATGTATAGAACAGTCTTTTGGACTCCGTGGGAGAGGAAGAGGGTGGGATGATTTGGGAGAATGGCATTGAAACATGTATAATATCATATAAGAAACGAATCGCCAGTCCAGGTTCGATGCAGGATACAGGATGCTTGGGGCTGGTGCGCTGAGATGACCCAGAGGGATGGTACCGGGGGGAGGAGGGGGAGGTTCAGGATGGGGAACACATGTACACCCGTGTCGGATTCATGTTGATGTATGGCAAAACCAATACAATATTGTAAAGTAATTAGCCCCCAATTAAAATAAATAAATTAAAAAATAGAAGCAAGGCTGAGTGTAGGATGTTTTTAGATTTTAAAAACTATTTTACAGTTGCGTTGACACACCTATTTCAAAGGCAATTTTTCCTGAGACTCACTTTACCAGTCTTCTTCAGATTTTTCAACTTAGTTGTAGAAACAGTTGTTTTCTTTATATTCTCACATTATCTGTTTGTGTACTACATGATTCAATTACCTAATTACAATTATATATAAAACTTTCATAAACAGACTTGGAAACACACAGAGCCAAGGGTAAACTCAGCTGGTGAATAGACCTCACCAGGTGTAGTAACCTACAAGTGGCAACGGGTCAGTGATTTTAGGTCACAGCATCATGTGTGTTTGACAGCACGAAAGGTTAACTCACTGAGTTAGGTGAGTAGAAGTCTTAGAGCTTCCAGACTTCAAAGCTTCCAGTCTTTGCTGAAAGACTCAAGGGAATCCAAGACTTGACCTTGTCTGATTGATGCTAAATTGATAGAACAGAATTATACTGCTCAGGAGACCAGCTATCTTCCAAGAGACTAGGATTAGAAACCAGGTTTCTGACCCTTAGGTTAGTATTCCTTCTGCTACACTACACTATAAACCCAGGCTAGAGAGATTAATTAAGATTTATAATTTATTCACAAACCTTAGACTTTCAGTCACTTGGAAGTAGCGTTAAAATATTTATGTCCAATGCTCATTGGAATATATAGGAGGTAATACATTCTGTTACTTGTTTAGTATTTTGAACTAAGAATCACCTTCCCTGACACCTCAGTCAAGCTAAGATTAACTAAATCTGAGGTAATGAAGATATAGGTAGACTAGTCCACACATGTAATTATGAAAACAGCTTTTAACAAGAAGTGGCAGGAATAGAGATGCAGATGTAGGGAACGGACATGCGGACATGAGGGTGGGGCAGGGGTTTGGGATGAACTGGGAAATTGGGATTGATGTACCCTGCACTGCCATTTGGAGAAGGCAATGTGCCCCACTCCAGTCTGTTGCCTGGAAAATCCCATGGACGGAGGCGCCTGTAGGCTGCACTCCATGGGGTCACTAAGAGACGGACACGACTGAGCAACTTCGCTTTCACTTTTCACTTTCATGCATTGGAGAATGAAATGGCAACCCACTCTAGTGTTCTTGCCTGGAGAATCCCAGGGACAGCGGAGCCTGGTAGGCTGCCTTCTATGAGGTCGCACAGAGTCAGATACGACTGAAGTGACTTAGCAGCAGCAGCAGCAGCAGCAGCACTGCCATTCGTAAAACAGCTAGTGGGAACCTGCTGTATAGGATAGGGAGCTCAGCTCGGTGCTCTCTGATGACCCGATGGTTGGAATGGGAAGTGAGTGTGTGGAAGGGAGGCACAAGAGGAGGGGATATATGTAAACAAATAGCTGATTCTCTTCATTGAACAGCAGAAGCTAACACAGAATTGTAAAGCAACTACATTTCAAAAAAAAAAAAAAAAAAAAGAAGTGCCTAGCATTTTGGTTGCCAAAATGTCACATTATCAAGGTAATAATGAATACATGTTCTATCCAAACCTTCTCAGAGCAAAAATAATCAAACTGCTCTTTTCACTTTTAAAAGAAGAAATTACACAAAACATTTTCTTCCACAATGTAGTGGAATCATCAAGAAAAGGAACTTCTAAAAACATTTTTTCAGCTTATATATCGAATGTAAAAATTCTAATCTGAAATAACTGCTCCTTTATTTTAAAATATCATCAGTAGTCTTCTTTATTTAAAAATACTGTTATTAAAAAATCTTTATTATATAAAATGTCACTTTTGAGTTAATTTTTTTTGCACAAAATTTTGTTACACAATATAGTTTTTTTCTTCTCACTGTTTCAGTTGTTTGTATACATACATACACATATATTTGATTGCACATACACCTATATTTGGGCTTCCTTGGTGGCTCAGACAGTAAAGAATCTGCTTGCAGTGCAGGAGACCTGGGTTTGATTCCTGGGTCAGGAAGATGCCCTGGAGAAGGGAATGGCACCCCACTCCAGTATTCTTCCCTGGAGAATCTGGTAGACAGAGGAGCCTGGTGGACTACACTCCATGAGATTCCAAAGAGTCAGACATGACTTAGTGACTAAGCGCATACACACACATACCTATATTTATGTGTATGTGTTATATATATATAAGTATATATGCACACTTATATGAATATTAAGGTTTAGACACAATAAATCTTCATTTTATAGAAATGAATTTTATATCTTTTGAGAATAAATGAGGAGCAGATCAATTATTCAGAGTAAATTAACTGAAGGAATATTCTAATTAACATGTGCATAGATAGTTATTAGTAACTCACACTGTTTATTACTATGGACCAAACTTTCTGAGCCTTTAGAAATTTTTCAGTTTTTGGCTATCACAAGTTGTGCTTCTGTGAATGTACTTGAACATACATATTTTGGGACACATATGTATATATTTTTCTTGGCTTTACACCTAGGGGTAGAATTGCTAGGTTATAGGACATGCATAGGCTTCCTTGGTGGCTCAGACAGTAGAGAATCTACCTGCAATGCAAGAGACCTGGGTTCAATCCCTGGGTTGGGCAGATCCCCTGGAGAAGGGCACAGCAACCTCCTCTAGTATTCTTGCCTGGAGAGTCCCCATGGACAGAGGAATCTGGAGGGCTACTGGCCATGGGGTCACAAAGAGTTGGACATGACTGAGCAAATAAGCACACGCACACCCAGGGCATGCACATGTTCATTTTTAGTGACCACTGCCAGTTTTCCATAGGGATTGTACAATTTGGACTCCTGTGTACCCTGCTGTGTTCTCTCACCCACAGGTAGTCATTTTCACTTCAGCTATTCTGGTTCAAGTAGGATGACATTTCACTATAGTTGTAATTTGCATTTCCGTGAAGACTACTAAATAAACACTTTTATATAAGCCAGTTAGCCATTTGGCTATCCCCTTTTGTGAAGTACCTATTTAGATCTTTCATCCATTCTTCAACTGGATTGTTTATCCTTTGATAAACAAGATTGATCTGTACAAATTCTTTATATATTTGTGATATGAATCGTTTTTAGATTTATTTATGGCAAATATTTCCTTCTGCTCTGTAGGTATGCAGTTGGTTTGTATCAACCCTAGAACTATTGGATTGTTGCATGGTCAATCAATTCTGAGTGAAAAAAAAAAACAAAACAGAACACTGGCTTTCATAACAGGAGGTTTGAGTTGAAGGCTTAAACCACTACTGTGTGATTCAGGTCAAGTTTCTTATTTCACCTTGAAGAATTGCTTTGCTCCTCTTGTAAGATGGAGTTAATACCATTCACAGTGTGTTGTGAGGGTTAAATGAGCTGTTTTAGTGACAGAGCCTAGCAGAATGCCTAGCACATATTAGATGTTTAATGTATTTTACAGAATAAAGGACAATAAAATATTCTTTGTTTAATTTCATCTCAAGTATCTGATACTGGCCATGGACTTTACAAATCTACAGCTAACCGTTCAGTATTATTGTGGATCTTCCCTGAGGCATGCCGTATATGTTGTTGTGTCTTGATCCCTTCTTGTAACTCAAGGGAGTGAAAAAAGCCTGAAACAATCACTTTCTATTCTTGTTTCCTTAGATAGAGGGCCAGAATGTATTTTCTTTTGTGGGGGTAAAATGTATCAGATTTTATAGGAAAATAAATATGTTGGAAATATACAGATATCCAAAATTGTCAGAAATATTTTTAAGAGAAACAACTGAAGTGTATTTAATAGGACCTGGGCTTCCCAGGTGACACAGTGGAAAAGAATCCACCTGCCAATGCAGGAGATCAAGGAGACTCAGGTTTGATCCCTGAGTCAGGAATTTCCCCTGCAGTAGGAAATGGCAACCCATTCCAGTATTCTTGCCTGGAGAATCCCAGGGGGAAGAGGAGCCTGGCGGGCTTCAGCCTGGGGGTGGCAAGAGTTGGACATGACCGAGCATGTAGTGCACCAAGACGCAGCAGTAGCATCTAGTTAATGACTTCCAAATATTGTTCTTAGTAGGTGTTTGTTTGTTTGTTTGTTTTTTAGGTTTTGATGGATAATTTCTAGGCTAAACACACAGCTACACTTCTGCATTGTATTTTTTTCTGTGGAAATCTTAATGACACCTATTTCAAGTTGTAAGGAAAGAGAAATTGTGACCTGTTTGATGTGCCAGTGGCTAATCCAGGATCAGTCAAGTAGTCTTGCAAGTCAGCTTTCTGAGATCTTGTCATGATCTCAGTCAAGTACCTGAACACAGACTTTAAGAACAATAGGGAAAGCTTCCATTTCTGGAATTGAGAATTATCTAATCAGATTATCAAGTGGAAGTTCATGATTAATTTATGCTATCTTAAAATCTGACTTTCAGCATGTCTATGTTAAAGCGTCTGGCTGCAATGCAGGAGACCCAGGTTCGATTCCTGGGTCCGGAAGATCCCCTGGAGAAGGAAATGGCAATCCACTCTAGCACTCTTGCCTGGAAAATCCCATGGATGGAGGAGCCTGATAGGCTACAGTTCATGGGGTCGCAAAGAGTCGGACACGACTGAGCGACTTCATTTTATGGTAGCCGTAATGTTATTTACAGAAGTATCCGGTGCTCCATGTCTTGAAATTGTAGGCAAAAGAGCCTCACTTTCAAACACACAAAACAAAAGAAGAAGAGTCAAGCAAAATTCATATTCTTATTAGAGGAATTACCTTAATTACTCTATATCCTAGAAAGGTAGATTTAACCAGGTGAGGAGGCACAGTATTCTGGCCTTCACTTTCTTTTTTATTATTTTAAAATTAAATTTGTTTTTAATTGAAGAATAATTGTTTTACAGTATTGTGTTGTTTTCTGCCAAACGTCAACATGAATCAGCCATGTTTACATCAAGGGAGTATTCCAAAGGCATACTGAAGTTGCTATTCTCTCAGGCTAAAAATCAGTTAAAATAATCCCCCACTTCTTTCCACTGATATCTATTTTCCTTCCTTCAGGAACTCATTTACAAGAAATGGAAGGTTCTCAGAGTAGAATGCTTACTTTTACTGTCTATTACTATATTACCAAACTAGTTCCAAGTGACCCGTTGACTTCCAAGTTTTAATGGGTTAGTGGGTTCATGAAAACTCTAATGGGGGAGAATGTAAAACCTGTATTGGACCACGTCCTTGTTGCAATAATAACAACAATTATTTTTTGAGGATTTGTCACTGAACTAGTCCTATGTTTTCCATTCTCTGAAATGTAACTAGTCCTTTGTAATGACCAGAGATTGAGCATACTGTTCAGTCACTGAGTGACTGTTTGCCAGTTCCAGAAATTCTATAGCATAGTCCTTCCTTCACTCCACATCAGATCTGCTTTAGGTGTTGCTCTATATCATCCATGAGCCAGCTTGTTATATATTTATATTTAATGAGATCCTCGATTCTCAATTTTGGATTGCATCTACCAGTTTAAAAATAAAAATGTTTCAGAAACTTGAATATTTAAAATTTAAATTTAGACACCTTAACTTTAAATTAATTGAACAGATGAAATTGGACAGAATCAAGGGGTTGGGGGAGATGGTGTGTTAAATGTCCAGCAATACCAGAAGGATCCAGGTAACTACAATATCTGCTTTGAAAATTTCATCAGAGATGTTGCTTGGAACGGCAAAGATCCAGCGAAGTTGCTCACTAGCTTTGGAGACCTTAAGAGATGTCAAGAAACATTGAGACCAAGGGCAGCAGGTTCTCTCAGGCTTCCCAGAAGGATGGGATCTGCAGAAACCCTGGCCTGGAACTTGGGAGAAAGAAGAAAGAACACACTTTGGGGCACGAAAGTGGAGGGCAGACATCCAGTGGAGATCTTATTCATCTCAGAAGTCAATCCATGGACCATGAAATAAGATTTCCTGAGATCTGTAATTTCTCCAGGTTATGCTTTTTATCTTGTATATTTCCTATAGTGATTAACAGCATCAGTAAAATATAAGATCTGAATGTGTTAGTTTTGGGGAGCAGTGATCAAAGTAGTTATTTACATTTTACTTAGATTCTTACTGATAGAAGGAGTGATGTGAAAATCACCCAAAGGTATGTGATACAGAGAAGAAAGCAAGGCTGAGAAGTGGCCTGGACTTTCACTACTGGAAGGCCCCTCACCTTTGTCCCTATTCCTGTAAAGATTATTTAGAAACATTTTCAGATTATTGTGTTGAAATTTGTAACTTTCTGAAATCTTTAAAAATGTCCACAGAATTTAAGTACCAGTCTTGTCATGATAATGGAGGCACATATAATGGTGAAAGTAATTTACATATTTGAGTTATTTTAGAAAGAGATTAAAAGAAGACAACTTCAATATCATACTAAAAAATGGTAACAAATAAAAGGCCAATCATGGGACTATAGGTACAGATTCTACTGCTAATTGTAGCATTTATTTCCTATGTAGCAGTATATGTAGTTCACATTTTTATAATGCAAACCTTCTAACATACACCACAGTACAGAAAATGATATAATGAACACCTGCATACCTGTTACCTGGATAATCAAGATTTTTCACACTTGCTTCATCTGTCTCTTGTTTTGAGCTGAAATATTATAAAGTACGTTGACGATCTCATTTAAGGATTTTAACGTTCCAATGTGTTTTAATTTCACTTGCTTTTCATTTTACCAATCTTACTGCATGTAATTGTAGTAGATAATACTATCATCATTTGATAGGGAAAGAAACTGAAACCAACTTTTGACTCATCTAAGGTCACTCATGTCTCCAAACCATGCACTTAAACACAGGTCTAAGCCCCTAAGCCTCAGACCTTGTTGTGTTTTTTAACAGAGTTTTTTTTTTTTGCCTCAATTCTGTGTCTGTGATATCCAGTAGTTATCCCAATGCATAAAAAGAAGCAAGACAATATAATCCAAAATGGATACACAAAAAAGAAGTATTTGTGTTTGTAATTCTTTAAAACAAATCAAACAGATGAAACATCAAGGAATGAAACAAAGCAAAACAAACACTTGATCTTCCTAAAAATATTTTTTGTCAAAAGAAAAATTATTTCTTCAGCAACCCACAGAATGTAAAGGATCCTAGTAAACCTACTTTTATGTACAAATACTTACTAGGGGCCATATTTCTTATTGTGCTGCAGCCTCTAATTTGCTCTCTTATAAAAATAAGGGATTTAGAGAAATTTATGAAAATAGGCCCAGATATGCCTCTAGACATGGCTCAAGGCAATAGTGTAAGTAGGTCATGTATATTTCTTGGTTTTATTCCCACCATTTCCATTTCTGTTTTTGTTTTCTCTTCAGGGGACATCATCAGTTTGATACCGTCCCCTAAATTTAATCCAGGCTATATTTATTGGGCTTACAATTTCTTCATAGGCATACATGTTACCAGCATATCATATCACAATGTGTTGTCAGGATGCTATCAGTGGAGGGAGGTTGGGGGCCAGGAAGTGAGGCTGGTGATGGGAGAAGCTAAACACGGAATGTCAGCAAGAGCATTAAAAGTAGGATTTGGATTTTCCAAGCTGGGGCAGGGAGACAGCATTTAATGCGGATGGACCAGCATGAGCAAAGTTGTGAGGTGTGTTAGTTATAGAGTTTAGTTAACAGTGAGTAGACCATGGGCTAGAGAACATTTTCAAAAGAGGAGTAGCAAGAGAGACTTGAGTGGAATGGAAAAAGAAAGCAGCAAAGAGGGAGAAACTAATCATATACATCAACAGGCACTTGATGTACTACTTCTTTTTTTATTATTTTAATTTATTTATTTTTGGCCAGGCGACATGTGGGATCATAGTTCTCTCATCAGGGAAGCGCAGAGTCTTAACCACTGGACCACAAGGGACATTCTGGTGGTTATTTCATTTAATCTTCACTTCAATCTGTGGGGTGTTGTAGAGCTGCAAAAGGGTGCTACAAATGGGCAGAACTCAAATAGGTAGATTAACCCCAGAGAGGTGTTAGTTCAGTATTTTCATCTCTTATTGTGTAACAGAAGACTTGTACTATGGTTAAAGAAAAATTAGGGGGATAATTTTCAAGGGCGGCAAATTGAAAGCTGGCTTTGCTATCTATGTAGTGTGAATCAAATTTACAACATATATAACGAGGTCCTACTGCTGGTTTCCAAAGCAGTTCATCCCAGATCTGGCTAGATTTGCTCTGTGGTAAAAGAAGGATAGGGCTTCCCTGATGGCTCAGTGCTGAAGAATCTGCCTGCAGTGCAGAAGACCCAGGTTCAATCCCTGTGTCAGGAAGATCCCCTGGAGAAGGGAATGGCAACCCACTCCAGTATTATTGCCAGGAGAATCCCATGGACAGAGGAGCCTGGCTGGCTACAGTCCATGGGGTCGCAAAAGAGTCAGAACTAGTGACTAAACAACAATTAAAGAAGGATAAGGTGCCATTCTCATCCCGAATTGGCAAGAAGAGCAGAGTGGCATCAGGCCAGCAAACCTGGTAATGCTATTTCCTCCCCTGTCGTGTGGGAGACGCTACTCTACTTCAGTGGTTGTTTGTAACAATTAAAATTAGGCAGCTATTTCTGTGACAATGAAGCTTTTCTTTTTATCCTGGACAATTTCACTTGAGACATTCCATTTAATTTTAATTTGACTTTAAAAATTTTAATCATTTTTCAGAGAGTTGGGACTGGGTAGGAAGGGGCTGGGAGAAGGCAATGGCACCCCACTCCAGTACTCTTGCCTGGAAAATCCTATGGACGAAAGAGCCTGGTAGGCTGCAGTTCATGAGGTTGCTAAGAGTCGGACACGACTGAGCGACTTCCCTTTGACTTTTCACTTTCATGCATTGAAGAAGGAAATGGCATCTCACTCCAGTAATCTTGCCTGGAGAATCCCAGGGATGGGAGAACTTGGTGGGCTGCCGTCTATGCGGTTGCACAGAGTCAGACACGACTGAAGCGACTTAGCAGCAGTAGTAGCAGTAGCAGCAGGAAGGGGCTGAATTCTTTTTATTTGTATCAGAATGATAATAATAGAAAACTAAATGTGGACCCACAGCACCCATGTTTGGGGTCCTGGCTTTTCCAGTTACTGAGGTGTTTGGAGTGACCCTCTTATCTTTTGAATCTCAAGTACCTGCAATTCACCTCATGTTGTAAAGATCTGATATTTCAATGAAGAAGAAAGTGCTTTGTGCAATTAGGATGTCTTCAGCTAATACTGGTACCATGTGCAGAAATGTCCTTGTGTGATTACAAGCTGAACAGCTTTCCATACTTACGAGATACTTCAGTCATCTCATCTGAGTCATTTAACAGGAACAAGTGGTCCAGAAGTCAGTACACAGGCTGACCTATGAATCACATTCTGCCTTCTTCTGAAAGATCTGCTGCATGTCATGTGTTTAGCCTAAAAAACCACAGATATAATCCTTCATCTGTGTTCTTATACAATATCTCCATTTACTGAGTTCTTGGCATTTCCTATCATACATGTATAAGAAATGATAAGAGAAGCAGCTGAAGTTTTATCAAGATTTGAGTATTGATGGTTTCAGTTCAGTTAAGTTGCTCAGTTGTATCCGACTCCTTGTGACTCCATGAATAGCACCATGCCAGGCCTCCCTGTCCATTACCAACTCCCGGAGTTCACTCAGACTCACGTCCATTGAGTCAGTGATGCCATCCAGCCATCTCATCCTCTGTCCTCCCCTTCTCCTCCTGCCCCCAATCCCTCCCAGCATCAGAGTCTTTTCCAATGAGTCAACTCTCCGCATGAGGTGGCCAAAGTACTGGAGTTTCAGCTTTAGCATCATTTCTTCCAAAGAAATCCCAGGGCTGATCTCCTTCAGAATGGACTGGTTGGATCTCCTTGCAGTCCAAGGGACTCTCAAGAGTCTTCTCCAACACCACAGTTCAAAAGCATCAATTCTTCGGCACTCAGCCTTCTTCACAGTCCAACTCTCACATCCATACATGACCACAGGAAAAACCATAGCCTTGACTAGACGAACCTTTGTTGGCAAAGTAATGTCTCTGCTTTTGAATATGCATGCTATCTAGGTTGGTCATAACTTTCCTTCCAAGTAGTAAGCGTCTTGTAGTTTCATGGCTGCAATCACTATGTGCAGTGATTTTGGAGCCCCTAAAAATAAAGTCTGACACTGTTTCCCCTGTTTCCCCATCTATTTCCCATGTAGTGATGGGACCAGATGCCATGATTTTAGTTTTCTGAATGTTGAGCTTTAAGCCAACTTTTTCACTCTCCTCTTTCACTTTCATCAAGAGGCTTTTGAGTTCCTCTTCACTTTCTGCCATAAGGGTGGTATCATCTGCATATCTGAGGTTATTGATATTTCTCCCAGCAATCTTGATTCCAGCTTGTGCTTCTTCCAGCCCAGCGTTTCTCATGATATACTCTTCATATAAGTTAAATAAGCAGGGTGACAATATACAGCCTTAATGTACTCCTTTTCCTATTTGGAACCATTCTGTTGTTGCATGTCCAGTTCTAACTGTTGCTTCCTGACCTGCCTATAGGTTTCTCAAGAGGCTTGTCAGGTGGTCTGGTATTCCCATTTCTTTCAGAATTTTCTACAGTTTATTGTGATCCACACAGTCAAAGGTTTTGTCATAATCAATAAAGCAGAAATAGATGTTTTTTTTGGAACTCTCTTGCTTTTTCAATGATACAGTGGATGTTGGCAATTTGATCTCTGGTTCCTCTGCCTTTTCTAAAACCAGCTTGAACATCTGGAAGTTCACAGTTCACATATTGCTGAAGCCTGGCTTGGAGAATTTTGAGCATTACTTAACTAGCATGTGAGATGAGTGCAATTGTGCGGTAGTTTGAGCATTCTTTGGTATTACCTTTCTTTGGGATTGGAATGAAAACTGACCATTTCCATTCCTGTGGCCACTGCAGAGTTTTCCAAATTTGCTGGCATATTGAGTGCAGCACTTTCACAGCATCATCTTTCAGGATTTGAAATAGCTCAACTTGAATTCCATCACCTCTACTAGCTTTGTTCGTAGTGATGCTTTCTAAGGCCCACTCGACTTCACATTCCAGGATGTCTGGCTCTAGGTGAGTGATCACACTACCATGATTGATGGCTTATTAAGATATAAAAATACACACATTTGTTCTCTGAACAGATCTGGACCCACATAAAATATGGCTTCTGTTTTTCACATACGTAAAATTTCCATGTGTATTAATGCAGCAATAGTTGAAGTCTTAAAGATTTTTTTGGATAACAAAAATGGCCCTCATTAGCGACAATTCTATTTTCATTGAAAAAAGGAGATACGAGGATAAGCTATTAAAAAATATAAACAGGCATCAAGAAAAACTTTTGTCCTAGTAGACCTTATTTCATATGATCCAGAAATTTTTACTTTCTTTGAAACAGAAGTTGTTCCTGGAAAGAGATATTTTAGAGAAAGGATATTGTTTCATTTTCCAGAGCATTGTATCAGAGTAGGCTGACTTTATTCTGTTTTCTCTTTGCTGGTAACATTTATATACAGAATTTCACAGAGGATATGGTACTTGGGGAAAGCTCTTCCTTTTAATATGCAGAAATGACTTGTCATCCAAAATTTAAAGTTGTGTTACTTCATAGAGTCCAAAGCACAACAAAATAGTTATTTCATCAGCTAATCACATGCTGCTGAATTTGATTTAAGTCAGCTCAACTGCTCCCATAACATTTTACACATCACTGTCTGCACTTCAGTAGGCTCCATGCAATGTGCTGGTGAAATCTATTTCTGTCTGTAAAGATCTTCCTGTCTCGGGAGTGACATTAATGATTATCTCTCCCTTTCACATGGGCGCCCACCAGCTGAATCACCTAGGTGACTTCCTGCCCACTTGGATGATTAGAGTTTTGCAACTGACACTGACTTGGGCAGCAGGATCAAGTTCCCCACCTCCATCTGGCAGCTCCCCGCTTTGGCCTCCTGCACCCTAAGGACAAAATGAGGGCAGCGGCATCACTCTGAACCTACGTCCCTCTAGGAATGAGAGTTTCTCTTCGAATGAATGTGAAGGCAGCAGGGTGATGCTTCATTTTTTAGGTGAACATTAATATTAAACAATAGAGCTCCCTGGGAGAGGGCTGCCGCTGCTTGAATGCTAAGCTGCATCATTAAGATTTGAAACTGAACAAAAATAAAAAGCAAATAAAGCCTAGAAAAAGGAACTGAAGAAAGAAAGAAGCAGATTTTTGAAGACTAGGCAAATATACAAGCTTAGGAAAATTCAGGAAAATAATCATTTGTCTTTAAAAACATGGTGATTTCCATTGCTTCATGTAAGAGGTCTTTTAAAATCCTAAACTTAGGTTAGCAGTATGTTTCCCATCTCACCCAGGACCTTAGCATTGTATGCTGTTTTGGGAAATGCTTTATTCATGTTTTGATGGTTTATACTTGGAGAAGGCAATGGCACCCCACTCCAGTACTCTTGCCTGGAAAATCCCACGGACGGAGGAGCCTGGTAGGCTGCAGTCCATGGGGTCGCTAAGAGTCGGACATGACTGAACGACTTCACTTTTTCTATTCACTTTCATGCATTGGAGAAGGAAATGGCAACCCACTCCAGTGTTCTTGCCTGGAGAATCCCAGGGATGGGGAAGCCTGGTGGGCTGCTGTCTGTGGGGTCACACAGAATCGGACACGACTGAAGTGACTTAGCATAGCATAGCATAGCATAGCATTTGGGGATCATAATAGATTAATTTATAGCCCCAATTTCTCACATTGTGTCCATACCTTTTTGCAATGTGATTTTGCGGCTCCTCCCCTCAAGAGATGAAGTCAGTTTTTCCAACTCTTTCACATGGATTGGCCTTATGATGTGCCTTATGGCCATAAGGCCTTATTGGCCAACAGAATCTGGTAAAAGTGACCGTGGATCAAACCAAGCCTAAAACCTTGAGCACTTGCTCCCTCTCTCAGAACTCTGCCCCAGTTCACAGAACAGTCTGCTGGAGGATGGGATACCATGTGGAAGAGCTTGGTTGTTTCAGCAAAGACCATGTAAGACAAGCCTGTAGCCAGCTGAACACTAAAACCTGACCTATAGTTGACCACGAATGTATTAAGTGAGCCCAGTTGACTCCTTGATTCTGGTACGAGAATAATTGTTTATTATTTTAAGATTCTGAGTTTCAGGTGGTTTGTTAGGCAGCAAGAAGGCTGAGTGATGAAGAATTGATCCCTTTGAATTAGTGGTGCTGGAGAAGACTCTTGAGAGTCCCTTGGACTTCAAGGAGATCAAACCAGTTAATCCTAAAGAAAATCAACTCTGAATGTTCATTGGAAGGACTGTTGCTGAAGCTGAAACTCCAATACTTTTCCCCCTAAGGCGAAAAGCCAACTCATTGGAAAAGACCATGATGCTGGGAAAGATTGAAGGCAACATGTGAAGGGAGTGACAGAGGATGACATGGTTAGATAGCATCACGGACTCAATGGACATGAATCTGAGCAAACTCTGGGAGATAGTGAAGGACAGAGAAGCCTGGAATGCTGCAGTCCATGGCATCCCAAAGAGTTGGACATGACTTAGCGACTGAACAACAAGAATGATAGCAAATTGATACAGAGAGTAAGACTCTATGTCATTATTTTTATTTCCTTATACTCACTGATAGAGACAATATTTATAGAATTTATACTAAGGAGACAACAGCATAAAATATTTAGGGTTCCTTTGCACACTTAAAATAAGTCACCTGAGTGGCAAGAATTGGAGTTAGATGTGCAATCTGAACCTCTTTTGGAATCTTATGACTCATTATGCTGCTGCTGGATTTTTTTTTTCCCCTGGAGGCAATGCCATTGTGATCCTTTGAAGAGTTTTAAGAGTCTGTGCGGGATGTCCTGAAAGTAGTTGTATAAATATCTCAACTAATTCTTAAAATCTCTGATCTCACATTTAGAGTCTTGGTGGTCAACCTATTACTCTCCATAGGAACATGTGTTTTGAGTGTATCTGCTAAGGACAGCTAGAAGAATTAAAACATAATAACAACAGCATTCGTTGAATATTCCCAGTGTGCCCGCACCACTTTGAAGTCTTTTTTTTTTAATATTTATTTTAATTGGAGGATAGTTACTTTACAACATTGTGATGGTTTTTGCCATACATTAACATGAATCAGCCACAGGTACACATGTGTCCCCTACATCCTGAACTCTCTTCCCAAAGCCCTCCCCATCCTGTCCCTCTAGGTTGTCACAGAGCACCATCACTACTAATATTGTATAAACACATCTGTTTATCCCAATTTTTATTATTCCTATATTTGTGGTAGTTTTGATCACCACAGCAACCAATCAAGCTGAAGTGGTTATGCTTAATATCTCAAGCCCTCACTTTAATAGAAAGAATCTGCCCAGGTCCTGTAAAATGCTACCTACCAACCTGGAATACTTTTATAAAGGACTCAGTATTTATAGGCAGATCTTAAGTTTCCCATAGGGTCAGGACTAGAGTAAGGCACCCAGGAAACAGTATGTAAGGAGGTGCTCACTCAGTTCCTGACCCTAAGCTTGCTGGATATAAGAGTAAAAGCCTCCTTCAGTTTTGTGCTCTAAGCAACTAGCTTTCCTAACCCTAGTCCTAGCTGTGTTTTCTGTTCTTTCTTCCTGATTATTAAGTAATTTCTCAAGTCCTTTTCCCCCTCCATCTTTATCGAGGTATCTTGACTAAAAACGTTGTAAGATATTTGAAGTATACAATGTGATAATTTGACATATGTATGCTTTGTGAAGGGGCTTCCCCAATGACTCAGCAGTGAAAGAATCCACCTGCAATCCAGGAGACACAGGAGTTCAGTCCTTGGGTCAGCAAGATCCCCTGGAGGAGGGCATGGAGATCCACTCCGGTATTCTTGTCTGAAGATTTCCATGGACAGAGGAGCCTGGCAAGTTACAGTTCATGGGGTCACAAAGAGTCGGACATGACTGAGCGATTGAATATGCAAGTATACATTGTGAAAGGAAGCCCTCCACAAAGTCAATTAGCACATCTATCACCCATGCTCAGTCACTTCAGCCTTGTCCAACTCTTTGTGACCCCATGGATGGTAGCCCACCAGGCTCCTCTCTCTGTCCATGGGATTCCCCAGGAAAGAATATTGGAATAGGCTGCCAGTTCTTTCTTCAGGGGATCTTCCTGACCTGGGCATCAAACCTGCATCTCCTGTGTCTCCTACATTGTAGGTAGATTCTTTACCTACCAAGCCACCTGGGAAGATCATCTATCACCCTGTATATCTGCTTTGTGTGTGTGGTAACATTTAAATTCTACTCCCAGCAAATTTCAATCATACAGTGTAGTATTACTGACTATAGTTACTTGTAGATCCTCAGACCTTATTCATCCTTTTTAAAATTTTCTTTTAATTAATTAATTTATTTTGTGTATGCATGCTCAGGCACTTTAGACGTGTCTGATTGTTTGCAACCCCTTAGACTATAGCCCACCAGGCTCCTCTGTCCATGGATTCTTTAGGCACGAGTACTGGAATGGGTGCCATTTCCTACTCAGAGAGTCTTCCCGACCCGAGGATTGAACCCATGTCCCTTGCATCTCTTGCATTGTCAGACATGTTCTTTACCACTAGTGCCACCTCAGTCAGTCCAGTTCAGTCACTCAGTCGTGTCTGACGCTTTGCAACCCCATGGACTGCAGCATATCAGGCCTCCCTGTCCATTACCAACTCCCAGAGTTTACTCAGACTCATGTCCATTGAGTTGGTGATGCCATCCAACCATCTCATCCTCTGTCGCCCCCTTCTCCTCCTGTCTTCAATCTTTCCCAGCATCCGGGGCTTTTCAAATGAATCAGTTCTTTGCATCAGGTGGCCAAAGTATTGGAGTTTCAGTTTCAGCATCAGACCTTCCAGTGAGTATTCAGGATTGATTTCCTTTAGGATAGACTGATTGGATCTCTTTGCAGTCCAAGGGACTCTCAAGAGTCTTCTCCAGCACAACAGTTCAAAAGCATTAGTTCTTCAGTGCTCAGCTTTCTTTAAAGTCCAACTCTCACATCCATACATGACTACTGGAAAAACCATAGCTTTAACTAGATGGACCTTTGTTGGCAAAGTAATGTCTCCGCTTTTTAATATGCTGTCTAGGTTGGTCATAACTTTTCTTCCAAGAAGCAAGTGTCTTTTAATTTCATGGCTGCAGTCACCATCTGCAGTGATTTTGGAGCCCCCCAAAATAAAGTCTGTCACTGTTTCCACTATTTTCCCATCTATTTCCCATGAAGTGATGGGACCAGATACCATGATAGTACCATCTGGGAAGCCCTAATTTATCTAATTGGAGGATAATTACTTCACAATATTAGTGATGTTTTTTGCTATACATCAGTATGAATTAGCTACAGGTATATATGTAATCCTCCCATACTGAGCCCCCCTCCACCTCCCTAAGCACCCTATCCCTCTGGGTTGTCCCAGAGCACCAGCTTTGGGTACACTTCCTCCTGCATTGAACACAATCTGGTCATCCATTTTACACATGGTAATGTGTATGCTTCCATGCTCTTCTCTCAAATCATCCCACCTTCACCTTCTCCCACTCAGCCCAAAAGTCTGTTCTTTAGGTCTGTGTCTCCCTTGTTCCCTGCATGTAGGATCATTGGCACCATCTTTCTGAATTCTGTATATATGTGTTAATATACAGTATTTGTCTTTCTCTTTCTGACTTACTTCCCTTTATATAGTAGGCTCCAGGTTCATCCACTTCATTAGAACTGGCTCAAATGCATTCCTTTTTATAGATGAGTAGTACTTCATTGTGTATATATACCACAACTTCCTTATCCATTCTTCTGCCAATGGACATCTAATTTATAACCTTGTACCAACTTATCCCTATTTCCCTCATGTTCGTGTACTTCTACAGCATCTGAACTTACACGCTAACAACATTTTACCCTTCTGGTCTATGTTCCTAGCCACTTAAGAGTGGAGACAAAGTCTGTCACCTTCACAATTATAGCTCCTTCACTTAGCACATAGTAGGTGTTCACTAAAGATTTTCCAAATGACTCAAGAAAAGTTTATTCAGAAATGTAATCTAGGGAGCTGATTACATTAAGAGAGAAGGACATTTCTCTACCCTTTGAGCTCAAACCCCAGACAAAGAAAGATATAAATGGCCACACAGTACTGAGCTACATTCTCTGGTAGAGGCATAGGTAGGAGTTCTCTGAGAGCACAGAGGAGGGAATAAGAACCACCATCTGGAGACTTCCCTGGCGGTTCCATGGTTAAGACTGTGTACCTCCAATGCAGGGGACGTGTGTTTGATCCCTGGTGAGGGACCTAAGATCCCATATGCCATGTGGCACAGCCAAAAAAGCAAAATGAAAACAAGACAATGAAACAAAACCACCACCATCAACAACCACCTGAGAGATGCAGGATGTGCAAAGCTTGGGTCTATCCTATACACCCTACCAGCTTCTTCCCTACATTCAAGTCTGCAGGGTGTCCTGCTGATTCTCTGATAGCAAACAGGCAGGGGATGGAATTCCTCATGAGACAGCTGGGGAAGGGGGACAAGGAAAAAGAGAAGTTTGTCTTCTAATAAATTAATTTGGCTCATAAAGAACTCGCCTGCCAATGCAGAAGACATAGAGATGTGGTTTCTATCCCTGGGTCAGGAAGATCCCCTGGAGGAAAGCACAGCAACCCACTGCAGTATTCTTGCCTGGAGAATCCCATGGACAGGGGAGCCTAGTGGGCTACAGTCCATAGGGTTGCAAAGAGTCAGACACAGCTAAAGCCACTTAGCACACACAGAGGACACCCAAGTGGAGTACTCTATGGATAGGGTGAAATATTGAATTTGGGGCTCAAAAGAAAAATCAACCAGGGATAAAGCTGTAAATTTGGAAGCTATAGCATGAAAGCAATATTTGAAACTTTGGGGAAAAGTGAGAGTGTCTATGCAAAAAAAAAAAAAAGAGAGAGAGAGGAGAAATATGCAGAGTGGAAGGGACACAATGTGTGGTGTGTATTTATAATCACTATTTTCCAAAGTTAATCCAGACTTTCTGTGCAGGAAGAGTCTGTCCTCAGAAATGCCAAAGCCCTCTGCTGGTCGGGGTTGTCGCACGGCTTGACACCTGCTTCAGTGGGAATACTTACAGGGCTATAACATAAAAACTAAGTGGATAGGCCTGGATCATATTGCTGTCAATAGCCTTTTCTTTCTTTTAACAAAGGAAGCATTCTCTGCTTTTTCAGAAGCTATATTTGTAACCAAATATACATTCTTAGGAGACAATAGTCTTATTCCTGGAAATATTTGTAAAATTTCATATGAACAAGACTGACATTTCTTGCATTTTAATTGCCTCTCTCTCAAACCCCTGTGATAGCAAAATGTTGTGTTTTTTATGAGGTTTTCCCCAGAGTACTAAATCTTGATATAATCAATACTATAGATGTTAACTATCTTCAGGCTGTTTGTAGTAGGTTTGAATTATTAGATTCCTCTGAGGTCTAGACTATTTTTCTTTCAGCTATCACTTACCATTTATCTATCCATCTATAGTATATAGATGTTTTACAGGAATAGTTCTAGGTATGGAAATAAATTATGTGGCTGGTAGCAAAGATTGGTTGTTATAGCAAGGCTCCAGTGTATTACATTCAATAATCCTAACCGTGATAAAAGGAGAGAAAGAGACGGAGGAAAGACTGTTCTTCTTAGCCCTCACTGGTACCTTCTGGAAAGTGCCAGAAAAGACTCTACAATGGAACTGTGTTACCAGCGAGACTCTCATATCATGGGCACAGCATTTTGGTGAAGTAAAGGTGCGCTACAGATAGAAAGTCTATTAATTGAACACCTCAGTGCAACAGTTTCAGAAGCTATGGACAACCAGATTAACCATATTCTTATTTTTACAAATTCTTAGTGGGCATTTGTTAAATCTTCCCCGGCCTCCTCCTCCCCCTTCCTCCTTTTTCCCTCTATGACTTTGCTCCACAAAGGACTGGGAACAGATGAGATAAAAATGCTCATGTGAACAAAGGAAATGAAACTGAGGGGAAATGTAAATAACAGTAAAAATTTAATACCAGGGAAATGAAAACTACACATTCCAAGATGACAAACTTTCAGCCTAGTTGTTACAACCGAGCCTCAAGTGGGGTCTGAATTTTCTGGAAAATGAAATAAAAAGGAAGACACAAATGGCTGCTTAATTCTGATTATTAAAGAAAAGGAAGTTAGAGCAGTTTTTCAGGAGAAGCCAAATTACCCCATCCTATGATGTTTTAAGTCTTATGGGAATACTAGGCATTTAAAGTTTTCACTTATTCTTCACAAAAAGTTAGGTATTATTTTAAGTGACTTTCAAGTTAAGAAAATTGGGCACAAACATAAAACTGTTTAAAGTTGTACTGGTGATAAACACTGGTGTCAGGATTCAAACCTAGGTCATTTGATTCTGGTTCTAGAATGTTACTGCTGTTTTCATAGCTTTCCCTTCCTCTGGAAAATTCTAGCCCTTCCTACTTTATATCAGAGATACATTCTTGAAAATTCTTTGTGAAAGAATATCTATAGAGGGGATCAGATCAGATCAGTCGCTCAGTTGTGTGGTAAAGAATCTGCCTGCAATGTGGGAGACCTGGGTTTGATCCCTGGATTGGGAAGATCCCCTGGAGAAGGCAATGGCACCCCACCCCAGTACTCTTGCCTGGAGAATCCCATGGACGGAGAAGCCTGGTAGGCTCCAGTCCATGGGGTTGCTAAGAGTCGGACACGACTGAGCAACTTCACTTTCACATACTTTATGTATCCATGTTATCCTACTTTATATTATAAATGTAGTCCTGAAATTTCTTTGTGAAATCAGTCTAACAAATATATATGTGTGTGTGTATGAAAGTGAAAGTGGAAGTTGCTCAGTAGTGTTCCAATCTTTGCAACCCTATGGACTATAAAGTCCATGGAATTCTCCATGCCAGAATACTGGAGTGGGTAGCCATTCCCTTCTCCAGGGGATCTTCCCAATCCAGGGATCAAACCCAGGTCTCCCACATTGTAGGCAGATTCGTTACCACTGCACCACTTGGGAAGCCTATAACGTGTTATCACTGGTCATCAACTGCTATTTGTATTTATTTCCTGACTGACAGGGCCTAACTTATATGCAGAGTACATCATGAGAAACGCTGGAGTGAAAGAAACACAAGTTGGAATCAAGATTGCTGGGAGAAATATCAATAACCTCAGATATGCAGATGACACCACCCTTATGGCAGAAAGTGAAGAGGAACTAAAAAGCCTTTTGATGAAAGTGAAAGTGGAGAGTGAAAAGGTTGGCTTAAAGCTCAACATTCAGAAAACGAAGATCATGGCATCCGGTCCCATCAGATCAGATCAGATCAGATCAGTCACTCAGTCGTGTCCGACTCTTTGCGACCCCATGAACTGCAGCACGCCAGGCCTCCCTATCCATCACCAGCTCTTGGAGGTCACTCAGACTCACATCCATCGAATCAGTGATGCCATCCAGCCATCTCATCCTCTGTCGTCCCCTCCTCCTCCTGCCCCCAATCCCTCCCAGCATCAGAGTCTTCTCCAATGAGTCAACTCTTCGCATGAGGTGGCCAAAATACTGGAGTTTCAGCTTTAGCATCATTCCTTCCAAAGAAATCCCAGGGCTGATCTCCTTCAGAATGGACTGGTTGGATCTCCTTGCAGTCCAAGGGACTCTCAAGAGTCTTCTCCAACACCACAGTTCAAAAGCATCAATTCTTCGGCGCTCAGCCTTCTTCATAGTCCAGCTCTCACATCCATACATGACCACAGGAAAGACCATAGCCTTGACTAGGCGAACCTTTGTTGGCAAAGTAATGTCTCTGCTTTTGAAAATGCTATCTAGGTTGGTCATAACTTTCCTTCCAAGGAGTAAGCGTCTTTTAATTTCATGGCTGCAGTCACCATCTGCAGTGATTTTGGAGCCCAGAAAAACAAAGTCTGACACTGTTTCCACTGTTTCCCCATCTATTTCCCATGTAGTGATGGGACCAGATGCCATGATCTTCGTTTTCTGAATGTTGAACTTTAAGCCAACCTTTTCACTCTCCACTTTCACTTTCATCAAGAGGCTTTTTAGTTCCTCTTCACTTTCTGCCATAAGGGTGGTGTCATCTGCATATCTGAGGTGATTGATATTTCTCCCAGCAATCTTGATTCCAGCTTGTGTTTCTTCCAGTCCAGCATTTCTCATGATGTACTCTGCATATAAGTTAAATAAACATGGTGACAATATACACCCTTGACATACTCCTCTTCCTATTTGGAACCAGTCTGTTGTTCCATGACCAGTTCTAACTGTTGCTTCCTGACCTGCATACAGATTTCTCAAGAGGCAGATCAGGTGGTCTGGTATTCCCATCTCTCTCAGAATTTTCCATAGTTTATTGTGATCTACACATCACTTCATAGGAAATAGATAGGGAAACAGTGGAAACAGTGTCAGACTTTATTTTTCTGGGCTCCAAAATCACAACAGATGGTGACTGCAGTCATGAAATTAAAAGACGCTTACTCCTTGGAAGGAAAATTATGACCAACCTAGATTGCATATTCAAAGCAGAGACATTACTTTGCCAACAAAGGTTCGTCTAGTCAAGGCTATGGTTTTTCCTGTGGTCATGTATGGATGTGAGAGCTGGACTGTGAAGAAGGCTGAGCACTGAAGAATTGATGCTTTTGAACTGTGGTGTTGGAGAAGACTCTTGAGAGTCCCTTGGACTGCAAGGAGATCCAACCAGTCCATTCTGAAGGAGATCAGCCCTGGGATTTCTTTGGAAGGAATGATGCTGTAGCTGAAACTCCAGTACTTTGGCCACCTCATGCGAAGAGTTGACTCATTGGAGAAGACTCTGATGTTGGGAGGGATTGGGGGCAGGAGGAGAAGGGGACGACAGAGGATGAGATGGCTGGATGGCATCACTGACTCAATGGATGTGAGTCTCAGTGACCTCCGGGAGTTGGTGATGGACAGGGAGGCCTGGCGTGCTGTGATTCATGGAGTCGCAAAGAGTCGGACACAACTAAGCGACTGATCTGAATCTGATCTGACAGAGCCTAGGAGACAGGGAAGGGCAGCAGGCAGTGTGAGAGGCCAAGAACAAGGAGCAAGGTGCCTCCTAGCGGTGTATCTGGGGAGTCCTGTCTCACTTGTCAGTAGCCTTAAAGCAGCCTGGGAGAGCCTCACAGCCTGATGGTGATACAAGCTATATTTTAACCAACATTAACATTTGTTTCATCTTTCTGAAAAAATTTTTTATAACCTCCTTGAATGAATAAAAAACTTAAGGAAGTTCCTTTTAAAATGAGATAGAGAAGTTGAAGAGATATTGTGGTCATGTAGAAAAGATTAAAATAGGATATAAAAAATCTCTTTATTCTGACTGCTTTGCATCCATGATGCTTAGTTGTGTCTGACTCTTTGTGACCCCATGGACCGTAGCCCACCAGGCTCCTCTGTCCACGGGCTTCACCAGGCAGGAACACTGGAGTAGGTAACCCTTTTGTCCTTCAGGAAGCATTTTCTTGCATCTGTATGTTCCTTCACCCTGGATTCTTTTGAAGCAAATCTTTGACATGATTTTATTTTATCTGTCAATATAACACGGAAGCCTCTTAACAGAGGAGGTGTCCTGGTTCAAAGTTGTCATCACTCAAAATGCTCCAAGTTCTACCTTCTCAATGGACAGAAGAGTACAGTAAATACCCCACATACGAACCTTCAAGTTATGAGCTTTCAAAGATGAGAATGTATCTCACTGGATTGTTTTTCTAAGAGCGCAGATAGAATTGAATCTAGCAAGGAACCAGAACTGTGCCATCAACTTCAGGAGTGAATGAAATTGCAGCTTGCCCTCCATCTCCTATTGCTGACGATCCTTCAGCTCTACCATTTCCCACCTCCTCTTCCAGTCAGCTCTTCTTGCCTTTTCACTTGATGCCAGCCCTTGTATGCCAGTTGTTGTACTGTGCTACTCTACTTTTCAAAGTTCTGTACTGTAAGATTAAAAATATTTTAGTTTTTGTTTGCTTCTTATGTATTATTTATGTGAAAAGTATCATAAACCTTTTCCAGCACAGTACTATATAACTTATTATGTTAGTTGGGTACCTAGCCTATCTTTGTTTGACTTACAAACAAATTGGACTTATGAGCATTCTCTAAGAAAAGAACTCGTTTGTATGTAGGCAACTTACTATATGGCCTCAGGGACTGTTTTGCTTCCATGATCACAAGTGGTGATTCTGCTATTGATCTTGAGACCCACACTTAGCCAGCTTGCTTCTGTTTTTTTTTTTTTTTTCACATTTGAGGAGAAAAACCAGGGATTTCTCTCTCCTGAAATAAATTATGTCTGAACATTCATCATTCAGGAGGGCAGAACTTGCCGACTGCCTGCAGGTTACCTCTGACTGCTCCCATATGCTCCTGCTGCCTCTGATTCTATTAGCTGAATGCCATAGTACAAGAGCACATATTGCCATAATCTAGAGGATGTTTCCCTAAATTGGGTCCATAGACTCTTAGAAGGTCCATGGATGGGTTTTAGGAAGTCTGTGGTCCTCCCAAAATTATGTACAAAATTTTGTGTCAATGTGTGATGGATACATTTTTATAGGGTCTCTAGCCTTCATGAGCTTCTCAAAGGGGCCTAAGAATCCTCCAAAATATTAAAACTGTGGCACTAATCTTTGAACCTGTGCACAGAGAGACACATCAGTTATTGGAGCAGATCACAGAGAGTAGGTCCACAAATGTGGGTATGGTCCAACCAGAGGAGCATGAAGCCAAGATTGTGCAAATGTTAGACAAGGGATAGGATTTAGATTTCCATTTTGATGTCCTTGTAGATATCAGCAAGGGAAAGAATTGCAGCCAGAAATTGTTGAGAGACTTTTACTTAAACTTCCATGTGGACATTTAACCTGGTAGGACACAGACTCTAAAAGACTCTAATAGGGTACTTGGATGTTATGGTGAGCTAGTTCCCATTATACTTCAGAAGACCACAGGGCTCACTGGGCCTCTAATGTCAAAACTTTCTATTTATCTATAAGAAGTAGATACGATGGTACAAGTCATTGTAAAATAGAGGCACATAGTATTGAGTTTTTATTCTAAGATCAAGATGATTTTAATGCAAATCGTTTGTTAAATGATATAGATTGTGAAAATGGCCACAGTCCTTCGCTGTTCTCTGGTCCATAATCTATCTTTGTATTGTGACTTTGTGCCCTCTACCATCACAGGGTAGATTTGGTTTTTTTTTTTTTACCATCTCCTTGAATCTTCACTGGCTTTGTGACTTCCTCTGGCAAATAAATGTAGTGGATAGTGGAAATAACAGGTTTTCAGTTCCAACTTGAGTCCCCAACAGGCCTTTCATACGATTCCTTTGTTCTTTCTGAAGCCCCCACCTCTGATTACAGGGCTAGCTGGCTGGAAGGTAGCCAACTATATGCTTCAGAGATGTGTCAACTCTCTTGTCCTCGCTGATGGTCCTACGTACGAGAAAGAGCCCAGACAGCATCAGTGAAGCCTCTGAACCTGACTGTCCCCACTGCTGCTGATTAAAGATGCATGAGAACTCAGCTGAAACCTGAAGAACCATTCCGTTGATCCCAGACTAATTTTCTCACCCTCAGAATCATCAGCTACATCAAAGGTTTTTGTTTAAGCTATTTCACCTGAGGGAGGGGTACCTATTATACAGCATTAGTTAAGTCAACTACCAGGAATCACTTCTATTCAAAGTAGAATCACATTCTTAGATTTGAAAGAGATTTCAGTGCCTCAGCATGTTTGACATTTTTACACATACTTGTATTTACTTCTTTACCGTGTATTCAAGTGCTTGAGTTGTTTTCAGAAAATGTTTGTTGTTCTCCTCTTCTCTTCCCTTTGAATGGAGAGTTTCAGTGTTAGTCACATACACTGACTTCTCTAATTTTGTTTTCTTCCAAGTGCACTAGGAATTTTTATCTGCTATAAGATGAAAAAAATTGGGAAGGCAGATATTCTTTCAAAAACATTGCTCAAACCAAGAAACCAGCTTTGAAAAAGAATCTGCCTGAAATGCAGGAGACCCAAGTTTGATCCCTGGGTTGGGGAGATCCCCTGGAGAAGGACATGGCAACCACTCCAGTATTCTTGCCTGGAGAATCCCATGGCCAGAGGAGGTTGGAGGGCTATTTTCCAAAGGGTCATAAGAGTCAGACATAACTTAGCAACTAAATTATAACACCCCCTCCCCCCACACACATATACACACATTACATTCAGTTCAGTTCATTTCAGTCGCTCAGTAGTGTCTGACTCTTTGCGACCCCATGAATCGCAGCACGCCAGGCCTCCCTGTCCATCACCAACTCCCGGAGGTCACTCAGACTCACGTCCATCGAGTCAGATGCCATCTAGCCATCTCATCCTCTGTCCTCCCCTTCTCCTCCTGCCCCCAATCCCTCCCAGCATCAGAGTCTTTTCCAATGAGTCAACTCTTTGCATGAGGTGGTCAAGGTACTGGAGTTTCAGCTTTAGTATCATTCCTTCCAAAGAAATCCCAGGGCTGATCTCCTTCAGAATGGACTGGTTGGATCCCCTTGCAGTCCAAGGGACTCTCAAGAGTCTTCACCAACACCACAGTTCAAAAGCATCAATTCTTCGGCACTCAGCCTTCTTCACAGTCCAACTCTCATATCCATACATGACCACAGGAAAAACCATAGCCTTGACTAGACAGACCTTTTTTGGCAAAGTAATGTCTCTGCTTTTGAATATGCTATCTAGGTTGGTCATAACTTTCCTTCCAAGGAGTAAGTGTCTTTTAATTTCATGGCTGCCATCACCATCTGCAGTGATTTTGGAGCCCAGAAAAATAAAGTCTGACACTGCTTCCACTGTTTCTTCATCTATTTGCCACGAAGTGATGGGACCAAATGCCACGATCTTCATTTTCTGAATGTTGAGCTTTAAGTCAACTTTTTCACTCTCCTCTTTCACTTTTATCAAGTGGCTTTTTAGTTCCTCTTCACTTTCTGCCATAAGGGTGGTGTCATCTGCATATCTGAGGTGATTGATATTTCTCCCAGCAATCTTGATTCCAACTTGTGTTTCTTCCAGTCTAGCACTTCTCATGATGTACTCTGCATAGAAGTTAAATAAGCAGGGTGAAAATATACAGCCTTGATGTACTCCTTTTCCTATTTGGAACCAGTCTGTTGTTCCATGTCCAGTTCTAACTGTTGCTTCCTGACCTGCATACCAATTTCTCAAGAGGCAGATCAGGTGGTCTGGTATTCCCATTTCTTTCAGAATTTTCCACAGTTTCTTGTGACCCACACAGTCAAAGGCTTTGGCATAGTCAATAAGGCAGAAATAGATGTTTTTCTGGAACTGTCTTGCTTTTTCCATGATCCAGCAGATGTTGGCAATTTGATCTCTGGTTCCCCTGCCTTTTCTAAAACCAGCTTGAATATCAGGAAGTTCACGGTTCACATATTGCTAAAGCCTGGCTTGGAGAAGTTTGAGCATTACTTTACTAGCATGTGAGATGAGTGCAATTGTGCAGTAGTTTGAGCACTCTTTGGCATTTCCTTTCTTTGGGATTGGAATGAAAGCTGACCTTTTCCATTCCTGTGGCCACTGCTGAGTTTTCCAAATTTGCTGGCATATTGAGTGCAGCACTTTCACAGCATCATCTTTCAGGATTTGAAATAGCTCAACTGGAATTCTATTACCTCCACTAGCTTTGTTCGTAGTGATGCTTTCTAAGGCCCACTCTACTTCACATTCCAGGATGTCTGGCTCTAGGTCAGTGATCACACCATCGTGATTATCTGGGTCGTGAAGATCTTTTTGTACAGTTCTTCTGTGTATTCTTGCCACCTCTTCTTAATATCTTCTGCTTCTAATGTGCTTATTTATTTATTTTGTTGAAAATTTCATTCCCCAAGTCATAATTTCAAAATCATTTTGTTTGTAAGATAAAAGGTAAAATTAATGATTGGGAGTAAAAAGCATGCATTTATACAGCAAAATTTATCCTAGTGTGTACTCATAAGTATCAGTAGAACACTGATCAAAATGAAAGGCTGATAGTAGAACCCATATCTTAAGCTCTTCATTCTAACAATCATGCTTTTATCTAGGGATTGAGTTTATAGATTTTGTGTCATATTTGAAGGTATTTGAATAACCTCAGATATGCAGATGATACTACCCTTGTGGCAGAAAGTAAGGAGGAACTAAAAAGCCTCTTGATGAATGTGAAAGAGGAGAGTGAAAAAGTTGACTTAAAGCTCAACGTTCAGAAAACTAAGATCTTGACATCTGGTCCCATCACTTCATGGGAAATAGATGGGGAAACAGTGGAAACAGTGTCAGACTTTATTTTGGGGGGCTCCAAAATCACTGCAGATGGTGATTGCAGCCATGAAATTAAAAGACATTTTCTCCTTGAAAGGAAAGTTATGACCAACCTAGATAGCATACTAAAAAGCAGAGATATTACTTTACCAACAAAGGTCTGTCTAGTCAAGGCTATGGTTTTTCCAGTAGTCATGTATGGATGTGAGAGTTGGACTGTGAAGAGAGCTGAGAGCCAAAGAATTGATGCTTTTGAACTGTGGTGTTGGAGAAGACTCTTGAGAGTCTCTTGGACTACAAGGAGACCCAACCAGTCCATTCTGAAGGAGATCAGTCCTTGGTGTTCTTTGGAAGGACTGAGGCTAAAGCTGAAACTCCAATACTTTGGCCACCTTGTGCAAAGAGTTGACTCATTGGACAAAACTCTGATGCTGGGAGGGATTGGGGGCAGGAGGAGAAGTTGGACGACATAGGATGAGATGGCTGGATGGCATCACCGACTTGATGGACATAAGTTTGAGTGAACTCCTGGAGTTAGTGATGGACAGGGAGGCTTGGCGTTCTACAATTCATGGGTTGCAAAGAGTCAGACACGACTGAGTGACTGAACTGAACTGAACTGAGGCTCCAAAAAACTAAGAACCACTGATTTAGTATACAATGCTCCTCACAGTTTATTACTAGGTGTTTGAATCAATTTACCTTTTCCAGTGTTGACATAGCTTCAGCTTTTGTCTATATTTAAAAAAGAAAATTTGGCTATATCTTTCTGCTCTCATTGTTTAATAGTTGAAAAAACACCTAAAATTCCCTTTACTCATCCACAGATGCCTCTCTGAATACAAACAACTTGTGGATATTGGTCCAGGAGTCTGAAGCATCAGGAAAACACACATTGGAGAGAAATGAAGATGGAAACAGTGAGGTTCAAATAACAGTAGTGCTAGAACCCCATTAAAGGGGAAAGAGTGAAGTGTCTCAGCCAGTAGAAGACACAATTCTGCGTTTTTATGCTTCATCTCAGATCAGTGGGGGCTGTGCTCGTCAGGTCTCACTTATACATTGTTCAAGTTTTTTTCCTAGCTATACCCCAGTCTGATTCCATGCTTACTATCCCTCTGAGAAAGCCAAAAGCATAATTTTGCATTTTTATGCCTCTATGCCATTAGGAGGGAAACCCTGAGATGAAGTTGGATGTACACACGGAGTAAGCAACATCTGTGAAAGATGAGCTGCTAGTGACCCAGAATTGGGCCAGAAAACCTTCAGACAGCACTGCTGATCGGATACCTGTGAGAGGAAAGTTGGAAGGCAGCAGACTTGGGAGATAGAGCCTCATACTATGATGCAAATCAGAGTTTCAACAGTTCAAAGGAAGGTTTATAGCCATCTCATTAAAAGAGTTGTTCCCTGGCAGTTCAGTTGGTAAAGAAACTGCCTGCAACACAGGATACCTGGGTTTGGTCCCTGGGTTGGGATGGTCCCCTGGAAGAGGGCATGGTTACCCACTCCAGTATTCTTGCCTGGAGAATCCCCATGGACAGAGAAACCTGGAGGGCTGCAGTTCATAGTCGCAAAGAGTCAGACACTGAGTGATCAAGCACACACACATTAAAGGAATCCAGAACTACGCAGACCTAGCCAAACCTAGCTCCCTGTTATACTCAGTCATCAAAAAGGGTCTGTTTTAGAGGATCATAGCCTTTAGTTGAAAGCTGAGACAGATCCTGTAACTATACTACTTGAAGCTGAAGGGCAAGTTCTTTCTTAAGGAGGGAGATGAGTTATATATTTGCATAGCTACCATTTACAGGAATGAAGGGTGTTTAGCCATTTCTAAAAAATCTTAAATAATTCAAGCAAATTAATGAATCACTTAATTGTTTTGCCCAAGGGTTATTTTAAATGACAGATTTTTTAGTGTGCTTTTAAACTGTGATAGGGAAGCTGGGTAAAGAAAAATTTTAAAGATGCAACATAGCATTGTGAAAAAAGGATAGGATTAAATATAGATGTGTGTCATGACCTCTTCAGATTCTTACCATTTTTTTTCAGCAAATGTTTTGGAAGACCTTCCTGTATCTTAGAGACCTCACTAGGAAATGGAAATGTTGATGTAAAAAAATATAATTCCTCCAATGAACTTCACAGTCTAATTGAAGTGACTTAAAAGTCAGTAGTTACAAAACAAAGAACTAAATAATCATTATATAAGCTTGTTCTGCTTGCCATCTTCATTGCCAACATCAGCATCTTTATGGATTCCTTGTTATGAGCTAGTTCCCGACTAAGCCTTCTAAATGCATGAACTCATTGAAACTTCTTATAAAAATTCTAACAGGTAGCTCAAAATATTTGGCAAACAAAAGAATAAAAGGAGGAGGAATTGGAGTCAGGGGGAGCATGAACTTTTCTAGGCAGAGGGAGTAAAAGTGAGAAGGCAGGAAAAGAGGAGAACCATCAGATTCTGTCAGAGTCACCATCAACTTCTTCTACCCATCATTCCCTATGTCTCAAGCATAAATTCCATGCTTATAAGGAGTGCAGAATAGGGGAAAAAATGGCAAATTAGGCAGATCTTGAATAACTTTGAGTTCTAAGCCATCATATTTACCTTTTAAAAACTTTATTTATTTTTTAATTGAAGTATAATTGCTTTACAGGATTTTGTTTTCTTTCAAACCTCAACATGAATCAGCTACAGGTATACATATATCCCCTCCCTTTTGAACCTCCCTCCTATCCGCCACCCCATCCCATCCATCTAGGTTGATGCATGATGATGAACCACTAAAGGGATTAAAGCTCTAGCTTCTTGTCTGCCTCCTGGGTAATTTTGCCTTCCCTCGGCTCTCAGGATTTTTATGCTTCAGTATAATGGCATGTCTACAGTGAGAAGATGACACACTGGTGCCATTTAAGTCTTCTGTAGTGCTGTAACTCCTACAGGGACAATACCTATGAGCTTGTTAGAAATGCTAATTATCTACCCCTAGTTCAAATGTACTGAATCTGACTCTCCCAGGGAAGGGTTCAGGGATTTGCACTTAACAAGCTCTTCAGGTAATCCTGATGCTCAACAAGCTTGAGAAGATCAGCTCTAAACCATAGCTATTTAAAAGTGTCATGGTATTCATAAGTGCTGCCTCTGATCTCTTTCTGACTCTTATGGAGGTCCAGATAGAAACAGGATAGTGTTTAGAAACTGTTCAGTTCAGTTCAGTCGCTCAGTCATGTCTGACTCTTTGCAACCCCATGGACTGCAGCACTCCAGGCTTCCCTGTCCATCACCAACTATTGGAGCTTGCTCAAACTCATGTCCATCGAGTTGGTGATGCCATCCAACCATCTCATCCTCTGTCATCCTCTTCTCCTCCTGCCTTCAATCTTTCCTAGCATCAGGGTCTTTTCCAATGAGTCAGTTCTTCCCATCAGGTGACCAAAGTATTGGAGTTTCAGCTTCAGCATTAGTCCTTCCAATGAAATTTTTAAGCAACTAATAAAAAAAAGCTGACCACTGAAGAATTGATGCTTTCAAACTGTGGTGCTGGAGAAGACTTGAGAGTCCTTTGTTCAGCGAGGAGATCAAACCAGGCAATCCTAAAGGAAATCAACCCTAAATACTCATTGGAAGGACTAATACTGAAGCTTCAATACTTTGGCCACCTGATGCAAAGAGCTGGCTTATTGGAAAAGACTCTGATACTGGGAAGACTGAAGACAAAGGAGAAAAGGGCAGCAGAGAATCAAATGGTTAGATAGTATCACTGACTCAATGGACATGAATGTGAGCCAAAACAGTGAAGGACAGAGGAGGCTGGCGTGCTGCAGTCCATGGGGTCGCAAAGAGTCAGACCTGACTTAGTGACTGAGCAACAGCGACAAAGCAACTAATCAGAAAGCTCTTACGTTGGGTGACTCTAGTTTTGCATTTTTTGATGTCTGTAATTTCACTGTTCTGAATACATTTTTAATGACATTTTACAAAAATCACAGTCTATGATGTTTTGGATACACACAAATTGGCCCTCTGTGTCACAGAAGTGTGAGAATCAGTGTGCATTTAGCCATCACGGCTCTTTCCATTCCTTTTCAGTTTGGGTGTCCTGTTTATAGAGGACACTGAATATGCCACTTTGGGAAGGTAAATGTTAACTTCTCTTTCGCACCTTGTGTAAGCCATTATCATCCCCCAGGGCCCCCTTGCTTCCTGCTTTGGGGCCACTTGACAAACGAGCCTATTTTTCCTGAGTGCTGTTGCTAGGGAGCAACTTGCTTCGTTACCAGCTCCTCACACTTCCCACTGATTTCTCTGTTTTCCAGATGTGTTCAGACCCAGCGATTAAACAATAGATGAAAGAGGCCAGAAGGAAGGCATTTTACTGCAGTATGTTTTGACGGTGTCATCATAAACAATTTTTGAATTGGTCTACTGAAGCAGAAAAAAATGTGCTTATTTCTCACATTGTAAAACTACCCAAAGTATTTAATTTTCATGGAAACAAAATACCTTTTAAAAATATCATTAGAAGTCTGTGAAAGTGCAATATCTTACTTTCAAGCTTTCTTTGGGGAGCTTTTGTGCTTTATAGTTTTGAGGGGGAGTCTCTAGTACTCTTCTGCTTTTGTTTAATAGACAATAAGCCATTTTCCAAAAGGAAAATAATTTCCTCAATGGAAAATAATTAAGTGAAATAAATAAATCCCTTACTTGTTACACACAGACACACACACACAAATCCATAAAGGTGATCAAAACAAAACGTAGTGATGGAAGCCGACAAGTTGTTATGGCAACGAGAATCTGAAAGTACCTGGTTGTGTGTGTATGTTTTAGTTTCTTCCTCTCTTTAAAGAGAGGGAAAAAAATAAGTTGTCTTCCATCTGGTTTAATCACAGTGTTAAAATACCAACGTCAAAGAAAATTATCTAATAAAGATAATTTCACATCTGTTTCAAGTCGAGTGATATTTGTTTCAAGTCGAGTGATATTTCACCTTAACAAGGAGTAAATACAATTATAGGGAAAAGTCTTTTAGGAGAAAAGAATGTGGTTATACATTATCATAAATTGCTAAAGAATCTTTTCAAGTATTTTAGACTTATTTTTAATCAGAATTATAGCAGCTATTATAGATTCATCTTGTCTTTTCTCTCTTTTTCCCACCTGGACCTGGAATTGTGTTTGTGAGGTTTGGAGGTGGTATTCAGTCTTTTAATGCCCCCTAATTCAGTAGCCTCTGTCAGTTGTTTATGTAACTGTTTCTTGTTTTCAGTTCTAATTAAAAAGAAATAAGGCATGATTCTTTAAAACAGAAACTTTAAAAATATGTTTGTATCTGTAAACAGTAAGAATTCTATGAAAAAGTTTATTTTTACCTATTTGCTGCAGTCAGCAGCTATTTGCTATCATAACATTCTCTTTATCATTATGGATTTGGAATGTGAAATTATTATGAAGCATATTTGTGTGTGTGTGTGTGTGTGTGTGTGTGTGTGTGTGTATGTTCAGTTGCGTAGTCATGTCCAACTCTTGGTGGCCCCAAGGACTGTAGCATACCAGACTCTTAAGCCCCATGAACTGTAGCCCAACAGGCATCTCTGTCCATGAATTTTCCAGGCAAGAATAATGGAATGGTTTGCCACTTCCTATTCCAGGGGATCTTCCCCATTATGAAGTATATATTGGCAACCAAATAGTAAGACGAGCCTCAACCAAACTAGCTCTGTTGACATCCATCTTTTCAGCTAGTAGAAATGGAAGCATTATTTTTGTTTTTCCTAAAAGCAAGTTATGAATTCTTGGGAATATTCTGCCCTGGGTCCATAATGGAGGACAGAGCCCACTGAGATGATTCCTGCTGCCTTGTTGTTCCAAAAAGTAATCAAATGAGATGCTTTAGTACCTTCATAAAAGAGGTATTGATCCAACATAAGCATCTGCTAGATTCATTTCATATTTACTCTATCCTGAGGAATCTCTAAGCTACAAAGAGATTAACCCATAGAAAAGTGTCTTTGTGGCTATTGTAGCTATACTCAGGTAAGGGCACTGGGAAGAATAATGTCACAATACAATCAAATGATGTGGCTGATCCGTGATCAATGTGTGCTTTCATTATGAGTTATTCTGCTGATATTCCAATAAAAAGAGGTTCATTAAAGGGAAAGCTGAATGTACAGAAATAGGTAGTAAACTGATGCTGAGGATGTCCTTTAAATTTAGTCTGCCTAGGTGAGTACCAATATCAATTTTATTGATATCAAGAATTTATAAATTATATCAAGTAAGTGGGTGTGTTGGGACAAGCTATATAAATTAGTTGTAAGAGAAATGGATAACTCTCCTCACACATACTAGAATTTGGAGTCTCAGCTTCCTTGGGAACAGAACCACTTGGGAAAAAAGAACTTCATTTATAAAGCAGTAGTTAATACATATAGTGATGTAGTAAATATGTAGTAAACCATGTAATTCAAAATCATCAGATTTATAAACCACTAGAAAACCATGAGTTACTTGGATCCTGACTACTAGAATTATGCAAGTATACCTAGGCACGATTGCCAGGCTGGAAATATTTTCCAAAGAAGCTGAGAATTTGTAAACTCACTGTGGCAGTCTATCAGGATAGACCCTAGATTCACAAAGCTGTCTTTGTCCAAAGTTAGATTAAATATTACTATGCATTAGAGACCAAGAAGGATAACTGACTTAGCCTTTTAACTGTTACCCTACTATCAGTGGCAATCCTAGAAACCCAAAGCAAAATATCTTCTAAACCAACTGTCAGGAGCTCTACTCTTCTCTGAAAACCCTCATTAAAATAATTTGTCTTCACTTGGAATCATGTTTATATGGAAGAAAATGGTTTCTGAATTTTTAAAGGTAATACTAGGCAGATTATTAATATTATCTTAATGCAGACAAACCTTTTTTTTTCAGATTTTTTTTGTGTGATAGATTGCCCAATAAAAGCATCTTCTTTGTCTATATCTCCACTTTAAGGTAAATTTCCAAGCCAAGAGTGCTTGCTAAGAGAACACAGTTGGGTTATTTTTATGCTGGGGGCCCTAAGGTAGTCCTAGAAAGTTTAGGAAAAAAAGAAAAAAAAAAAAAAAAAAACTCCTCTTATAGGGGGAGTATTACTGTGAAACAAAGTACCCCAAACTTACTTTCTGAAAGCAATAGATATTCACTACTTTATCCTTTTTGAAGGTTGGGAATTCAGGGGTAACTAAACTGGTTGGTTTAGGATTATAGTCAAGATGGTAGCTGGAGCTGTGTAATGTGAGGCTTAACTGGGCTGTGTGTGTTAGTTGCTCAGTTGTTTCCAACTCTCTGCAACACCAGGGACTATAGCCTGCCAGGCTCCTCTGTCCATGGAATTCTCCAGGCAAGGATACTGGAGTGTGTAGCATTCCTTCCTCCAGGGGATCTTTCCAGTGCAGGGATAGAACCTGGGTTTCCCACATTGCAGGTAGAGTCTTTACTGTCTGAGCTACCAGGGAAGCCCTGACTGGGCCTGGAGTATCCATTTCAGAGACTGTTACTTACTTGGCTGATGACAAGCACACTGTGCTCCTTGCTGGATATTGGCAGGAAGCTTTAGTTCCTCTCCACGTGGGCCCCTCCACAGGGATGCTTGAGTATTATCATGACATGGTGACTGGCTTCCTTCCCTCAAGTGATCCAAGAGAAAGACCAGAGGAAGAACTCATATGCCTTTTTAAGACTGAGTCTCAGAAGCACACATCTTCATATCTGCCACATTCTATTTGTTGTTAGAAGCAAGTTGCTAATTATAGCACAATTTCAAGGGGGAGACGAAGGAATTAGTCCTCACCTCTCAAAGAAGTATCATTAACTTTTAGGTTGTAATTTAGAGTCAGAAAGTTTGGAACTCTCTGATTCTTTCTCTCAAGAAATTGATGTTGATGGGCTTCCCTGGTGGATCAGCAGTAAAAAAGGGATAGACACAGGTTCTATCCCTGGTCTTGGAGGATTTCACATGCCTTGGAGCAACTAAGCAAATGTGCCACAAGTTCTGAGCCTGGGCTCTAAAGCCTAGGAACTGCACACCCTAGAACCTGTGCTCTGCAACCAGACAGTAGTCCCCACTCACCAAAACTAAAGAAAACTCCACACAGCAACAAAGATCAGAAACAGCCAGAAAGAAAGAAAGGAAGCCCAGAAGGAAGAACGGAAGGAAGGATTATTAAAGAAATTGATCTTGAGATACAAAGAACACACAGACATGGCAGCAGAAGATACCAAGAAGATTTAGAAGCCAAGAGTTAGCAAAAATCCTGAGAGAGAGAAAATATATAGCACAGATGGTGAAGTGGTGGGCTGGCAACCACCGATCTGCTTTCCGTCACTATAGTTTTGCTTTGTAGAATTTCACATAAATAGAAACATACAGTGTTTAGTCTTGGGTCTGGCTTCTTTCACTTAGCATGATGGTTTTGGATTCATACATAATGTTACACATATCAATAATATTTTCCTTTTTAATTGCTGATAAATAAATATTATATGGATAATTTGTTTATCTGTTCACCAGTTGCATATTTTGGTTGTTTTCATTTGGGGGTTATTATCAATTTATCAACTACGAATACTTGAATCTGACTCAGTTAACATATGTTTCATTTCTCATATGTAAATATCTGAGAGTAGATTGCTGGGTTTCATGGAGAGTGTAGATGTAACTTTTAAACAAATTGCCGAACTGTTTACCAAAGGGGCTGTACCTTTTCCATTCCCATCATCACTGTATGAAAATTCCAGTTGCCCCATTCAGGCCATCATTTGATGTTGGAAACCTATTTTAACTTTGGCCATTTGAGTATGCTTTAATCTGTATTTTTCTTATAACCAGTGATATTGAATGTATTCATGTATGTATTTAATTTACTAGGGCTGTCATAACACAATAACACAAACTTGGTTGCTTATGCTTAGTCGTTCAGTCGTGTCCAACTCTTTGTGAGCCTATGGACTGTAGCCCACCAGGCTCCTCTGTTCATGGGATTTCCCAGGCAAGAATGCTGGAATGGGTTGCCACTCAAAGATCCAGGGGATCTCCCCAGCCCAGGGATGAAAGCCGCGTTGCTGTGTCTCCGGCATTGCAGGTGGATTCTTTACCTGCTGAGCCACTGATATCACAAGACACAAACTGCGTGGCTTAGACAGCATAAATTTATTTAAATATATTTTCTCACGTGTGTTGGCTAGTAGAAGTCCAAGACCAAAATGTCTGCAGGGCTAGCTTCTTCTGAGACCTCTGTCCTTGGCTTGTAGTTGGCCATCTCCTCTTTTCTCTGTCTTCACATGGTCTTCCTCCTATGTACGCTATGTCTTAATTGCCTCTCTTTACAAACATACTGATCAAATCTAATTAAGACCCCATCCTAATGACCTCATCTTAATCATCTCTTTAAAGACTCTGTCTCTAAATACAGTCATATTCTGAGGTACTAGAGGTTAAGTCATCAACATAGAAAGAGAAAACAAAATTCAACTCATAACTAGGTGCTTACTTGCCATTAATGTATATTATTTGAAGTGTCTATTCAAAATTTTCATTTATTGGACCTTCAAAAACTGGAGTTTCCTCTCATATTCTAGATACAAATCCTTTATAATATATAAAGTCTGTGAATGTTTTTTCCATGTCTGTGGTTCCATTCCTCATTTTCATAATCATGCCTTTTGAAGAAAAAGTTTTCAATTTTGATAATATCTCATTTGACTTTTTTTTTTCTTTTGCTCTTTTGTGTTTTGTTCTTTGTGTCCTTTCTAAGAAATCTTTCCCTATCCAAGTTTGCAAGTCCATTTTCTTCTGGAAGTTTTATACTTTTAGTTCTTATTCTCATGACTAAGATCCATTTCAGGCTTCCCCAGTGAGTGAGAAGGTAAAGAATACACATGCAATGCAGCAGACACAGGAGATGCAGGTCCAACCCCTGAGTCAGGAAGATCACCTAAAGGAGGAAATGGCAATCCTTTCCAATATTCTTGCCTGGAAAATCACATAGACAGAGGAGCCAGGAAGGCTACAGTCCATGGGGTCACAAAGAATTGGACGTGACTTAGCACATGGCCCAAGATCTATTTTGATTATAATGTAAGATGACTACTGTGCTGTGTTTTATACATATATTTTCTAGGATCACTTGTTGAAAACACTATACTTTGCTTAGTTACATTATGAATTTTGTTGAAAATCAGTTGACAATATATGTGTGGGTTTCAGTATGACATTGCAGTGATTACTATAACTTTGTGTTGAAATTAGATGGTCTGAATCCTCCAATTTTATTCTTCTCTTTAAAAAATTGTTTGGCTTATTCTGAGTTCTTACATTCCAAATACCTTTTAGAATCAGCCTAACCATTTCAACATAGGTGGCATTTTGTTAAATCTGTGTATCCATTTGGAAAGATTTAACATAACTCTACAGAACATTCCCATCATAATCATGGTATATCTCTAATTTTATTTAGGTCTTCTCTAAATTTTTTAGCAATATCTTATCATATTCTATCTACAGATTTTCTAAATATTTTGTAATTTTTAACTCTAAATGCTCTAGTTTAATATTATTATAAGTGATAGTTTAACATTTTAAATTTCCAGTTATTTGTTGTTATAAGAAATACAATTGACTTGTATATTAACCTTGATTCTTGCAAACTTGATACATTTAGTTATTAGAGCCAATATCTTTTTTAAGATACCTTTGGAATTTCTATGTGAAAAACTATGTCCTTGAATAGAACCACTTTTACTTCTTCCTTTCTTCTGCCTTTTATTTTTTCTTCTTGCTCTTACAAGGTCTCAGTTTAATACTGAATATAAGTGATGTATTTGGATATACATGCCTCGTCCCTGATTTTAGAAGGAGTAATTGTTATACCTTTGTGTATGCCGAAGAATTGATGCTTTTGAAGTGTGGTGTTGGAGAAGACTCTTGAGAGTCCCTTGGACTGCAAGGAGATCCAACCAGTCCATTCTGAAGGAGATCAGCCCTGGGATTTCTTTGGAGGGAATGATGCTAAAGCTGAAACTCCAGTATTTTGGCCACCTCATGCGAAGAGTTGACTCATTGGAGAAGACTCTGATGTTGGGAGGGATTGGGGGCAGGAGGAGAAGGGGACGACAGAGGATGAGATGGCTGGATGGCATCACTGACTCGATGGATGTGAGTCTGAGTGACCTCCGGGAGCTGGTGATGGACAGGGAGGCCTGGCGTGCTGCGGTTCATGGCGTCGCAATGAGTCGGACACGACTGAGCGACTGATCTGATCTGATCTGATGCTATAGATTTTTGTAGTTGCCCTTTATCTGGGTGGAGAGGTCCCCCTTTATTCCTAGGATGTTGGGAGTTTGTCTTGAATGGGTACTGAATATTATCAAATATTATTTCTGCATCTACTGATATGGCCATATTGTTTTTATTTTTTAATTTGTTTATGAGTTCCTATTGTTGGATTCTTAAATTAACTTTGATTCTTTTGGATAAGCCCCACTTATTGTGATGTACAATCCTGCCTTATATATTTTTCTTAAGGAATTTTTATACTTCGTCCTTAAGTGATATGACAAGAAAATTATAACCTAAAATCTTTGTGTGGTTTGATTATAGGGTAATTCTCATTGTAAAATAAGTTAAAGGACTTCCTTATGCACTTTCTTTGTGTTGAATTGGTTTCCTTTATTCCTTTCCTTACATGTTTGGAAAAATTAACCATTGATGTAATTTGGGCCTGATGGGTATGTTTTTTGTTTTGGGGGTTTTTTTGGTGGGAAAGTGTTTAGTTACTAATTTAATTTTTAAAATACATATAAGACTATTTATGTTAATTTATTTCTTCTAGAGTAAACTTTGGTGGTTGTCTTTTAAGGAATTTCTCAATTTCATCTCTGTAATAATAAATTTATTATATAATAATCAATTTATTCTCATAAGAGCATTCAAAATACTTCCTCTTATTCTTTTCAAGTCTGTGTTGTCAGTAGTGAAGTTCCCTCTTTCATGCTGATATTTTTTCTTATTAGTGAGGGTAGAGGTTTGCTAATTGTATTTATCTTCTGGAATCAGCTTTTGGTTATACTGAGTTTCCTCAATTGTTCTTTTTTTTTTTTTTAAAGTTTCAATTCTTATTTGTATTTCTTCCCTCAATCTGTTTACTCTGGGTTAATTTGCTTTTTGTGAGTTTCTCATAGTTGAAACTTAGATCTTCACATTGAAGCCTTCTTTATTTCTAATATAAGCATATAGTCTAAAGATTTCCTTCCTCATACTACTTTAGACTCATTCCATAAATTTTGTATGTTGTGCCTTACTTTTTCCATTAAAAGTATTTTCTAATTTTTATGTTTTTTTCTTTATCTCATATTATTAAAAATTGTATCATTTAATTTCAACTTTTAGAGATTTTTCTGTCATTCTTTATTGCTCTCTATTTAAATACACTGGTCAGAAACCACTTCCAATTTTTAAAAAGTGAATTTAAACCCTCAAATTTATTGAGAAATGTTCATGTCTTGGCGAACATTCCAAATGTAGCTGGAAGGGATGTATGTATTATTGCATTAGGGTTTAGTGTGATATACTTGTAATTTCTTCTTAATAGTCAGATATGACATACTGGGTAAAAGGAACTGGTGCAAATGGACCTTTAGTAACATGCCCATGGGTTTTGTGTGTGGGGTGGAGAAGTGTTCTAGAGTCCTGTGATTAGGTCTCAGTCTTATAATGAGCCTCTGCATTTGGGTTGTGAACTTCACAAGTGTTTCTCAGTTTTCTTTTCACTTCTTAGATGAGACAGGATGGCTTGAGAGAGCAGGATTTGGGTGGATCTTTTCTCCAGGTCAAATAGGCTCTGATGATACACCGTGTTAGGCTTTGGTTAACTAGTCTTCCCTAATGGCAGGCGATGTTAGGAGAAAGGGTGCTCGGATGTATTTCAAAATACAGAAGAAGGGTTCTCTTCTGCTGCTTCTTCTGGAAGCTCAAGAATATTTTTTTCTAAAACTTCCCTAGGAATCTGATCAAGCTCCTAAAGGAGCTCATAATATTGTGCCCTTCCCTTGTCCCATGACAGGTCTTTCTGAAGTTTATTTTAACTGTCATGTTGTCCGCTCTGATCTTTCAGCACTTTGTCAATTGCAGTTAAGGTGTTCCTATCCTGGCCCTGGTTCCTGCAATAGTTTCTGCTGATGTCTTTCTGCTCCAGTAAGTTGCTATTTGCCTTTGGTCTTTTTAATCTTGGAGACAACGATCTGCTCTTCCTCCTCCTCTCTCCTGTAGATCCAGGAAGAGTTGTTGATTTTTTTCCAGTCTGTTCAGCTTTTTACCTACTAGAATGGAATGGTGACTTCTAAGCTCCTTACACTCAAGATTAGGAACTGGCAGTTTTTGAAAAATTTAGTGAAATCCAAACACATATCAAGCTACTGTTTGCTAAACACACTGATATATATATATATTACTATATATATATATATATATATATATAGCAATTAAAATAGATGTTTTACCTATTACATGATTTAAAAGAATACTCCTTAGTTTTTGTTCAAATTCATTAGTTCCCTGAGTTATGCAGATAATCCAAAAGTTGATACGTTTCTTTGTACAATCATAGTACACATGAATTAACCTCAGAAAAATGTCACTGTATATTCATGAGATAATGAGAATGGAAAAGACAAGCAATAACATAGCATTATGAAAACAGGTTTGGCCTAATGGGACCTTTGATATATGGAATTTAGAAAGATAGTAACAACAACCCTGTATGCGAGACAGCAAAAGAGACACAGATGTATAGAAAAATCTTTTGGACTCTTTGGGGGGGGGGGGTGATTTGGGAGAATGGCATTAAAACGTATAATATCATATAAGAAACAAATCACCAGTCCAGGTTTGATGCAGGATACAGGAAGCTTGGGGCTGGTGCACTGGGATGACCCAGAGGGATGGTATGGGGAGGGAGGTGGGAGGGGGGTTCAGGATGGGGAACACGTGTACACCCATGGTGGATGCATGTTGATGTATGGCAAAACCAATACAATATTGTAAAGTTAAAAAAAAATAATAAAACACACACACACAAAATAAACTGAAAAAAGGAATTTATGTATTTATTTGACTGCACTGGATCTTAGTGGCACCATGTAAACTAATGCTGTAATTAAGATCAAAGATCATGCATGCTGCAACCAAGATCCATTTCTGGCACTGTTAATGTCTTTCTACTGACGGAACTTTCATCCATATCACTTGCCTTTTGCTGAAAGAACTTCCTTAAATATTTCATGCAGTTGGGGACTCTCAGTCATACACTTTCTCATCTTTTTCTCTAAAAGTCTTTATTTCACCTTCAACTTCGAAGTTTTGCTCTTTTTTTTTTTCCTGGATAAAGAATTCCAGATGACACTTTTTCATTTTTGTTTCTATTGTAGAAAGAACACTTGACATGAGATCTACCTTCTTGGCAAATCTTAGAAATGTACAATCCTATTATCACTCCCAAGACGTACTATGTGGTACAGCAGACGTCTAGAATTCATTCTTCTTGTGCAACTGGAAATTTATCCACGTTGATTAGTAACTCCCCAGTTCTCCCTCAATCTAACCCCTGGTAACAGCTAGTCCACTCTTTGATTCTATGAATCTGACTACTTTAGGTAGTATTTATCATAAGTGGAATCATACAGCATTTGTGTTTCTGCCTCTTTTCTTTTCTAGCTTGCATAGTTTCTGACACATAGTCTGCTGGTTTACTTTTGTTCCTTTGTCTTCTTTTGGACTTTTCCTTTTATCACTGGCTTTTAGCAATTGGACTATAACTTGGTATACTTTTCTTTAAGATTATTCTTTTCGATGTTCATTGAGTTTTTGCATTTGTAGATTTATATTTTTATCAAATTTGGACATATTTTAGCCATTATTTCTTTAAACTCTTTTTCTGGCACTTACCTCTACCCTTCCCTTTTCTCTTGATTTCTGGGACTCCAGTTTCATATATGGTAGACACTTAATGTTGTCCCACAAGGTCATTGATATTCCATTTATTTTTCTCTACTGTATTCTAAATATTCTGAATAGTTTCCACTACCACATCTTCAAGTCTCTAATTATCTCTTCTGCATTATCTCATCTGTTCTTAATCCCTCTTTGTGTATTTTTCTTTTTAAATTTCAGATAGTGTATTTATAATCTCTAGAAGTTATTTGGGTCTTTTTTACATTTTATATTCTTTGTTATGTTCATGACTTATACCATAGCTTAAGCATATGAAGCATATTTACAAATATCCATTTACCTCTTTCATTTCTCTTATGTTTCTAATGATTAGTATATATCCCATATAGAGATCATATTTTCCTGCTTCTTTGAGTGCTTAGTAACCATTTATTAGATACTAGATACTTCTCTGGTGGTTCAGACAGTAAAGAATCTGCCTGCAATGTAGGAGATCCTGGGTCGATTTCTGTGTCAGTAAGATCCCCTGGAGAAGGGATAGGCTACTCACCCCAGTATCCTTGGGCTTCACTGGCAGCTCAGAGGATAAAGACTCTGCCTGCAATGTGGGTGATGTGGGTTCGACCCCTCAGTTGAAAAGATCTCCTGGAGGAAGGAATGGCAACCCACTCCAGTATTCTTGCCTGGAGAATCCCCATGGTCAGAGGAGCATGGTGGACTCCTCCATGGGGATCCCAAAGAGTCAGACTCAACTGAGCGACTAAGCAGGCATGCTACAGATCTCTACTGTGCTTCTTATTGCAGCTTATTTCCTGATACTTATATTTATTCAGCAAAACAGTGAAATTTTTTTGGATTCTTCCTCACTACAGTATGGCCTGGAAATTGTTTATGGCATCCCACTCCAGTACTCTTGCCTGGAAAATCCCATGGACGAAGAAGCCTGGAAGGCTACAGTCTGTGGGGTTGCTGAGGATTGGGATGACTGAGCGACTTCACTTTCACTTTTCACTTTCATGCATCGGAGAAGGAAATGGCAACCCACTCCAGTGTTCTTGCCTGGAGAATCCCAGGGACTGGGGAGCCTGGTGGGCTGCCGTCTATGGGGTCACACAGAGTCGGACACGACTGAAGCAACTTAACAGCAGCAGCAGCACCAAACTGGGACTACTCATATGTTTAAATTCATTTGTTTCCATCTTCCCAGGAAGCACAGTCCTGATCTGCCAATTGTCTGAAATCTGAAAGTATTTTTTCCATATATTTTACCTAGCTTTCTAGTGATTTAAAGCAGGAAAGTAAATTAGGTGTTAATTTTTCTATCTTGACCTATTGTAAATGCACCATCCCAATTATTTCAGTTGTGTTTATAAAGTTCATTATCAATGTCTTAATTTTATTGATTTTGTTCCAAATGTTAGAGGTTTTATTCAATTCTACAAAACTCTTGCTTTTATAAAAATTATTGTATATCACTGTTTAAATTAGTGACTGTGGGAATAGTTTTGTGGGAATAGTTTCCCTAGAAGGAAAATTACTACATGAAGAATTTAAGCACTTTTTGTGCTCTTGATACATATAGAGCAAATGGCTTCTTAGAAAGCATGTACCAATTTATAGGAATTCCTATTTATACTAGTAGCTAACATTTGTGGATCTATTAATATGTCCTCAGTTCAGTTCAGTTCAGTCGCTCAGTCATGTTTGACTCTTTGTGACCCCATGGACTGCAGCATGCCAGGCTTCCCTGTCCATCACCAACTCCTGGAGCTTGCTCAAACTCATGTCCATTGAGTTGGTAATGCCATCCAACCATCTCATCCTCTGTCGTCCCCTTCTCCTCCTGCCTTCAATCTTTCCCAGCATCAGGGTCTTTTCTAATGAGTCAGTTCTTCCCATCAAGTGGCCAAACTATTGGTGTTTCAGCTTCAGCATCAGTCTTTCCAATGAATATTCAGGACTGATTTCCTTTAGGATGGACTGGTTGGATCTCCTTGCAGTACAAGAGACTCTCAAGAGTCTTTTCCAGCACCACAGTTCAAAAGCATCATTTCTTCAACACTTAGCTTTCTTTATGGTCCAATTCTCACATCCATACATGACTACTGGAAAAAATCATAGCTTTGACTATACGGACCTTTGTCACTAAAGTAATGTCTCTTCTTTTTAATATGCCATCTAGGTTTGTCATAGCTTAGGCAATATTATAAGAATGTTCACAGATACCTATTTGTTTCATACTCACAATAGTGAGGTAGCCACTATTAGGCCCTTGCAGGAGGAAACCAAGGCACAAGATTTGAAGACTTAAAACCATGATTTTAAGTAAGAGCTGACACACGATGGGTTGAAAATTCACAGAGCAATGAGGCTATAGAGATTCTACTCTAACTTCTACATCATTCTACTTCCTTACCAGTATTGCTCTCATTTAAAATATTTGCAAATAAAATACTCACAAAATGGTATACAATTATTTCGATTTAGTTATTGATAGAATTAAAAATTTGGTATTTCCTGGTGGTTCAGCCAGTAAAGAATCTGTCCCAGTGCTGGAGACCAGGGTTCTATCCTTGGATCAGGAAGATCCCTTGAAGAAAGGAATGGCTATCCACTCCAGTATACTTGTCTGGATAGTCCCACAGACAGAACAGTCTGACAGGTTACAGTCCATGGGTTGCAAAGAGTCAGATACAACTGAGCAACTAACACACACACACAGTCATTCTATTTGTTTTATAAGTAAGGTAGCTGTCCAAACAAGAAATCTGAAGACGACACTCTGGGCCCATGAACTTCTAGAAGTTCATTCTGCCAATACAGCAAAAATGACGAGGATTCCAGACTCTAGGGTTACTCTAAAGATGGTGGGTAAATTACCTTTCGTCACTAGACTCCCTTCTATAATGAAGAAGACCTAAATGTTTCAACTCAAGGTGATCACAAGTTTTTAGAGTGTAGCATAGAAGAAAAAATGAAGGGTTTTCGAATGCCTGAAGAATCAATGACTTTAAAGAGAATTTGAAATCTTATCAGGGTGGCCAAATCACTCTTTGGAAAACGTTTAATTTGAGTATTGTTTGGTCAGTAGCTAACCAAAGACATTCATTTTAGAACGTTTTAGCTTTTAAGGATATATTTATAGTGCATTTTGGCAATTATAAGCAATTAGTTTTTAGGTTAAAAATAGCCTTGAAGACAGATTTACAGTACTTCAGATTCTTTCCAGAATCTTTTCTTAGTACAAATGATGCAAGGAAAGCAAATGTTGTAAATGCTTTTACATTGTATAGGACTGGTAAAAATATTCAGTTATAATTCTTAAAGTATTTTTGATCTATAAAGCAAATTCTTATTAACAAAGCAAAGTCTTTTGAAATATATATATGTATATATATATATATAAATGTACAAAGGCAGTTATTTTATGTCATTTAAATTTAGTATGAAATACTAGAGAAACACCTTCATCACCTTCATTAATGCCTCTTTGCTTTCTGCCGTAAGGGTGGTGTAATCTGCATATTTGAGGTTTTTTATATTTCTCCCTGCAATCTTGATTCCAGCTTGTAATTCATCTTTAAAATGTACATTTGATTCTTTTTTTTTTTGGTAATTTCTATATACTTATTACTATTCTATACTTGATGAATTCTGCTTTTCTTTCATTTTAAGGGATGGTTTCCTTTAGTTCTTTGCTAATATTTCTAATAGCTCCTTTGAAATCTTTGTCTGCTGAATTCAACATATAGGATTTCCTTTTTTGTTTATGAGCCACATTTCATGTTTCTTTCATGTCTCACTTTTTCTTAAAAATAAGCTATTTTATATTATAGTACCTGTTTCTAATTTTTAGCCTGTGACTTATTGTTGTCTATTTCTGTTTATACTGTGGATGGCATGGATTAATTCTGCAACGTCTCTTTCTCTTAGGTGTGTAATTTCTGATGTCAGTGCTTAGAATTTTTTCTTTTCTTTTGAAATTTTAAGCTTGGACTCAGTAGTTGCTCCTGGGTCAGTGTGGCTTAGTCTTCAGCCAGTGACTGATTAGGAATTATGATTAAACCTCCTGAGTCAGTCAGACTTCTGTTCATTTCAGGAAGATTTCAAATCTTCACTGGTTTTAGCCAGGGATTAATAGCTTTCCAATTGCTCCAGAGTGGATTGACCCTAGTATATGTGCATGACCTTCCACTAGGGATAAGTATAATGTTATCAGGTGTTTGTTTTTTTTTTTTTTTTCCCTGTCTTTTTTCCTCCTGTCATTCCTTATTAAATTTCTGGTGAGTCTACTGTTTTGTTTGCTGCTCCTTGCATCCCACTGATCCAATTATCTCTCAAATTGTATACTACTATAATCTTTATTGAAGGGAGGATGTCTTCAAGCAGGATTGTTCCAAATACAGTTGTTCCAAATTGTATCGCCCCCTGCAGGCATACTATGAAGCTGACAGTCCTCATCTTTTCTCCCCACTAAGCAGAAGTTCTGGTAGATGTGATGGAGCTTAAAGCGGGGAAGGATAGAGTCTACTTCTCCTGAAGTAACTCCTTTGTCCTAAGAAAGAGCTTGAGGAATGTAGTCCCATTAACCTAGTTGGCATGGAACTCCTGCCTTATAATCTGATGGTGGGAAAGAGAATGTAACAATGGAAGTTCTAGCCCTTTTGGCCAGCAGCTCATGGTTTGACATGTCTGCCTAGGATAAAGCCTTTACATTGTAAGTGGGAGCTGAATAGAGTTGGGAAACCTTATCTCCTTGGCTGTATCCTCCTGGAATAGGTTTTCTGAAACATGTTGGTGTTGGTTATAAGTCACCTGTCCCAAGTGAAACGATTGCCTTATAACTGAGAAGTGGCTGGGGAGCTGGCGAGAAGGTAAGCAACCTCTTCTTGGCCTTGTCCAACCAGAATAAACCTTCTGAAAAATTTAGTAGGAAGTAGAAACAGGTGATGGGAGCAGTTTCTGGCTCAAATGTTCATGCTGTTATCAGTGTTTTTGCTGTTATTACACAATTTTAAAAAAATAAATTCTTCTCAGTTTATTGCCCATCCTCAAATCAATTTCTAGAGACTTCAGTTGTTTGACAGTTTTTACTAGATTAATGATCATTTTGCTGGAGAGAGAGTTTGCAAGCTCACACAGCATACATTTCATCATGTCTGTGTAAGTTTTTACATTTGATGTTTGATCCCCAGGTTTGATCCCAAGGCTGGGAATTGGGACATTCATTTCTGATCTCATTTCTTTAACCTACTTGTCACTTCCTTAGTTCCTCCTGTAACTTAGAAGGCTTGCTGCAGCCTCTTTTTTCCTGTGAGATCTCCCTTAAGATAAAGTCATATAAGTAGAAGCTTTTAGACTTAAAAACAAAAGCCACCAAAATCCCCAAGAATAATAATTTGAAAACTTTCTTCCTGCAATAAATATTTTTCAAGATGGCTGTCAACATGGATATCACACCCATATCTGTTTTATTGACTATGCCAAAGCCTTTGATTATGTGGATCACCAAAACTGTGAAAGTTCTTAAAGTGATAGGAATACCAGACCACCTGACCTGCCTCCTGAGAAATCTGTATACAGGTCAAGAAGCAACAGTTTGAATTGGACATGGAAAAACAGACTGGTTTCAAATCGGGAAAGGAGTACGTCAAGGCTGTATATTGTCAACTGCTTATTTAACTTATATACAGAGTACATCATGAAAAATGCTGGGCTGGATGAAGCGCAAGCTGGAATCAAGATTGCCAGGAAATATCAATAACTTTAGATATGCGGATGACACTACCCTTATGGCAGAAAACAAAGAACTAAATAGCCTTGTGATGAAAGTGAAAGAGGAGAGTGAAAAAGTTGGTTTAAAGCTCAACATTCAGAAAACTAAGATCATGGCATCCAATCCCATCACTTCATGGCAAGTAGGTGGGGAAACAGTGGAAACAGTGAGAGAATTTATTTTTTTGAACTCCAAAATCTCTGCCAATAGTGACTGCAGCCATGAAATTAAAAGACACCTGCTCCTTGGAAGAAAAGTTATGACCAATCTAGACAACATATTAAAAAGCAGAGACATTACTTTGCCAACAAAGGTCCAATCTGGTCAAAGCTATGGTTTTTCCAGTAGTCATGTATGGATTTGAGAGTTGACTACAAAGAAAGCTGAGCACTGAAAAATTTGTGCTTTTGAACTATGGTGTTGGAGAAGACTCTTGAGAGTCCCTTGGACTGCAAGGAGATCCAACCAGTCCATCCTAAAGGAAATCAGTCCTGAATATTCATTGGAAAGACTGATGCTGAAGCTGAAACTCCACTTGATGGGAAGAGCTGACTCATTGGAAAAGACCCTGATGCTGGGAAGGATTGAGGGCAAGAGAAGAGGATGCGATGTCATCCTCTGATGACAGAGGATGAGATTGGATGGGATCACTGAATTGATAGACATGAGTTTGAGTATGCTCCAGGAGTTGATGATGGATAGAGATGCCTGGTGTGCTGCAGTCCATGGGGTTGCAAAGAATTGGACGCAACTGAGTGACTGAACTGATCATACCCAGAGTTGATAAAGTCCAGTTCAACTTGAAATCTGAGCAAAGATGTTGTTATTCTAGACCAGCAGATAATTTTTTCATAAAACAATGAAGTGCTTTCATTCAACAGGTAGGGAATCACAGGACATTGTGATTTAGGGAGAATTATTTATTAAATACAGCATAATAACAACGGTGTAGGCTTGGATAAAATAATAGGCAGATTAATTTTAGCTGAGAGGAGGTGGAAGATAATTTTGAAATGAACTGTGCCATAAGTGAGTAGATGACTCACTTTTGATGCTCAAGGTTTATAAAAAGCCCAACTTCTGACTCAGCTAGCTAGGCATCGACAGATTGGTGATTCAGAAGTAATGAGAAGCTATCATTAGAGGGATAATGGTGGAGCAGATTGACCAAATGAAGCAAGGCTGACCCATGTCATGGAATCAGGTCATTGGTTTTAATTCCACTGTTTTTATTAGTGACACTAGCATTTCACCAGTTACATAAAATTGAAAAGCAAATCCCTTAAATGTTTTAATTATATAATATTTAAAGCATGCCAGGGTACCTGTATTTGGTAAGAAGCATACCTATAAAATTAATATGTGTACACTTCATAACAAAAACCTTACCATTACAAATACCTTTGGACTATACCCACAGCTAAAGGGATTTCTGAATCTTATTTCTGAATCTTAACATTATTGTTTGTGTTTTGAATTTTCTCATCTTTAAGTGTTCAGTTCAGTTCAGTCAGTTGAGTTGCTCAGTCGTGTCTGACTCTTTGCGACCCCATGAATCACAGCATGCCAGGCCTCCCTGTCCATCACCAACTCCCGGAGTTTGCTCAGACTCTTGTCCATTGAGTCAGTGATGCCATCCAGCCATCTCATCCTCTGTCGTCCCCTTCTCCTCCTGCCCTCAATCCCTCCCAGCATCAGAGTCTTTTCTTATGAGTCAACTCTTCGCATGAGGTGACCAAAGTACTGGAGTTTCAGCTTTAGCATCATTCCTTCCAAAGAAATCCCAGGGCTGATCTCCTCCAGAATGGACTGGTTGGATCTCCTTGCAGTCCAAGGGGCTCTCAAGAGTCTTCTCCAACACCACAGTTCAAAAGCATCAATTCTTCGGCGCTCAGACTTCTTCACAGTCCAACTCTCACATCCATACATGACCACAGGAAAGACCATAGCCTTGACTAGGCGAACCTTTATTGGCAAAGTAATGTCTCTGCTTTTGAATATGCTATCTAGGTTGGTCATAACTTTCCTTCCAAGGATTAAGCGTCTTTTAATTTCATGGCTGCAGTCACCATCTGCAGTGATTTTGGAGCCCCCAAAATAAAGTCTGACACTATTTCCACTGTTTCCCCATCTATTTGCCATGAAGTGATGGGAGTGGATGCCATGATCTTCATTTTCTGAATGTTGAGTTTTAAGCCAACTTTTTCACTGTCCTCTTTCACTTTCATCAAGAGGCTTTTTAGTTCTTCCTCACTTTATGCCATAAAGGTGGTGTCATCTGCATATCTGAGGTGATTGATATTTCTCCTGGCAATCTTGATTTCAGCTTGTGTTTCTTCCAGTCCCGCGTTTCTCATGATGTACTCTGCATAGAAGTTAAATAAGCAGGATGACAATATACAGCCTTGATATACTCCTTTTCCTATTTGGTTTGTGACATTGTACAGGAGACAGGGATCAAGACCATCCCCATGGGAAAGAAATGCAAAAAAGCAAAATGGCTGTCTGGGGAGGCCTTACAAATAGCTGTGAAAAGAAGAGAAGCGAAAAACAAATGAGAAAAGGAAAGATATAAGCATCTGAATGCAGTCCAAAGAATAGCAAGAAGAGATAAGAAAGCCTTCTTCAGCGATCAATGCAAAGAAATAGAAGAAAACAACAGAATGGGGAAGACTAGAGGTCTCTTCAAGAAAATTAGAGATACCAAGGGAACATTTCATGCAAAGATGGGCTCAATAAAGGACAGAAATGGTATGGACCTAACAGAAGCAGAAGATATTAAGAGGTGGCAAGAATACACAGAAGAACTGTACAAAAAAGATCTTCATGACCCAGATAATCACGATGGTGTGATCACTGACCTAGAGCCAGACATCCTGGAATGTGAAGTCAAGTGGGCCTTTAAGTGTTACAAGATGCTTACTCCTTGGAAGCAAAGTTATGACCAACCTAGATAGCATATTAAAAAGCAGAGATATTACTTTGCCAACAAAGGTCCGTCTAGTCAAGGCTATGGTTTTTCCAGTAGTCATGTATGGATATGAGAGTTGGACTATAAAGAAAGCTGAGCACCAAAGAATTAATGCTTTTGAACTCTGGGGTTTGAAAAGACTCCTGAGAGTCCCTTGGACTGCAAGGAGATCCAACCAGTCTATCCTAAAGGAAATCAGTTCTGAATATTCATTGGAAGGACTGATGCTAAAGCTGAAACTCGAATACTTTGGCCACCTGATGTGAAGAGCTGACTCATTTGAAAAGACCCTAATGTTGGGAACGATTGGGAGCAGGAGGAGAAGGGAATGACAGAGGATGAGATGGACATGCATTTGAGCAAGCTTCAGGAGTTGGTGATGGACAGGGAATCCTGGTGTGCTGCAGTCTATGCGGTTGCAAAGAGTCGGACAGACTGAGGGACTGCACTGAACTGGGTGTTATATATGAATTTTTCTTCCTTGTGATGTCTTTATTTGGTTTGGTATTTGGCTAACAGCTCATTGAATGAGTTAGAAACTATGGCCTTCTCTCTCTTTTATAATTTGGAAATATTTTTCAAGTATTTGTGGAAATCTTCCTTTAAATACTTGGCAAAATTTAGCAGTGAAGCCGTCTGGACTTGAGCAGTTTTTTTGCCAAGTAGTTTCAATCTCTTTCCTTCCTGTAGGTCTAGACAGACTTTCTGTTTCTTCTTGAATCAACTTCAATAATTTGTGTCATTCTTGAAATTTGTCCATTACTTCCAGGATATCTAATTTATTGATTTTTAATCATTTTTCCTGTTTCCTTATCTTTATTTATACAAGGCCATTGTGTCTGTAATGTCACCTCTTTCCTGTTTTTAATAATTTGAGATTTCTTGCTTTTTCACTTGATCATTCTAGATAAATATTTGTGAGGTTTCTTGATGCTTTGAAAGAATCAACATTTAGTTTTCTAATTTTTCTCTGTCTTTCTGTTCTCCATGTCATTTATTTTCCCTATAATATTTATTTTTTCCTTCTTTCTGGTTACTTTGAACTTAGGTTGTATTTTTCAAGTTCTTAAGGTGAGATGATTTTATTATTGATTAAATATTTGTCTGTTTAATGTGGACATTTACATTTTTAAATACCTCTCTGAGTGCTACTTTCCCTGCATCCATAAGTTTTGATATGCTGTGACTTGGTCTTCATTTATCTCAAAGTATTTTCTAATTTTTCTGTGATTTCTTCTTTGACCCATTAGTTACTTGGGGATTGTTTTTGTTGTTTAGTTGCTAAGTCATGTCAATTCCTTACCACTAGTGCCACCTAGGTGCTAAATATTCATTTTTCTCATTCCTTTCATTTTTTTCTTTTAATGTTTTTGTTGTTCAGTCGCTAAGTCACCTCTGACTCTTTCCAACCCCATGGATTGCAGGATATCAGGCTCCTCTGTCCTTCACTATCTCCCAGAGTTTGCTCAAATTCATGTCCATTGAGTTGGTGATACTATCTAACCATGTCATCCTCTGCTACCCCCTTCTCCTTCTGCCCTCAGTCCTTCCAAGCATCAAGGTCTTTTCCAATGAGTTGGCTCTTTGCATCAGATGGTCAAAGTTTTGGAGCTTCAGCTTCATCATTAGTCCTTCCAATGAATATTCAGAGTTAACATCCTTTAGGATTGACTGGTTTGATCTCCTTGCTGTCCAGGGTAATTCAAGAGTCTTCTCCAACACCACAGTTTGAAAGTATCAGTTCTTCAGTGCTCAGCCTTCTTTATGGTCCATCTCTCACATCTGTACATGATTACTGAAATAACTATACTTAAAAACCATTAGTACTTTTGAAGTAATATAAAAATTTCCTCTGTGTTCTTCAACAAGTTTCTCCATATTTTTACCCCTATATATCTGGAATAGGTTTTTATCCATTTGATAAACAGTACAAATCCCAGGAAAAGTTATTTATATTAACCAATGTTAATAGGACCAGTTTTTGAATGATTTTTTCTCTGCAATGCTCCTTCTAACATACAAATATCTCTATATGTGCACAGGTTTGTTTCTGGTTTCTTTGTTCTGCTCTATTGGTCAAATTGTATGCCAATAACATACCATCCCAGTTATTGTGTTTTAACCAAAAGTCTTGAGATTTAGTCATGGCATTTTCTTGTGTACACTGTTTTCATTTTTTAGGCGATTATTACATCTTTTTTGGTCTATTTAGGTTGTAGCATCAGCTTGTTAAATTTCTCACAAGCCCTGTTAAGGTTTTCATAGAAATTACTTCAAACACAGAGGTCAATTAGACACATGCATTGTATTTTGGACTGAACACCCATTTGCCAGTTAAATACCACTGGAAGATTTTTGTTGATGCTAAGTGGAGAAGAATCATCCAGTGAGCATGGACTCTCTGAAACTGAGAGATATCAAATTATTTTTGCTTAATGCTACTAAGTTCTAGGGCATATTCTTAATAGTAATAGATAACCAATACAGAACTTGATATATGGAAGTGAAATGTTGCATAGTAAAAATTTAGAACATGTTAAACTGACTTTGGGACCAGGTAGGAGATAGAAGCTGGTAGGCCTTGTAGAGCTTGTCTGTGAAAGCTGGAAGAAAACCTGAGGACATTGTTATCAGAGGCTGAGGGGAAAGGCAACTTTGTTTGTTATGTAGTGGCCTGAAGTTTGGTTATGTTGTCACCTATGACAACAGACTGTTTCCAAATAGGAAAAGGAGTACATCAAGGCTGCATATTGTCACCCTGCTTATTTAACTTATATGCAGAGTACATCATGAGAAACACTGGGCTGGATGAAGCACTAGCTAGAATCAAGATTGCTGGGAGAAATATCAATAACCTCAGATATGCAGATGACACCACCCTTATGGCAGAAAGTCAAGAAGAACTAAAGAGCCTATTGATGAAAGTGAAAGAGGAGAGTGAAAAAGTTGGCTTAAATCTCAACATTCAGAAAATGAAGATCATGGCATCCAGTCCCATCACGTCATGGGAAATAGATGGGGAAACAGTGGAAACAGTGGCTGACTTTATTTTCTTGGGCTCCAAAATCACTGCAGATGGTGACTGCAGCCATGAAATTAAAAGACGCTTACTCCTTGGAAGGAAAGTTATGACCAACCTAGACAGCATATTAAAAAGCAGAGACAATACTTTGCCAACAAAGGTCCGTCTAGTCAAGGCTATGGTTTTTCCAGTAGTAATGTATGGATGTGAGAGTTGGACTATAAAGAAAGCTGGGCACTGAAGAATTGATGCTTTTGAACTGTGGTGTTGGAGAAGACTCTTAAGAGTCCTTTGGACTGCAAGGAGATCCAACCAGTCCATTCTGAAGGAGATCAGCCCTGGGATTTCTTTGGAAGAGATGATGCTAAAGCTGAAACTCCAGTACTTTGGCCACCTCACGCGAAGAGTTGACTCATTGGAGAAGACTCTGATGCTGGGAGGGATTGGGGGCAAGAGGAGAGGGGGACGACAGAGGATGAGACGGCTGGATGGCATCACTGACTCGATGGATGTGAGTCTGGGTGAACTCCGGGAGTTGGTGATGGACAGGGAGGCCTGGCGTGCTGCGGTTCATGGGGTCGCAAAGAGTCAGACACGACTGAGCGACTGATCTGATCTGATAATTAATTAACTGATAGAGAAATGAACTACAAAAGGAGAAAATCAGTTTTCAAGAAAAGTGTAGAAAAATATACAGCAGTAGTCATTTTAAAGTAAGTGTATCTCATTCACAGCTTCTCTAAAAGGCTATCAAATTAAGAGATGACCATTGAGTAAAGATAATATCAAGGATACACATAGAAGACCCTTATTAAGATGCTATAAATATTTCAGGGCCTGTCTCATAGAAGCTTTCAAACAGACAAAATACCTTCTCAGAATTTTAAAGCCATTTTCTTATAGCATTCTGACCCTTATCTCAATCCCAGGACAGTCTATCTTGAATGATTCCTGATATGGTTTTTACCCAATATAGAGAACCCCCTAGGATTCATAAGAATCCCACAAAGCTTATAAGATAGTTGTGTTAATACAATCAACTTGGAATAAAAGGGACAGAAATATTTCAAACAAAATAAAAACTATGAACCCTCAACTGTCTAAGAGCATAAAGAAGGATGAACAAGTCAAGAGGCAACAAGTTCAAGAGGGTTATTTATTATGTAAAATAAAAGGTAGATAAGAGGGAAGTTTCCAGGTGTTAGAAGTTGAAGCCAAGCGTCTCAGAGACTATTTCTACAAAATAAGACTTGCCCCTAATCAAGACACTAGAAATACATGCCTTCCTTTTGCTTTCCTTTCCTCCTATTTTTTTCCAGCTTTATTGAGGTATATTTGACATATGATTTTGTAAAAATTTAAGGTTTATAATGATCACCACAATAAAGCTAATTAATTCACCTAATAATTAGTTCACATAGTTACTTTTCTTTTCTGTATTGAGAATATTTAAGATCTGTGTTAACCACTTACAAGTATACTTAAAAGTATACAATACAGTATTGTTAACGATAGTCACCATGCGTGTGTTATTCACTAAGTCATTTCTGACTCCTTGTAACCCTATGGGCTGTAGCCTGCCAGGCTCCTCTGTCCATGGGATTCTCCAGGCAAGAATACTGGAGTGGGTTGCCATTCCCTTCTCCAGGGGATCTTCCTGACCCAGGAAATGATTCTAGGTCTCCTGCATTGGGGGCAAATTCTTTACCATCTGAGCCATCAGGGAAGCCAAAGTCATGAAGAGAAGGGCCTCATTGTGACAGTCACCATGCTGTACATTATGTTTCCAGAACCATTCATCTTAAAACTGGGAGTTTGCACTTGTTGATTACCATCATCCATTTCTCCCAATCTTAGGCCTCTGGTAATCACCAACCTGCTTTCTTTTTATGAGTTTGGTTTGCTTCAAGTCTACATAAAAGCGAGATCACATAGTATTTGCCTTTCTCTGTCTGACTATATTCCGTTGTATACAATGGAATACGTCACAGGTTACGCCTAGGTAAAAACCTGCCTGCCAGTTCAGGAGACAAAAAAGACTTGGGTTCAATCCCTGGGTGGGGAAGATCCCTAGAGAAGAAAATGGCAACCTATTCCAGTATTCTTGCCTGGAAAATCCCCTGGACAGAGGAGCCTGGCGGGCTACAGTCCATAGGACCTCACAGAGTTGAACATGACTGAAGCAACTTAGCATGCACACACATATACACTACATTCTTTCATATATCCATCTTTTGATGGACCCTTAAATGTTTCCATGTCTTGACTATTGTAAATAATGCTTCAATTAACAAATGAGTGAAAATATCTCTTTGATACCCTATTGTCATTCCTTTGGAAAATGGGAAGTGCAATTGCTGATTCATATGGTGGTTCTATTTTTAATATTTTTGAGAAGCCTCCATAATGTTTTCCATAGTGGCTGCACCAATTTACATTCTCCTTGATGGTGTACAAGGGTTCCCGTTTCTTCACAACCTTGTCAACACTTGTTTATCTCTTGTCTTTTGTTGTTAACAGCCATTCTGAGGAGTATGATGTGATAGCTCATTGTGATTTTGATTTGCATTTCCCTGATCATTAGTGATGTTGAGCAAATTTTCACGTAGCTGTTGGCCATCTGTATATCTTATTTATAAAAATGTCTATTTAGGTTCTTTGCACATATTTTCATTAGATTGTATTTTTTGTTATTGCCTTTTCTCCCATTTCTGAATGAGCGTATCCATAGCAATTATTTGGTCTCTGTATTGCCATTGTGTATCGGGTTCATGTATGTGTCTGGGATGGGACAGTATAAGAATGGCAGATAGCTTTGTTTTTGTTTTTAGTTTCACAAGTTATCAGATCAAGGAGAACCACACTCAAGTTATTGCACTGAGAAGCATCACCTGTAGTTGCACCTGATAATAACAATAACCTGGACTTCATGACAACACTACACGGCAGGGCTAGGAGTAAGGTGGGTTAGCGTTCTTTTTGGAAGTCTCAAAACTCCATATAAGAAGTTCAATAATCCCTAGTTGAAACTATGCTGGAGGGGTCATGTGAAACTCATTGGGCAGTTTTTTCAGTTGATTTTAGCCTTCTAACTATTGTTCCCAAGGTGTTAGGTATGTGATTGAGGCATGCTGGACCATCCAACCAACCTTCAACAGGCTAGATAAGAAAAGGTGACCTCATTTGATGCCTCATGAAACAAAAGAATCTCCCAGCCCAGTGTTTCCAGTTTCTGAGCCACAAAATTGTGAGATATAGTGGTAAGTGTTGGTGAAGGCTACTAACTTTTTAGGTAGTTTATTACACCACAATAGATCATGGCAACAGAACCCTTTAAATATCATTCTTCATGTGCAAAATAAAACATGTGCAAGTGTATTTATTGCAGCCTTGATCTAATCCTTCAGTAGGAGTATTAAATTAGAGGATATATACACACTGAAAAATATATGCAGTAGTTAAAAATTGAGCATTCTTTTTTGTACATGAATGTAGAAATATCTCTGAGATGTTGTTAAGTGAAAACAGGAAAGTGCAGAACAGTATGTTGAATATGCAACTATTTGTGTAAAATAAAAAGGGGCAGAAGAATAAAGTGTTTGTGCATAAAAATCTCTGGAAGAACAGGCAAAACCTAGTCATACTGGTTACCCACAGAGAGGGAGCCGGGGTGACTTGTGGGCAAGAGTGGCTAGGAAATTTTGCCACTTATCCTTTCAGCTGAGCCACCAGGGAAGACCAAGAACACTGGAGTGGGTGGTCTTTCCCTTCTCCGGTGGATCTGCTTGACCCAGGAAACGACCTGGGGTCTCCTGCATTGCTGGTGGGATTCTTCCAGCTGAGCTACCAGGGACGTTCGCTTACCCTTTCAGTCTAGCATTTTGGCGCTTTTTTTTTTTTTTTTTCGTCATACCAAATAGCTTGTGATATTTTAATTCCCTAACCAGGGATTGAACCCATGCCCTCAGCAGTGAGAACTAAGAGTCTTGACAATCTGCATTTTTGCACTTTGAAACAAATGTATTTTTAAAAAAGATTTACTTATTTTTTGACTGCTCTGGGTCTTCATTGCTGCCCGTGGGCTTTCTCTAGTTGCAGCAAGCAGGGACTCCTCCTCATTGTGGTGTGCAGAATTCTCACTGGAGGCTTCTCTTGTTGTGGAGCACAGACTCTAAGGGCTCAGATTCAGTAGTTGTGGTGCCTGGACTGAGTTTCTCCTAGGCATGTGGGATCTTCCTGAACCAGGGATTGAATCCATGTCCCTTACATTGCAAGGCAGATTCTTAACCACGGACCATCAGGGAAGCCCCCATATGCATTTTAAAAATGAAATTAACACACAGGTAAGATTAGAGAAATTTTGGAAACACTAGTTTGGAAGCTGTAATATGACTGCTTATTAGCCTTCTGGCCTTAAATCAGGTTCTTACATAGTTGCAACTACTTTGCCTCTCCTGAGCAGCAAACGATCTTACTGCTTCTCTGCTGAAAACAAATTGAAGGACCCCATTCCCCTCAAGATAAATTCCCAAATCTTAACTACTTCAGAGTTTAATGGTTGTCTTAATTTGACCAGCCTGGATCACCTCTCACTACACCCAACATTTTACCTTTTGACAACAGTCAATTACATGTGGGTCCTTGAAAACAAGATGATCACACCTTTGTGATTTTGCAGGTGATGTTCTCACTGCCTGGAATTCTTTTCCCCTTCCCCCTTCTCTCCTGTCGAACTCTATTAGATCCTTCTCAAATAAAATTGATTCACTTACCACCTACCAATTAGAATGAATCATTCACACATATGTAGACTACTTTTTGCAATCTCAGAGTCTATTGAAATTTATCTTAGTTTACATACCTGTCTCACTATTAGAGGGCTTCCCAGGTGGCAGAGTGGTAAAGAAACTCCCTGCCAATGTAGGAGACGTTGATCCCTGAGTCAGGAAGATTCCCCTAGAGAAGGAAATGGCAACTTACTCCAGTATTCTTGCCTGGAGAATGCCATAGACAGAGGAGCCTAGAGGGCCACAGTCCATGGGGTTGTAAAGAGTTTGACACAATTGAGCACACACACACACTTCACTATTAGATTATGATCTATTGAAGGTAAAAATGATTTTTGTGTCCCAGTTTCAAAGTCAGCTCTGGCAGGTGATAACTTCCTAAAAGCCGATTACAAACAGAACTGAAAGATTATTATATATAACAATCTGGCACAGTCTTCGATCTTATTTTAGATATCCTAAATACTTTGGCCACCTGATGTGAAGAGCTGATTTGAAAAGACCCTGATGCTGGGAAAGATTGAGGGCAGGAGGAGAAGGGGACGACAGAGGATGAGATGGTTGGATGGCATCACTGACTCAATGGACATGGGTTTGGGTGGACCCTGGGAGTTGGTAATGGACAAGGAGGCCTGGCGTGCTGTGGTTCATGGGGTCGCAAAAAGTCAGATGTGACTGAATGACTGAACTAAACTGAACTGAACTGAATTGCATTTGAAATATTATCAGAACTAATACCTTCTGGTGGTAGCATTACTTAAGGAGTATGTATGTGTGTATATATACATGTGCCAACACACATATATATTTAATTTTTTTCCCTTCAGACACCCCGTATTCCCTTTTGACTAATCAGTTTTTCCCCAGGCAGATTTTTTTTTTTATGAGGTAAGATGACAAAGTAACAAAATGTAATATAGTGTTTTGGCAGTGGAGCTAGAATTCAAAACAATGATAAAAGGGGTTTATAAAGAAGAAACATGATAAAATATTTTCTCAATTATTCTGCTACCAGAACATTCAATTAAAATATCCATTTCCTAGGAGTTTACTTGGTCATAGATAAATCCTCATTTATTCCCCCTCCAGAAAGATCATGTAGGTGTCATTTGTTGCTGTTGCTGAGGATCTATGAAGCAAGGGAACAGTTTACTTAATTATAGAAAAGATACATTGCACATTTGTATATCACGCCTGGATGAAAAGATTTAGAAGGAAAGTTATCTTCCTGCAAAATCCCTTGATAATCGCCTTACAGTCTCATTTGAAAACTTGAAGTGTGGAAAAGTAGATACTCTAAACCTGTTCATATTCTCTTAGTGACAAGTGAATGCTTTTTATAGTTTGTACTTGCTGTGAGCTTCATTTAGAGATTCAACTGTTCCTGGTAACCAGTTTTGAATAACAATGGAAACATCTAGCCAGTTTGTCCCGTCTTGGTGGGTTGGGGTGGGGTGAGAGTGTCTGTGCAGAGAACGTCCCTTTCTTCAGAGTATGCTTCAGAGCTTGGGGACATATGATGTGGAGGTTTTCCTGTTTCATGGTGATTCACGTGTCATTATACTGCAAGTGTATTTACACATAGCCTCATTTTGTTCTTCTACATTTAATCACTTAAAGCCATGATTTCATTTAAATACCTGGATGCCTCATACATTCAACTTTGCTAGAACCAAAAGCAAAATCTTGAAGATCGTGATACTGTTGTATGGAACCAGTTAACACCTAAAAGTGTTTTTCTTTTTAGGCAAACACCTGGTGGCTGCTTGACAAACTTGAGTATCATTCTGATTCAATTATTATCTGATACCTTCGTATGTGTGTGTGTATATATGTATGGATGTGTGTGTGTGTGAATTACCAAGTCATTCTGAACCCAGTTCTTAGCAAATGGATCAATTTTTATTTGTTTCAAAACTTATTTCTCTTGATAGTACCACTCTGGGTTTTCTGCAGTCATTTACCTCAGTGGGATCTCTGTTGTTTTCAGACTGACCAGGCCCTCTTGCAGGAGCTTCTTCCCATGTTTACTGATCTCTTTGTAGCCTCAGCATGTGAGCACCCGTTGCAGCCTCACATTCTGTATGCAGCTTCTGTTTCCTGTAGGATCCACTGGGGCTCCGATTCCCGTTGATTCCAGAAGGAAATTAACTAATCCAATAAAATGTTTACATAAAACTTTAGAGATAAAGGATTCCTTAGAGTTCATGGAGACTAAGTGTTACATGTTAGGGACAAGGACATTGAAGCCTAGGAAATGGGAGTAACTTTCTCAAGGTCAGAGATACTGCACCCCAGTCTAGGCTTACCTGCACAGAGTTACAATTCAGATCATCTTTGTGTTCTAGAGTTTGGGGATAATGTTTACATGAAAATTAACTCTTTCTTCCGACTTAGTAATATTCATCTTACTTCCAAGTTTCTAAGCACAAAATCTTAACTCCAAGTAAAAATTCTAATGATGAAGACTTCAAGTCAGTATGACACACTTAAAGGCCAATCTTTTTGAACTGGATTGGGATATTATACAATCCCTGAAATTGTAGTAGAGGAAAGTACCTATTTTTCCTATGCTTGATAAGATCATGGCATCTGGTCCCATCACTACATGGGAAATAGATGGAGAAACAGTGGAAACAGTGTCAGACTTTATTTTTCTGGGCTCCAAAATCACTGCAGATGGTGACTGCAGCCATGAAATTAAAAGACGCTTACTCCTTGGAAGGAAAGTTGTGACCAACATAGATAGCATATTCAAAAGCAGAGACATCACTTTGCCAACAAAGGTTCGCCTAGTCAAGGCTATGGTCTTTCCTGTGGTCATGTATGGATGTGAGAGCTGGACTGTGAAGAAGGCTGAGTGCCAAAGAATTGATGGTTTTGAACTGTGGTGTTGGAGAAGACTGTTGAGAGTCCCTTGGACTGCAAGAAGATCCAACCAGTCCATTTTGAAGGAGATCAGCCCTGGAATTTCTTTGGAAGGAATGATGCTAAAGCTGAAACTCCAATATTTTGGCCACCTCATGCGAAGAGTTGACTCATTGGAGAAGACTTTGATGCTGGGAGGGATTGAGGGCAGGAGGAGAAGGGGATGACAGAGGATGAGATGGCTGGATGGCATCACTGACTCAATGGATGCGAGTCTGAGTGACCTCCGGGAGCTGGTGATGGACAGGGAGGCCTGGCGTGCTGCGGTTCATGGGGTCGCAAAGAGTCGGACATGACTGAGTGACTGATCTGATCTGATCTGATAGTTTCCTACCCTGGCTTCCTTAGGAAAAACCCTCTGCTCTGTTAGGCAGCAACGTGCCCAGCTGCAGATTGATGTCCCTGGTCCCCGTGAGAGGAGAGGGCAGTGAGATGTAAGAGGAAGTCACCAGGGAGAGTTTGGGAGGAAACTCTCAAACTCAAAGCCAGGCTCCTTGGCTTTACAGGAATGTTCTTCTTTTCCTCGCTTGTTCTTACCCCTTACTGGCCATCCTGCAATCATGTAGTGACCTTGAGAATATGCTAAGAGTGATATAATAAAAAGATAAGAGGCCCGGTCCATGGGGGAACTGGATCGCTAATCTCTATACTTGATGTTACGTGAATGAAAAATAGACTTCCATCTTGTTGAAACCCTGTTGTCTCATGTCTGGTGTGTGTGTGTGTGTGTGTGTGTGTGTGTGTGTGTGTGTGTGTGTGTGTATGTGTGTACTTGTGCACTCAGTCATGTCTGACTCTTTGCAACCCCACGGACTGTAGCCCACCAGGCTCCTCTGTCCATGGCATTTCCCAGGCAAGAATACTGGAGCAGTTTGCCATTCCCTTCTCCAGGGGATCTTCCAGACCGAGGGATCAAACCCACATCTCTTGCATCCCTCCATCAGCAGGCAGGTTCTTTACCAGCTGAGCCACCAGGAAAGCCCCTCGTGTCTGATACATGTCAGTTTCTAACTGACACAATTATTTTCTCCTCTCTCTTTTTCTCAGTTTCCTCTAGTCCTTAAGAATGCTCCCGTATCTGCTATCATTCAAAAACAAGACCAAAAGCAAATCCCTCCTTTATACCAAGTCTGGTTCTGGGAATTTCCTGATCTCTCACAGCACTTCACAGCCATTTCTCTTGGAAGAATATTGCATACTCCTGTAAACTAGAGTCAGTCAACTTTCCCATCTCCCATTAATTTGGAAAAACTCATCTCTTTAGCAAGTTAGCTGTAAAATAAGACTAAATTTTAATCAATAATATGTATACTTGGTATAAATTCAGAAAGTGAGGGAATGCTTATAGGAAGAAAGTAGACTGTCCCTCCCTTGTATCTCCCACCCAGTTTCCTTCCATAGAGGCAATTGAATTATCGGTTTCCTTTGTGTATATATAATGTTTCAGAGATATTATATGCAAATGAAAATACAGATGGTTTTCTCTTGAATATTTTTACACACACAATGGCATATTATATATATTGTTATACATTGTTTTATATATATATTGCTCTAAGGTTATATTTTCACTTATATATATCTTGGACATTTGTTTCAAAATTGACTCAATTTTTTTTTTTTTAGCAATTATTGAATTCGTTATCTGAAGTTAGCATAATTTAATGAATCTTACGTGGCTAGACATTTAGATTGCTTCAAATATTTTTTATTACAAACAATATTATAAAAATATTCCCATAAATATTTTATAGCTTTTTAAATGTATTGTTGTTGTTTCGTCATTAAGTCATGACTCTTCTGCAATCCCAGGGACTGTAGCTTGCCAGGCTCCTCTGTCCATGGGATTTCCCAGGCAAGAATACTGGAGTGGGTTGCCAGTCTCTTCAGGGATCTTCCCAATAAAGGGATTGAACCTGCGTCTACTGCTTGGCAGGCAGATTCTTTACCACTGGGCCACCAGGTATATCTATAAAAAAATTACCCAAAGAAAGTTTAAGATCAAAAATATTTTTACTTTGACAGCTATTGTCTAAATGCCACAGAGATTTGACCATGAAAAAAAATTAAAGTTTATATAATTCCTTAGCTCAGACTGTTGTAGCAAAATACCATAACATGGGTGGCTTATCAACAATAGAAATCCTCCCACAGTTCTGGGGGCTGGAAGTTCAAGATCAGATGCAGGCATGGTCTAGTTCTAGTAAGGGCCCTCTTCTGAGTTGTAGACAGCCAGCTTAGTTTCTCACTGTGTCCTTACATGGTAGAGAGCAGAAAGCAGAGACAAGTAAGCTCTCTTGTGTCTTCTTGAAAGGCTCTACTCTCATTTATGAAGGCTCTGCCCCAAAGACCTATTCAACTCCCAAAGATCTCACCTCCTAATACCATCACACTGTGGGAGTAGGGGCAGGTAGGCTTCCAACATGTAAGTTGGGGTGAAGAGGGTAAACATTCAGTTTGTAAAATATAATATATTTGATTTCTAATATCTGCAGAAGTTAACTATTGAGTTTCCATTTTGAGAAAAGATAAATTTATTATATTGCCACTTCCTCCCCTCCATATTCCTCATCACTGATCTTAGTTAATTATACTTCTATGTTCTTAGTTTTATACCTTTAAATACACTTATACTTCATTTGATTTATAAGCTCTTACTGATGTATATTTGAACTTAGCTATAAAAAATAATGGGTTGGAAAGATCCCCTGGAGGAGGGTATGGCACCCCATTCTAATAGTCTTGCCTGGAGAATCCCATGGATAGAGAAGCCTGGTGGGTACAGTCCATAGCGTCGCACAGAATCAGACATGACTGAAGCAACTTAGCATACAGTCTCAAAATAGTGATTTCATTTCCTTTGGATCTATACTCAAAAGTAAAATTTCTGGATCATATAGAAGTTCTATTTTTAATTTTTTGAGGAACTTTCATTATGTTTTCCAAAATAGCTATACTATAGAATAATTTTAAATATAGAATTCATTATACTTTAAAATAATAACTAAGCACCAAAAAGTGAGGTTTGTACCAAGAGTAGATGATTTAATACTAGGAAATATGCTAATATAATAGCCATATTGATCAGGTAAAAATCATATAATTGCCTCGAAAGAGTCTTTCAAAGTCATTTGATAAAACAATTTCTATCTTACCTAAAACCTATAGGAACAGATATTCCTCCCTGAGGTGTCTATTATAAATAAATTAAGTGACAGTTATATGAGGTATATATGCAACAACAATTGGACATATGTGTGTGTATATATGTATATATTCACAGATGTGTGTATATACCTTTATATATTTCTAGGTATATATAGAGCAAACAAAAGCCATTATGATTAGAGGTTAAAACAGTTATCTGACATCCCTATGAAATTATGGCAAGTAAGATATCCTTTCATTACTTCTGTAAACTTATATATCTCTAGACTTATAAGCTGATGCAATGGACAAAAGAGAAATAAGTAAAAATTCTAGGAAGTTTAAAAGCATTATTATATGTAAGTATTGTGTCTGAAAAATTGAAAGTTATCAAGTGAAAATCTATTAGGAACAAGAGAGAATACAATAATATAGTAATAGTTCTAGCTGTGAACACACAAATATATAATACATCCACACAATATATGTAATACATATAATACACAATATATGTAATACACAACAAAAGTGCAACAGAACACATAAGAATAAATGAAACAAGAAAGTTTTAAGCTCTAAACAAAGAAAATCTTAAATATCCATCCATTTATTTAAAAACTGGGAAGATATATTCTGTTCTTGGAGAAGATTGACTACTATAAAATTATAAAAAGACAATTCTCAATTTTCTCAATAAATTAAATGAGGGATCAGCTAAAATATACCTCAAGACTAAAAAAACAAAATTAGATTAGAAAACTATACAAATTTTATTTGGGAAAAAAATATAAGACTGGTTAAAAAGCTTCCAGAAGGAAAGTAATGAGAAGGGACCGATGGAAATGGTCATGATGCTACATTAATTATTATAAAAATGTGTTCCATCAGCAATAACCTTAGTGAATATATTCTTATCATATTATTAAAGTATTAATGTTTTCTGCTGCAGAGAGGGTGAGGTCAGTAGGAAGAGGGGAACTGGGTTAATTGGAACTAGGAAGCCAGCCTCAGCTCCAAAAGGTGGGATGACCAGGCATGTAGCTTAAATCGTCTGCGGCTTTCAGTTCACTTCCTTCTCTGTAGCAAAGCCCTCCCACGACCTACTATGTTACAAATGGTGGTTCATAGGGAGACAGGGATGGTTAGGAGAACTTGGACAGTGGCAGAGAATGAAAACCACAGATAGACATACTTATTTTCACTTCTAAAATTTCTAAGCTGATGATTTAAAAACTTTCTTTCTCCTTGGGAATTACTTCTAGAAATACCACTAGAAAAACCCTTATTTTTGTTTTGAGGATGGTTTTACTCATTAAATTAAGCTATATATGCACATACTAAATTTTATATAAAGTCTCATAGTGCAATTTCATGTTAACTTGTTCACTAATTATATAATAAAATTGCTGGGATAATTATCCAGCTCATATTTTATTAATGCTTAATTAAAGATATAGCTTAAGTAATTGTGGCATATTGCAGCACTTGTGAACCAGAAAGTTATAATAAACAATACGATGACAGAAAATTACTAGGTAGAGGCATTTGGTTTTATGGGTCTTTCAGCTAAATTCATAAATAAATTACATCATTTTGGAGCTGTTTTTTTTTTTTGTTCCATATTATCCTTTCTAAATGAATTTCTGCTGTGAGTATTGTATATTCCAAAGGTGGCTTTCATTGACAGCCTGGAACAGGTATCAACATGGCCTTTGTTTTTTTTTCATAAATCCAATTGTTAGATCTGATCCCAATACTGGCTTAGAAATAATTTGGGAGAAAGATTGACAAAAAATCATAAATTGAATAACCACAGGGACTTAGGTTTAGGGCCCTCAGGAAGTACTATGACTTATTGAATTATAACCTTAAACAGAATTAAACACTTCCATCTTTTGTAATTTTCTGCCAGTCTAGAACATGACTCTGAGTGAAAATTGTCTTTTCTTCCACTGTGCTTCTTCTTGATCTTTTAAGTCGTTATTAGGTCTATGTCTGTCTGGTAACAAAAACGAAAATATTAAGCTGATTATGTAGACAGTGGTTTATTGTTCTAGGTTTCTCCAAATTGTTGCCTTATTTCTTTTTACTATAACTTGCATAAGAGAGTATATTCTTTCAAAAAAAATAGATGGATCAAATTATAAGCAAAACAGAAAATCAAATATTTTAGCTCCAGGGTTACAAATTAGGCCTTACTCTATGAGTTTTCATAAAGAAAACCATTATTTGTAAAGTTATTGTCACTCACCTGGAATATAGGGAATAGCTTTCTTCAAGCTACAATTCACATTATGAACTTTGAAAGGACTCAAACCATATCTGTTTAATTCCTCTCCTGAGGTGGGAGGGTGAGCTTTCCCTGAAACCTTTCAGAGAGAGAAATGAATTCTTAGAAAAGTTTGCTGGCACTAAGATCTTGGGTGTGTGTTCTACTCCTTTATCCTTCAGTGAGGCACAATGAAAGCATATCAAGGGAAAAAGGAAGAACCCCAGCATGGAAAATATTCGGGAAAGCACTTCCTTATGTATCTCTCTGCAGTTCCGTGCACTGATGACATTCAGTATTTACTTTGATATACATGCTTTACAACATAAGTAGATATTGAATGCATATTGAACACTGTATATGGTTTGATCCACAGTTATCATCTTTGCAAGAACTTCTTGGCAACTCTTTCAACTAATTGGTACAGCACTTCACTATTTCATTCATGACTATAATGTTCACGGTAAATTTCCTTCTTTATCTCTCTATCTCCCTGAAATTTTTCCCTTCAAGGAGTAAATTATGCTTCCTGAAAGTGAAAAGTGAAAGTGTTAGTTGCTCAGTTGTGTCCACCTCTTTGTAATCCCGTGGTCTATAGCTCACCAGACTTCTCTGTCTATGGAATTCTCCAGGCAAGAATACTGGAATGGGTCGCCATTTCTTTCTTCAGGGGATCTTCCCAAACCAGGTATTGGACCTAGGTCTCCTGGACTACAGATAGATTCTTTATCATCAGGCCACCAGGGAAGCCCTTATGCTTCCTGAAATACCTAGAATCTTGTGGGAGGTGATACATAGTCAGCAATAGCTTTGTTATCCTCAGGAACCAGGATAGATCTATGTGTTGAAGCAGAAGAGCAAATCAGTTCAGTGAAGTTGAATCACTCAGTCGTGTCTGACTCTTTGCAACCCCATGAATCACAGCACACCAGGCCTCCCTGTCCATCCCAACTCCCAGAGTTCACCCAAACTCATGTGCATCGAGTCGGTGATACCATCCAGCCATCTCATCCTGTTTTCCCCTTCCCCTCCTGCCCGCAATCCCTCCCAGCATCAGGGTCTTTTCCAATGAGTCAACTCTTCACATCAGGTGGCCAAAGTATTGGAGTTTCAGCCTCAGCATCATTCCTTCCAATGAACAAACAGGACTGGTCTCCTTTAGGATGGACTGGTTGGATTTCCTTGCAGTCCAAGGGACTCTCAAGAGTCTTCTCCAACACCACAGTTCAAAAGCATCAATTCTTCAGTGCTCAGCTTTCTTCACAGTCCAACTCTCACATACATACATGACCACTGGAAAAACGATAGCCTTGACTACATGAATCTTTGTTGGCAAAGTAATATCTCTGCTTTTTAATATGCTATCTAGGTTGGTCAAAACTTTCCTTCCAAGGAGTAAGCATCTTTTAATTTCATGGCTGCAATCACCATCTGCAGTGATTTTGGAGCCCCTAAAAATAAAGTCTGACATTGTTTCCACTGTTTTCCCATCTATTTCCCATGAAGTGATGGAACCAGATGCCATGAAAAGGCAAAATGATAGGATAGTGAAAATAGGAACTCCCCAGGTCAGTAGGTGCCCAATATGCTACAGATCAGTGGAGAAATAACTCCAGAAAGAATGAAGGGATGGAGCCAAAGCAAAAACAATACCCAGTTGCGGATGTGACTGGTGATAGAAGCAAGGTCCGATGCTATAAAGAGCAATATTGCATAGGAACCTGGGATGTTAGGTCTATGAATCAAGGCAAATTGGAAGTGGTCAAACAGGAAATGGCAAGAGTGAATGTCGACATTCTAGGAATCGGCGAACTAACATGGACTGGAATGGGTGAATTTAACACAGATGACCATTATATCTATACTATGAGCAGGAATCCCTTAGAAGAAATGGAGTAGCCATCATGGTCAACAAAAGAGTCTGAAATGCAGTACTTGGATGCAGTCTCAACAATGACAGAATGATCTCTGTTCGTTTCCAAGGCAAACTATTCAATATCACAGTGATCCAAGCCTATGCCCCAACCAGTAACACTGAAGAAGCTGAAGTTGAACGGTTCTATGAAGACCTACAAGACCTTTTAGAACTAACACCCAAAAAAGATGTTCTTTTCATTATGGGGGACTGGAATGCAAAAGTAGGAAGTCAAGAAACACCTGGAGTAACAGGCAAATTTGGCCTTGGAATACGGAATGAAGCAGGGCAAAGGCTAATAGGGTTTTGCCAAGAGAACGCACTGGTCATAGCAAAGAAGATGTCCTTTTCATTATAGGGGACTGGAATGCAAAAGCAGGAAGTCAAGAAACACTTGGGGTAACAGGCAAACTTGACCTTGGAATACGGAATGAAGCAGGGCAAAGGCTAATAGAGTTTTGCCAAGAGAACGCACTGGTCATAGCAAAGACCCTCTTCCAACAACACAAGAGAAGACTCTACACATGGACATCACCAGATGGTCAACACCGAAATCAGATTGATTACATTTTTTGCAGCCAAAGAAGAGCAAATACAGATGTACAAAAGGAGAAAAAGTTTGGCATACAGGTTCCTCAATGTCTACTGCTAAGTCGCTTCAGTCGTGTCCGACTCTGTGTGACCCCAGAGATGGCAGCCTACCAGGCTCCCCCGTCCCTGGGATTCTCCAAGCAAAAACACTGGAGTGGGTTGCCATTTCCTTCTTCAATGCATGAAAGTGAAAAAGTGAAGGTGAAGTCGCTCAGTCGTGTCCGACTCTTAGCAACCCCATGGACTGTAGCCTACCAGGCTCGTCCACCCATGGGATTTTCCAGGCAAGAGTACTGGAGTGGGTACCTTTCTAAATAATTTTCAATGTTTTCTCTTTATTGTAGTAAAAAGTAACACGTACACAACATACTATTTTAACCATATTTAACTGTACAGTTCAGTGGCTCCAAGTACATTCACACTATTGTGCAGCTCTTACCACCATCCATCTGCCAAATCCCAAACTGAAACTTTGTCCCCATCAAACACCAACTCCCCATTCCTCCTCCTCATCTCCAAACCCTGGCCCCTGGCAACCACCAACTTTCTGACTCTGAATGTGACTATTCTAGGTATCTCATGTAAGTGGAATCAAACAGTATTTGCCTGCACCTACTGCATATTGTGGAGAAGGCAATGGCACCCCACTCCAGTACTCTTCTTGCCTGGAAAATCCCATTAATGGTGGAGCCTGGTAGGCTCCAGTCCATGGGGTCGCTAAGAGTTGGACACGACCGGGTGACTTCACTTTCACTTTTCACTTTCATGCATTGGAGAAGGAAATGGCAACCCACTCCAGTGTTCTTGCCTGGAGGATCCCAGGGACGGGGGAGCCTGGTGAGCTGCCGTCTATGGGGTCGCACAGAGTCGGACATGACTGAAGCGACTTAGCAGTAGCAGCAGCAGTACTTCATATTGTAATGCATTTTTAAGATTAACTTAATATATGACCTACAAACAGAGTGTACCTTCTTTTTTCCCCTGTGCTATACAGCAGTTTCTCATTAGTTATCTCTTTTATACATGCTGCTCAGTTATCTTTTCTTTCTTCCATTTTTTTTTCCTTGGTGGTAAGATGAGTACTGTGGCCTCAGGCAATATATCAGCTATGGCAACTTCCTAAGTTAGGGAGGCACAGGTTCCTGTTTTGTGTCCTTGAAGGTGTATTTTCCTTGAAGCCTCCCAATAGATGGTCTCATTGACTAGGGATATGTCACATGCAAGCTTGCTGTCAATAGGAATGGAATTGCTATAATTGTCTTGAGGTAATTAATATGCACTTACTCTGTGGTTTGAAGAGCATTCCATAAAGCACATGAGTATCTAAATTCTGAGCAACATCACAGTTTCATTTGGAAGGAAGTAGGTAACAGTGGTTGTGGTTAGGCCACTCTAGACTAATTTAGTGTATTACGTGTCTTATTTTAATCGTAAAGCCTGATCAGGCCTTTGAAATACAAACTAGTAGAGACAGTATAGAAAGGACAACAAAGCAGGATGTGATGCTGGGATAAGCTACCCATTCATTCAGAGGGTTGGTCCCTAGATCATACATTTTTGTTTGTAATAAAGGAACTGGGTTTTAGGCTGGATGGTCAATTGTTTCAAGATAAGATTTCAGTCACAAGTGATAACTGGGTTCCTAGGGTAATAGGATAGCCTAAGACAGTCTAAACAATGACCAAGTGATCAGACAGAAAACCAGATGTCAGGCAAGTCATGTTAGAACACAGGTTTTTTGGAGAAGTTGCTTGCTGATGGATTGCTTTAGTCTAATATAGATTGGCTTGAATACTAGATGGGTCTGACTCTACAGACAAAGCAAATCAGTGATGCTTATTGGGGAAAAAGAGGCAGGGGCTCCTACTGAAAATTCTGGTCATCAGGATTATTTACTATCCTACATTTCAGAAATTTAGCAAAGCTCTTTAACACTAGAAGATTTGCTATCCAGAAATATTTTGTCATTAATTTTCTTAGAACACTGATTTGATTCAATAGCAGAATTATCAAAAACTAAGTTCTTTTAGTAAATGAGAGTTTGATATTATTTAGAAACTAATCTAGGATCTTGATTAAGGCAGTGACCCTGGGATGGAAAACAGAATTGATAAATTGGTTTAGTTAAACCTCTATTAATGCTTGCATTAATAATAAAAATAAAACTACTGTGTCACAGTTTGTTCTCTGTACCAATGGTACAAGTCTCTATTCTTTTTGTTTTTGACTGCATTGGTTCTTTGGTGCTGCTCATGGACTTTCTCTAGTTGGTGAGCTGCTAAGTCACTTGAGTCATGTCCGACTCTGTGCGACCCCATAGACGGCAGCCCACCAGGCTCCGCCATCCCTGGGATTCTCCAGGCAAGAATAGTGGAGTGGGGTGCCATTGCCTTCTCTGAGTTGGTGAGCAGAGGCTACTTTCTCTGTGGTGAGCAGAGGCTACTCTTCATTGCGGTGTGTGGGCTTTCTCATTGTGGTGGCTTTTCTTGTTCAGAGTACAGGCTCTAGAGCACATTTGGCTTCAGTTGTTAGGTGCATGGACTTAGTTGCCCCGTGACATGTGGGGTTTTCCCAGACCAGGGATCGAACCCATGTTCCCTGCATAGATAGGCGAATTCTTAATCACTGGACACCAGGGAAGTCCAGTCTGTATTCCCTAGAGAGCATAAATTCAATTGAAAAATTGCTAATTAGATGTTAGGCTCTAATCTAACCTAAGGATGAAAGTGAAAGTCGCTCAATCCTGTCCGATGCTTTGTGACCCCATGGACTGTACAGTCCATGGTATTCTCCAGGCCAGAATACTGGAGAGGGTAGCCTTTCCCTTCTCCAGGGGATTGTCCCAACTCAGAGATCGAACCTAGGTCTCCTGCATTTCATGTGGATTCTTTTCCAGCTGAGCCACAAGGGAAGCCCAACCAAAGGATGCAAAGGTAGGTAAGCTATGTTCTTTAACCTCAAGCAGCTTAGTCTAGATAGCAAAATAGAACCTATTCCTATTCCTCCTTACCTATTCTGCTGATTATTGAGTTCCAAGAAATCAGCAGAGACCCTGGCACATGACAGATGCAGAAAGCCTTTCTGCATAAATGAATGTGTAAACAACTAACTACAATATTGCATAGTAATGCTATGATAAAAGTGTGAAAGGAGAGTTAGAGAAGTGAAAATACTGAAAGGTTATGATGCTCTCTGTGGAAAGGCAGAGCAGGCAGGGAAAGGAAAGCCTCAGAAGGGCTGACATTTGAACTAAGTGTTGAACATAAACAGGATTTCTCTAAGTAGAGAAGTGCAGAAATGATGATGTAGAGGTGCGAACTTCCCTTGGAGTCATGGAAATTGATGAGGAATGTGCAGGTAACAGGAAACTATGGTGGATGAGTTGGGTATGGCCAGAGATAACCTTGAAAATGGAGGGTGGAGTAATCTGGGGAAGACTTGAATATACTCTATCAAAAGGTTTACATTTCACTTTGTAGGTAATGGGAGAACATCAATTGCATTTAAGTGTATAAACTTCATGAGCAGGTATAATTCATAGAAAGGACACACACTGGTGGCATTGTGGAGGATGGTGGGAGACCACCACGAGACAGGGATTGAGTCAGTAGGCGTCTGCAATAATCCAAGCAAAAAATGCTGAGAGCAAGAATTAGGGTACTGACCTTGGGACTGACAAGGCTCTTTATGGTCATTGAAGGTATTTTAGAAGTGGAATTAATGAGACTTGATGATTGATGGCATATTCATGGTGGTAAAAAAGATGGCGAATCAATTTTTACTCTGTGATTTTGGCTTGGAGAATTGAGTGGATAGTATTGTGAGACTGGCTAATCAAGGGAGAGAGTTCTAGGGGAGAGAAGGGAGATAAGGTCTGTCTCACTAGAAATACTGTGGCAGAGGTAGGACTCTGACATAGAAGACAGACATTACTAGGTCGTTCATAACCTTGCGTAAATAAATTTAGCTTTTTCTAAAATAAAATTTTTGTTGAAGGATAACTTCTCAAATTACCAGGGTTCAGAGTAATGAATTCTCACAAATAACACATCTATATCAACAACCAGGTTATAGTAGAACATAATTAGCATTTGCAAATTGACAGTCTGGCAATATGACATGTTATCAGCCTTAAAACAAAAAGATGACCTTTTTATAAACAAACAAACAAAAAGCTCCCACTTTGAGTCTGTTTCTTGTCACGTGAAAAGACTAGATATTTTTCTTGATTTCTGAGAACTGTATTTAACCTGGCTTGAATAAAACGTGGAGTTTGTGATCTACAAGCTGGAGGAGCAACTCAAAGAAGTAAGTAGTGAACAACCGAAGTAGTTGAATCTGAGATAATGACAAGAGGCCCACATGACTATCATAGGAAAGTACCATACATATCAAGGAGCTGAGGACAGAGAGAACAAATAGGGCTTTCAGATAAATTAAATAGTGCTTTTCAAATTGAAAGTCATTAGCGCAGAAGCTTTGAATTATAGGCATTGATTTTCTGCTTCTTACTTGGGCAATAACTATAGCTAATATTTATTGACCTCTTACTATGTGCTGGGGACAGTTCTATGGTCTTTATAGGTATTAAATAATTTAAACCTTACTATTATTATCATCAGATGAGCTGCCTGCAGCAGAGAGCTGGCTGTTTAATTTGCCCAAAGTCACAGCTAGGAAGTTGTGGAACTGGACTTTGAAGATGGGCACTTGGATGCAGAATGTTCCTAACTAATGCTAAACTCTGGAGTAAGGCATAGTGTAGAAAGCACTAGATTTAGTAGAATTAGTGATGGGCACTGATGGGCTTCCCTGGTGGTTCAGATGGTAAAGAATCTGCCTGCAATACGGGATACCTGGATTCAATCCCTGGGCCAGGAAAATCCCCTGGAGAAGGGAATGTCAACCCACACCAGTATTCTTGCTTGGAGAATTCCATGGACAGAGGAGCCTAGAAAGCTACAGTCCATGGGGTCACAAAGAGTCAGACATGACTGAGTGACTAACACACGCACATGATGATTCTCCCACCCAATTGTTAATTCTTATGGCATAAGTGGCAAAAATTCTGCAGGAATAATTTTAACCAAGAGGCAGTATAATTGTATGTAAACACATGAAGAGTATTTAACTTACATGTATTCATATATTTTATATTCCCTTATTGAGTACTTAGGACAAATCAGACAATGTGCTTACTCAGAATTCTTTTAGGAGCCTTAGAAAACCAGACTCTTCAGCATATGATTAAAGTGTGATTAAAGATCTCTGAATAGGGTTGATGGCAGCCTGAAACACATAGTGTTGCTTGCTGCCTGGGAGTTGAGCAGCTCTCTGTGGAGGAAACATTTGAATTGAATTATCTTCTCCAGCGCTTCCCTGGTGGTTCTGCCTGTCAAGGCAGGATATGTGGGTTTGATCCCTGGGTTGGGAAGATCCCCTGGAGAAGGAAATGGCAACCTACTTCAGTATTCTTAACTTGGAAATTCCCATGGGCAGGGGAGCCTAGTGGGGGGTCTCGAAAGAGTTGGACACAACTTGGCGGCTAAACAACAATGATTCTCATGAAGGATAAGCAGACACTTGCCAGGTAGGATGGGGAGGCTTTCTTAGAGTATCAAAGACAAGGGTGAAAACAACCTGACTGGAGAGGCAAAAGAAAGGTCTGGAAAGGCAGGCAAAAAGCCAGGAGAAATCAGTTTTATAAATCAGGGTAAAACTTGCTTTTAAATTGTTCAGTAGATGCCTGACAGTAAGAAATACTAAACAAATTGTAATTAAACAACTGTTTAATTGTAATTAAGACAAATGTTTCCCAAAGCAAGTCTTTCCCACTAACCTTTTCTTCCATTTTTTTCCCCCTTTCTTTCTTTCTTTTTCTTTTTTCTATCCTCTAGTCTTTTCTATCAGAGAAGGCAATGGCAGCCCACTCCAGTACTCTTGCCTGGAAAATCCCACGGATGGAGGAGCCTGGTAGGCTGCAGTCCATGGGGTTGCTAAGAGTCAGACATGACTGAGCAACTTCATTTTCTCTTTTCACTTTCATGCATTGGAGAAGGAAATGGCAACCCACTCCAGTGTTCTTGCTTGGAGAATCCCAGGGACAGGGAAGCCTGGTGGGCTGCCGTCTATAGGGTCACACAGAGTCAGACACGACTGAAGTGACTTAGCATAGCATAGCATAGTCTTTTCCATACTTCATTAAAAAATTTTATTCAAGATCCACTACATTGTTTTATTGACCAAGCAAGAGATCATTTCTTGTAGTGAAAAATGATATTTGAAGTGGCCTATGATACTTGTTTTAGAAAAATTGCTCTTAACCTGAGAATAGGATTAGAGTAGGATGACCCTCGTGCATAGACCTGAGGTCCAGAGCCAGGTGAAGAATTATTTTAAAAAACATCTAGGTAGAATTAGTGAGTGTGCACACTGAGAAATTAGAAGAATTGCCATTAGAGTTATAACAAATGAAATAGTTTCAGAGATAGTTGAGATATGGAATTTAAAAGAAAAGGAATACCTAAATAGACATGGAAAGTTTATAATCTACATACCTTAATATTAAAGTTTGTGAACTTAATACATTCCTTTTTCACATCAGAGAACTCCTTCCTAAAAAATATCAAAATAACCCTCATTACACACACACCTTTTCTATTATTCTGATTAAATGATCCCACTCAAGGAAAGTTCTTTTCTCTTTTTCTGATCTCATGATAGACTTTTAATTTTTCTTTGAGCACTTAAAAGAATTTCTTATCTAGTAGGTTATATACAGAATCCCATTAGGGAATTATTTGAAAAGAATAAAATGTTTGACCCCTATAAAATCCTACATGGAAAGAAATATAAGAAAATAAGTCTCTTGGCCTTAATGTACTCTAAAATTGAAAAAAATGTTCTGATGATTTTGAGAAGTACATCAGCTCTTTAATGAGGTTGTATTAAAAATATATATTCCTGTTTGGAACCACTTACTGTTGTGATAGTGTGATAAATCACGTGGGTTAATTCCCCCATAAAATCGGCTGGTATGGCACTGCCGGTCCTCACTCACTAGATTAGTGATTGCTCCAAGCCAATAGAACAACTCCTTTGGAGGACAAATAATAAAGTCCTTTTTTTCAGTTTTGTCTTATTTCCTTATCTCTTATGTCATCCCCTCATCTCTGATTGTCTTTTTTAAAAAAATTGAGTAAATCTTACATACCATCATTTAAGTAGCCTTTGGCAGGAAAGAACTCTCACAGGAGGCTCCTCTGTCTTGTCACCAAACTTAAACCGGACACCCTCCTTCTCTGCACATCTCCAGCCCCAGCATACCTTTCACATCTTTGGTCACACAAAATTTTGCTTACCTTGTTGATTCTTTCCATAAATCAAAGAAGCAGAAATGAAGAATAAGTAATTAACAGAGTTCCAGATCTCTCCCTAGTAGATGAACATAATTTGTTCACAAGATGGCATCTAAAGAAAGATCACAATCACAAGAAGTCGATAAGCAGACACAAGCCTGTACAGAGTCGGACATGGTGATGACTCTGATGCCCTATCTCAGTGGTTAACTGAGGTTATTTTTCTTTTTCACTTTTAAAACTTTCATAGCTGGGCAGAATCTTCAGACATGGTTTCTGCGGAACACTGAGTCCACCATCTCCCCAGATTGCTGGCATTCTTATTAAAAACGATTTTCCTTTCTACCAACATTTGTCTCTCTCTCTCTCTCTCTCAGGTATTGATTTTGAGTGGTAAGCAGCCAGACCTAATTCAGTAACAATCAAATTCACAGTTTTAACTATTTTAAAGTGTGCAATTAGGCATTTTCAGGACACTCATAGTGTTGTTTACCATCACCACTAATTCCAGAATATTTTCATAATATCCCAAAAGAAACCCCATACCTGCTTAGCAATTATGTCATAGTCATTTCTTCCAGTCTTAACACCCATTGGTCTACTTTGTCTCTAAGGAATTGCCTGTTTTGAACATTTCATATACATTGAATCGTATGATGTTCATCTTTCATTTAGCGTACATGTACATAGTGTTTTCAATGTTCACTCATGCTTCAGTGTGTATCAATACTTCATTCTTTTTTATGGCTGAATAATAATCCATTGTGCAGAAGGTAATGGCAACCCACTCCAGTACTCTTGCCTAGAAAATCCCATGGGCAAAGGAGCCTGGTAGGCTGCAGTCCATGGGGTGGCTAACAGTCAGACACGACTGAGCTACTTCACTTTCACTTTTCACTTTCATGCATTGGAGAAGGAAATGGCAACCCACTCCAGTGTTCTTGCCTGGAGAATCCCAGGGACGGGGGAGCCTGGTGGGCTGCCGTCTATAGGGTCTCACAAAGTCGGACACGACTGAAGTGACTTAGCAGCAGTAGCAGCAGCAATAATCCATTGTATAGATATGTCACATTTTGTTTGTCCCTTCGTCCATTGATAGGCACTTAGGTTGCTTCTACTTTTTGACTAATATGAAAACTACTTCTATGAACATTCCTGTATAAATGTTTGTGTGGACTGGTTTGTTTAATTCCCTTGGGTATATTTCCAGGACTGTAACTGTTAGGATCAAATGAAAATTCTATGTTTAACTCTTTGAGGAACCTCTAACTTCTTTTCCTTCATGACTCAGACAGTAAAGAATCTGCCTGCAGTGCAGGAGACCGAAGTTCAATCGGTGGATCAGGAAGATTCTCTGGAGAAGGGAACGGCAACCCACTTCAGTATACTTGTCTGGAGAATTCCATGGACAGAGGAGCCTGGTGGGCTGCCAATCCATAGAATTGCAAGGAGTTGGACATTACTGAGTGACTATGCTTTCATGCTAGCCTCTTTTTCACAGCAGCTATACCATTTTATATTCTCATCAGCCATGTATGAGATTTTCCAGTATGCCTATATTTAAAAAAAATAAAAAATAACATCTCTTTGCCTTGTACAATTTATTTTTGTCAACCATATCTTCACAATTCAGTGTCCTGTACCTTTGTCTCATTTTTCCTCATTTTCCATCTTTTTTTTTGTTTATGTTATTATTGTTTTCTAATTTTTTAAAATTTTTTATTGAAGGATAATTGCTTTACAGAATTTTGCTGTTTTATGTCAAACCTCAACATGAATCAGCCGTTGGTATACATATATCCTCTCCATTTTCAAACTCCCTTCCATCTCCTTCTCTATCCCACCCCTCTAGGTTGATAAAGAGCCCCTGTTTGAGTTTCCTGGGCCATTCAGCAAATTTCCATTGGCTATATACTTTACATATGTAATGTAAGTTTCCATGTTACTCTCTCCATATATCTTACCCTCTCCTCCCCTCTCCCTATGTCCATAAGTCTATTCCATATGTCTGTTTCTCCATTGTCTCCATGTAAATAAATTCTTCAGTTCAATTTTTCTAGATTCTCTATATATGCATTATAATATTATATTTATCTTTGTCTTTCTGACTTACTTCACTCTGTATTATAGATTCTAGGTTCATCCACCTCATTAAGACTGATTAAAATGTGTTCCTTTTTATGGCTGAGTAATATTCCATTGTGTATATATATCACAACTTCTTTATCCATTTATCTGTCGATGGACATCTAGGTTGCTTCCATGTTCTAGCTATTGTAAATAGTGATGCAATGAACAATGCTCTCTGAGATTACTTATGTTAGATCAGATCAGATCAGATCAGATCAGTCGCTCAGTCGTGTCTGACTCTTTGCGACCCCATGAACCGCAGCACGCCAGCTCTCACATTACTTATGTTAAGAGCAACCATAATCATTCATTTTACTAGTGGGGAAAAATCATCATGGTCTTTTCTTATATTTTTTAGTACCTGTGGGGAAAAATAGTGTTTTTAGTTATCTATTACTGTATAATAAGTTAACCCATAACTTAGAGGTTTAAAACTACAAACATTTGTTATCTGTGGCTTCAGTGGGTACAGAATTCATAAGCAACTTAATCCTCAAGCTCAGGATATTTCTCAAGACTATAATCTAGATCGGGGGGTGGGGGGGGGGGTGGGTGGGCAGAACTGCTGTCTCCACTCAGGATTCATGGGTCAAGAAGCTCCCAAGCTTACTCAGGAGGTTATTAGCAGAATTCAGGTCCTTACCAGTTGTTGGACTGGTTGTTGCTAGATATTACCTCGTTCCTCCCTACATGAGCTTTTCCATACAGCAGTTTCCAAGATGGCAGCTGGCTTCATCAGGATGAATGAAAGGAAGAACAAGCAAGACCTCTTTGAATCTTTCAACAAGTACCTCTTTGAATCTAATTTTGAAAGTAATATCTTATCACTTTTGTCCCATTGAATTTATTAAAAGGGAATCACTTGGTTCAGCACACTCTTAAAGGGAGGAAATTCCACAAGCTCATGAATCATGGGAGGTAGAGATCCTTGGGGGGCCATCTCAGAAACTCTCTACCACAATTTCTTTAGGGAAAGGGACAGATGTATCCAATACAGTATACTAATGCATATATATGGAATATAGAAAGATGGTAACAATAACCCTGTATGCGAGACAGCAAAAGAGACACAGATGTATAGAACAGTCTTTTGGACTCTGTGGGAGAGGGAGAGCGTGGGATGATTTGGGAGAATGGCATTGAAACATGTATAATATCATATAAGAAACGAATTGCCAGTCCAGGTTCGAAACAGGATACAGGATGCTTGGGGCTGGTGCACTGGGATGACCCAGAGGGATGGTACAGGGAGGGAGGTGGGTTCAGGATGGGGAACACGTGTACACCCGTGGCGGATTCATGTTGATGTATGGAAAAACCAATACAATATTGTAATTAGCCTCCAATTAAAATAAATAAATTTAAATAAACATATTCCCTTATATTTTTACAAATGTAGGTACTTTGACATAAATTTGTGGTGCTTATTTAAGACATCATTAGTATATGTCTTAAAGAAAAAAGTATTTTCAAAGCTTTTCATCACTTAACAATGCAGAAAAACTTGGCAGAAACAGAAAAATCAACTTGGAATGAATTGGGAGACCTGAGTGCTACTTTAAGGCATAACATTAACGCAAATTCAGTGCTTCTGCAAAGCCTATAAACCCTTTGTGCTTTACTTTCATTGTCTGTAAAATCAAAAGGTGCTTTCCATCAAGGGTTTTCAAGGTTTTTTTTTTTTTTTCCTGCAACTCACAATAAAAAATTCATTTTACTTAGTGACTAGCCTGGTACACACCTAGGGAACCATTTTCTAAACAATTGAAACAAAAGTTTTTAGAAACAATATTTACTCTTACTAAATACAAAGCTCTCTGGTATTTTCCCTTCCATTCCATTTCATTAAAATGCCTTATTCTATTTAATAAAAAATTATGAGTTGAACCAACTAAATTTTTTATTACCTTTTAATGAGTTCCAATCCTCAATTTGAAAGCATTATGGTTTCTATAGCTACTTTCAAAACTGTATGACTCATTTAGGGTTATTTGCTCTATCTCTGAAGATGATGAAAAGGAGGAAAAGAGAAGGATGTGCATTTCTCTACTCCTTAAGCACCAGTTGCCCACTTCTGAGTTTATTAGCAAGGATCTCTGTGTCTCTACTATCATCAGTGTGTTTGTACATCATTTTGTTAAGGAGATTATGGGCTGCTATTTCAGAAAGCTAATGACTGCATGGGACAAATAGCCCCTGGTTTTGCTTCAGGCTATCAACTCTCAAAAAATTCTTAATCCCCTCCAAATGACCTGTCTTTCCCAGTCAGCTAGGTTCAAGAGGTTATTGATTCTGTCACATATGTGTTTGCTTTATTCTGAGTTGCATTATCATTTATTTGCTCATCCCTGTGGATTTACAACAGTTGGTGTCATGTGCAATGCTAGCATCATGAGGAATTTCCACTAAAAAGGGAATTTGACCCAGATGAGGAAATTTTATCTTTACTGCTATGGAGCATCTATTATGTGTTTGACAATGCAAAGGCATGCATACGTTGCTTCTAAAAATTGTCACCAAAGTATATGTAATGCAAGAGCAGCATGAAATTTGTGGCAGCTAGCTGAAAATCAAATTTCTTTTAAGTTTTGTTTAACTTATTCATGTGAATTTTAAACTCTATATGTGCTTGTTTTAATATCTTAACACTGTTTTCCATTTTTAAAGAAGTACATTATTTTGACTCCCCTTACTCCTCAATCTTAGAATAAAATTTATGTTCCATGAGACTGTGCCATGATTTTTTATGACTCAGAACAAAGTACTCTGAGGAATTCTGAGAAGCATGACACATGTTCTTTTCATGTAATCCTTGTAATCATCTTATGAAATAGGTTTTATTGTCCTGATTTAGCAGGTGAAGAATAAGAAAATTTAGAAATTTATATAATTGGTCACTTACAGCATTAGAACTTAAAACTGGGTAGTCTTCACTGCCATTTTTTGCCTTATGGTATAATGATGCCTTTAAATCTTTGTGAAATAAAGAAAAATCCAGATAATTCTAAAGTACGTGGTACAGAGAACAAAGCTAGTGGAGGTGATGGAATTACAGTTGAGCTCTTTCAAATCCTGAAGATGATGCTGTGAAAGTGCTGAACTCAATATGCCAGCAAATTTGGAAAACTCAGCAGTGGCCACAGGACTGGAAAAGGTCAGTTTTCATTCCAATCCCAAAGAAAGGCAATGCCAAAGAATGCTCAAACTACTGCACAATTGCACTCATCTCACATGCTAGTAAAGTAATGCTCAAAATTCTCCAAGCCAGGCTTCAGCAATACGTGAACCGTGAACTTCCTGATGTTCAAGCTGGTTTTAGAAAAGTCAGAGTAAACAGAGATCAAATTGCCAACATCCTCTGGATCATGGAAAAAGAGAGTTCCAGAAAAGCATCTATTTCTGCTTTATTGACTATCCCAAAGCCTTTGACTGTGTAGATCACAATAAACTGTGGAAAATTCTGAAAGAGATGGGAATACCAGACCACCTGATCTGCCTCTTGAGAAATTTGTATGCAGGTCAGGAAGCAACAGTTAGAACTGGACATGGAACAACAGACTGGTTCCAAATAGGAAAAGGAGTATGTCAAGGCTGTATATTATCACCCTGTTTATTTAACTTATATGTAGAGTACATCATGAGAAATGCTGGACTGGAAGAAACACAAGCTGGAACGAAGATTGCCTGGAGAAATATCAATAACCTCAGATATGCAGATGACACCACCCTTATGGCAGAAAGTGAAGAGGAACTAAAAAGCCTCTTGATGAAAGTGAAAGAGGAGAGTGAAAAAGTTGGCTTAAAGCTCAACATTCAGAAAAAGAAGATCATGGCATCATGGCATCATGGGAAATAGATGGGGAAACAGTGGAAACAGTGTCAGACTTTGTTTTTTTGGGCTCCAAAATCACTGCAGATGGTGACTGCAGTCATGAAATTAAAAGACACTTACTGCTTGGAAGGAAAATTATGACCAACCTAGATAGCATATTCAAAAGCAGAGACATTACTTGCCAACAAAGGTTTGTCTAGTCAAGGCTATGGTTTTTACAGTGGTCAAGTATGGATGTGAGAGTTGGACTGTGAAGAAGGCTGAGCACCAAAGAATTTGATGCTTTTGAACTGTGGTGTTGGAGAAGACTCTTGAGAGTCCCTTGGACTGCAAGGAGATCCAATCAGTCCATTCTGAAGGAGATCAGCCCTGGGATTTCTTTGGAAGGAATGATGCTAAAGCTGAAACTCCAGTACTTTGGCCACCTCATGTGAAGAGTTGACTCATTGGAGAAGACTCTGATGCTGGGAGGGATTGTGGGCAGGAGGAGAAGGGGACGACAGAGGATGAGATGGCTGGATGGCATCACTGACTCTATGCACGTGAGTCTGGGTGAACTCCAGGAGTTGGTGATGGACAGGGAGGCCTGGTGTGCTGCAATTCATGGGGTCACAAAGAGTCGGACACGACTGAGCGACTGAACTGAATTGAACTGAACAGAACAGATATTTCAAAGGTTTTGTCCATTTTCAGTATAAGTATTTTGTATCCTAGTAGAGAAGATGTGATAAATATAGAAATTAAGATATATGTTTGTTTAAGAAGGAACATCTGAAGGTGCATCTGACTATCATGCTTTATGAAGCAAGGTTCAATAAAGTTATAGAAGACCACTATAAATGAACTATCTGGGTTCATAGGATATTCATTATGCTGTAAAAATGGGATCAAATGATGGTTTGTTGAGATTAATTGGATTCTAATGATATTACTGCCAGGAACTCTGGTATCCACATTTCGTCGTCGCCAGTTTAGTACACCCAAGAAGAATTTTCTGATTCCCTTCTCATCTATATGTTTCCAGAACCAGAAGGCATAGGGATACTTACAAAAAGCGGGAGAGAGACTGAGAGAGAAAGAGAGATCATTCCAAAAGAAGCTCTTACTTTACCTACTCTTTTAGCAGCTTGATTGTGTTAAGTGAAAGTGAAAGTGAAGTCGCTCAGTCGTGTCCGACTCTTAGTGACCCCATGGACTATAGTCCACCAGGCTCCTCTGTCCATGGGATTCTCCAGGCAAGAATACTGGAGTGGGTTGCCATTTCCTTCTCCAGGGGATCTTCCCCACCCAGGGATCGAACCCAGGTCTCCCACATTGCAGGCAGACGCTTTAACCTCTGAGCCACCAGGGAAACTGACTTGATTGTGTTAAGGGATTATAAATTCACTGGCTATATGAAGAAACAAAGCTGGAAGATAAAATGAGAGCAGAAAAACAATGTATTAGTATCAGTCATAACTTCCTTCATCCAAATAAATATTTCCATATTTGTCATAGCACTCTACTAAAAACCCCAACGGACCGGTCCCCCTCCCTGGGACTCCAGCAAAACACTTTATTTCCATATAAAGCTCCTCCCTTTCATTAAACAACTTTATTTCCATATAAAGGTTCCCTTTCATACCACTTTCTAAACAAGTCAGATATGCAGATGATACCACCCTTATGGCAGAAAGCAAAGAGGAACAAAAGAGCCTCTTGATGAAAGTAAAAGAGGAGAGTGAAAAAGCTGCCTTAAAACTCAACATTCAGAAAACTAAGATTATGGCATCTGGTCCCATCTCTTCATGGCAAAAGATGGGGAAACAATGACAGACTTAATTTTCTTGGGCTCCAAAGTCACTGGAGATGGTGACTTTGTGAAATTTAAGTCTTTGAGATGTGAAATTAAAAGACTCTTGCTCCTTGGAAGAAAAACTATGACCAACCTAGACAGCATATTAAAAAGCAGAGACATTACTTTCCCAACAAAGGTCTGTCTAGTCAAAACTATGGTTTTTCCAGTAGTCATGTATGGATGTGAAAGTTAAGACTATTAAGAAAGCTGAGCACCAAAGAAGTGATGCTTTTGACCTGTGGTGTTGGAGAAGACTCTTGAGAGTCCCTTGGACTGCAAGGAGATCCAACCAGTCCATCCTAAAGGAGATCAGTCCTGAATATTCATTGGAAGGACTGATGCTGAAACTCCAATACTTTGACCCCCTGATGTGAAGAACTGACTGATTTGAAAAGACCCTGATGCTGGGAAACATTGAAGGCAGAAGGAGAAGGGGATAACAGAGGATGAGATAGTTGGATGGCATCACCCACTTGATGGACTTGAGTTTGAGCAAGCTCTGGGAGTTGGTGATGGACAGGGAGGCCTGGCATGCTGCGATTCATGGGGTAGCAAAGAGTCAGACATGAATGAGCAGCTGAACTGAACTGAGTAACGAGTGATGCTGAGCATCTTTTCCTATGTTTATTGGCCACCTGAATGTCTTCTTTGTAAAAGTGTCTGTTTAAGTCTTTTGCCCAATTTTTGATTAGGCTGTTTGTTTTTCTGATATTGAGCTACATAAGCTGCTCATATTTTGGAGGTTAATTCTTAGTCAGTTGTTTCATTTGCAATTATTTTCTCCCATTCTGAGAGTTGTATTTTCATCTTTTTTATAGTTTTCTTAGCTGTGCAAAAGCTTTTAAGTTTAATTAGATTTCATTTGTTTACTTTTGTTTTTATTTCCATTACTCTAGGAGGTGGATTAAAGAGGAGTTTGCTATAATTTATGTCAAAGAGTTTTCTGCCTATGTCTTCCTCTAAGAGTTTTATAGCTTCTGACCTTACATTTATTAATCCACTTTGAGTTTTTTTTGTGTGTGGTATTATAAAGTGTTCTAATTTCTTTCTTTTACATGACCCAGCAATCCCACTGCTGGGCATACCCTGAAGTGAAGTGAAGTGAAAGTTGCTCAGTCATGTCTGACTCTTTGCAACTCCATGGACTATACTGTCCATGGAATTCTCCAGGCCAGAATACTGGAGTGGGTAACCTTTTCCTTCTCCAGGGGATCTTCCCAACCCAGGGGTTAAACCCAGGTCTGCCACATTTCAGGTGGATTCTTTACCAGCTGAGCCAAGGGAAGCCCCATATACCCTGAGAAAAACCACAATTCAAAAAGACACATGTACCCTAATGTTCACTGCAGCACTGTTTACAATAGCCAGGACATGGAAGCAACCTAGATGTCCATCAACAGATGAATGGATAAAGAAGTAGTGGTACATATAATACAATTGAATATTACTCAGCCATAAAAAGGGATGAATTTGAGTCAATTGTAGTGTGGTGGATGAACCTAGAGCCTGTTATACAGAGTAAATTAAGTAAGTTATAAAGTGAAAAAAATGTAGCATATTAAAACATACACGTAGAATCTAGAAAAACAGTACTGATTAATGTATTTGTAGGGAAGGAATGGAGACACAGATGCAAGGAAGAGACTTGTGGACACAGGGGAAGGAGAGGGTGGGAATAACTGAGAAAGTAGCCTTGACATACATACACCTCCGTGTGTCAGATAACCCAACCTCGTGCTCTTTGACAACCTAGAGAGGCGGGATAGGGAGTGGGGTGGGACGGAGGCTCAAGGGCTCATATGTATATATGTATGTATGTATATAGAGTTATGTCTGATTGGTGACGCTGTTCAACACAAACCAGTACAATGTTGTAAAGCACTATCCTCCAATTCAAAAATAAAGACATTTAGGTGAACTGAAAAAAAAAGACAGCTGCTATAAATGTTGGGCATCAGTTGAAACAGACTCAGCTGCTGTGTTCCTTTTTCATCCTTCTGTTGCCTAGAATGAGGACATAATGCCTGGCGATTTAGCAGCCACAGACTGGTTCCAAATAGGAAAAGGAGTTTGTCAAGGCTGCATATTGTCACCCTGTTTATTTAACTTATATGCAGAGTACATCATGAGAAACGCTGGAGTGGAAGAAACACAAGTTGGAATCAAGATTGCTGGGAGAAATATCAATAGCCTCAGATATGCAGATGACACCACCCTTATGGCAGAAAGTGAAGAGGAACTAAAAAGCCTCTTGATGAAAGTGAAAGTGGAGAGTGAAAAAGTTGGCTTAAAGCTCAACATTCAGAAAAAGAAGATCATGGCATCCGGTCCCATCACTTCATGGGAAATAGATGGGGAAACAGTGGAAACAGTGTCAGACTTTATTTTGGGGGCTCCAAAATCACTACAGATGGTGACTGCAGCCATGAAATTAAAAGACACTTACTCCTTGGAAGGAAAGTTATGATCAACCTAGATAGCATATTCGAAAGCATAGACATTACTTTGCCAACAAAGGTCCGTCTAGTCAAGGCTATGGTTTTTCCCTGTGGTCATGTATGGATGTGAGAGCTGGACTGTGAAGAAGGCTGAGCACCGAAGAATTGATGCTTTTGAACTGTGGTGTTGGAGAAGACTCTTGAGAGTCCCTTGGACTGCAAGGAGATCCAATCAGTCCATTCTGAAGGAGATCAGCCCTGGGATTTCTTTGGAAGGAATGATGCTAAAGTTGAAACTCCAATACTTTGGGCACCTCATGCGAAGAGTTGACTCATTGGAGAAGACTCTGATGCTGGGAGGGATTGGGGGCAAGAGGAGAAGGGGACGACAGAGGATGAGATGGCTGGATGGCATCACTGACTCTATGGACGTGAGTCTGAGTGAACTCTGGGAGTTGGTGATGGACAGGGAGGCCTGGCATACTGCGATTCATGGGGTCGCCAAGAGTCGAACACGACTGAGCGACTGATCTGATCTGATCTGATCTGATGCTCTCATGAGCACAAAATGATACAGAGGACAACAGGACAGGAAAAAACAAGGAGCCTGCTCCTTGGTGGCATCATGAAGCCACTGTACCAGCTCTGATGCTATGCCAAGATATCTTGGTGTATAGGATGAGCCATTATTAGTCATATTTTCTGTCACTTACAGAGGAACAGAGTCCTTAACTGATACAACATTAGTCTTCTAAGTATCTTCCAAATGATATTATCAAGACATAGAAAATCTTGTATCCTTTCTCATTTTTGTCTGTTTTGAGGAGATATAACAATAGATATAGAGGTAATGCTGTGATTACTTAGGTAGTTACATATCAAGCATAACTCTATTAATACCTTGTTTTTTTGAGTTATAAGCCACCACTGTGTGCCCTTCTATCTAGAGATGATATGCACTGAATGTTTGTATCCCTTCAAAAGTCACATATTAATGCCTAATCCCCAATGTTTTGGTATTTGGAGGTGGGAACTTTGAGAAGTAGTTAGATCATGAGGGGTGAAATCCTTGAGAATGGGATGTGTGTCTATATAGGAAGAGACACAGAGAAGGTATCTCTCTTGGCCATGTAAAGATGTAGGGAGAAGGTAGCTGTCTACAAGCCAGGAAGCAGTCTGTGACCAGAAATGAGATATGTTGACACCTTGATCTTAGACTTCTTAGCTTCCAAAACTGTGAGAGAAAAAAATAAAACAAAACAAAACAAAAATGCTTGTTGTTTAAGCCACCAGTCTATGGTATTTTTGTTAGAGTGTCCTGAACTGACTAACACAAGAGACAACCATTATCCTATTTCAAAGTAAGTATTCCCTTGTTCTATAGCTTTTGACCCTATGTATATATCTTTAAAATATATATATAGTTTCAGTTCAGTCGCTTGGTCATATCCGACACTTTGTGATCCCATGGGCTGCAGCACACAGGCCTCACTGTCCATCACCAACTCCTGGAGCTTACTCAAACTCTTGTCCATTGAATAGATGATGCCATCCAGCCATCTCAACCTCTGTTGTCCCCTTCTCCTGCCTTCGATCTTGCCCAGCATCAGGGTCTTTTCCAATGAGCCAGTTCTTTGTATCAGGTGGACAAAATATTGGAGTTTCAGCTTCAGCATCAGTCCTTCCAATGAATATTCAAGATTTATTTCTGTCAGTATGAACTGGTTGGATCTCCTTGCAGTCCAAGGAACTTTCAAGAGTCTTCTCCAACACCACAGTTCAAAAGCATCGATTATTTGGCACTCAGTTTTCTTTATAGTCCAACTCTCACATCCATACATGACTACTGGAAAAGCCATAGCTTTGACTAGATGGACCTTTGCTGGCAAGGAAATGTCTCTGCTTTTTAATATGCTGTCTAGGTTGGTCATTGGAGAAGGCAATGGCACCCCACTCTAGTACTCTTGCCTGGAAAATCCCATGAATGGAGAAGCCTGGTAGGCTGCAGTTCATGGGGTTGCTAGGAGTCAAACACAACTGAGCAACTTCACTTTCACTTTTCACTTTCATGCTTTGGAGAAGGAAATGGCAACCCACTCCAGTGTTCTTGCCTGGAGAATCCCAGGGACGAGGGATCCTGGTGGGCTGCCATCTATGGGGTCGCACAGAGTCAGACATGACTGAAGCTACTTAGCAGCAGCAGGTTGGTCATAGCTTTTCTTCCAATGAGCAAGCATCTTTGAAATTTTATGGCTGCAGTCACCATCTGCAGAGATTTTAGAGCCCCCAAAATAAAGTCTATCACTGTTTCCATTGTTTCCCTATCTCTTTGCCATGAAGTGATGGGACCAGATGCCATGATCTTAGTTTTTTGAATGTTGAGTTTTAAGCCAACTTTTTCACTCACCTCTTTTCATTTTCATCAAGAGGCTCTGTAGCTCTTTGCTTTCTGCCATAAGGGTGATGTCATCTGCATATCTGAGGTTATTGATATTTCTCCCTGCAATCTTGATTCCAGCTTGTGCTTCATCCAGCCGAGCGTTTCTCATGATGTACTCTGCATATAAGTTAAATAAGCAGGATGACAATATACAGCCTTGATGGACTCCTTTCCCAGTTTGGAACCAGTCTGTTGTTCCATGTCCAGTTCTAACTGTTGCTTCTTGACACGCCTACAGATTTCTCAGGAGGCAGGTCAGGTGGTCTGGTATTCCCATCTCTAAGAATTTTCCACAGTTATGATCTACACAGTCAACGGCTTTGGCATAGTCAATAAAGCAGAAGTAGATGTTTTCCTGGAACACTCATGCATTTTCAATGATCCAACAGATGTTGGCAATTTGATCTCTGGTTCCTCTGCCTTTTCTAAATCCAGTTTGAATGTCTGGGAGTTCACCAGTCATGTACTGTCAAAGCCTGGCTTTGAGAAGTTTGAGTATTTCTTTGCTAGTGTGCGAGATGAGAACAGTTGTGCAGTAGTTTGAATACTCTTTGGCATTGCCTTTCTTAGGGATTGGAATGAAAACTGACCTTTTCCAGTCCTGTGGCCACTGCTGAGTTTTCCAAATTTGCTGGCATATTGAGTGCAGCACTTTCACATCATCATCTTTTAGAATTTGAAATAGCTCAATTGGAATTCCATCACCTCCACTAGCTTTGTTCATAGTGATACTTCCTAAGGCCCACTTGACTTCACATTCTAGGATGTCTGGCTCTAGGTGAGTGATCACATCATCTTGGTTATCTGGGTCATGAAGATCTTATCTGTATGGTTCTTCTGTGTATTCTTGCCACCTCTTCTTAATATCTTCTGCTTCTGTTAGGTCCATACCATTTCTGTCCTTTATTGTGCCCATCTTTGCATAAAATGTTCCCTTGGTATTTCTAATTTTCTTGAAGAGATATCTAGTCTTTTCCATTCTATTGTTTTCTTCTTTTTTCTTTTCATTGATTACTGAGGAAGACTTTCTTATCTCTCTTTGCTATGCTTTGGAACTCCGGATTCAAATCGGTTTATCTTTCCTTTTCTCCTTTAACTTTAGCTTCTCTTCTTTTCTCAGCTATTTGTAAGGCTTCCTCAGACAACCATTTTGCTTTTCTTTTTCTTTGCATTTCTTTTTGCATTTACTTTTCTTAGGAATTATCTTGATCACTGCCTGCTGTACAAATGTCACAAACCTCCATCCATAGTCCTTCAGGCACTCTGTCTATCAGATCTAATCCCTTGAATCTATTTGTCACTTCCATTGTATAACCATAAGGCATTTGATTTAGGTCATATCTGAATGGTCTACTGGTTTTCCCTACTTTCTTCAATTTAAGTCCGAATTTTGCAATAAGGAGTTCATGATCTGAGCCAAAGTCAGCTCCCAGTCTTGTTTTTCTTGACTGTAAAGAGCTTTTCCATCTTTGGATTCAAAGAACATAATCAATCTGATTTCAGTATTGATCATCTTGTGATGTCCATGTGTAGAGTCTTCTCTTGTATTGTTGGAAGAGGGTGTTTGCTATGACCAGTGAGTTCTCTTGGCAAAACTATATTAACCTTTGCCCTGCTTCATTTTGTATTCCAAAGCCAAATTTGCCTGTTGCTCAAGGTATCTCTTGACTTTCTACTTTTGCATTCCAGTCCCCTATGATGAAGAAGACATCTTTTGGGGTGTTAGTTCCAGAAGGTCTTGTAGGCCTTTATCGAACCATTCAACTTTAGCTTCTTCAGCATTACTGGTTGGGGCATATACTTGTATTACTGTGATATTGAATGGTTTGTCTTGGAAATGAACAGAAATCATTCTGTCAACTTTGAGATTGCACCCAAGTACTGCATTTTGGACTCCTTTGTTGACTATGATGGCTACTCCATTTCTTCTAAGGAATTCTTGCCCACAGTAATAGATATAGTGGTCATCTATATTCCCCTATTCCTGTCCATTTTAGTTCACTGATTCCTAAAATGTTGATGTTCACTCTTGCTGTCTTCTGTTTGACCACTTCCAATTTATTTATGGACCTAACATTCCAGTTTCCTATGCAATATTGTTCCTTATAGCTTAGGTCTTTACTTCCAACACCAGTCACACCCACAACTGGACATTGTGGACATTGTTTTTGCTTTGGCTCCATCTCTTCATTCTTTCTGGAGTTATTTCTACACTCTTCTCCAGTAGCATATTGGGCACCTACTGACCTGGGGAGTTCATCTTTCAGTGTCGTATCTTTCCTTTTTCATACTGTCCATGGGCTTCTCAAGGCAAGAATACTGAAGTGGTTTGCCATTGCCTTCTCCAGTGGACCACTGTTTGTCAGAACTCTCCACCATGATCTGTCTATCTTGGGTGTCCCTACACAGAATGGCCTATAGTTTCATTGAGTTAGACAAAGCTGTGGTCCATGCGATCCAGTTTGATTAGTTTTTTGTGATTATGGTTTTCATTCTGTCTGCCCTCTGAGGGATAAGTATAAAAGGCTTATGGAAGTTTCCTGATGGGAGAGACTGACTTGGGGGAACTGGGTCTTGTTTTAATGGGTGGGTTATGCTCAGTAATCTTTAATCCAATTTTCTGTTGATTGGCAGGGCTGTGTTCCCTCTCTGTTGTTTAACCTGAGACAAAAACTATGGTGGAGGTAATGGAGATAATGGTGACCTCCTTCAAAAGGTCCTGTGCATGCACTGCCACACTCAGTGCCCCTCAACTTAGGAGCAGGACACCATCAACCCATCCCTTCCCAGGATACTCTTGGGCACTCAAAGGTAAGTCTGCGTCAGTCTCTTGTAGGGTCACTCCTCCTTTCTCCAGGGTCCTAGTGCGCACGAGGTTTTGTTTGTGTCCTCAAGAATTGGTTTCCCCAGTCATGAGTAAATTCTGGCAGCTCTATGGTGGGGTTAATGGTGACTACCTCCAGAAAGGCTTATGCCACACCCAGGTCTGTTGCACCCAGAGCCCCTGTCCCTGCGGCAGGCCAATGCTGAACTGTACCTCTGCAGAAGACACTCAAACACTCTTAGGCAGGTCTGACTCAGGCTCTGTGCAGTCTCCTGGTGTGCACAAGGTTTTGTTTGAGCCCTTGAGCATTCTGATGGGTCTGGGGTTTGATTCTAAATGTGATTTTGCCCCGCGTACCTTCTTGCTGGGGCTTCTCTTTTGCCCTTGGATGTGAAGTATCTTTTTTTGGTGGGATCCAACATTCTCCTGTAGATAGTTGTTCAGCAGCAAGTTTCAATTTTGGAGTTCTCACAGGAGAAAATGAGCACATGTCCTTCTACTCCACTATCTGGTATTGGTCTATATCTGTACAATTTTTAATTCTGTTTCTGTAGATGGGGTCTGCATGACTCATTCTTTCTGGGGTCTGTGCTCTTTGCTGAGATATCCAGACTTAAAAGCATATATACATACATATCAGGGCTTCGCTGGTAGTTCAGAGGGTAAGGAATCTTCTTGCAATGCAGGAGACTCTGGTTCATTCCCTGGGTCAGGAAGATCCCCTGGAGAAGGGAACAGCTACCCACTCCAGTATTCTTGGACTTTCCTGGTCACTCAGACAGCAAAGAATCCACTTGCTTTTTAGGAGACCTGGACTCAGTTCCTGGATTGGGAAGGTTCCCTGGAGAAGGAAACGGCTACCCACTTCAATATTCTTGCCTGGAGAATTCCACGAACAAAGGAGCCTGGCAGGTTACAGTCCATGGGGTCACAAAGAGTCAGACACAATTGATCAACTAACACTTTCACATATATATGGAATGAGATTTTAATGCTTTGAAAATGATGTGATTGATCTTAATGATGGTTAACTGTGACTTTAAAATGTATATATAGCTGTTGGCAAAACAAATGGAAAACAAATAATCTCCCCATTCCCAAGTTAAATGACTGCTTTTTGTGCCTGGTAGGATGCTCACATGAAGTACAGAGTATTTACCAGGAAGTCACAGATAAATAACTAAGACAAGGTGAAAGATATGAATTCCATTATCTGTTTTGGGATAGTAAAGAAATTTACTTCCCATTTTTTTTTCTGTAATAAAGCTGCTCTATGGCAATTGTGGAGAATTCTTGAATTGTAAGATAAATGACTGATTTTTATTGAGTGTTGGTATTTAAACAGAAGTATGAACTATCTGAGGCTTGAGAAAATAAAGGTCTTGTTTTCTCTGGGGATCACTGTCTCATCTGGGGAAATGATCTGTTTCTGAAATGTGCACTCCTTTTCTGATGCTCTGCTGTACCATGAGAACAGTGAGGTCCTAAGAACCTTGACAACAACAAAAGCAATATGCACCAAACAGGCACAATAGAATTAGAGGGGAAAATATTTTGCCTGGCAAAATATCTCCTTACCTTGTGACCTATCCACATAACAAATACATTGATTTAGATGTGCTTACTTATGAAATAGAACTTTTCTTTAAATGTTCTCTTACTGAATTTAAGTACTTTTCATACCTCTATAGTGTGGGCTGATGGATTACATTTTGAAAATTACATAACTTATCAGGTAAATTTTAATACCAAACTCTCAATAAATATATGCATGCATATTCATAATTTGTTACTTACACTATTGAACTAATATTATTAAAAGTAGAAAATATAATGACATAGAAATTTCAAAAGAATGAGAAGAACTGAAATAAATATTAATTACATTTTTTATCTTTAATATTGTTAAAATACTATTGTGCTAATCCCCAAATTAGCTAAAACTGGAAAATTTATAACTAATTATGCTTTAAACAAATCTCTGTTTGGCACTTCATGATATAGTAACTATACCTACAGTTGGTTTATGTTGATGTATGGCAAAAACCATTACAACACTTGTAAAGTAATTATCCTCCAATTAAAATAAATTAATTAATTTAAAAAAGATCTGGTTCTAGATGATTCTTGCTTTGATACTAGATTTTAAGGCCATTACAGCTGAAAAATTTATTTCAGAAATATACATACATCTAAATGGGTCTGCTTATCAAATAGTAAAATATTTTTCTATCTCATTCCCAATTTTCCAAAGCATTTGTTGAAAATAAGGTGGCTAAATGTGAATTTCTCCTAATATTAAGCACAATAAGTACTATTTTGAACTGTGATGTTGGAGAAGACTCTTGAGAGCCCCTTGGACTGCAAGGAGATCCAACCAGTCCATTCTGAAGGAGATCAGCCCTGGGATTTCTTTGGAAGGAATGATGCTAAAGCTGAAACACCAGTACTTTGGCCACCTCATGTGAAGTGTTGACTCATTGGAGAAGACTCTGATGTTAGGAGGGATTGGGGGCAGGAGGAGAAGGGGATGACAAAGGATGAGATGGCTGGATGGCATCACTGACTTGATGGACGTGAGTCTCAATGAACTCTGGGAGTTGGTGATGGACAGGGAGGCCTGGGGTGCTGCGATTCATGGGGTTTCAAAGAGTCAGACATGACTGAGCAACTGAACTGAACTGAACTGGTAAATTCATACTCTATTGAAACTCTTTACTTGGAAGTTCTAAAAACAAATTAGAAAGACCTATTTTAGTTGTCCAAATATAAAAGATTTTTTTATAATTTTTAAAAATTTTATTTTTAATTGGCTTATTTATATCAGTTTCAATGACAAAAATACCATAAAGCTGGAAATATTTTTAAACATCAATTTAAAATTCTTTTTCCATAGTGTGAATTTTCTTAAAAAACAAATATCTGTGACTTGTTAAAAATGTCATCCTCATTTTAAACCTCAAAGTACAGTTTAGGTATGTAAATTTTTTCATAAATATTTTCAGGGTGAATATTACTTATAATTATTATTTAACAGATTTAAAGATCAGCAAAGTTGACACTTGTGTCTTTTGTAGAAGAAAATTACTAAACTCATGCTTTAAATGATAACTTTTTAAAGTACTTTGCTGTGAGAGATCCAGTGAATCTCTGGATGCTCCAAAAGACTTGTATGTATTCACCCCCCATGCCATTAAATATCATAAATATTTCTCCGTAATTTTAAAAACTCTCCTTTGTTGATACAAAACTGGGGCCAGAACCTAAAGCAAGGGCTCCACCATTGCCCAGTTCCAAGTTTCACTAGTCATATTTTATTATAGGTTGATTGGGGTTATGTAACAGGAGAACTAACTGACATCTTGTAGCAGTTTGTTCATTTTATTTGCTTCAAGTCCTTTGCTGTAATAACTTGCCTGTAAATGATGCAATGAATGAATTACACTAGAGGGGCTATCTCTGAGTTCTTAATGCAGATTGCATTTTCTATTCCTGTCACAGGCAACTATTTTCAGTAGCTCACAAAAAGTAGTTCTTTGTACTTTTCACCACTGAAACAGCACATAGCAAATACCATAAGCTGAGACAAACCATAATCCACAGTTTCATCCAAAAGAACAAGACTCTCACAAGGATGATTTGTTTTCCTCAGTCTTTGGCAGTATTTTCTCTCAGCAGTGTTTGCTTTTTAAAAACGGCTTTAGATTTTGCCTCTGTTGTTTTCAGTGCATCGTTGCAGTCCATTTTTTACTACTGTAAGAAGGAAAGTTTCCTCATTGGTTTATGACACTTGCTTTTCATAATGAAAACCTCAGTGAGTGAGTGAAAGTCACTCAGTTTTGTCTGACTCTTTGCGACCCCATGGACTGTAGCCCACCAGGCTCTCTGTCCATGGGATTCTCCAGGCAAGAATACTGGAGTGGGTTGCCATTCCCTTCTCCAATGAAAACCTCAAAAGACTCCTAAATACTTACCGTAAGTTTTAATAGAGAAATTTGATAAAATACAACACTGCATATGACATGACAAAGAACATGATGATTTTGAGGGATGCTTATATTTTGGTTGGTCATTTTCTTGTGTGTTGCTAATGTGATGGCTTTATATGGTCACTAATATCTTAAGGTACAGAGTGCACTTAAATTGAGATTAATTTATTTTCATACACACACACACACACACACACACACACACACACACACTATTCCAAGTACTCTTCTTGATTATTTTGAATTATCAGATATTGCTTCTAAGGAATAATGAAAATCTTGTATAAAAAGTCTGAGATGTTAGCACTACCATTTAAATATTGGCTTGAGCTTGGATGAGTAGTATTAGCGGCAATCTGTAGTTTCTTTGCAAGAATCTTTTAAATACATCTGTCTATATTGTATAAGTTATCTTCCTTTAGTTTTGTTAAAACTAAATAATGTAATTATGAATCCACTTACTGAGTCCAAGCAAACTGAACCCTGCAATTAGCTAAAATACAATCAAAGAGAAGAGACTATGAAAATATTACTGTTAACCCTCTTAGTCTAAAAAATCTCTTCCTTTGCTTTGTTCTCTCCTTAATGATTATATGTCTTTAGTACCTGATTCACTTTCAGTAGGAAAATGCGAGTTACTCATTTACTTTGCCAGTAAATTATTTTCGGAGTCTTGAATTTGTAATACTACTCTTCTAGTAAGTTTTTAACTTAGCATTTCCTTCTAAAGCACTTAAAGACACAGCCCTTCTATTCGTAGAATTTTATGGTTGATTATACATCTATTCCGGGGAAGGCAATGGCACCCCACTCCAGTACTCTTGCTTGGAAAATCCCACGGACGGAGGAGCCTGGTAGGCTGCAGTCCATGGGGTCGCTAAGAGTCGGACATGACTGAGTGACTTCACTTTCTATTTCACTTTCATGCATTGGAGAAGGAAATGGCAACCCACTCCAGTGTTCTTGCCTGGAGAATCCCAGGGATGGGGAAGCCTGGTGGGCTGCCATCTATGGGGTCACACAGAGTCGGACACAACTGAAGTGACTTAGCATAGCATAGCATACATCTATTCTCTATGTTTAAAGATATTCTTCCTGATTGTATAGTTAATACCTATTATTATATAAAAATGTGAAGACTAAAGTGTAAAGAAGGAAGCTTAAAATGGCCATAAATCTAACCACATGGAGAGAATCTCTATGGTGATTTCTGTGAATAAACTCCCATCTATGAAGCTATGCATGTACATATGTGTCAACAGATATTCAAATAGATATATTTGTTATATCTACATTTTTAAACATGTCAAAATGGGAATCATGCTTTACTTACTGTTTTGTAGCTGTTTCTTAAAACATTGTATATATCTAGTTCTAAAATTTTCACCAAGTTGTTTTTTTCCATGTAAATTATTCCTCTCCCTATAAATCCCTATAACCTCCCTGTAAGTTTTTAAACAACTTTCTGTCTTGCTATTTTGTATAAGTGCAAATTAAGTCACCAGACTCCTCAAGAATCTATCTTCCTTTTGTTTAGGCCGTCACTTAAAGTCACCAGACGTTAAGTCACCAAACTCCTCAAGTCACCAGACTCCTCAAGAATCTATCTTCTTTTGTGGCTAGGCCATCATTTAAAGAAAGGCATGCACAGGACATGTCATGAGAAATTAACTATAGATTCTTTTTTTTTTTTAGGACAAAATACAAGAGAAATATTTTATTGATATTTATAAATTCTTAGGATATGGAGATATCTATCCATGATTATGAAAAGTTCTTATAACTCAGTAAAATATTTTAAAAAGGATACCTTGAAGGCAATTGGGCTGATTTTTTAGAATATTGAAGCTGTGGTTCAGCATACTCGCTTAGCAAACCCAGAAAACTTTTAGATATTTTCTAAAGCCATTGTACAGAAAAGTCCTAGAATAACATAAGACCAAGCTTTATATGCCTTTGTAAATGTTAAGAACAAGCAGCAATCTGAAGGGAAAGTATTTGCTAACTTGTGTAATGACAGGAAATAAACTAATTGTAGTACTACAGGATCAGTTATATTGATTGATAGATTCGTGGCAGGCTGTCCCAAAGATCTGAATTTTAGATTGAATAACTTACCTCCATTTTACATGTAAACTATATCTTTATTTCCAAATCCAACTCATTCTGTGAAAAGAGTAGAGGCAAATGTTAAGATGAAGAACAAGATTTTTTTGGAAACTGAGTCTGTGAGGGTAGAATTAGGAAAGAGCAGTTGAAGAATCTTCATTCTGGACTAAGGAATTGATTATTTTAAATAATTATTTACCATATAAAAGTATTGTTCCCCTATATGCAAAATGGAAAGTCTAATGTTTTCCAGTTGCAAACATAAACAAGCACTGGAAATTTAAGTAATGACTTTAAAACGTCATGTAAATACAATTCCATTTGGGAGTTCCCTGGTGGCTCACTGGTAAAAAAAAAAAAAAAGAAAACTGCCTGCCAGAGTAGGAGAAGTAAATTTGATCCCTGGGTCAGGGAGATGCCCTAGAGAAGGAAATGGCAACCCACTTTAGTATTCTTGCCTGGGAAATCCCATGGACAGAGGAAGGAGCCTGGATAGGCTGCAGTCCACAGGGTCACAAAAGAACTGGACATGACTTAGCGATTAGGATAACAACTCAGGGCCATTTGATTGCTAACGATATGCTTTTTGTTTTAAATATGTAAATATTGATGGAATGGCATAAAAAAGCTATTTTCTTTTCCAGAATGGTGATTGAGAGCAGAAATAAGAATAACATGTCTTGCTTAGCTTGTTGGGGAATTTGAATTAGTCTTGTGTGTGTGTGTTAGTTGCTCAGTCATATCTGACTCTTTGTGATCCCAGGGACTGTAGCCTGCCAGGCTCCTCTGTCCTTGGAATTCTCCAGGCAAGAATACTGGAGTGAGTTGCCATTCCCTTCTTCAGGGGATTTTCCCACCCAAGAATTGAACCCAGGTCTTCTGCATTGCAGGTGGATTCTTTTTACCATCTAAGCCACCAGGGAAGCCTAGGTTTGTATAAATTTATAGTATGAATCAGCATGCCAAGAAACACATAGCAATTTGGGGAAACCCAATTTTTCCCAATTTTGGTGACCTTTCCTGCTGTCATAAACGGATCATTTATAACCCTTTGTCCTTGAATAATTGCTAACAATGAGGCACTGATTGCAAAATATCATAAAACTGTTACTTGCAATATTTGTAGCCAACGTCAATTTCCTTACTCTCATAACACATACAGTCAATGACCATTTATAGCAATAACTGCTTCTGCATTGCCAGGAAACCAGGAAAATGAAGTTGTCTGAACCAGATTATGATGTGGAATTTGATGAGATGTTGGAGAAGGGAAAAATGTTATCTTTTAAATCCTCCCAGAGGGAAATTTTAAGTAAAACATAGCTCTTCTGCTTCCTCTTTCATCTTTTTTTTTTTCTCTTTAGCTTTACCCCTTCCTATAAAAATTTTTTTAATTTGGGAAATTTGATATGTTACAATTTATAACAATTTATAAATAAGTTGTGCAGCATGCTATTTTGATACATTTATTTTATGTTTGTTATTTTATCATTTAATTTTTTAATTAATTTTTATTGGAGTATAGTTGCTTTACAATGTTGTGTTAGGTTCTGCTGTACAACAAACTGAATCAGTATATGTATATGTATATCCCCTCTTTTTTGGATTTCCTTCCCATTTAGGTCACCACAGAGGATTGAGTAGAGTTCCCTGTGCTATTTAGTAGGTTCTCATTAGTTATCTTGGAGAAGGCAATGGCACCCCACTCCAGTACTCTTGCCTGGAGAATCCCATGGACGGAGGAGCCTGGTAGGCCACAGTCCACGGGGTCGCAAAGAGTCCCACAGGACTGAGCGACTTCACTTTCACTTTCATTAGTTATCTATTTTAAACCTAGTATCAATAGTGTATATATGTTGATCACAGTCTCCTAATTCATCCCACTTCCCCCTTCCCCTTGGGCATCCACACGTTTTTTCTCTACATCTGCCTCTATTTCTGCTTTGCAAATAAGATCATCTATGCCATTTTTCTAGGTTCCACATGTATTTGTTAGTATATGATATTTGTTTTTCTCTTTCTGAATTACTTCACTCTGTATGACAGACTAGGTACATCCATGTCTCTGCAAATGACACAGTATCATTCCTTTTTATGGGTGAGGCAGTGGCACTCTACTCCAGTACCCTTGCCAGGAAAATCCCATGGGCAGAGGAGCCTGGTAGGCTGCAGTCCATGGAGTCCCTAAGAGTCGGACATCACTGAGTGACTTCACTTTCCCTTTTCACTTTCCTGCATTGGAGAAGGAAATGGAAACCCACTCCAGTGTTCTTGCCTGGAGAACCGCAAGGATTGGGGAGCTTGGTGGGCTGCCATCTATGGGGTCGCACAGAGTCAGACAGGACTGAAGCGACTTAGCAGTAGCAGCAGCAATATTCTGTTATGTGTATGTACTACATCTTCTTTATCCATTCATCTGTCAGTGGACATTTACATTGCTTCTATGTCCTGGATATTGCAAATAGTGCTATAGTCAACACTGGGGTGCATGTATCTTTTTGAATTATGGTTTTCTCCAGGTCATTTTTATATTTTAACTGCCACTTTATTAAGCAGACAGACTTCCCTGGTGGCTCAGATGGTACAGCGTCTGTCTACAATGCGGGAGACCCGGGTTCAATCCCTGGGTCAGGAAGATCCCCTGGAGAAGGAAATGACAATCCACTCCAGTGCTATTGCTGGGAAAATCCCATGGACAAAGGAGCCTGGTAGGCTATAGTCCATGGGGTTGCAGAGTCAGACACAACTGAGTGACTTCACTTTTACTTTCACTTTTATTAAGCAGAGTGAGGACTGCCATCCCTATCTTCTACCCTGCCCAGAGTTCAGGGCCAGAATGAGGGTCCCTAATGAAATCCCTCAGCCTGAAAGAGCCTCCACTTATAACAGCATCTCAAATGCATTTCCCCTGAATTTCTCTCTAGGACAGCAGTAAGCTTTTCATGGCAATAGGACATATTCAATATTGAGGTAAGAAGGGATTTTCTGACAAAGTCACCTCCTTTTTTCATCTCTGTTAAATGGTTTGCATGAGTAATTATCTCATAAAATTAGTCAAACAATGCCCAAGTTGGTGGAGTCTATATGCTTGGATATATATATGTGACTAAGGTAGAGAACATTTCATTTACTAGGTTCCTTGCAGTTGACTGACTTGTGCCAAGTGAAATATTAAGTGTAAACAAATGGTTACCAAACTGTATTCTTAAGGGGTGGTCACTGCTAACACTAGTTTTTATGCAAGTTTGGCACAATGCCTAATTGCTTGTGTTGATCTTGGAAAGACTGAGCATGAGATCTTGAAAGATTATAAAAATATGTCCCTTGTTGATAGCAAAAGCAGTATATCTGGATAAAGATACACATTGCATTTGGAATGGGGTTCTGTAGGGTAAATGATGTCAAACTCCCCTACTTCTCTTTAGTTTAATCTGTGGAGACTATCTGCATTGCACCCTCCTACTTTTTGATGTCAGGTGATAATTTCTGGGATTTCTAAAGGTCTTTGAAAGCCCTGTGTTTTGGTGGGCAAGGAGAAGCAAAGTATGATGGATATAAGACGAGGGATGGGGGTGGTGAATGAATTTGGGACATGAAGCAGTAGGAGAAAACTTTTAATTTCTTTTTTTGGACCCATGCAGATCCTCCTATTTCATTTCAGTTTCTCCATCTGCTGACATTTTGGAAACAAAAGCCAGGAGCAGTATATCACATAAGCAGCTCCAGGCATAAGGCTGTTTCAAACAAAAATTGATCTTTCAAAAATCTTTAATCAAGTAGGAATGGCATGCTGTGAATGCTTCCAGGGAGTAAATTTACTGCTGATTTAAGATTAGCCTAACCTAGGTACTATATGGTAGTTTGGTTTCATTTTGATTCTTGGTCAAAACAAAGTAGCCCTGAATGTAATTTATAACCAAAATGAATCATAGAAGGGAGCAGACATTCATTATAAATTCTTTTATTGAAATTCCTAATGTTTGGATCCAAATCTGTAATCAGATCTTATACATGAAAATTTGTCATTACATTGAAAAGGAGGAAGTAAAAGCTTGGAAAAACAAACATATGAAGCAAGAAGGAGGAAAAAGACGCCTCCCACCATAAAGTGATGGAGTGATTTTCCCTCCGTAAAAAAGCTGCAGTATAATGGAACTGGTTTTGGATGAAAACTAAGAGAAAAGTCTCCTTGAGTCCTTCTACATTTGTCCTCTTGAGATCTTCAGCTTCCCCATCATGCAGCTGTGAATGTTTTTCCTGGGTCCATCTGCTTTCTCACCATCACCACGGGTGACCTCTCTGTAGGCATTTCCTACCAGTTAATGACTGGCTAGTTTAAGGGCCCTGGGCTTTGCCTCAGGCTCTTAACTAGCATCTCGTTAACTGGCGAGAAATGTGTTTTCTTTCTGTTGCTTACTTTTATATATTCTTAATAGAACAGAAGGTGCCTTGGCTGTGGTAGACGCTGTTATACCTTCAGCGTCTCATTTGTAAATAACCCTGTTATGAGTAATAGGAAGTGATCCAGCTGGTTGTAAAAAGACACACATTTAATGGGCAACTCCTGGTGGACTAATGGATTTGCTTGAAAAAACATTGCACCTGCAGGACACATTGCTCTGTTTTTTGTTCCAAACATAATGAATCTGCGTTCAAACAGGGATGCATGCGAATCTCTTTGGGAGTTATAAACCTTGAAATATACAGAGAAATATTTTTTAAAAATAGAATTACCTCATTTTTCTCCCTAGAGACTAACATTATACCATCTGAGCATCCTTCTTTCCTAAGGTTTGGTAATTTCCAGGTACAAGGTAGAGGCACTTTTCTATACAAAGTAATGCCCCTTTGATATTTTAGACCTGGGCCATGCAACTCAGGACTTCCCTGGTCACTCAGACGGTAAGGAATCTGCCTGCAATGTGGGAGACCTGGGTTCCATGCCTGGGTTGGGAAGATCCCCTGGAGAAAGAAATGGCAACCCATTCCAGTATTTTTGAGCATTCTTTGGCATTGCCTTTCTTTGGGATTGAAATGAAAACGGACCTTTTCCAGTCCTGTGGCCACTGCTGAATTTTCCAAATTTGCTGGCATATTGAGTGCAGCACTTTTACAGCATCATCTTTCAGGATTTGCAATAGCTCAACTGGAATTCCATCACCTCCACTAGCTTTGTTCGTAGTGATGCTTTCTAAGGCCCACTTGACTTCACATTTCAGGATGTCTGGCTCTAGGTGAGTGATCACACCATTGTGATTATCTGGGTCGTGAAGCTCTTTTTTGTACAGTTCTTCTGTGTATTCTTGCCACCTCTTCTTAATATCTTCTGCTTCTGTTAGGTCCATACCATTTCTGTCCTTTATTGAGCCCATCTTTACAGGAAATGTTCCCTTGGTATCTCTAATTTTCTTGAAGAGATCTCTAGTCTTTCCCATTCTGTTGTTTCCCTCTATTTCTTTGCATTGATCGCTGAAGAAGGCTTTCTTATCTCTTCTTGCTAGTCTCTTGGGACTCTGCATTCAGATGTTTATATCTTTCCTTTTCTCCTTTGTTTTTTGCTTCTCTTCTTTTCAAAGCTATTTGTAAGGCTTCCCCAGACAGCCATTTTGCTTTTTTGCATTTCTTTTCCATGGGGATGGTCTTGATCCCTGTCTCCTGTACAATGTCATGAACCTCATTCCATAGTTCATCAGGCACTCTATCTATCAGATCTAGGCCCTTAAATCTATTTCTCACTTCCACTGTATAATCATAAGGGATTTGATTTAGGTCATACCTGAATGGTCTAGTGGTTTTCCCTATTTTCTTCAATTTCAGTCTGAATTTGGCAATAAGGAGTTCATGGTCTGAGCCACAGTCAGCTCCTGGTCTTGTTTTTGCTGATTGTATAGAGCTTCTCCATCTTTGGCTGCAAAGAATATAATCGATCTGATTTCGGTGTTGACCATCTGGTGATGTCCATGTATAGAGTCTTCTCTTATGTTGTTGGAAGAGGGTGTTTGTTATGACCAGTGCATTTTCTTGGCAAAACTCTATTAGTCTTTGCCCTGCTTCATTCAGTATTCCAAGGCCAAATTTGCCTGTTACTCCAGGTGTTTCTTGACTTCCTACTTTTGCATTCCAGCCCCCTATAATGAAAAGGACATCTTTTTTGGGTGTTAGTTCTAAAAGGTCTTGTAGGTCTTCGTAGAACCATTCAACTTCAGCTTCTTCAGCATTACTGGTTGGGGCATAGACTTGGATTACTGTGATATTGAATGGTTTGCCTTGGAAACGAACAGAGATCATTCTGTTGTTTTTGAGATTGCATCCAAGTACTGCATTTCAGACTCTTTTGTTCAAACTATCGCACAATTGCACTCATCTCACACGCTAGTAAAGTAATGCTCAAAATTCTCCAAGCCAGGCTTCAGCAATATGTGGACCGTGAACTTCCTGATGTTCAAGCTGGTTTTGAAAAAGCAGAGGAACCAGAGATCAAATTGCCAACATCTGCTGGATCATGGAAAAAGCAAGAGAGTTCCAGAAAAGCATCTATTTCTGCTTTATTGACTATGCCAAAGCCTTTGACTGTGTGGATCACAATAAACTGTGGAAAATTCTGAAAGAGATGGGAATACCAGACCACCTGATCTGCCTCTTGAGAATTTTTTATGCAGGTCATGAAGCAACAGTTAGAACTGGACATGGAACAACAGACTGGTTCCAAATAGGAAAAGGAGTACGTCAAGGCTGTATATTGTCACCCTGTTTATTTAACTTATATGCAGAGTACATCATGAGAAATGCTCGACTGGAAGAAACACAAGTTGGATCAAGATTGCCGGGAGAAATATCAATAACCTCAGATATGCAGATGACACCACCCTTATGGCAGAAAGTGAAGAAGAACTCAAAAGCCTCTTGATGAAAGTGGAAGTGGAGAAGCTCAACATTCAGAAAATGAAGATCATGGCATCCAGTCCCATCACTGGTCCCATCACTTCATGGGAAATAGATGGGGAAACAGTGGAAACAGTGTCAGACTTTATTTTTCTGGGCTCCAAAATCACACAGACGATGACTGCAGCCATGAAATTAAAAGACGATTGCTTCTTGGAAGGAAGGTAATGACCAACCTAGATAGCAAATTCAAAAGCAGAGACATTACTTTGCCAACAAAGGTTCATCTAGTCAAGGCTATTGTTTTTCCTGTGGTCATGTCTGGATGTGAGAGTTGGACTGTGAAGAAGGCTGAGCGCCGAAGAATTGATGCTTTTGAACTGTGGTGTTGGAGAAGACTCTTGAGAGTCCCTTGGACTGCAAAGAGATCCAACCAGTCCATTCTGAAGGAGATCAGCCCTGGAATTTCTTTGGAAGGAATGATGCTAAAGCTGAAACTCCAGTATTTTGGCCACCTCATGCGAAGAGTTGACTCATTGGAGAAGACTCTGATGCTGGGAGGGATTGAGGGCAAGAGGAGAAGGGGACGACAGAGGATGAGATGGTTGGATGGCATCACTGCCTTGATGTATGTGAGTCTCAGTGAGCTCCGGGTGTTGGTGATGGACAGGGAGGCCTGGCATGCTGTGATTCGTGGGGTCTCGAAGAGTCAGATATGACTGAGCAACTGATCTGATCCAGTATTTTTGCCTAGAGAATTTCATGGACAGAGGAGCCTGGAAAGCTATAGTCCATGGAGTCACAAAGAGTCAGACACGACTGAGCGACTAACACAAACACACACCATATAACTTATGAGTATACTCTGAGAGTGTGAACGTTGTTGCCTTCCTTGGTCGTTACTATTCTGCCTCTTTCTGACATTGGAATATTAGATCTAGTATACTCTGGTGCTAGGTGCTTAGTTGTGTCTGACTCTTTGCAGCCCCATGGACAGTAGCCTGCCAGACTCTTCAGTCCATGGGATATTTAAAGGCACCAATACTGGAGTGGGTTGTCATACCCTCCACCAGGGGATCTTTCTGGTGTGGGGATTGAACCATACATCTCCTACATTTCCTGCATTGGCAAGTGGATTCTTTACCAGTGAGACACCTGGGGAGCCATCTAATATACTAGCGATGGCATTTACTTTGTCGACATTTGATTCCTGCTTAACTTGGTGGCTTAATGTTTTAGGCTAATTTTCTGTAGTTGAAAAAACATTTCTGGGGCACTAATTGCAATTCTAGATTTATTCTTTTTTTTTTTACTTTTTTTTAAAATTTTTTAAATTAAATTTTATTTTGCTTAACTTTACAATATTGTATTGCTTTTGCCATACATCAAGATGGATCCACCACAAGTATACATGTGCTCCCCATCCCTGAACCCTCCTCCCTCCTCCCTCCCCATACCATCCCCCTGTGTCGTCCCAGTGCACCAGCCCCAGGCATCCGTTATCAGGCATCGTACCTGGACTGGCGACTCGTTTCAGATATGATATTATACATATTTCAATGCTATTCTCCCAAATCATCCCACCCTCTCCCGTTTCCAGAGTCCAAAAGTCTGTTCTATACATCAGTGTCTCTTTTGCTGTCTCGTAAACAGGGTTATTGTTACCATCTTTCTAAATTCCATATATATGCGTTAGTATACTGTATTTGTGTTTGTCTTTCTGGCTTGCTTCACTCTGTATAATAGGCTCCAGTTCCATCCACCTGATTAGAACTGATTCAAACACATTCTTTTTAATGGCTGAGTAATACTCCATTGTGTATATGTACCACAGCTTTCTTATCCATTCATCTGTGGATGGACATCTAGGTTGCTTCCAAGTCCTGGCTATTGTAAACAGTGCTGCTATGACCCAATCAAAAAATGGGCCAAAGAACTAGGTAGACATTTCTCCAAAGAAGACATACAGATGGCTAACAAACACATGAATAGATTTATTCTTTAAACATTTAATACCCACTGAAACCAGGCAGCGCATCATGTTGTCCCTTGAACATAACCCGATGCCTAGCTTTGGCTGCAATCACACAGTAGCTAAGGTTACACATTCTGATATCAGAATGACAGCATCTCTAGCTCAGTGACTTTGGCAAATTACTTAACCTTTCTGTGCCTCAGTTTCCTCATTTGGAAATTTCATAATTATTAAAATGTCTGACTTAACAAAGTCATAGTAGGTGACAAAGGCAGGCCTGGCCTTCTGACACTTAATGCCATGGTTTCTCAACCTCAGCACAGTGACATCCTAGGTCAGGACATTCTTGGTTGTGGAGGGCTATCCTGTGCATTGTAGCAGCATTCTTGTCTTCTACCCCCTAGACTCCAGTAGCAACCTCCCTACAAGTTGTGAGCAAAAATGTTTCCCGGTATTACTGAATGCAAAGTATAATCACCATGAGAGCTACTATTTTATCTGGTACTCATGGCACTATACCAGAGATGTATGGAGGTGTGTTCTTGTATTCGTTTGCTAAGTGAAAAAGTGAAAGTTGCTCAGTTGTGTCTGACCTAGATCAGTTCAGTTCAGTTCACTTCAGTCGCTCAGTCATGTCCGACTCTTTGCGACTCCATGAATCACAGCACACCAGGCCTCCCTGTCCATCACCATCTCCTGGAGTTCACTCAGACTCACGTCCATGGAGTCGGTGATGCCATCCAGCTATCTCATCCTCTGTCGGCCCCCTGACCTATATAGTCCATGGAATTCTCTAGGCCATAATACTGGAGTGGGTAGCTTTTGCCTTTTCCAGGGGGTCTTCCCAACCCAGGGATCAAACCCAGGTCTCCTGCATTGCAGGCAAATGCCTACCAGCTGAGCCACAAGAGAAGTCCAAGAATACTGGAGTAGGCTTGCTAAGACTGCAGTAATACAGTGCCACAGAATGGGTGGCTTAAGCAACAGTTTTATTGTTTCATGGTTCTAGAGTCTAGAAGTCCAAAATTAAGGTGTTGGCTGGGTTGGTTTCTTCTGAAGTTGTGGGGAAAATGTTTGTTCCAGTCCTTTTTCCTTAGCTTATAGAGGTCCTTCTTCTATGTGTGTCTTTTCACATTATCTTCACTCTATGTATTTCTGTCCAGTTTCTCCTTTTTATGAGGACACCAAGCAGATTAGAACCATGCTAATGATCTCATTTTAATTTATCACCTCTGTAATGATCCTGTATTCAAATCAGATCACTTATTTGAAGTGACTGGGGGTTAGGACTTAACATGTGAATTGGAGCAGAAGGACACTATTCAATTCATAAAAGTTCGAAGATTTTTATTTTTTTTTAATTATTTGGTCATTTACTTATCAACTTCACCCTCATCTTTCCCCAAAGAGATACTATGTGGCTAGAATAAATGTTTGCCTAGAAAATCCCATGGACAGAGGAGCCTGCTAGGCTGTAGTCCTTGGAGTCACTAGAGTCAGACACGACTGAGAGACTTCACTTTCACTTTTCACTTTCATGCATTCGAGAAGGAAATGGCAACCCACTCCAGTGTTCTTGCCTGGAGAATCCCAGGGACGGGGGAGCCTGGTGGGCTGCCGTCTATGGGGTCACACAGAGTCGGACACGACTGAAGCGATTTAGCAACAGCAGCAGAATAAGTGTACTATACTTGACACATAAAGAACTCAAAGGTACCTTTAAGTGAATGTGCAAAGCAAACGACCTCTTAAAATGTAGTAAGAATGAAGTGACTAAAAGTCAATGTAAATAATGTAAAGCAAGTTATTTTGGGGCTCCAAAATCACTGCAGATGGTAATTGCAGCCATGGATTAAAAGATGCTCACTCCTTGGAAGGAAAGTTATGACCAACCTAGATAGCATATTCAAAAGCAGAGATATTACTTTGCCAACAAAGGTCCATCTAGTCAAGGCTATGATTTTTCCAGTGGTCGTGTATGGATGTGAGATTTGGACTGTGAAGAAAGCTGAACACCAAAGAATTGATGCTTTTGAACTGTGGTGTTGGAGAAGACTCTTGAGAGTCCCTTGGACTGCAAGGAGATCCAACCAGTCCATTCTAAAGATCAGTCCTGGGTATTCTTTGGAAGGACTGATGCTGAAGCTGAAACTCCAATACTTTGGCCACCTCATGTGAAGAGTTGAAGCATTGGAAAAGACTCTGATGCTTGGAGGGATTGGGGGCAGGAGGAGAAGGGGACGACAGAAGATGAGATGGCTGGATGGCATTACCAACTCGATGGACATGAGTTTGGGTGAACTCTGGGAGTTGGTGATGGACAGGGAGGCCTGGCGTGCTGCAATTCATGGGGTCGCAAAGAGTCGGACATGGCTGAGCGACTGAACTGAACTGAACTGATATGAAGGCAGTTAAGTTGATAAGCAGGGAGAATAATTATGGTAAAAGTTTCAGATTAGAAAAGCTATAATTACCTTTAAAGGAGATTATAGATTTCCCAATGTGTAGAGTAGTTTTAAAAGGTACAACTACAATTCTATTTCACTCAGCCATTTTGAAATTAAATGGTAATGGATAAAATGTATCACAGGGGCATGCATTCTACAATTTCTAGCAGACTGTAAAGAGCTCTTATATTTGAGTGGAAGTCACTGATGTGAAAGCTTTTCTGGAATTTTATATCATGGAAAAGATTGGAGTTGAGTCAAAGAACATCGTGCCAAGATAGTGTATGTGTTCATTGTGAAGCACAGAATAAAAGAAAGGGGGGTTGGATAGAAGCTGCAAGAGGTCTAATCAGCATTGACATATATACACGCCCATGTGTAACAGAGCTGGTGGGATGCTGTTGTGTAGCACAGGGAGCTCAGCTCAGTGCTCTGTGCTGATCTAGAGAAGGAGAGGGAACGGGAAGAAGGTTCAAGAGGGAGGGATATATGTATACTTACAGTTGATTCACTTTGTGGAACAGCGGAAACTAACACAATGTTGTAAAGCATCACTCCTATTAAAAAAAAAAAAAAAAAATGAATTTCATGATCCTCTAGAGATCCTTCAAGATCAACTTGGATATTAAAAGGTAGCAGTCATATCACATACTGTACATAGTTTTACACTGTGGTTTTACACTTTTTATAAGTGTGTAGCATCACTGGTTTATAAAAATGTGCCAAGATTATGATGGTGCGCACCCCACTCCAGTACTCTTGCCTGGAAAATCCCATGGATGGAGGAGCCTGGTGGGCTGCAGTCCATGGGGTCGCTAAGAGTCGGACACGACTGAGCGACTTCACTTTCACTTTTTTGCTTTCATGCATTGGAGAAGGAAATGGCAACCCACTGCAGTTTTCTTGCCTGGAGAATCCCAGGGGCAGGAGAGCCTGGTGGGCTGACGTCTATGGGGTCACGCAGAGTCGGACACGACTGAAGTGACTTAGCAGCAGCATACATACCACTCATTTGGACCTGCTGCTGCTGCTAAGTCGCTTCAGTCATGTCCGACTCTGTGCAACCTCATAAATGGCAGCCCACCAGGCTCCTCTATCCCTGGGATTCTCTAGGCAATAATACTGGAGTGGGTTGTCATTTCCTTCTCCTGCTGCTACTGCTAAGTCACTTCAGTCATGTCCGACTCTGTGTGACCCCATAGACGGCAGCCCATCAGGCTTCCCCATCCCTGGGATTCTCCAAGCAAGAACACTGGAGTGGGTTGCCATTTCCTTCTCCAATGCATGAAAGTGAAAAGTGAAAGTGAAGTCGCTCAGTCGTGTCAGACTCTTCGCGACCCCATGGAATGCAGCCTACCAGGCTCCTTCGTCATGGGATTTTCTAGGCAAGAGTACTGGAGTTGGGTGCCATTGCCTTCTCTGTTCCTTTTCTTAGACCTGCATTAATAATCTCTTCAAGAAATGTTTTTATTTGTTCACCAGATTGTCAGTCAAGGGTAAATTTTTTTTTTTTTTTTACAGTCCTGATTCCACCTTCTGCTACTGCTACTGTTAAGTCATTTCACTCATGTCCGATTCTGTGTGACCCCATAGATGGCAGCCCACCAGGCTCCTCCATCCCTGGGATTCTCCAGGCAAGAACGCTGGAGTGGGTTGTCATTTCCTTCTGCAATGCATGAAAGTGAAGTTGCTCAGTCTTATCCAACTCTTAGCGACCGCATGGACTTCAGGCTCCTCCATCCATGGGATTTTCCAGTCAAGTGTACTGGAGTGGGGTGCCATTGCCTTCTCTGATTCCACCTTCACCCTTCTGCAAAAAATGTTTTTATATCTTTAAAATGTCACTTAATTGTAAAGGGTTAGAATGACAAGTATAAGCAGCACCTTTGAGTATCATAGAACTATGACTTAAACCTATTTCAACTGTTCCCAAATATTTTTAAAACAAAAATCTTACTCCTGTAGAATCCTAAGCCTGAGAGAGAAACTTGCTTCCCGAAGGCCTAATCCAAACCTTGTTTCATTTTTCCAGAAAATTTGGGGGAAAGCATTCATTTTCAATGTTTGAAAAATAAATGATCTCTCATATAGATCTAAACATTAATCTTTTTTTAAAAAATTAATAATCATTTAAAATAATTTAAAATTAATTGATAACAATTCATACTGCAGTTGCTATAGCTCTTTACAGACTTGCTTTTCATGACTTGTCACAGGTCCATTTTCACTCATTTATTTTTCCTTCCTGGGTGGCATGATGTTCCCCAACAGAGGGAAGACCTAGACTCTTGGTAAAAGTTACCACCTGGTTTAGTAATAGTTGAAGTTTTCATATCCAAAAACATTACATAAGTATATTTTAATGTTTTCTTAGGGTTTTCTATGATTAAATCATCTTTTACTATTAAATTGATGCTACATCTTTCTTTTCTGATCTCCTATCATTGAACTCTTAGTGTGTTTCTCTAGTTGTATAATTCCAGTTAGTATTATCAATCATTTTTTACATTAAAAAATTTTTATCTTTTAATGAAATGAAAATATTAAATTTCTACCCTTTCTTAGGCAGATATAAAAATCTATTCTGTGTCAAAATAGTCATTATAATACCTTCAGATTCAAAACTATAATGCAGTGGACCTTTCAAGGTTTGTACTTGAACTATAGCCCATAAGCCCATAGCTTATGCCAAGTGAAAATTTTATTTCCATTTAAAGTGTAATCTCAAATATCACAAGATCAACTCTTTACCTCTAATACATATACAGTAATAAATAAATGGCAGTAAAGTACCAGGGTAGAGAAAAGATTGCTCTTCGGTAAAGAGTAATTGGAAATAGGAAAAGGAATATAGTGTCCTCTAGTTGCTCCTGTTCAATTTGATTTAACACTGGGAAAACAGATACAGAACATCTTAACCAACCTGGTCTAACCCATGTAAATTAATAGTGAAATAAATGTTAACTAATATAATTTCATTAAATCATTTGCAGACAAAACTAATGTCACATTCAGTAGCCATAAGCAGATTTTTCTCTATCTCTAAAGAACCCTTTGAAATAGAATTCTTCAGAAGCGATGACAATGGGACAGAAGGGCATGGTCTCAACTGAGAGATGGCATCCTCTTTGCCCACTGTCCCAGGGGGATAGCTGCTACTGCTGCTAAGTCACTTCAGTCATGTCCAACTCTGTGCGACCCCATAGATGGCAGCCCACCAGGCTCCCCCATCCCGGGGATTCTCCAGGCAAGAACACTGGAGTGGGTTGCCATTTCCTTCTCCAATGCATGAAAGTGAAAAGTGAAAGCAAAGTCGCTCAGTCGTGTCCGAATCTTAGTGACGCCATGGACTGCAGCCTTCCAGGCTCCTCAGTCCATGGGATTTTCCAGGCAAGAGTACTGGAGTGGGGTGCCAGTAGGGGAGTCAGTTAATTGGCTCACCACCATGCAGTCCCCATGTTGTCGCCACCACTGCGGCTTCCCCAAACAAATCATGTCATTTCTACTGCTCACTGTAACAAACCAGAATCTCAAGCAACAGTGATCAGGACCCCTTTCATCCCTGAAGCTTTTCTGAGGCAAAGAGAGAGCACCTCCCTGAATGACTGAGGTCTCTGCTCTGATGAGCCCCAGCTGCCTGATGAAACTCTGCTTTGAAATAACTGTAGGCAGAGAAGCAAGAGGTGTTAGTGCTGGAAATGTAAGAAGTTGGAGTCTTTTCCTCTCCATGTGGAATACCTGCAAACTTGTGGAAAAGAGAACAATGGTAGTTTCCTCTGTGTGTGTGTGTGTGTGTGTGTGTGTGTGTGTGCGCGCGCACACACACACACACACACACACACGTGCAGTTCATTTCCACCAGACATACTTGTCAGGTGTTGCTTTAAATGTTGCCCTGCCTGGAAACACTGCAGATGGATGACATGGAAACAAAAAAATGGGGGCTTTCCTTTTACATACACTTTCTGACTCCTTGGAAAAGACTCGGATGCTGGGGAAGATTGAAGGCAAAAGAAGGCAGCAGCAGAGAATGACATAGATAGCATCACCAACTCAGCAGACATAAATTTGAGCAAACTCCTGTAGGATATAGTGGAGGACAAGGGAGTCTGGCATGCTGCGGTCTATGGGGTTGCAAAGACTCAGATACGACTTCGCAACTGAACAACAACATTTTACGTAAATCATTGTGTTAATTGGGGATCAGGTAGTGTGTTTCCACAAGTAAGCAAAGGGAATATAGTCTTTATAGAAGCTGTCCATGTACAAATGCACACTGTAGCTTTGACCCTGTGTGAGAGCAGACAGCCTGTTTCAACTCATATTAATATTAGAAAATTAAGAAGAGCTTTGTGGGCTAGCAGCTTGTCAAGTCTTATGACTTCAAGTATAAAATAAGAAAAGTAGACTTTACTGAGGAACATCCCCCACCCAACCCTACCCACGACTAGCTCTTCCAACTCTGCTGCAAACCCATTCAAGGTTCTGGAATGTCCTTCTTGCACTTAGTTTATTTTCTGAATTCAATCATGACTGTTGTCTATGGTTAGTTTTGTTAATTGGAATGAATAGCAATCCTTCTTGTTAAACTTTATCTTAATATATGGACTTAATGGGCTTCCCAGGTGGTGCTAGTGGTAAAGAACCCTCCTGAGAATGAGGAGACATAGGAGACACAAGCTTAATCCCTGGGTTGGGAAGATTCACTGAAGAAGGCATGGCAACCCATACCAGTATTCTTGCCTGGAAAATTCCATGGACAGAGGAGCCTGGTGGGCTACAGTCCATAGGGTCACAAAGAGTTGGACACAACTGATGTGATTTAGGTGATGTACACTTAATTCAGTACTGTTTCTATATGGAGTTGGCCCAGTTCTTAGATTGCTTAGTTGTCCCAGAGCCTGGGATGAATGTTTTGGCCTCAGTAATTATTGTCTACACTGTCTGAATTTGTTACATAATTACTTGATATTCTGCTTCATTTTGACTGTTTAGATGTGGCCTTTGAACACTTGGCATTTTGCTCACAGGAAGGAATTTACAAATGCATTCCTCAGCTGATAAATGTAATAGCACACGATGGTATGAATCCTAATTAGAGAATCACACGTCTCTAGTACATTAGGGTCAAGAGCTTTGGAGTATCAGAGTAGTGTGTTTATCTCATTAGTATATGCAGCTTTGGAATTGATTATTGCAGTAATAACAGTTGTTTTTTTTTAATTAGGGTAATTAAAATTTGTAGTGTTTCCTTCTTATATTGGGTAAACGTTAGTCGTGTGTGTGTGTTTTAACTGTACATTGGTTTAGAATTAGTCTTCAGGGTTTTGGTTTTCTAAAATCTGTGGCTCTTCTTTGTAAATAGGCAGTTTATAGGAAAGGTCAGAATGCTTAACACAGATGTGACATAGTAGAAAGAGAGAAGTCAAGGCTTATGTTAAGTGGGAAATAAGCTCTGATATAAACAGTTCTTTACCTCTGAGGATTGTCTTGAAAATGTCTTTCTTTTGCCTTAAGTGTGCTTGTACTGCCCTTGATTTCTCTAACAGCAATTTCCCCCCTGAGATCTATAAGATTAAGGCAGGAAGCTATCTGGCTAAAATGATTTTTACCTTGTGGTAGAAAGACACATCTGTCTCTATGTATCTCACTACTTATCCTCTATCAACACATATTTGATAAGCAGTTATTATGTTCAATGATATACTATGGAGGAAAACAAAGTTTTTCAGATAATGTATCCTAGATTCACAAATTTACAATCTGATGGTTGGGAGAGCTGAGACTATCTAGAGATAGAGGGGGAGTGTGTGGATAATAAACACATCCAGGTGATTTTTTTTTATTGGAGTGTAATTACTTTACAATGTCATGTTAGTTTCTGCTGTTGAAAAGAAGGGAATCAGCTATATGTATACATATATCCCCTCCCTCTCAGACCTCCCTTCCATCTCACTCCCGTCCTGCCCACTATCCCACCACTCTAGGTCATCACTATGCTATATAGCGGGCTCTCACTAGCTATCGATTTTACACATGATGGTATATTTATGGAGAAGGCAATGGCAACGCACTCCAGTACTCTTGCCTGGAAAATCCCATGGATGGAGGAGCCTGGTGGGCTGCAGTCCATGGCGTCGCTAGGAGTCGGACATGACTGAGCAACTTCACTTTCACCTTTCACTTTCATGCATTGGAGAAGGAAATGGCAACCCACTCCAGTGTTCTTGCCTGGAGAATCCCAGGGATGGGGGAGCCTGGTGGGCTGCTGTCTATGGGGTTGCACAGAGTCGGACACGACTGCAGTGACTGAGCAGCAGCAGCAGTATATTTATGTCAAACCTAAACTCTAAATTCATTCCACCCACCCCTTCCTGCCCCATGTCCACACTTCTGTTCTCTGTACATGCATCTCTGTTCCTTCCCTGGAACTAGATTTATCTGTATCATGTTTCTAGATTCCACATATGTGCATTAATATATGACGTTTGTTAAAAGAAATTTAACTTTGAACAACAAAATAAATAATGACGTTTATTATTCTGATAATTATTATGATCCTAAGAATAAGTGTCTGAGAGACTATACGCATATACAAAAATTATTGAATAAATATTAAAATAAAAAACATAGCCATAAATGCAACCAAAATTCTTTTTTTAATTAAGGGATAATTGCCATTTAACACTAGTTTCAGGTATACAACATAATGATATTGATATTTGTATATGTTGCAAAAAGATCACCACAATAAGTCTAGTTAACATCCTGCACCATTCGTAGTTACAATTGTTTCCTTCTGATGAGAACTTTTAAGATTTATTCTTAGCAACTTTCAAATATGCAACACATTATTATTAACTATGTTAGTTAGTAATACATACTGTATGTTATATCCCATTTAACTTATTCATTTTATAATTGGAAGTTTGTAACTTTTGGCCCCCTTGACCAATTTTGTCCACCCTTTACATCCTGTCTCTGGCCACCACCTACCTGTTCTCCATATCTATGAGCTTGATTTTTTTCTTTGTTTTCTTCTTCTTCTTTTTTTTTTTTTTTTTAATTTCACGTGGATGTGAGATCATACAGAATTTATCTTTCTCTAATTTATTTTACTTAGCATAATGTCCTTGGGGGCCATCCCTTTTGTTGCCAATGGCAAGATTTCCTTCTTTTTTATGACTAATAATATTCCATATATAGTATATATACCCAAACTATGTTTTATTTATCCATTTATCCATCAATGGACACTTAGCTTGTTTCCATATCTTGGCTATTGTAAATAATGCTGCAATGAATGTGGTGAATATATCTTTTCAAGTTGGAGGGTTTTTTTTTTTTCCCCTTTGGATAAATACCCAGAAGTGGAATTGCTAAATTATAGGCTAGTCTTATTTTCAATTTTTTGAGGAATCTCCATACTCTTTTCTATAGTGGCTGCACTGATTGCCATTCCCACTGAATTCAGTGCACAAGAGTTCCTTTTTCTCCATGTCCTTGCCAATAATTGTTTTTTTTGAAAATAGCCAGTCTAACAGGTGTCTCACTATGATATGCATCTCTGGTGATGAGTGGTGTTGAACATCTTTTCATGTACTTGGTGACAAGGCTGTTTTCTAATGGCTGAATACTTCATGTTCATGTACCATAATTTATTTAATCCCTATTCTGTTGGTGACTATTTGGGTGTTCTCTTAATTTTGGCTATTACAAATAATATAGTAGTAAATACTTTTTGAACATATATCCTACTGTACATATTTACTTAAGAATGATATTGAGGAGTGGAATTAGTGGAGAAAATGATATGTGAATAAAAATACAATATCCATTTGATAAATCTCTCCATAAGATAGGAATAGAAGAAAGGGGTTTTAATTTGATAGAGTATACTAATGAGTAAATAAAGTTGTAATTAAACCTATATGAACTATGTATAATGCTTTATTGTAAAAAAAGAAAAATTATAGAAAATATGGAAATAGTAGCTATGTGTTGTAAACATTCAGCTAATTAGAAATTGTTAGCAATTGGGTTGTATCCTTTTGTGCCTGTTATTCATTAAAGCATAAATATATAGATGGGTGGATATATAGGTAGATAAATACATGTGCATATTAAAACATTATTATATGACACTAGTGTTCTGCAATTTGCTTTAAAAAAATTTATCAACATGTTTAAATTCTCTATGTTAGTACATACAGTTCTATCTCATTCATTTTTAGTAGTTTTATACTCCCTATCTTCCCATATAAGAAACACAAGAGCCACAAGTTTCAATCCCTGGCTCAGGAAGATCCCCTGGAGAAGGGCACGACAACCCACTTGAGTATCCTTGCCTGGAGAATCCCATGGACAGAGGAGCCTGGTGGGCTATAGTCTGTGGAGTTACAAAGAGTTGGACATGACTGACACATATATATATATATAAGAAGAGATGGCAAGAATACACAGAAGAACTGTACAAAAAAGAGCTTCACGACCCAGATAATCATGATGGTGTGATCACTGACCTAGAGCCAGACATCCTGGAAGGTGAAGTCAAGTGGGCCTTAGAAAGCATCACTACGAACAAAGCTAGTGGAGGTAATGGAACTCCAGTGGAGCTATTCCAAGTCCTGAAAGATGATGCTGTGAAAGTGCTGCACTCAATATGCCAGCAAATTTGGAAAACTCAGCAGTGGCCACAAGATTGGAAAAGGTCAGTTTTCATCCCAATCCCAAAGAAAGGCAATGCCAAAGAATGCTCAAACTACCGCACAATTGCACTCATCTCACATGCTAGTAAAGTAATGCTCAGAATTCTCCAAGCCAGGCTTCAGCAATATGTGAACCGTGAACTTCCTGATATCCAAGCTAGTTTTAGAAAAGGCAGAGGAACCAGAGATCAAATTGCCAACATCCGCTGGATCATGGAAAAAGCAAGAGAGTTCCAGAAAAACATCTATTTCTGCTTTCTTGACTATGCCAAAGCCTTTGACTGTGTAGATCACAATAAACTGTGGAAAATTCTGAAAGAGATGGGAATACCAGACCACCTGATCTGCCTCTTGAGAAATCTGTATGCAGGTCAGGAAGCAACAGTTAGAACTGGTCATGGAACAACAGACTGGTTCCAAATAGGAAAAGGAGTACGTCAAGGCTGCATATTGTCACCATGTTTATTTAACTCATATGCAGAGTACATCATGAGAAATGCTGGACTGGAGGAAACACAAGTTGGAATCAAGATTGCTGGGAGAAATATCAATAACCTCAGATATGCAGATGACACCACCCTATGGCAGAAAGTGAAGAAGAACTCAAAAGCCTCTTGATGAAAGTGGAAGTGGAGAAGCTCAACATTCAGAAAACGAAGATCATGGCATCTGGTCCCATCACTACATGGGAAATAGATGGGGAAACAGTGGAAACAGTGTCAGACTTTCCTTTTCTGGGCTCCAAAATCACTGCAGATGGTGACTGCAGCCATGAAATTAAAAGACGCTTGCTCCTTGGAAGGAAAGTTATGACCAACCTAGATAGCATATTCAAAAGCAGAAACATCACTTTGCCAACAAAGGTTCGCCTAGTCAAGGCTATGGTCTTTTCTGTGGTCATGTATGGATGTGAGAGCTGGACTGTGAAGAAGGCTGAGGGCTGAAGAATTGATGCTTTTGAACTGTGGTGTTGGAGAAGACTCTTGAGAGTCCCTTGGACTGCAAAGAGATCCAACCAGTCCATTCTAAAGGAGATCAGTCCTGTGTGTTCATTGGAAGGAATGATGCTAAAGCTGAAACTCCAGTATTTTGGCCACCTCATGCGAAGAGTTGACTCATTGGAGAAGACTCTGATGCTGGGAGGGATTGGGGGCAGGAGGAGAAGGGGATGACAGAGGATGAGATGGCTGGATGGCATCACTGACTCGATGGATGTGAGTCTGAGTGACCTCCGGGAGCTGGTGATGGACAGGGAGGCCTGGCGTGCTGCAGTTCATGGAGTCGCAAAGAGTCGGACATGACTGAGTGACTGATCTGATCTGACACATATATACTCCATAATATACCATAATTTATTTAATTCTCCATTTGAGACATTTTGGGTTTTCCCGAAATTTTTGTACTTGAATACTGTCATTGTGAACATGTTTGTGCATTTATTCTAGTGTCCCTATTTCTGAGGATGGATATCACCAAAGAGAAAGGCAAGCAGGAGCTGAGGAAGTAGAGATGAGCTCGTGTATAACCTTGAGGAGCCAATCCAAGCAGAGAAGGAAGAAGATACGGCATTATCTAAAAATGTTGAAAAGATACGTATCTTTTTGAAAATAAAGGAAAAGCTAATATATGCACAAAAATAAAGTGCAAAGTAAAGAAAAATTCACAACAAATGTCCATAGCCTCATATGCCCCTTCTCAGGGCTCTTTTGTTAGGATTTAGACTCTTCACTTCTCTGAAAACTTCTCTGCCCATGGTCACCAAGGTTCTTTCAACCCATGGGATATTTTTCTTCCAGGACGTTTGGCTTTGTTGCCGCCTCTTTTTTCTTGAAACTGGGGCTAACTTGAACTCCATGAAAGTTTTCCGTGGGCTGGTTTTAGCCCTTCGACCTCTCCAATTTCTGATTTCTTTTCAGACCACTTTAACCCCCCTCATAACATCACGAGTAAAGATCCCCAGGTGTTTTCCACTCTCTCCTCAGTTGACTTACTCTTACTGTGTGGGCTTATCAGCTCCCTTAGCTTTAAAAAGCACCTATACTTCAAAATTTATTATTTTAGTGCACCCTTCTCCTTTGAGTTCTAGACTTCTCTGTATCTCTTTGTTGATTAGACACATGGGAATTTTGAGAGAGCTTCAAACTCAATGACCAAAACTAAATTCATAAGCTTTATTCTCATTCTCAAATATTTTTCTCCTCTTCAGTAACCAATTATAGGTGATAGTTAATTACTAACTACTATGCTACTGGGTCTTTCCAGGCAGCACTAGTGGTAAAGAACCTGCCTGCCAATGCAGGAGATGCAGGAGTCATGGGTTTGATCCCTGGGTTGGAAAGATCCCCTGGAGGAGGGCATGACAACCCACTCCAGTATTCTTGCCTGGAGAATCCCATGAACAGAGGAACCTGATGGGCTACAGTCCATAGAGTTGCAAAGAGTTGGACATGACTGAAACAACTTAGCATGCATGCACAATTATCTATGACAAATATAATTTTTATCAAATCTCACACACGAATGCATTGATCAGGCACCACAAATATCGGAGACTCAAAAAAGTGCTGTATTAAACAAAGTACAGTATATTGTATACTTAAGGTTGCTTTTCTATTTGAATATTTGAAATATCAATAACCTCAGATATGCAGATGACACCACCCTTATGGCAGAAAGTAAAGAGGAACTAAATAGCCTCTTGATGAAAGTGAAAGAGGAGAGTGAAAAAGTTGGCTTAAAGCTCAACATTCAAAAAACGAAGATCATGGCATCCGGTCCCATCACTTCACAGGAAATAGATGAGGAAACCGTGGAAACAGTGTCAGACTTTATTTTTTTGGGCTCTAAAATCACTGCAGATGGTGATGGCAGCCATGAAATTAAAAGACACTTACTCCTTGGAAGGAAAGTTATGACCAACCTAGATAGCATATTCAAAAGCAGAGACATTACTTTGCCTTCAGAGGTCTGTCTAGTCAAGGCTATGGTTTTTCCTGTGGTCATGTATGGATGTGAGAGTTGGACTGTGAAGACGGCTGAGCACTGAAGAATTGATGGTTTTGAACTGTGGTGTTGGAGAAGACTCTTGATAGTCCCTTGGACTGCAAGGAGATCCAACCAGTCCATTTTGAAGGAAATCAGCCCTGGGATTTCTTTGGAAGGAATGATGCTGAAGCTGAAACTCCAGTACTTTGGCCACCTCACGCGAAAAGTTGACTCATTGGAAAAGACTCTGATGCTGGGAGGGATTGGGGGCAGGAGGAGAAGGGGATGACAGAGGATGAGATGGCTGGATGGCATCATGGACATGAGTCTGAGTGAACTCCCGTAGTTGGTGATGGACAGGGAGGCCTGGCATGCTGGGATTCATGGGGTCGCGAAGAGTTGGACACGACTGAGTGACTGAACTGAACTGGTAGCTCTAAAACATGCAATTTGTTGTCAATCATCTGACTATTTACATATTGAAAACATCATTTTAACTGTATTTTAGAAAATTTAGTACAAGTCAAAATAGACTTTGGAGAAGGCAATGCACCCCACTCCATCCTCTTGCCTGGAAAATCCCATGGACAGAGGCGCCTGGTAGGCTGCAGTCCATGGGGTCGCTAAGAGTTGGACACGACTGAGCGACTTTGCTTTCACTTTTCACTTTCATGCATTGGAGAAGGAAATGACAACCCACTCCAGTGTTCTTGCCTAGAGAATCCTAGGGACAGGGAAGCCTGGTGGGCTGCCGTCTATGGGGTCGCACAGAGTCAGATACGACTGAAGTGACTTAGCAGCAGCAGCAGCAGACTTTTCTTTAAAATGTGCTATTTGGAATAAAATTTAGAGTTTTATTCTTCTATCTGGACATAGTGAAGTTACTCGAAGAGTAGGTATAATTTTAACATTCTTCTGTGTTATTTATTGGTAGGGCAATTGCTGTGAAATACCAAAGAAAAAGAATGCACACATACAGATTATTCAGTGGGAGAATCTGATTCAAATTCTTAGTTTCAAAGGATCCTGTTTACTTGCATCTATTAATAAAAGACAGTGCTGTTAACGAGGACTGCTTCTGTCACTTCTTGATTCACCTTAGGTTTTCAAGTGATGAGAAAAAAATGGAAATACATTCCAACTGATAAAAGTCAATGCTTTCATGGAAAAATGTAGAATATCAAAATCCTGGAAGTGATAGAATTCTCATTCAAGTTAGAATAAACAAAAAGTTATTTGTGATCGCTAACAAAAAGATATCATATAATCCTAGGGCACAGTACTGAACATAATCCTAGAATGTAGGGATCTTAATCTTGGAAGACATCTCAAAAATAATACCATTTAAAAGCCGTGAACTAGTGCCTCTAGGCTGATTGTAGTTGGCTAACAGTTGTGTCTATGTGTATATTCTAAATGCTTCAAAAATAATGTGAAAGCCATCAACTGGGCTGTGTGGTTGGGGGCATCACTCTCTGGCATGCCACATGCTCCATCATTCCATATTAACACTCTGGTCTGTTTCCTCTCCCATACTTAGCCTGAGTCTTTGAAGATATCTGAGTTTGTAATTCCAGCTGGTTGATCTTACCTTCCAGTTAAGCACATCTGCCAGGTGGTGATCCAGTCTCTGCTTGAACACTCTCCAGGATGGGGAACAGTGAGCTTATTAAAATTTCAGGCAGCCTTCCTTGTTAGAAAGTTCACTGCAATAGAGCAGCAACTTGGTTCCCAGTAACTTCCACCTGATGGTCGAGCTGCAAGGAACAAGCCTAATGCCTCTTCCACATGACAAAACTTCAGATAATTGATGGGATCTATCATGTCTCCCCATTTCATTCCAGGGCTTTTCTTTTCAAGGTTAAACACCTTCCATTTCTTTAATGTTCCTCATTTGGCATTTGCCATCCTGATAATCCTCCTTTGAATGAATGTAATTCCATTTGTCAATGACCCTTATAAAATGTGTTTCTGGGAATGAACACAGTGATCTACATGTGGTCTGCCCAGTCCAGGGTAGAGAGGGGCTATTAACACTTGTGTTCTGGGCATTATGCTTCCATTAATGAAATTGAGGGCTACATTAGCTATTCTTAAGCAGTTAGCAACAAGGATGAAAAGGATGGTTAGAGCATGAATGCAGCTTGACCAGGTTCAAAGAAAGGAGGATGCAGTTTAGAAGTTAGTGAATAAGTAATAGAGATATGTTTTAACATTGAGGGAGATCCTCTATTTCAAAGGACATAGGGAATTACATAAGGTAAAGTGTATAATTTTAAAAATCTTAGAAGAATAAACAAAATGAGTTCATTTCAAGTGAACGAAAATGAGTATATATGAATTGATAATGATTACCCTTTTTTTCTATAATATGGTAATCATATATGTTTTATAATAAAAAATGTAAAAATATTACCAACTCATACACATTATTACTCTATTCTAGTATGTGGTATTTTATCCCTCATGTTTCTATATACTCTGTTTTATATATGTTAAAATAATGCTCAAATTTGCATACATGTTTGTATAACTATTTTTCTGATTCCAATATCATCTTTTGAAATTTGGCAAGGGAAATCAGTATTTTTTATCTCACTTTAGCAAAGAGTTTCCTATATATTTCTTTTTCTTTTTTTTTTAAAGAAGCCATTTATTTTTAATTTTTTTTAAATGGGGTATAGTTGCTTTACAATGTCATATCAGTTTCTGCTGCACAGCGAAGTGAATCAGCTGTGTCTGTGTGTATATATCTCCCCTCCTCTTGGACCCCCATCACACGAATCTCCCCCCAGCCCATCTCTTCTCTAGGTCCCCACAGAACGCTGAGCTGAGCCCCCTGTGCTGTAAAGCAGGCTCCCACTATTTGTTTTACACATGGTAGTGTATATATATATCAGTCCTAATCTCACAATTCACCCCACCTCTCCCTCTACCCTGTGTCCATATGTCCATTCTCTAATCTGCATCTCTATTTCTGCCCTGCAAATGGGTTTGTCTCTACCATTTTTCTAGATTCCACATATATGCATTAAAATATTATATTTATTTATCTCTTTCTGACTTACCTCTCTGTATGACAGTCTCTAGGTCCATCCACCTCTCTATAATGACTCAATTTTATTCATTTTTGTGGATAAATAATATTCCATTATATATATATATACACCACATCTTCTTTATCCATTCATCTGTTGATGGACTTTCCCATATATTTCTTAATTCACTTCTCCCAATTCCATCTTTTTCACATCGCCATAGCCAACCTTTATGATCATAGCACTTAAAGGTTAGGGCCATGATGATTCTCAGGCCACAGAGGGCAGAAAATATTGAAGTATTTTTGCTTTAGTACTTTAGAAACTTGTAGATGTCTCAGGAGCAACAGCAAAGATCTCAAATTATCCATTTCAAGCTCCTTCCCCAGTACAGCTTAGAAGCTACTGAATTTTAGGCTTTAGAGCCCTTGTTTGCATGGATATCTTTCAAGTTTCTGAGAGGAGTCCTAACTTTTTATATTTATAATTTTGTATTCTTTCAAGGGACCTCCTCAGTGGTTCAGCAGTAAAGAATCTGCCTGCAATGCAGGAGATGCACGAGATGTGGGTTTGATCCCTGGGTTAGGAAGATCCCATGGAGGAGGGCATGGCAGTCCATTCTAGTATTCTTGCCTGAGAAATTCCATGGACAGAGGAGCCTGGCAGGTACAGACCATGGGGTGTCAGACAGTTTGATACAACTGAAAGGATTGAGCACAGCTCAGCATTCTTTCAAGAAGGCTTCCATGTTATATAAACTTTAGGCCCCAGGACACCTGGATTTACCCTGCCTTCTTCCCCAAATGTCTTTGTACACCTGGTAGCTTCTTCACTTATTCATGTATTGGCTTGAAGTGGCGGTGTACCTTAATCCTAAGTCTCATATCTTCATTCAGGCTCTTAGAGCACTTTCTGCTTCAGCTCACAGTCTCAGAATTGTCGTCCACCGCCCCCCATCCCCAACACACACACACTTCTTCTTGCCAGTCTCTTTGCCCAGGGAGTCTTTCCTCTTATTCTCAGCCTGATTGGCATCTGAGGCCAGGATGCTCAGGAGTGAATAATGTCTGCCTGTTGGTCCTCAGACTTCCAGAATGTGCACCACAGCTTCCAGTTCTCATGTTCTCACTCACTGTTCTTTGGTTCCCAGAGAGTGGCTTTGGTGACTATCTCTCTCAAGCACTAACCCTTCTAGATTTTAGCATCACATCATACCATTGATGGTGTCTTCACCATCGATGTACATCTATGTACGTCTGAAGAAGACGTACTCATTCTTCCTACTCACCTACTTTGGGTCACCATAAAGAAATCTCAAAAGTTTTATATTAAAGAGGTAATATATATATAATGTTACATATTGAATACAAATATACAGTTTCAATGAGGAAAAAAGAAATGCTAAACACATGAAGATGAGGCCCTTTTCAATTCCTAGCTTCCCTAAGATTTTAGTACCTGACTTTGTATTCTTTTCATTCTAATTCCTGGCAACATTCTCAGTGACTTCAGTATCATCATAAGTAACTCTGTCAGTACTCTGACTGCCCTTGATTTATAACTTCAACTTCAGTGATCTTTCCCTTCCACTCTGCTTTAGAGTCACAGGTACAGATATCAGGTTTACCTGACCTTTGATGACAGGAATATAGTATAGCATAGCCATCTTATTTCTCCAACCATGACTAGCACAGCTCTTTAAACATATATTAGGAGCACAATAAATATTGGTTGATCAAATGGATCTATAAATATTTGGAAAGTGTAGCCATAAAATCAAGAATGATAAATGAGGCTTGAGTGAGGTCAGTTTCTTGGGAATAATAATTGGAAATTATGATCCAGAACATATTTTATTATCATTCAAGTTCAAATTGTATTCTCCTTTTTGATATATTCAGAATATGAATAACATAGGTTTTTGTCTGTGCTCAGTTGCTAAGTTGTGTCTGACTCTCATGACCCCATGGATTGTAACCCGTCATGCTCCTCTGTCCATGGGATTTCCCAGGTAGTGGGTTGCCATTTTCTTCTCCAGGGGATCTTCCTGACCTAGGAATTGAACCCACGTCTCCTGCTCAGCAGAAGGATTCTTTGTCACTGAGCCACCAGGGAAGCAACATAGATTTAGGATTTATAGCTTTCCTTCTCAGATCACAAGGCATCCTTTTATTTCACTGAAATTATCATCAATGTATTTTGAAACTACACAGTATCATTTAACATTTGAGCAATTCTCATGCCTCAAAAAAAAGAGATTTACAATTCATAGAATATTTAAATTTTAATTTTGACAATTAAATAATGGGATTAAAATGGTTTATTTACATTGTTATCTAAATTATAGTTATTAAATAATTATCCAAGCTGTTCTGATAGACCTGATACATTATATACCTAATACATTACATTTGTATACATAAAACACAAGGCTAAAGAGAGTTTTCTTGGAGTTTTTGTTAGTATTTGAAGATGTGGAATGACAATGTTAGTCATTCAGTCATGTCCGACTCTGTGACCCCATGGACTGTAGCGCGCCAGGCTCCTCTGTCCACAGGGGTTCTCCAGGCAAGAATTCTGGAGTGGCTTGCCATTCCCTTCTCCAAGAATGACTTAAAGTGTCTGTATTGTTTTTGAAGAATTGCTAACAAGCTGACAATATGTTCTGTTCTGTTCTTTCCTTTGAGAGCCATAAGTATGCATATTGTCAAATATCTCATTGGAGATTTTGTCCATAAACATAACAACTCTAATGTGACTCAAAGCACAACTTTTACGTGACTCTTCAATTTGCTTCCCAAAGGTCAAATTCAATCCTGGTGGCTTGCTATAAGAATGTTTTAATTTTTATTCAGTTATCTCTACTTCCTCTAACTTCCCTGCACATCCCATCACCCAGAGCATAAAAATCCAAGCAGTGAATTTGTTAGCTAGGCACACTCTGTAAAACACCATGATTTATTCTTTCAGTGACCTTAATGATAGTTTTAGTGTGGTAAATTTTTTATTACAGTAAATTATTTATTGCAAGAGAGGCATGTGAGTCAACAAGGAATGCAGAAATAGTAGTGGAGAAATTTATGTTGTTTTCCTGAAGCGTATCCGCAACACCTTTGTGCTTCTAACAAAAACCTTCCATTATATGGAGCAACTGCTCAAAATAACATGAGATAGATTGGATTTGTAAAGAGGGGAGACTGCATATTCAATTTCCAGGGTTTCCCTGAAAGGGGCTCTTCTCATTCTTCATATTTATCCTGGAGGCAACTAGCTCCCTAGCTGACTACCAGAGAAGATTTCCAGATGCTACTGTCTGAAAAGGATCAAAGTTCTAACACTTTCCTTGTTATTGATATCCTCTCAAGAGATGGAAAGGCTTTCACTGCATTATCAAGAATATGTCCAACACGAAATCAGTGGAGCAGAGGCATCATGGAGATCAAATATTCTCTCCACCCACTACTTGCCTAATCATTTGGAGAGCAGAATGTGATAGGTAAGCTGTCACTTGAATCTAAACATCTATGTGGAACAGGATATCTGTTATTTACAATTCCAGAATTGGGCATTGTTGACATCTGTTGGACAGTGAGATCACATTTTTATAGTTAGAACCCTGAGGTACTCTGTGATCTTGAAGCCTTCTATAATCTTAAAATGATGGTGACCATTGACTGTACAATCAAACTTTCTTTAGTTAATTAAATTTCTTTACTTAATTACATATTTATTCCTTTTGGTTATTCCCATTTAGTATAAGTAGTAAATAACCACAGAGTTTCTGATAACCATAGTATTGGATTAGTCAGAATGAATTTGCAGGGATCTTGCCAGATAAAATAGTTAACTATAAAACAGCTTAATAGTAACTAAATTCCTATATTTTAAATGGGAAGCATTATTTAATATTTCAGCAATCCATAATAGCAATGTATTTTAAAGGCTAATATCCATTTGATGAAAAATGATAACTATTCTGCGCTTCCCAGGTGGTGCTAGTGGTAAAGAATCCACCTGCCAATGCAGGAAACATAAGAGATGCTGGTTTGACCCCTGGGTTGGGGAGATCCCCTGGAGGAGGGAATGGCAACCCACTCCAATATTCTTGCCTGGAAAATCCCATGGACAGAGGAGCCTAGTGGGTTACAGTACACAGGGTTGTAAAGAGTCAGACATGACTGAAGCGACTTAACATGCACCCACAATACCTTTTCTACGGTTTCTCAGGACATTATTACCTTGTAATAATGATTACCTTTGCAACAATGGTTTAATAAACATTTATTTAACAAATAAATAGATGAATAGATAAGCTCACTCCTTCACTTAATGAAGTGTATTTTTTTTTCCCCAAAGAGTTTATGATTTACTGAGTTGTTGGAGATGTTTTTGCAGATGTCTTCCTGTTGTGGTGGAAGCCAATTTGGCTGGAATAAAAATCTGGCACCAGTCACACTTTCCTTCAAGCATTTAGAGATGTCACCCTGACTGCTGTTTTATATGGTTGCTCTTTAGTCTCAGCCCAGTCTCTTCTCCTGGTTTTCTGATGCTGTTCTATTAAGATCATTCATTTTTACATATTATTGAGGATGGAATAGTTTTGCCAAAACAATGAAAACTTCTTTTGGTTCTTTTAGTAAATGATATCTACAGAATGATTTCCCTTTGAATTTTTAAGATGATTTCTTTTTCTTGATTTAGAGTTTAGTTTCCACCAGCTATGCTTTATTTATTTATCATCCTGATCGAGGGGAGATTTATGCATTTCTTCTGCTGCTGCTGCTAAGTCGCTTCAGTTATGTCCAACTCTGTGTGACCCCATAGATGGCATCCCACCAGGCTCCGCCATCCCTGGGATTCTCCAGGCAAGAACGCTGGAGTGGGTTGCCATTTCCCTATCCAATGCATGTAAGTGAAAAGTGAAAGTTAAGCCACTCAGTCGTGTCGGACTCTTCGCGATCCCATGGACTGCAGCCTACCAGGCTCCTCCATCCATGGGATTCTCCAGGCAAGAGTACTGGAGTGGGGTGCCATTGCCTTCTCCGGCTGCTGCTGTTGCTGCTAAATCGCTTCAGTCGTGTCCGACCCTGTGTGACCCCATAGATGGGCAGCCCACCAGGCTCCCTTGTCAGGGTTTACCATTAAACGAGTTCTGTGGATCTTACTTAGTCCAGACATTTTACGTGGAGATCTCAGGCTCTGAGACACCAGAACAAGTACATAAGTAACAAAGCGGCTGGTCCTATTGTTATTCCAAGTGGAATAATATAGGGTGCCTGGCAACATTAATCATTAGAGAAAAGAAAATACCACTATCTCATTATGGAATAATACATATTGTGGAATAATACAACTTGGTAAAAACACTCTGTAGATTAAAAAAAAAAAAAAAAAAAAAACTTTGGCATATATTTACCATATGATCCAGCTTTTCTACTCCTAAGTATTTACCCATGAAAAGCAGAAACATATGCCTTTACAAAAACTTATGTACAAATGCTCATAGCAGCTTTATTTCTGATAGCCTCAAGCTGGAAACCACTCAAATGTCCATTAACAAATGAATGGATAAGCAAACTCTGATACAGTCATTCAATTGAGTACTACTCTACTGCTCCGCAGTAAAACAGATGAACTATTTAAACAGGCTGCAGCATGGATTAGTCTCAAAATAACTTTAATATGAAAAAAGCTAGACAAAATGGAGTATAGACTATGATTTATATAAGATTCTAGAAAATGCAAACTAATCTATCATGACAGAAAGCAGACCAGTGTTTGCCTGGAGTGAACAAGGCGGAGGAGGGAAGAGGGGATGGATGAAAAGATTGTAATCAGAGGTGAAGCATATCTTCATTATCTTGATTGCAGTGATAGTTTTCATGAGTGTACACACTTGTCTAATCTTATCAAATTGTATACTTGTGATAAATAGTATAGTAAATGTCAATTATACTTCAGTTAAACTGTTACTAATAGTTTTTAAGTCTTTATAAACATTTTTGAAGTTTATTACTTCCATTCAGCTTTTACTCATGGGACTTGATGATGGCTTGATACCATCATTTCTTTCAATGGAGGCTAAAATTTTGTTTTCTTTTAATATGATCACTGAAATACCATCCAATATATCCAATAGTTAAGTGTGAGATAGGAAAAAAAGATATGATTACTGAAGGAAAAAAAGAAGAAAAGAATGACGAAAAAATATTCTAATTCCAGACATTCCTGGAAAGCGGCTCCAGGGAAATCTGGCCAGGCATTGGGAAAAGATTATACAGATGCTGCAGAGCAGCTCTGCCAGGAAAAAGTTATAAATGACTGAAGGACTGTGGCATTTGTGATGAGAAAGGGAATTAATCTTCCTCATAGCTTATACTTTCAAGTTCTTCCAATTAAAATTGAAAGGCAAAAGAAGTGATTAAGGGGTAAAATTTTGTCTTTAATTTTTTTCATGAGTAGTATGTTCTGAACAACAGGACTGGTTCCAAATAGGAAAAGGAGTACATTAAGGCTGCATATTGTCACCATGTTTATTTAACTTATATGCAGAGTACATCATGAGAAATGCTGGACTGGAAGAAACACAAGTTGGAATCAAGATTGCTGAGAGAAATATCAATAACCTCAGATATGCAGATGACACCACTCTTATGGCAGAAAGTGAAGAGGGGCTAAAAAGCCTCTTGATGAAAGTGAAAGTGGAGAGTGAAAAGGTTGGCTTAAAGCTCAACATTCAGAAAACGAAGATCATGGCATCTGGTCCCATCACTACATGGGAAATAGATGGGGAAACAGTGGAAACAGTGTCAGAATTTATTTTTCTGGGCTCCAAAATCGCTGCAGATGGTGACTGCAGCCATGAAATTAAAAGACGCTTACTGCTTGGAAGGAAAGTTATGACCAACCTAGATAGCATATTCAAGAGCAGAGACATTACTTTACCAACAAAGGTTCGCCTAGTCAAGGCTATAGTCTTTCCTGTGGTCATGTATGGATGTGAGAGCTGGACTGTGAAGAAGGCTGAGTGCCGAAGAATTGATGCTTTTGAACTGTGGTGTTGGAGAAGACTCTTGAGAGTCCCTTGGACTGCAAGGAGATCCAACCAGTCCATTCTGAAGGAGATCAATCCTGGGATTTCTTTGGAAGGAATGATGCTAAAGCTGAAACTCCAGTATTTTGGCCACCTTATGCGAAGAGTTGACTCATTGGAGAAGACTCTGATGCTGGGAGGAATTGAAGGCAGGAGGAGAAGGGGACGACAGAGGATGAGATGGCTGGATGGCATCACTGACTTGATGGGTGTGAGTCTGAGTGACCTCCAGGAGCTGGTGATGGACAGGGGGTTCATGGGGTCGCAAAGAGTCGGACACGACTGAGCGACTGATCTGATCTGATCTGATCTGATGTTCTGAATATTTGGTTAAAATGTTTGAACTTTGGAAAAGGCCATTGTTAAAGAAAAAGTAAAATTGTATTAAACTTCAAATGGACTCAGTATTTCTTTGAAATTTGCTTTGAGAAAATGGAGTTCCCAGTTAAAATCAGTTATAGCTGAAGTTGATGAAATCATTTTGTCTGTTATAAGTTCCCCAGATTATTAGAAAAAGGACAGTAATAGGGGCAGGAAATCTGGTTTTCCTTCCTTGAAACTGTATCTAACTTATGTAACTTCTACAGGTTCTCAAACTCATCGACTAAAGTACCAAGTAGTTTAATGCAACTCTCAACTCCACCCTATCTGTATAATTTATGATTCTGTATATTGAGATTAAGGGATATAAACATTTTCAGACTATTTCTTATCTTTCTAAAGACAGAAGACTGGATAGGCAATTTAAATAAGAAAAGAGAATGAAATTGAGGCCATGCTGGCACAAAATTAATGTATAAAGGATATACCTATAGGAACAAGTTCTTGATAGTATGTTCTCTTTATCAGTTATTTCCTAAAATTGAACTGTGTATTTAATCAGCACTGCCCACAAATTATGGTGAGTGCCATTCCAAGAAAAAATGTGCCTAAAGTGGGTGCAAATAAACCATTTCTCTTAACCATAGATTCATATAGAAGTCAAATGGTGTTTTGATTTGCAGTTTTAAGTACTTTTCCTCTTAAATTCCTCCTAAGGATATATCCATTCATATGAGACTTCCTTGAGTTGGCAGCGCTAAAATAGGAAGCTAGAAATATAATGGTTAAAAAGAAATCATGTAAACATAGGCTACGGGAAGTTTTAGGGGAAATATGTAGAAAATTATACAGATCTGCTAGCATAGTTCCAGAGATAGATGTATGATTTCTTATACTGTGGCTGTTTCTCCAGTAAAATAGCAAACCACACAGTTACCATTAAAGCTCAAAATAAAGAACCAATCAACTGCCAAAGCTATCAGAGACACAAGGCAAAAGAAAAATAAAAAAATGAATGAACAAAGAAGGAGTGAAAAAGTAGTTATTTATCCTATTTGGGGGGAATGCGATTAATATAGTATGGTGGGCAGACAAATGAAGGAGAGCAAAGGGAAGAGAACAAAGCTAGTATAATTCCTGGGGACTTCTGGTCATCTAAAACAGAGGAAGGAAATGTATTCCATCAGGTTTGCACAGACTTAGGGGGACATAGTTCTGTAGAAACAACCTCGTGTTGGTCTAGGTGAGACCTGAGACAGTCACCCAGTCTGGCACCTGTAGCCATGAAAATGACTCGGCTGCCTGGCACATGTGAAAAGGTATATTCACTGGGAGGGTTTATTATTCAGACAACTGCACCAGTTAAATTGCTGGCTGGTATATTTAGGATGTACCCCTGGGAGGACAAGGACACTATTACCAATCAAACTGGGAGAGACTGGAACATTTATCTAGTTAAGAGACAAGACTAAGGAAGTTAGAAATCATGGAAATGACCATTTGGATTCCACTACCCCAGTGCTTGAACTGGGAACAGCTACATGAGTAGGTTGAATATTGTGGGTATACCCTGGAATTGTGACCTGTGGACAAGACTGGTTAAATCTATCTCTTGAAATCTTCCTCAAGAGATCCTAATTGAGAAAAGAAAAGAAATCATGTGACTCTTTTTTCCCTGATAGATGTAATTTATAAAAGGAATGCTTGGAACTGGTTATATTAACTTCATAGACAAATTTTATGGTTGCATGTTTATCAAGTTTTAAGGGACTCTCCTGGCAGTAGAATCCCCTTTCAAAAATTGCTACCTCAATTATGAACAAGTCATCATCTCTTGAGGCCACTGAAAGGAAGAGATCTTACTACTAGAAAATTCTTCCTTAAGTTAAACCCAGTCTTCATGGCTTAAACCTGTACTTGTTGCTTCCTGATTGAACCTTAAAAACCATACTCAGTTCTTTAGCAATGTTTCTCTATTTTGTTTATAAGGTGTCATCAAAGGTCTTGTTTTATTTTGCTTAGGCTCAGATATTTGCCTTGTATAGCACTTACCTGACCATGTATGCCACTGTGTGTACTCAGTTTTGTCCAACTCTTTGCCACCCCATAGCCCACCAGGTTCTTCTGTGGGATTTTCCAGGCAAGAATACCAGAATGTGTTGTCATTTCCTTCTCCAGGGGATCTTCCCAACCCCTGTCTCTTGTGTCTCCTGCATTGACAGGCAAGTTTTTGTTTTTTACCACTAGTGCCATCTGAGAAATATTTAGGTTGGTAAAAAAAGTAATTATGAATTTGGACCATGAATTTTTTATTCTTATAACTAGGCTCAAGCACATCTTTATTAGTCAAAATAGGAACCATTATAAGTAACACATTTTTGCCAACGAGAAATAAGTTTGTTTATTCCTAGAGCATAAAAATTGTGCTTTGAGATTCGATGAACTCTTAGAAAACACTTTCTGCCTCCTGCTGGCTGTGGAAGCATTTTGCCTTCAAAAAAATTGTGAAGATGCTTGAAGAAGTGGTAGTCAGTTGGCAAGAGATCACGTGAATATGGTGGATGGCAAAACTTCGTGGCCCAATTTGTTCAAATTTTGAAGCATTGGTTGTGCAGCCTGCAGTCACACGTTGTGCAGAAGAACTGGGCCCTTTCTGTTGAATAATGCTGGCTGAAGGCATTGCGATTTTCAGTGCTTCTCATCAATTTGCTGAACGTACTTCTCAGATGTAACGGTTTCACCAGGATTCAGAAAGCTGTAGTGGATAGACAGGCAACAGACCACAAACACTGACCATGACCTTTTTTGGTGCAAGTTTGGCTATGAGAAGCCCATGGTATCCTTTGCTGATCAAAAAGTTTTAAGTTTAGTTAGGAAACTTTCATAATAGCTATTTGTAATATAAACTGTTGAAGATATTAATTTGGTTTTACATATCAAAGAATGAAAAATGTTTCTCTTCAACAGGTTAAACTGTTCCTTTTAAAATTGGATGCTGTTAAAGTTATGTTATGCTTCTAAATCTGGGGAAATCTTTTGAGGATCATAGCATAAACTCTACCACCTCGAACCTTCTTCAGTTGTAACTGTCCTCTCTGCAATTGCCATGTACTGACTTCTCTGGCTTTCAGTAAAGAGTTCCAGATTCACATCCTTAACATCCCAAGTGCTACCTTCATTTATAGTCATTTTACTGTCTGTATAACTTACACTTTCATTATATTATATTCATAGATCCTTGATTTCCTTCTCATGAATGAGTTTAACAACTGTTAGAGCAACTAACCTAATTAGGTAAATGGTACCAATGCAAACATGGATTTCAGCTTAACCTATGATGTCACCCAGATATCCTTATCCATTTCCATTTTCAACTCTCATTTCCATTCCCCACAGTACCAATTCCAAACCATATTGCTTGTCTTAAACCTATCATCTTATCTGCATGCCCCTTAATCTCATCAGTTCCAGCCTTACTTTCCTTTTTGCTTTGTGTAATACGAAGAGGTGGCACCCTTCTGTTCATGTCATCGCTTAATTTCCTGCTGTTCCCACTCTTGTACAGAAAGCTGCTTGAACATAAAAGACTTAATAAAAATATATTATTCCTCAAGGTTTTGTCCATTGCTTGGGCTCAGCTGGATAGCTCTCTCATGCAATTTCAGTTAGATGTCAACCAATTCTGAGGTCATCTGAAGGCTTGACTTGGGTGGGTGGCGAAAATGCCTCCTCCGCACACATGTCTGAAACCTTAGCTGAGATGGCTGGGCTGGGCAGGGCATTTCTCTCACTCCATGTGACCTCTCTGTAAGTCTAGTTTCCTCAGAGCATGTGCTTACGGGGTACTTGATTATCTTGCTTCTTTCAGAGCAAGTATTCTGAGAAACTCTGTGAGTAATGACAAGCTTCTTATGACCTATGTTTGTGAGAAGTGATGAAGTCATTCAGAGTCAGCTCTGCCTCATTTTATTGCTAGATACGAGGGGAAGAAACTCCTTAAGAGTGTATATGGAGATGAGCTATTAATGATACACCTGCCCTTATAGATCCTAAGAACTTTAGAAGCTCATGCAATTAATGTACACACTTCTTGTGGCCACCATTTTCCTACTCATGGTCATGTTCACAAATGTACTTCTGTGTCTCAATGAGGGTATTCATTTCTAATTAATTAATTTTTGATCACTACGTAATGAAATTAGAAACTGATAATGATATTGGGAAAAAACCCTTTTCACTTGGAAATTTAAAAAGCAAAAGTAATCTTCATTCTTAGGTTAAAATAATACCACAATGAAGACATCACACAGATATATTTCATAAATCTCATATGTGGAACATATAAACAAACATGTTTCCAAAGATTATTAGAAAATATTCTTAAGGATATTTCAGAAGTCCTAGGCTCAGTGATTATTACCAAAGTGTAAAGGTAAAGGAACTGAGGAGACAGGATACAGAGGGAGAACTTCTTCTGTATATCCTCTCATATTTTTACATTTTCTACTATTACAATGTATAACCATTACATGTATGGATACATAATACAAAAATAGACTATCTTAAAATAAAACAATAAACAGTTAACAATAAATGAGCTACTACAATGTGCTTAAATTTACTCCTGGAATATACTTGAATATAAGAAATTAAGAAATATTAGTTCTCTTTTATGTATGTGTATATATATGTGTAATATATGTACACATATGTATATATACACATATATATAAATCTATCTATACATAAAATATTTAAAGTCAATTTTGCTTCAGAACCATCCACTTGAGAAGTAAAATAACCATCCTAGCAATAATGCATTACTTCTAGTTTGATAGTTAGAACTTACTTAGTCATAGATCAATTTGAGCCAACAATCTACTAAAGATATGTTACAACTGATAAAAATTAGAGCACAAAACTAGGACGGACACCTGAATATCAGGTTATGGGAGATGAGTTTTAGAAGAATAATATTCCATTATGTGTTTACTTATATATATGTATTATTTTTATTTTTATCCATTTGTCTCTTGATGGATGCCTAGATTGTTTCCATGTCTTGGCCATTGTAAATAATGCTTCTATGAATGTAAGCTGCAGATAATCTTAAAATAGTTATTTTATTTCCTTAGGGTATGCCCAGGGGTAGAACTGCTGGATCAGATGTTAGTTCTATTTTTAATATTTTGAGGAGCCTCTGTACTATTTGCCATTGTAGCTATCAGTTCAGTTCAGTTCAGTTCAGTTGCTCAGTCGTGTCCGACTCTTTGCAACCCCATGAATCGCAGCACGCCAGGCCTCTCTGTCTACCACCAACTGCTGGAGTCCACCCAAACACATGTGCATTGAGTTAGTGATGCCATCCAACCATCTCATCCTCTATCGTCCCCTTCTCCTCCTGCCCTCAATTTTCCTAGCATCAGGGTCTTTTCTAACGAATGAGTCAGCTCTTTGCATCAGGTGGCCAAAGTATTGGAGCTTCAGCTTCAGCATCAGTCCTTCCAGTGAACACCCAGGACTGATCTCCTTTAGGATGAACTGGTTGGATCTCCTTTCTGTCAAAGGGACTCTCAAGAGTCTTCTCCAACACATAGTTCCAAAGCATCAGTTCTACGGCACTCAGCTTTCTTTATAGTCCAACTCTCACATCCATACATGACTACTTGAAAAACTATAGCCTTGACTAGATGGAACTTTGTTGGCAAAGTAATGTCTCTGCTTTTTAATATGTTGTCTAGGTTGGTCATAACTTTCCTTCCAAGGAGTAAGCATCTTTTAATTTCATGGCTGAAGTCACCATCTGCAGTGATTTTGGAGCCCCCAAACACAAAGTCAGCCACTGTCTCCAACAGGGTTTCCTTTATTCCACATCCTCTATAAAAATCAAACTCATAGAAACAGAGTAAGCTGATAGTTGCCATGGGGTGAGGAAAATAGGTGAAGCTGGTCAAAGGTTACAAATTTCCAGTCATAGGTTCTGGAGATGTAATGTACAGCACAATGACTATTGGTGAACAACAAACACTGCATTGTGTATTTGAAAATTGCTAAGAGTACTGATCTCAAAAGCCAGCCCCCGACAAACACAACTCATACATGCGTTATAACTGTGTGAGATAATACATGAGTCAAACAGCCTATTGTGGTAATCATTTAACAGTACATACATACATCAAACCATTATGCTACATACCTCAAATATACACAGTGCTATAAGTTATCTATATCTCAATAAAGTTGGGTAAGAAAAAGAGACAGTAATATATTTGTGTGCTTTAGTAAAATATACACCATTATGTAATGATATTGCATATGTCATATGAAGACAGCATCAAAATCTATTTTTGAAATTTGTTAACCAAAAAATTTAAGAAGGATGTTGTTTTCTAAAGCTGATAAAAAAAGTAAGCAAAACACCTGAGCAAATTTTTGCTAGGAAAATACTTGTCAATTAATAGCAAAATATTTTTCTCTTGTTTCTCATAATGTTATTTATGGTTTGAGTTGTAATGGCTATTTCTCAGAAAAGTCGGTGACTGACTGTCTCAATATATTGTATGTTGCACATTTTCAACTGATTTTTCTTTTAGATAAATTCCAAATGAAACGAGACTTTATAAGTTGATTGACATAACACTGGTTTAGCAATGTCTTTTTAGTATCCCACCCTTTTACTTTAGTCTTAATAATTTCCAAGACTATCCTAATGACTTTGTGAATGACATCAGATCAGATCAGATCAGTCGCTCAGTCGTGTCCGACTCTTTGTGACCCCATGAACCGCAGCACGCCAGGCCTCCCTGTCCATTACCAGCTCCCGGAGGTCACCCAGACTCACATCCATCGAGTCAGTGATGCCATCCAGCCATCTCATCCTCTGTCGTCCCCTTCTCCTCCTGCCCTCAATTCCTCCCAGCATCAGAGTCTTCTCCAATGAGTCAACTCTTCGCATGAGGTGGCCAAAATACTGGAGTTTCAGCTTTAGCATCATTCCTTCTAAAGAAATTCCAGGATTGATCTTCTTCAGAATGGACTGGTTGGATCTCCTTGCAGTCCAAGGGACTCTCAAGAGTCTTCTCCAACACCACAGTTCAAAAGCATCAATTCTTCGGCGCTCAGCCTTCTTCACAGTCCAGCTCTCACATCCATACATGACCACAGGAAAGACCATAGCCTTGACTAGGCGAACCTTTGTTGGTAAAGTAATGTCTCTGCTTTTGAATATGCTATCTAGGTTGGTCATAACTTTCCTTCCAAGGAGCAAGCGTCTTTTAATTTCATGGCTGCAGTCACCATCTGCAGTGATTTTGGAGCCCAGAAAAACAAAGTCTGACACTGTTTCCACTGTTTCCCCATCTATTTCCCATGCAGTGATGGGACCAGATGCCATGATCTTCGTTTTCTGAATGTTGAGCTTTAAGCCAACCTTTTCACTCTTCACTTTCACTTGCATCAAGAGGCTTTTTAGCCCCTCTTCACTTTCTGCCATACATAATTGAAGTTAAGTCTTTGATTTCAATTCTATTGGTCTTTGAAACTGTTAGTCACTCAGTCATGTGTGACTCTTTGTGACTGCATGGACTTTAGCCTGATAAGCCCTCTGTCCATGGAATTCTCAGGGCAAAAATACTGGAGTGAGTAGCCATTCCCTTCTCCAGGGTACTTCCCAACATAGGGGTTCAACCCGGGTTTCCTGCATGGCAGACAAATTATTTACCATCTGGGCCACCAGGGAAGCCCCTCTAATGGTCTTTAAGTCAGTTCAGTCACTCAGTCGTGTCTGACTCTTTGTGACCCCATGGACTGCAGCATGCCAGGCCTCCTTGTCCATCACCAACTTCTGGAATTCATTCAAACTCATGTCTATAGAGTTGGTGATGACATCCAACCATCTCATCCTCTGTCATCCCTTTCTCCTCTTGCCTTCAATTTTTCCCAGCATCAGGGTCTTTTCAAATGAGTCAGTTCTTCGCATCAGGTAGTCAAAATATTGGAGCTTCAGCTTCAGCATCAGTCCTTCCAATGAACACCCAGGACTGATCTCCTTCAGAATGGACTGGTTGGATCTCCTTATATTCCAAGGGACTCTCAAGAGTCTTCTCCAACACCACAGTTTAAAAGCATCAATTCTTCAGCGCTCAGCTTTCTTTATAGTCCAACTCTCAAATTCATACATCACTACTGGAAAAACCATAATTTGACTATATGGACCTCTGTTAAGAAAGTAATGTTTCTGCTTTTTAAATAGCTGTCTAGGTTGATTATAACTTTCCTTCCAAAGAGCAGGCATCTTTTAATTTCATGGATGCAGTCACCATCTGCAGTGATTTCAGAGCCCCCAAAATAATGTCTGTCACTGTTTCCACTGTTTCCCCGTCTATTTGCTTTGAAGTAATGGGACCAGATGCCATGATCTTAGATTTTTGAATGTTGAGTTTTAAGCCAACTTGTTCACTCTCCTTTTTCACTTTCCTAAAGAGGCTCTTTAGTTTCTCTTCACTTTCTGCCATAAGGGTGGTGTCATCTGCATATATGAGGTTACTGATTTTTCTCCCTGCAATCTTGATTCCAGCTTGTGCTTCCTCCAGCCCAGCATTTCTCATGATGTACTCTACATATAAGTTAAATAAGCAGGGTGACAATATACAGTCTTGATGTACTCCTTCCTTTCCCTATTTGGAACCAGTTTGTTGTCCCATGGCTAGTTCTCATTGTTTTTTCCTGACCTGCATACAGATTTCTCAAGAGGCACGTCAGATGGTTTGGTATTTCCATCTCTTTAAGAATTTTCCACAGTTTGTTGTGATCCACACAGTCAAAGGCTGTGGTATAGTCAATAAAGCAGAAATGGATATCTTCCTGGAACTCTCTTGCTTTTTTGATGATCCAATGGATGTTGGCAATTTGATCCCTGGTTCCTCTGTCTTTTGTAAATCCATCTTGAACATCTGGGAGCTTACGGTTCACGTACTGCTGAAGCCTGGCTTGGAGAATTTTGAGCGTTACTTTACTAGCATGTGAGATGAATGGAATTGTGTGGTAGTTTGAACATTCTTTGGCATTGTTTTTCTTTGGGATTGGAATGAAAACTGACCTTTTCCAGTCCTGTGGCTCCATTTCCCAAATTTGATGGCATATAGAATGTAGCAATTTTACAGAGTCATCATCAAGATTTAAAATAGCTTAACTGGAATTCCATCACCTCCACTAGCTTTGTTTGTAGTGATGCTTTCTAAGGCCCACTTGACTTCACATTCCAGGATGTCTGACTGTAGGTGAGTGATTGTACCATCCTGATTATCTGGGTTGTGAAGATCTTTTTTGTATAGTTCTTCTGTGTATTCTTGCCACCTATTCTTAATATCTTTTGCTTCTATTAGGTCCATATCATTTCTTTCCTGTATTGTGCCCATTGTTGCATGAAATGTTCCATTGGTATCTCTAATTTTCTTGAAGAGATCTCTAGTCCTTCCCATTCTATTGTTTTCCTCTATTTCTTTGCATTGGTCACTGAGGAAGGTTATCTTATCTCTTCTTGCTATTCTTTGGAACTCTGCATTCAGATGCTTATATCTTTCCTTTTCTCTTTTTGCTTTTCACTTCTCTTCTTTTCACAACTATTGTAAGGCCTCCTCAGACAACCATTTTGCCTTTTTGCATTGCTTTTTCTTGGGGATAGTCTTCATCCCTGCCTCCTGTACAATGTCATGAACCTCCATCCATGGTTCATCAGGCACTCTGTCTAGCAGATCTAGTCCCTTAAATCTATTTCTCACTTCTACTATATAATTGTAAGGGATTTGATTTAGGTCATACCTGAATGGTCTAATGGTTTTCCCTACTTTCTTCAATTTAAGTCTGAATTTGGCAATAAGGCATTCATGCTACGAGCCCAGTCAGTTCCCAGTCTTGTTTTTGCTAACTGTATAGAGCTTCTCCATCTTTGGCTGCAAAGAATATAATCAATCTGATTTCAGTATTGACCATCTGATGATGTCCATGTGTAGAGTCTTCTTTTGTTTTGTTGTGAGAGGGTGTTTACTATGACCAGTGCATTCTTTTGGTGTAACTCTATTAGCCTTTGTCCTGCTTCATTCTGTACTTCAAGACCAAATTTGCCTGTTACTCCAGGTATTTCTTCACTATCTACTTTTGCATTCCAGTCCCCTATAATGGTCTTTACCTTTATATTAATTTGGTATCGGACAGATATAGACACATCTTGAAATACAGCAAAACCTAGTGCTATACTACATGTAAAATATTAAACTTCACATTCTTTGCAACTATAACAATCTGTCTATCCTTCCAACTGTCTAAAGCTAGTATGTCTACTCTTTGACCTTTGGCAAACTTCAGGCCTTGAGCCTCTCCATCTCCTTCTGATCTGTCTGCTTCTTTCTAGATTCACTTTCATCCTCTTCAACCCTAGGTTCCAACGTCTGTCACTTCAGTCATTCTGTCACTATTACCCTTCCTCTCTTCTTCCTTGCCCATCGGTGGCCACCCCTTATAAAATCTCAGTTTTGGACTGATGTAGCTGCAGTACATGGCATCTCAAAGAGTCAGACGTGACTTAATGACTGAACAACAACAACAATAGTTTTACTTCTTTGCTTTCTCACAGGTGAATACCATTGGAAGAAAAAAAAAAAGAAAACTAACAGCTTTTCCCATGCTTAAAATATCTGATTTTGACATCACATCCCTTTTTCAGTTCAGTTCAGTTCAGTTCAGTTCAGTCGCTCAGTCGTGTCTGACTCTTTGCAACCGCATGGACTGCAGCATGCCAGGCCTCCCTGTCCATCACCCACTCCTGGAGTTTACCCAAACTCATATCCATTGAGTCAATGATGCCATCCAACCAGCTCATCTTCTGTCATCCCCTTCTCCTCGTGCCTTTAATCTTTCCCAGCATCAGGGCCTTTTCAAATGAGTCAGCTCTTCACATCAGGTGGCCAAAGTACATCCCTTTTTAGTTATACCTAAGTCCTGAACTTCTTGTGAAAATGAAACTCCTCTATAGTGGGGCTTCCCAGGTGGTGCTCGTAGTAAAGAATCTGCCTGCCAATGCAAGAGACACAAGAGACACAGGTTTGGTCCCTGGATCAGGAAGATCCCCTGAAGGAGAAAATGGCAACCCACTCCAGTATTCTTGCTTGGAGAATTGCTTTATAGAGGGAGAAACATTTCCTGCCATCACTTTGGTACATATTCATTCCTTTGGTTTTTTCCCCAGGATAAACAATGGCCTATAAAATGGGCCTCTTTTTGCTTCATCTTACTTGTCACTGTTGACCATTCTCTCTTTAAAGCAAGAAATACTCTTTATCTTCTATGACTTTATTCTCTCCTGGATTCCATCCTATTTTTTAGATTTTGTTTCTTAGTTTCCTTCATGGGCTTATGTTTTTTCTGCCCATTGCTTAAATAGTTAAATTCTGCAAGACTGCTTTCTCAGCTCTGGGTTCTTTTTACTGTCCACACTTGCAAGGTTACTTGAATTACATTCCTGATTTCAGTTATCACTTACATGTTGCATTTTCAGCCTTAATTTATCCCTTGAACTCAAGACTCGTAAATCCAGCTGGTTCCTGGAAATCTCACTTACATGTTTTATAGGAAGTTTGAACTCTATGTGATTTAAAAATGACCTAGTAATTTTCACCTCAAATCTGTTTCTCAACTGTATTCTCTTTAAATGAATGGTATGAAAATTTCCTCATTTATGGAAGCTAGAAACAAAGTAGTTATCCCTGTCTTTTATCGCTTTCTCAGTCTCCATGTTCAATCATTTCTAGGGTCCTGCAGATATAACTGTTTTACTTCTGTCATATATTTCTGCTGATATTCATCTATTGCAGTGCTATTAAACAAATATTGAAGGCATCATTCCTCCTATTCAGAAGCATTTGCAAGTAAATAGACTTTCATAAAGACCATATGGTGACAATGACCCTGAAAAATACAAGAAATGACTATTCCTTTCCTCTCTATACTATTGCTAAAACATCAGCAGCTTTGAAAGTGCATGCGTGGATGCTCAGTTGCTTCAGTTGTGCCCAACCCTTTGTGACCCTATGCAATGTAGCCCACCAGGCTCCTCTGTCCATGGGATTCTCCAGGTAAAAATACTGGAGCAAGTTGTATAAGACTCTTGCAAGGGATCTTCCAAATCTACAGTTTGAAACTGTGCCTCCTACATTGACAGGTGAGTTCTTTACTGCTGAGCCGCCAGGGTACCTTCAGCTTTGAAAGAATGCTCCCTTATAATAAAGTATCTAATGAAACTCTTTCTTACTTTAGAAAGCATACAGACCCCACCTATCAAGTTTTATTTCTGTGGACAGTATTTACAATTAAGATATATAGACTATGATTTTGGAGTCAAGGTATGACCTTGGGAAGTTCATTAAACAAACTTTTTAGGAAAATTATAATAGTAGCTAATACTTATTTCATCAGGTTATCTGATGTTTAGGCAAGATATTATAGAGGGTATAGGTGCTAAATACTCATTTTTCACTCCTTTCATTTTTGCTTTTAATGCTTTGCTGTTGTTCCGTCACTAAGTCATGTTCAACTCTTTGTGACCCCATGGACTGCAGCATGCCAGACTCCCCTGTCCTTCACTATCTCCCAGTGTGTGCTCAAATTCATGTGCACTGAGTTGGTGATGCTATATAACCCTCTCATCCTCTGCCACCCCATTCTCCTTTTGTCTTCAATCTTTCCCAGCATCAGGGACTTTTCTGGTGAGCCCACTCTTAACACCAGGTGGCCAAAGCATTGGAGCTTCAGCATCAGTCCTTCCAATGAATGTTCAGGGTGGATTTCTTTTAGGATTGACTGCTTTAATCTCCCTGCAGTCCAAGGGGCTCTCAAGACAAAAGTCTTCTCCAGCTCCATGATTCAAAAGCATTCACTTTTTTGGCACTAAGCTTTCTTTATGGTCCAACTCTCACATCTGTACATGACTACTTGAAAGTACTATCCATAGCTTTGACTATATATGGACCTTTGTTGGCAAAGTATATACTGGTTTCAATTTACTACTTTGTTGGCAAAATAATGTCTCTATTTTTAATGACTGCCTGAGTATTTTCTATGAATCAGTCTTGAACTGACCACACTGAGTGCTGCTTAAAGGGGAGAGAGCTTCTGAAGCATTACTGACTGAATATACAAATGGAGGTACCATGTCTGCACCATATACATGCTCACTGTGAAGCACCACCAATGACTAGAAGCATGAATATATCAGAAAATCCCATACAGGCAATCTCAAGAAAAATTAACAGAGACTGCGTTTTACTTGAGAGAAAAAAAATGTAGTAAATTGAAACCAGTATATCTTTCATCAAATGGCAGAAGCCTAACTCTTTTTATAATTGTAACAGGAAACATTGGTGAAAGGATTAGTAATGACAACTACATAGGAAAGAAAGACATTAATAAAGAAGTAATTGAAGGGCTTCTTTGCTTGTCATCCATTAGAGCAGCTTTACTTCCAACGTGGTTAAAAAAGCAATCAATCAACATAAGCCAAGACATTCTGCTGAAGAAATGGGGAAGCTATTATGAGTTATGTGCTAACTGATGTACGGAAAGTGAACCGTGGCTTGAGCCTTGAAACATAATTTACAGAATTTTTGTGTATCACTGTTGGTGCTTAAATATGCATTCCCAGAGAACCATGTTCATAGTTGATTGGTGTAGTAGTCTTTATAAAATTTGTGGAGCCTCTTGGTAAAGCCTCTTCTGTTATACTGCAAAAGATTGAGAATAAAAGAAAAGAAAAGCATCCTGGCTGATTCCTACCTGAGTGGTCATGTAGGATAAATTTTTAAAAGGGCATTGGATTAAGAATTATTTTCATAAAGAAAAATCATTTAACTTTTTAAGTAACAGTAATGTAAGTACATCACGAGAAATGCTGCGCTGGAAGAAGCACAAGCTGGAATCAAGATTGCCGGGAGACATATCAATAACCTCAGATATGCAGAAGACACCACCCTTATGGCAGAGAGTGAAGAGGAACTAAAAAGCCTCTTGATGAAAGTAAGAGGAGAGTGAAAAAGTTGGCTTAAAGCTCAACATTCAGAAAACTAAGATCATGGCATTTGGTTCCATCACTTCATGGGAAATAGATGGGGAAACAGTGGAAACAGTGTCAGATTTATTTTTTGGGCACTCCAAAATCACTGCAGATGGTGATTGCAGCCATGAAATTAAAAGATGCCTACTCTTTGGAAAGAAAGTTATGACCAACCTAGATAGCACATTGAAAAGCAGAGACATTACTTTGCCAACAAAGGTCCATCTAGTCCAGGCTATGGTTTTTCCAGTAATCATGTATGGATGTGAGTGTTGGACTGTGAAGAAAGCTGAGCGCTGAAGAATTGGTGCTTTTGAACCCTGGGTGTTGGAGAAGACTCTTAAGCATCCCTTGGACTGCAAGGAGATCCAACCAGTCCATCCTAAAGGAGACCAGTCCTGGGTGTTCATTGGAAAGACTGATGCTGAGGCTGAAACTCCAGTACTTTGGCCACCTCATGTGAAGAGCTGACTCAATGGAAAAGACCCTGATGCTTGGAGGGATTGTGGGTAGGAGGAGAACGGGACGACAGAGGATGAGATGGCTGGATGGCATCACCAACTCGATGCACATGAGTTTGAGTGAACTCCGGGAGTTGGTGATGGACAGGGAGGCCTGGCAAGCTGCGATTCATGGATCGCAAGAAGTCGGACATGACTGAGCGACTGAACTGAACTGAACTGAATGTGAAATCCATGAGCATTCTTCACTTATGATAAAAATTTTCCATAGAAAAACCAGTTCTCCAAATTATTAGAATTTTTCAGGGATGTATAAAAGACCATCTAGGTTTAAATACAGCATAGCTTAGTGTCAAAATCATCAAGATGTGTTTCATACTTACAAGGGTGGCAGTTTGAAAAATTGGGCAATCAAATGAGTGAAGTCAGTTAATTTATTGAAAACCGGTTGAAACAGTTACAATTGATTTGTTTTATTGCATAATTGCTTGACATGTCATCTTTTGTATCATTTTTCTGTAAATCTGATTTATAAGTGGTCCATATGCCTTAAAAGAAAAGGAAATGCTCTAGAGAGAAAAAAAGAAAGTTCATTTTAATTATTTTTCAATACAAGAGGGAAATTAAATCATGGTTTAAGTTAGAAAACTATACTTTTGGAAAATGTTTGCTTGGAAAATTGCAAATAATATTAAGATTACAGAATTTCAAACACTTTTGGGAATGTTTTCATAATATAGGGTAATTAAACCCCTTTGGATTAAAACTGCTGCTTTTGATTATGTACAAAGGTGGTAAGTTTATGTCAACTTCAGCACCTTCCTTTAAACCTTTAAACTTCTAATTACCAAGAACTGATCAAATGAATAAGTTTCACTGCTCATTCAGAATTTTTCAACATTTTTATTCATTTATTTAACTTGTGGCTATGCTGGGGTCTTCATTGATGGGCACAGGCTTTTTCTAGTTGTGGTGAGCAGGGGCTACTCTCTAGTTGCAGTGTGTGGGCTTCTCTTGGCAGTGGCTTCTTTGTTGTGGAACATGGGCTCTAGGGCACACAGGCTTCAATAGTTGTAGCATGTGGGCTCAGTAGCTGGGACATGTGGGCTCAGTAGTATGGCTCCCAGGCTCTTGAGCGCAGGCTCAATGGTTGTGGCCAATAGGTTTGGTTGCCCTGCAGCATGAGGGATCTTCCCAGACCAGGGATCAAGCCTGTGTCTCCTGCACTGGCTGGTGGATTTTTTACCATTGAACTACCAGGAAAGCTCTCAATCAGAGTTTTCAAGATGGTACTTTTGCTTGATCCCCTACAGGTCCCAGGAGGACCATTCTGGGCCTTTAGCATCTGCTTCATGGAACTTCATCACTGTCCAAATTACATCTGACAGCTTATAGTCACCAAGTTCATTGATGGAGGTAAGACTCTCATAGGACTGTTGGGTCTCACTTCAGATTGTAAGTGAAACTGACACCTAGATGTCTTTTGCACTCTAGCCCTTGTGCTCTGTCATGTTTATATAGTGATGGTATCTGGATATACTTACTTGATTCTGGAATGATTTGTTTCTCTTAGGAAAAGAATATTTCATATTTCAAAACAAATATAGAGCTAATTCAAAATATGTTTTTAAAATATTTAATTAATAAGTAGGCTGAGCTGTCAAAAATAGACAATAATGTTATTTTTTCATCAAGGATTAGGAAAGCATATATGTGCCTGTTCTAACAAGCTATCTCAAAATCAACTTCTAACTGATTATTTGACTTTGTCTCATTTGGGGGGTATGAGAGAGTCATTTGGAATTCCTCTTCCTCAGCTACAAACCCCAGATCAATAATTTGATATTTATTAAAATTCATGGCCACTCATGAATTGTTTGTATATGCCGCCTATATCCCTTACCAAATAATAATTCTTAGAGTTTCTTCTTGTGCTCCATATTTACTTAAATATGAATCCATATTCATATTTACAAAGTCAAATGCCGAGATCTTAAAATAATTGAAGCTGGAAAAATACCATTTGAGAGACATAAAGGCTGTCTAAATTTCAGAGCAGAAGAGGGAATTTAGGCTGGGGATTGAGCCTCTTTTGTTATGGGAGAGACCAGTTGTGTGAGTAGTTTTAACCAACTAGAATCAAAGCAAGAATCTAATTCACAGTACTCCAGAAACCCAGAACTGGAGAAGTAATTCAAATACAGATGCCTCAGACTGAAATGTTAAATTGGGTGTGTACTTAAGAGTATGGCCTAGAAGAGCCCAATATGTTTTCTCCTAGATATGGATTTAGGCTAGACATTTTCTGAAAATTAATGTCTGTCATTGACAAGTGGATCTCTCTCTCTTTCTCTCTCTTCCACTTTTTTTACCCTCCATGTACTTGTTCACTGCTGATCCATAGACTGGAAGGATAGGAAAACACAATAATGAAGATTATGCAGAGGATCCCCGGTTGTGATGCTTTTCAAACTTTGGAAAATATACCCTTGACTACATTTGGGTGGCAGAGGGCAGGGGGAGAGTCATGCCATTTTTCCTTCTATGGCCAGAAACACAGGCACCTGAGTTCTCAGTACGAAGGAAATCGTCTGAAAGAACTTCCATTGAGAAGAGCTAAGGCAACTTCTATAATATGCTAGCAGATAAAATTCTAAGGAGAAATATTTGAGGAGCTAAAAAGAATAAGTCACTGCCTGTGAAGGGACTTTTGAAGCATTCCATTTTCCTTTCCTGCATTACAATGACCTTCCCTTTGTCTATGGCTTCCACTTAATCTTAACTGTGCTTTGGGTGTTGATGGGCAGGCATTACATACCTGAGAAGTGACCCAGAGAGTGTAATTGTGTCACATATATGCATTCCTCAGTGAGTCCTCAGGGGTGGGGGAAACTGTAACAAAAGGTGGTGACTGAATTGCTGTTACTTGTGTAAAAAGGAAGAGTGACTCTGGAAGGCTGGAGAAAATGGGACTACCTGAATGACATTAAGATTTGAGGAATGTCATTGCCACAGTTGTCATCAACACTAATAATGCCTGAAATTTATAGAGGACTTTTTTGAAAGTACTTTGCCCTAAAAGCATCTTACTTGATTTTGTCTGAGATTTTGACTACAGAGTACTGTTGGGAGATATCTTTTCCACAAGGAACTAGTCTAATAATAAAGTAAGACATCCCAATGTAACCATTTTGGGAAATTTCAGTGCCCCAAAACTGTATAATGAGAATAATGTATATTAGTGAGTTTTCACTATATGTGCTTTTTTTTTTTTTACATTTATTACTTTCTTTATACTAATTTTCTCATATGGCTATACATATGAACATAATACAAATATACATACATAAATACACATACATATAAAAATAAAAAGATACAGGATACACATTTATTTTTATATCTAATCATCCCAATGACCCTGTGAGACAGGAACTCTAATAATCTTCATTGTACAGACATGAAAACAGAGGAGCAAACAGATTAAATAACTTCCTCAGTGTTGTGGAGGGAGATTTGTATCCATTGAATTGCAGGACTTCTTCCTTAGTCTCTTTGGGACATCAGTTTACTCATGTTCTCAAGGCAATTTCAGAAATAGTTCCAATGTATTAAAAGTTGGTTGAGAAATATTGAGATAATCTCTGATTCAAGTTGTATTGCAAGGGAAAACACTTCCTACTTGTTTTATATTCATCATATTTATAGTCACTAGGTATTTATAATATTTGTAAGTGGGGATACATTTAAATGCAATATCATCTACTTTGAAAGTGTAATGTATTTTTGTCTCTTGGTTTAAAAATCATCTCAGAAGTCATTTTTCTCTCAAGAAATGTCTGAGTACATTAGCTTAAAAGATGATGTCGGTGAGCTGATAGTATGCATGTTTCAGAAAGGTTGTTCAACTATACATAATGTGCATTTGTGAGAAATAGCTCATGGTCCATATGAAGGGCTCAGCTTGTTTATCTTTCTCTTTATAACCAGTTAACTATGCCTTCTTTGCAAACTATCAGTCACCTGACTTGAGAACGGTGGGGGGGGGGGGGAGGCTATTTTGTAAATTAAGTTCTCTCATATGTAAATGAAATAGAATTTACCCTTATGTAAAGATCTTTTGCTTCAAGTTATACAGTTGAAAAGAGGAAAAATATTATAATTTACTGTACTACTCTGCCTTGATTACATAATGGAAACTCCTGTCGTGGTTGAGAAAGTCCTAAATATTAACAGACATCGTTTTATTCTTCAGGTGTTAGCAGTAAACACTGTTATAAGCTTTATGTAGCTGTAGGACTGACTTGGAATGATTCAGTAAATGCACCAGGGTTAATGCAGGTTTGGTAATTAAAGGAGCTTCAAGTGAGATATTCGACTGAAGAGAAAGAAAATTGTTATAATTTATTGTACTGCTTTGCCTTGATTACATAATGGAAACCTATGTTGTGATTGAAAAGGTCCTAAATGTTAACAGACATCATTTTTATTCAGGTGTTAACAGTAAACATTGTTATTATAAGCTTTGTGTACCTGTAGGATTGACCTAGAAAGGGTTTATAAATGCACCAGGAGTTTATGCAGGTTTGGTAATTAAAAAAGCAAGTAGGAAACACCATAGAAAGGACAAAAAGGGGCAGGAGAAAGATAAGCTGAATATGATGAATTGCATGAGCACACATTAAGATGCAATAGAATGGTATTTTCCTGGTTTAAATTTATTCAGGAAATAAAGAAATAACTTAGTTATATGACATAATTGATCATGAAAATGTAGGTGTGGAAGGCTGCTTATTCTATAAAAATGTGGTAATTGATGTCTATAATCCAGGAGCTTCTCCATCTTTGGCTGCAAACAATATAATCAATTTGATTTCTGTGTTGACCATCTGGAGATGTCCAAGTGTAGAGTCTTGTGTTGTTGGAAGAGGGTGTTTGCTATGACCAGTGCATTCTCTTGGCAAAACTCTATTAGCTTTCGCCCTGCTTCATTCCGTATTCCAAGGCCAAATTTGCCTGTTATCCCAGGTGTTTCTTGACTTCCTACTTTTGCATTCCAGTCCCCTATAATGAAAAGGACTTCTTTTTTGGGTGTTATTTCTAAAAGGTCTTGTGGCTCAGATCATGAACTCCTTATTGCCAAATTCAGACTTAAATGGAAGAAAGTAGGGAAAACCACTTGACCATTCAGGTATGACATGAATCAAATTCCTTATGATTATATAGTGGAAATGAGAAGTAGATTTAAGGGACTAGATCTGATAGAGTGCCTGATGAACTATGGACAAAGGTTCATGACATTGTACAGGAAATAGGGATCAAGATCATCCACATGGAAAAGAAATGCAAAACAGCAAAATACCTATCTGGGGAGGCCTTACAAATAGCTGTGGAAAGAAGAGAAGCAAAAAGCAAAGGAGAAAAGGAAAGACATAAGCATCTGTATGCAGAGTTCCAAAGAATAGCAAGGAGAGATAAGAAAGCCATTCTCAGTGATCAATGCAAAGAAATAGAGGAAAACAACAGAATGGAAAAGACTAGAGATCTCTTCAAGAAAATTAGAACTACCCAGGGAACATTTCATGCAAAGATGGGCTCAATAAATGACAGAAATGGTATGGACCTAACAGAAGGAGAGATATTAAGAAGAGGTGGCAAGAATACACAGAAGAACTGTACAAAAAGATCTTCACGACCCAGATAATCACAATGGTGTGATCACTCACCCTAGAGCCAGACATCCTGGAATGTGAAGTCAAGTGGGCCTTAGAAAGCACCACTATGAACAAAACTAGTGAAGGTGATGGAATTCCAGTTGAGCTATTTGAAATCCTGAAAGATGATGCTATCAAAGTGCTGCACTCAATATGCCAGCAAATTTGGAAAACTCAGCAGTGGCCACAGGACTGGAAAAGTTTAGTTTTCATTCCAATCCCAAAGAAAGGCAATGCCAAAGAATGCTCAAACTACTGCACAATTGCACTCATCTCACATGCTAGTAAAGTAATGCTCAAAATTCTCTAAGCCAGGCTTCAGCAATATGTGAACCATGAACTTCCAGATGTTCAAGCTGGTTTTAGAAAAGGCAGAGGAACCGGAGATCAAGATGCCAACATTTGCTGGATCATGAAAAAAAGCAAGAGAGTTCCAGAAAAACATCTATTTCTGCTTTATTGACTATGCCAAAGCCTTTGACTGTGTGGATCACAATAAACTGTGGAAAATTTTGAAAAAGATGGGAATACCAGACCATCTGACCTGTCTCCTGAGAAACCTATATGCAGGTCAGGAAGCAACAGTTAGAACTGGACGTGGAACAGCAGACTGGTTCCAAATAGGAAAAGAAGTATGTCAAGGCTGTATATTGTCACCCTGTTTATTAACTTATATGCAGAGTACATCATGAGAAACACTGGGTGGAAGAAGCACAAGCTGGAATCAAGATTGCTGGGAGAAATATCAATAACCTCATATATGCAGATGACACCACCCTCATGGCAGAAAGTGAAGAGGAACTAAAAAGCCTCTTGATGAAAGTGAAAGAGGAGAGTGAAAAAGTTGGCTCAAAGCTGCTCAACATTCAGAAAATGAAGATCATGGCATCTAGTCCCATCACTTCATGGGAAATAGATGGGGAAACAGTGGAAACAGTGTCAGACTTTAATTTTGGGGGTTCAAAAATCACTGCAGATGGTGATTGCAGACATGAAATTAAAAGACGCTTACTCCTTGGAAGGAAATTTATGACCAACCTAGATAGCATATTGAAGAGCAGAGACATTACTTTGCCAACAAAGGTCCGTCTAGTCAAGGCTATGGTCCTTCCTGTGGTCATGTATGGATGTGAGAATTGGACTGTGAAGAGAGCTGAGCGCTGAAGAATTTGATGCTTTTAACTGTCGTGTTGGAGAAGACTCTTGAGAGTCCCTTGGACTGCAAGGAGATCCAACCAGTCCATTCTAAAAGAGATCAGTCCTGAGTGTTCTTTGGAAGGACTGATGCTAAAGCTGAAACTCCAGTACTTTGGCAACCTCATGCGAAGAGTTGACTCATTGGAAAAGACTCTGATGCTGTGAGGGATTGGGGGCAAGAGGAGAAGGGGATGACAGAGGATGAGATGGCTGGATGGCATCACTGACTTAATGGACATAAGTTTGAGTGAACTCTGGGAGTTGGTGATGGACAGGGAGGCCTGGCGTGCTGCAATTCATGAGGTTGCAAAGAGTCGGACATAACTGAGCGACTGAACTGAACTTAATCCAGGAGCAGGGGTTTAGGAGGTGTCCAGAATTAATCAGGAAAGGTGAGGCAACACTTCTTATAGTGCTGCCTGCTGCTCTAAGGAAGGGGAGCCTTGGTTTTAGGGTCTTTTGTTCCATGAGCATATGGATCCTATGAAAAAGCATTTAAATCTTTCATATGTTAATACTGAGTAGCCATCAAATGGATAAAACTAGAATGAAATAGGTTTAACAAGACAATCTGTAAGAACCCTTGGAAGCAGAGTATTTTGAAGTGTTGAATAAATCTGTTGCAGGGAAAGGAGCTTGAGAAATGATGCTCAAGTTTCTTATAAAGATGAAAACACTTTCTCAATGTGTCTTGTAGAGCATCCCTATTAGAATCAACTGCAGTGTTTGTTAAAAATTCCCAGTACCCTACCTAGACTTACTGAAATGGAATTTCTAGAGGATAAGCCCAGGAACCTGTGTGCATTTTAAAAAACTTTCCAGATGATCTTTATACCCAGCTTATTAAAGTATTCTTGGGTAGAAGGACTTCTTACAGAATTCTGAGTGTGGTAGTAAATCAGTTGTAAGAGATAAATAGGTAGAAGATTCAGAGGAGAAGGAAGCCTGGTGTGATGCAGTCCATGGGGTTGCAAAGAGTTGGACATGACTTAGGTACTGCACAATGAAAACAAGGGGAGTTGTTAATCAATGGTAGCTTAGAGCATCTTGAAAAGGATTCACCACTACCCAGTTAGAGGAGGGCTGAGGCAGGAAGGTCAAGGGGCTATGGGTAGAGGAGGTCTTGTCAGCTGTACAAGATCATGAGGGTTGGTGTTGATGTCACTCCAAGAGGTCACAAAGATATTAGGTGGCAGCTATGTGTTGTGACTGCATTCCTGGACTTGTATTTCAAAAAATGTGAATGAGGTTTTGGTAGATCCCTAATATTTACTGAGTGCTACTCGTTTCTGCTAAAGCAAGTGGAAATGCATTACACATTGTGATAAAAATCTCTGATACATATAACATTCTGGAATAATATTCCGGGATTGGCTGGGTATGGTCCCCAGGTATTAGTGCCAGTTTTAGTCCTTCTGATTGATAATTGTGACACTAAAGAGAATAAGACTATGAAAACATCAGAATATATGGATGATATTGAATGAAATAAAGAGTTACTGGTAAGGGTTTAGAATATCAGTTCAGTTTAGTTCAGTTCAGTCGCTCAGTTGTGTCCAACTCTTAGCATATACTGAGTGGAAATTATGTTTGAAAGAAGAATCACAAAACCTTATCTCTTGGTTTTAATCTAAATTTTAATGAATGGAAAGAGAAAAATCTTAATAAAATTGCCCTACACTATTGTAAGCAGAACACAGAAAATGGAGATGGATAAAGAAGGACCATTGGCAGGAAAAAAATTGTAATTTTTAGATGGACATAACAGGGACTTCTTCGGGTTCCAGGTACCTGTGTATTAAAAGTTCTCAGTACAAGTGATTACCAAAGTATGGAAAATTTTATTACAAAAATGCAAAATGTTATGATAGGCATAGTTTGAGACTTCAGTTGAAACTCAACTAATATAAGATGGCATTACAAAGGAATAATGTGATCAAAGATCCGAAATCTAATTAAAGCAAAGAGGGAGCAATTTTGTAGAAAATGAATAAAAGACTTCTAATGTAGATCGCAAAACTGTAATGGAGATAGGATACAAATAGGAAATTGAGCTAGCTTAGCAAATCCCGCAAACATTATTTCCTCAAAGTAGCTGCTACTGCTAAGCCACTTCAGTCGTGTCCGACTCTGTGTAACCCCATAGACGGCAGCCCACCAGGCTTCCCTGTCCCTGGGATTCTCCAGGCAAGAACACTGGAGTGGGTTGCCGTTTCCTTCTCCAATGCATGAAAGTGAAAAAGTGAAAGTGAAGTTGCTCAGTCGTGTCTGACCCCCAACGACCCCATGGACTGCAGCCCACCAGGCTCCTCCATCCATGGGATTTTCCAGGCAGGAGTACTGGAGTGGGGTGCCATTGCCTTCTCCGCCTCAAAGTAGAGCACAGTCTTTAAAATTTTTCCCTGATACAGTCATATGATTGTGTTGCATTTTATTCCAGCATTTTTCCTACGTGTTTTACATTGTGATTTAATGGTAGATATGAGTTTTGGACTGCATGTTTCTATATCATTAGTTTTTAATAAATGATATTTTAATGAGTATATAACATTATGGATGACCCATAAATATGCTTAATTAATCATCTGTTGTTACACATTTATGTGCTTTCTAATTTCTTTTCTATTGTAAGTCTGTGATAAAAAGTTTTCATTAAGATAAAATTCTGGAAAAGTAATCATGGTCAAAGGATATCAGCACTTTTTACATTTCTGGACACGATTTGCACAGTTATTTTCCAGAAATGTCATTTCAGTAACAGTCTCACCAGAAGTTTGTGAATGTGTCCTTCACAAAAGCTTCTCAGGTACTAATGATTATAATAATTGGTTTTTTTTTTTACTAATTTGAGAGGCAAATTAATGTATATAATTGATTGTGCTGAGGTTGAATTTTTATATTTATTCAATGTTTTACTTCTTTGCTTATATATATGCACATATCTGTGTGTGTATGAAATTATTTCTTATGCCTTGTTGTTGAGTCACCAAGTCATGTCTGACTCTTTGTGACCCCATGGACTGCAGCACGCCAGGCTTCCCTGTCCCTCACCATCTCCTGGAGCTTGCTCAAACTCATGTCCATTGAGACAGTGATGCCATGCAACCATCTGTCTCCTTCTTTTCCTCCCACCTTCATTCTTTCCCAGCATCTGGGTCTTTTCCAAGGAGTCGGCTCTTTGCATCAGGGGGCCAAAGTACTGGAGCGTCAGCCTCGGCATCAGTCCTTCCCATGAATATTCAGGGTTGATTTCCTTTAGGACTGACTGGTTTGATCTCCTTGCTGTCCACGGGACTTTCAAGAGTCTTCTCCAGCACCAGTTTGAAAACATTAATTTCACCATAAAACACCTGATTTGTTTTTCTTCTCCATTTACTCATTACCACAGCTAATTCTTAGTCTATGGTTTGCCACTCAGTTTGGTTTGTAGTGTTCTTTGGAACCTCTAGGGTTTTGACGTGTGTGGTGTTTCTAACCTTAGTTTTCTGTGCTGTTGTAGATTTCCCACTTTTTATCTCTATCAACCACTTTATGATAATTTAGGGGGAGGGCACAGGAAGCTAGATACCAGATATTTATTTACTAGTGGATTTTTTTTAAATATATATTATTGAATTGAATTGTTTCTGTGTGAGCCTCAAGAGTCTTCTTCATTAAATACATTTTGTATCCTGAAAAATGAAAATCCCATTTGGGTCTGGCTCCTTGGGGAGATTTGTAAGACTTACTCCTAAATGCCTCCTAAAACATCTCTACTCTTTTCACATGAAAATGTGAAACATTTTCACATCATTTTTGTAACCCTGAACACAAAGCCTGAATGTTTACTACAAAGAGCTTTAAATAAATGATTCTCGTAGACATCATCAGAAAGTACTGGATAATTCTTTGGATGTTTTATTATCATTTTTACCAGCACCTAATAGTTTTTCAGATTCATGCTCTGATTTGATACAAGAATGTTCTTATTTATTCTGCCTGAATTAGCCATTTGTTACTAAGAACCAAATCATTCCCGTTTTGATTTATAACATTGGGAATTTTTTAACAAAGCAAATTTTGTTGATTATACATACAACTAAGGTTCTAATCCATTACATGTGTATATATGTGAATAAAATTATAGAAAAGACCCAAAGTGGATAATCTTAAGAACTACTTTCTCTCTTATTTCATGTAAGTATTGTCCCCATTCTTCCTTCCTTCTTTCTTCCTCCCACACTCCATGTCTACCTCCCTCCCTCTTTCCTTCCTTTTCCTTAATAATGAAGGCAATGAAAAAAAAATTTTTTTGAGTACAGCTTTGTTATATTTCATAATGTTTGATATCAAGTAGTCACTTTTTAATATTTTCTAGGTAATTTTTAATTCCCCTTTGATTCTCTTTGATTGGAGCATTAGCTAGGAATATAGTTTCCAAATCTTTTCTTGCCACATTTTTTCCTATTAATTTCCATATTTATTGGATTATGATCAGAAAATGTGATCTTTGCTTTTGAAAGTTGTTAAAATGTTCTTTGTGGACAAGTTAATATTGATTTGATTTTCAAAAATGTCCTATGTAAATGCAAAATTTTTATATTATTTGTAGAGATGTGAATATGTAAGTCTATCAAGATTTTTCTTGTTTATATTAAAGTCTTCCATGGTCCTTTTATTTTTAGCTCACTAGAGTTATTTAATTCTGAATAAAGTATATTGAAGATTCCAACTATGATTTTATCTGGTATGCTTGAACTTTCTTGAATATTTGCATTCTCTGCTGCTGCTAAGTCACTTCAGTCGTGTCCGACTCTGTGTGACCCCATAGACGGCAGCCCACCAGGCTCCCTCATCCCTGGGATTCTCCAGGCAAGAACACTGGAGTGGGTTGCCATTTCCTTCTCCAATGCATGAAAGTGAAAAGTGAAAGTGAAGTCACTCAGTCGTGTCCGACTCTTAGCTACCCCATGGACTGCAGCCTTCCAGGCTCCTCCGTCCATGGAATTGTCCAGGCAGGAGCACTGGAGTGGGGTGCCATTGCCTTCAGGTGCTATAGAGTATGGTCCATACAGGTTATGACTATTGTCTTTAAAATGTGGCCTTTTATCATCACAATTTTACACTAAACATCTTATTCTGTTTCAAGAGCATGCATCACAAATTTCTAAATTGTCTACTATCATTTGTTTAATCAATATAAATTGTAAAATTCATTTCTTAACACTATTTTTGATCTTTTTTATTTTCCCTATTGCGAAATTTTGATTTTGTTTCTTATGTGTTAAGTACTCAGTCAGATATTTTCCCAAGATCTGTCACGTGGGCCATGCCCTCTCAGACTTCTTGTTCAGTCCCTAAGTTGTGTCTGACTCTTTACGTCTCCATGAACTGCAGCACACCAGGCTTTCCTGTTCTTCACTCTCTCTCGGAGTTTGCCAAAACTCATGTCCATTGAGTCAGTGATGCTATCCAACCACCCAATCCTCTACCACTCCCTCTTCTTCTTGCCCTCAGTCTTTCCCAGCATTAGGATCTTTTCCGTTTAGTCGGCTTTTCATATCAGGTGGCCAAAGTATTGGAGTTTCAGCATCTGTTCCTCAGAATTCTTGCATATCCTCAAATATCTGTTTATACCCTGACAAATGACTCCTATTTTGGCTGGCTATAAGATGGTTAAGTTCTTTTTTCTTAATAGTGATTCCATACTTTCCTGCTTTTAGAGTGACATAAGCAATACCCCAAGTGTCAATATAATACTTTTTCTTTGAACCTGACCCCTTCTCTGTCTAATGCTTGTAGGATTTCCTTTTCATTCATTAATTTCATAGATGCTACCATACTATGTTGACTCTAGGTCTTTTATCATTCATCAGGATTGACTTGGTTGGCATGTTTTTAATGTAAAGTTTTTTCTTTTGTTGTTTATTATTTGTCTATCTTCTACTTGTTACTTTATTTTTTCTGGAATTGTAATACCCATATTTCAGGATTCTTGGATATTTCCTTCAATTCTTTTAATCTTTCTAAGATATCATTATTTTACATTTTGACATATTTCTTTCACTTTTCCTTCTGGCTTTATATCTGGGCTCAGTTGTGAATATGCTTAATCTAATAAATTGTGTAGGAGAGAAAGCCTATGTTTCTTTTTTTAATGCCACAGAAACTCCTATCTTTCTCTTGTAGTAGGCTGAATCCTAAAATGGTCTCTGAGATTCTCTCTTCCTAGTATACACACCCAGTACAATCCTCCTGCCTTGAGTGCTTATGGACCCTCTGAATATGACGTGCTATTTACCCACTTGGTTAGGTTGCACTATAGAATCAAAGTGATGGGACAGTATTCATAAGCAGTGAAAACAGGCTTAAAATAGTTTTCCTTAGTTTAAGATTTTAACAGTATATTTAGTTGGCTTTTTGAGGTGTTATAGAATGCTTACAGGTAACTCTACTTATTGAGCACTTGCATGCAAAGCACATACTAATGTGCTTCAAATGCTATCTTATTTAAGTCTATTGGTAATTTTAGTAGGTTTTTTGGTTTTTACTTTTAATTTTATATTGGAGTATAGCGAATTAACAATGTTGTGATAGTTTCAGGTACACAGCAGAGTGACTCAGCCATTCATGTATATGTATCCATTCTCCCCCAAGCTCCCCTCCCATACAGGCTGCCTCATGACATTAAGCAGAGTTCCCCGTGCTATACAGTAGGTCCTTGATGGCTATTCATTCTAAATCTAGCAGTGTGTATATGTAGATCTCAAATGAAATAATGCCATTTGCAGCAACATAGATTGACCTAGAGATTGTCATATAAAAAGAATGAATGGGGAACACATGTATACTTGTGGCGGATTCATTTTGATGAATGGCAAAAGCAATACAATATTGTAAAGTTAAGCAAAATAAAATTTAAAAAAAAAAAAAGAATGAAATAAAGCCAAGTAGAGATTGTCATGCTGAGCGAAGTCAGACAGATAAAGAGATAGATCATACGGCATCCCTTATATGAAGAATCTAAAAAGAAATAATACAAATGAACTTATTTACAAAACAGACTCACAGACTTAGAGAATAAATTTATGCCCATTGCGGGGGAACGTGGAGGGAAGGGATAGTTGGGAGTTTGAGATCAACTTGTAGTAGTTGTTTGGGTAGTTATTCAGGGTGGTAGTTTCTACCCATGTTGAAGGTAATGTGACTTGATGTGCCAAAGTTCACAGATTTGTGCAGAGGTATAATGCAAAGCCACACTTTTCTCGCCTCAGATTCTTTCCTTTTCAGCACTGCATTGTGTCAGATGGTTTCCCTAATTTTAATAGCAAGTGGAAAGGCTAGAACTATGTGATCATTATCTTTATATTTCTACAGCCTGGTACAGTGATTGTCTTATAGTAAATACCTATAAAGTGAAATCAGAAGGTAAAAAGGAGGGAAGCAAGTGATTAAACATTGAGATGGTGTTGGGTTAAAAGGAGATACCAGGGGTCACGACAGAGCATAAAAGTTAGTGACTTGAATAATCAGATGATAGAAATATTGTTCGGGGAAGGCAATGGCACCCCACCCCAGTACTCTTGCCTGGAAAATCCAATGGACGGAGGACCCTGGTGGGCCGCAGTCCGTGGGTCGCTGGGAGTCGGATACGACTGAGCGAGTTCACTTTCACTTTTCACTTTTATGCATTGGAGAAGGAAATGGCAGCCCACTCCAGTGTTCTTGCCTGGAGAATCCCAGGGACGGGGGAGCCTGGTGGGCTGCCGTCTATGGGGTCGCACAGAGTCGGACACGACTGAAGTGACTTAGCAGCAGAAATATTGTTAACAGTCAGCCTCCAACTGAAATGCCTAAGATTGCTAAATTTGTTATTTAAACATGAAGCCATTTCTTTCAGCTTCATGAAAATTTGGGTTCTCAGTGCTTCCCAAACCTATTTGGATCATTTATGTGAATAATACTTAGACTTGTTATAATATCTTTTACATTTTTGAAAGACTATTTCAGAGAACTTTCACATTTATTATTTTTATAACATTACTTATTATATCATCTAGATAACCTCAAAAAGTAGGTGATACAAGGATTGGGATCAAAGATGAAACTTTTCACTTTAGAAATGGTGGATTACCAAGAGGTCTGTAAATTCTTTATTTACTCAACAAATATTTATTAAACAGCTACTTCATGTAAGGCACCTTACTGTACAGAAATATTGTCCAGTAAAAAGGCGTAGCTATTGTTTATAAACAAAATATTATTTATTTATTATAGGTAACACAGTTATTGAGCAAACAGAAGTGTTATAGAAAGTACATATTTACCAGGAGGATCAGAAAAAAACTATTGTGAAGATGCAGTTGGATGGGAAATAAAAGCATGTACAATGATGAGAAAGAATGTTGAATGATCCGGAAGTTCAAATAAGGCCAAACGTGGAGAACAGCAAGGGGTGAGTGGCAAGAGATGATGCTGGAGGTTGACCAGGAGGTTGACTGTCCAGAGCCTTGTAGGATTTGTCAGGGGTATCAACTTTATCCTAACTGAAATGTTAAAAACATTGAAGAGGTGATTTGAAGCCAAAGATAGACATGATCATGGTTACATCTTTTGGCTGGAAAATAGAGAATATATCATAGAGAGTAACAACCGATGGCGGAGGTCAACCAGAAAACTTTTGCCATTTGTCAGCCAGGAGATAAGATTCACTTCAGTTAGTATGAGGAAGGGAAGATGGATATGAATGGATGGCTTCAGGAACTAGAGATGATTGTTTGGATATTGGTAGGCAGGAGAGGAAGATGTCAAGGATGACTTCCAGTTTCTGGTTTGAGAATGCTAGTGGCGAGGGTTATTTAGGGGCAGAAATGATGAGATCAGTGTGGGATATTTGCTTTGAACTGCCTCTGAAACATACAAATGGAGAGGTTAAGTAGACTGTTGGAAATATCAATGTGGCGCTCAATTTGGGATTTATCAGCCTAGCTACAATTGAAGATATGAGGGTAGACTGAAGAGTGTGGATCAACAGGGTAGAAGAGGAGAGAGAGTGAGAGGTGGAGGTGGGTGAGCCAGGAAATGGAAGAGCACTGAAAACAAGAGAGTATTCTGAGAAAAAATAACATGGTAAGTTGTATCACGTACTTCCAAGCTGTCAAAAAAGATGAGAGTGGGATAGTGTTTACTAGATTTAACAGCTTGGAGGTGACTGTCATCTTGGCAGTAGAAATTTGGTGGGGTTGTGGGGTCTGAAGCCAGACTTGAGTGGACTTACAGATGAGTGGAACCAGAGGAAAAGGAGGGAATTAAAGTAAAAGTTGACTGTGAGGAAGAAGTGGGGAATGGTGATTACTAGATAAAAATTGAGGGATTATAGGAAGCTTTAGGGCTTCCCAGGTGGTGCTAGTGGTAAAGAACCTTCTTGCCAATGCATGAGATGCAGTGCACTTGGGTTCGATCCCTGGGTTGGGAAGATCCCCTGGGGGAGGGCATGGCAACCCACTCCAGTATTCTTGCCTGGAAAATCCCATGGACAGAGGAGCCTGGCGGCTACAGTCCACGGGATTGCAAAGAGTCAGACAGGACTGAAGCAATTTAGCACACATGCACGCAGGAAGCTTTACATTATTAGATTGGTGCGAAAATAACTGTGGGTTTTTGCATTGTTGAAATTAGCCATTTGATGTTAGAGTACATTCTTAAATATGGTTACTTATACATCATTTTATTGTGAATTTCTTACTTTATGTGTTTTTGATGATGATGTTACTTGCTGCTTATTTTATATTTATTTTAGACTATGGAAATTATGTTAGACAAAAAGCAAATTCTAACAGTTTTCTTATTTGAGTTAAAAATGAGTTGTAAAGCAGGGAAGACAACTCACAACATCAACAACACCTCTGGCCCAGAAACTGCCAACAAACTTACAGGGTAGTTGTGGTTCAAAAACTTTTGCAAGGGAGACAAGAGCCTTCAAGATGAGGAGCATAGTGGCCAGCCATAGGAAGGTGATAAAAACCAATGGAGCTGACAACAACCATTGAAGCTGATCCTCTTGCAACTACAAGAGAAGTTGCAGAAGAATTCAACATTGAATCTACATCCTACAGTCACTCACTTGGCGTCTGAAGCAAATTGGAATGGTGAAGAAGTTTGATAAGTGAGTCTCATGAGCTGACTGCAAATGAAAAAAGTCATTGTTGTGAAGTGTTGTCTTCTCAGCCTATGCAACAGTGAACCATTTCTAGGTCACATTGTGATGTTGGACAAAAAGTGGATTTTATCTGACAAGCAGCTATGATCAGCTCAGTGGTTGGACCAAGAAGAAGCTCCAGATCACTACTGAAAGCCAAACTTGCACCAAAAAAAAGTCACGCTCATTACTTGGTAGTCTGCTGCTTGTCTGATCCACTGTAGCTTTCTGAATCCCAATGAAAACATTGCATCTGAGAAGTATACTCAGCAAATCGATGAAATGCACCAAAAACCGCAATGCCTGCGTCCAGCATTGGCCAACAGAAGGGGCCCAAACCTTTACGAAAATGCCTGACCGCAGGTCGCACAACCAATGTTTCAAAGCTGAATGAATTGGCCTTCAAAGTTTTGCCTCATCTGCCATATTCACCCAACCTTTCAACAACCAACTGCCACTTCTTCAAGCATCTCAACAACTTTTTGCAGGGAAAACACTTCCACAAACAGCAGGATGCAAAAAAAAAAAAAAAAAAGTTTTCCAAAGTTCATTGAATCCCAAAGCATGGATTTTTATGTTGCAGAAATAAACAAACATTTCTTACTGGCAAAAATGTGTTGACTTTAATGATTCCTATTTTGATTAATAAAAATGAACCTAATTATAATGAATTAAAACTCACGGTCCAAAACCACAATCACCAACCTAATATATTTTATTTTTTATAAATTGCAAGAAACTCAAGCAGATGTAAGTTCTGATAAGGAAACATAAATAGAAAGGAAGGTATTGCCACCTCAGTTTTCTCTAAAATCACAAGTTCCAGATAAAGCTGAGAGCAGCAGTTCTAGTCTGCAGGTTCTGGTTAATTTACTCTTTCAGGGTTAAATTATAAACTTAGGTTAAACAGAGGAAAAATATCATTTTAGAGCATTAGATAGTCTTTTTACACGTATTGAATTATGGAAGAGAGAGAAGCCATGGCAAGAGTTGCCAGGTCAGTTGTAAAGTTATTATGAAGGAAGTATATTTGTGTGTCAGCTTGTCCCAAGGGTAGAACCATGAGCACATTGAATTACTGTTTTGTGAGGAGGGCTGGAGGGAACTGGTGATTTGTCCAGAGCACCTGCATGAGTCTGGCTGAGATTTTGGCAAGAGACCGAGCTTCAAACTATCTTGTTGTTGTTGTAATCTTTTATTGTTGCCATCAATTTTTGCATAATGTTGGGATTGGAAGTGGTGGAAGTGAGCCAGGCCCATTTCTGACCACCCCCTTCCTAGCTACTGATAGCCTAAAAGAGGAATAATTGTTCATCTTAATGTTTAGAGATCCAGAATATTCTCTGAATCAGTTTTTAAAGCAAGAAAGTTTTCTCTACTAGAGCCATGTAGCCAATTGCGTCTCTGTGTTTTTTTTCTCAATAAGACTTGATGACTGAGAGGCCAAAGGGCAGCTCTTACTAATGTTCTCTCTTCGTGCAGCTGGCCATGGATTATCAGGGCCTGGCAGTGATTATCAAGAAAATAAGAACTAAATTTCATTTGGCTATTGGTTCTTTGTGTGATCATTCTTCGAAAACTCACATCATTCTTTGGAAAATAAATGGGTTACAGGGCAGGATTTGGACTCCTTGACAAGTCCTAGTAACAACAGAGTGATGGATTCTTGTAATAAATTTATTTGAAGTATCAATATTAATAACTCACCATGTGTGGGAGATTGTTTACAAAAATAGCTGCAAAGCTCTTTTACTTTTATGTCCTTGTCTTGTGATCTTATAGCTTCTCCTATCATGGACTCCACTCCATTTCTCTACCCTTAAATCAACACTTGCTTATCTAGTAAAATTCAGTGAAAGTGATGGTATGCAGTTCCAGATGGAAGCCTCGTGAGTTCTTACATGTTTCTGGTCTCTTTCTTGGGATCCCTGTCATGGCCATGTGAACGAGCTCAGGCAGGTCTCCTGGAGGATGAGGGACCAGTCAACAGAGCTGTGAAGCCCAATTAACCTGGTGGAGATCCTAGAGATGGAGAGAGCCCAGCCAAGATTAGCAAAGCCACTGGCTCAGCTTGCAGCTGAACATGACACCATATATCTCAACTTCTGCTGCTGCTGCTGCTAAGTCGCTTCAGTCGTGTCCGACTCTGTGCGACCCCATAGATGGCAGCCCACCAGGCTCCCCCGTCCCTGGGATTCTCCAGGCAAGAACACTGGAGTGGGTTGCCATTTCCTTCTCCAATGCATAAAAGTGAAAAGTGAAAGTGAAGTCGCTCAGTCGTGTCAGACTCTCAGCGACCTCATGGACTGCGGCCCACCAGGGTCCTCCGTCCATTGAATTTTCCAGGCAAGAGTACTGGGGTGGGGTGCCATTGCCTTCCCCAATATCTCAACTGAGTACAGCCTAAATGGCCATCACTCAGAATTGTGAGCTAAATGATTAGTTATTTTGTAAATGACTATGTTTTAGTATGGTTTGTTACCTAGTAACAGATAGCTGATACATTATTCTGTTGTATCCCTTTATGCTAATCATGTCTGTCATCACACAAGAGATGTCAACACTGGGGACAGTGAGCAGTTATTAAGCAGTTACATTCTCAATAGGCTGTGCTGGTTCTTGTACAACACAATTTACCCACAGACATTTTTAGAAGCTCAAATTTTGTTGGTATCTCAGATACTCTGTTGCAAATAAGTAAAAACATTTATTTGGAATTATATTATTTATCACACCAGTTTTTTACATACAATATGCTTCTGGGCACAATAGAGATTTCCTTTATTATAAGCCACTGGGTATGACCTACAGGAAACAGCACATTTTCCCTCCTATTTTACACTATAATCAGTATATTTAAATCACAGAGTGAATCCAAAATATCAATCTATTTAGCATGCCTCTGTTTAATTCACTAACAACATAAAATATATGTGCATTTGGCAGCTGAAATGAAAAATAATGAGGCACTTAGAGAAATTAGATTACAACATTAAAATATAATAAGAATTTAATGATACAAGTAACATATATCCCTCATACATTTGATATATGGGAAGCTGCATGATTATCAACAGTGTGAATTTTTCCCTTTTGGTTGCCAGAAAGTATTCATGTGATTTACAATCAGATATAATAATGTTGTTCTACTAGAATAAAATCTATTATGACATTATATACGATTTTTATTAATTCTATTCTATTAGATAATTGGAGACCTCCATTTTTTTTTTTAAATGACAGAGTAGAGACCTCAGCTCATTTTACACTTTTTAATTTCATGCTTGTCTTCGGCTAAATCTTTTCCATAAATTTCAATTCAACAAAACATAGATGCAGTACCAAGTTAAAGCTTAATGAATTGGTTAGTACTCAGTTAGAAGTCAAAGAAACTGGGGTTTTTCAGACTCAAATATTTCAATTTATGTGAAATTTAGTTGAAGAGAATCATACTTGAATCACTCATTCAGCTAATAGCATTGAGTCTGTATAGTATCTTTGATGCTAAGATATTAGGGTAATACATATAGCATAGGAGTAATTGGATAATGTTAAAATCAGATTCATTGGACACTTCAGGGTCCTTTGGCCTGAAATCACTAGCAAATGTATATCAGACTGGTAGAATTCCATAGAAGAGTGCCTTTTGGTTATGGCATATATGACATTCCTTTTTCAGAGTAACAGTAACAAAGACCCATTTCAGTAAATTGATTTTGCCAAGCTGTATGACTCATTTTGTTTAAAAAGTTCAAGTGTGGTAAATAGAAAGAAAAAAATGAGGTGGCAAATCAAAATGAGAGAGATTAGCATAGCATTTCATAATTTATCAAGATAAGATCAACAGCAATTCATTTTTCTCCATTAAAGGCAATTCAATATGAGAGCTATCCCTGCATTGTGGAGTGGAACTGTCTGCCAAAACACATGGCCACCGAAGACTAATATTTAACTTTGCTAAATACAGATGCCTTTATTATTCTCTATGGGATACTTTTGTTGAGTCTAGTACTTTGGATGGACTTTTAATTTAGAACTGTGTTTCTTCCCTTCATAAAAAAACACATATTTTTCTTTAACTCTTTTTTAAAATTTTGTTACATGTTTTTTTTTATGGATTGAAACACAGTAGACAGCAGGTAAAATTCATAGTCCTAGGAATAAATTTTAAATATAAAATAATTACATTTTATCAGAGGGAGACATATAAAAATACCAATGTGAACTGTAAAGAAAGGAAAGTGTTAGCTCATCGATCCTAAGTCTAAGGTAGACTTGGCCCTTGAACTCGTTTTTAATTCTTAATTGAAGAACATAAACTAAGAGACAATCACAAAAAATGGGCAAACGAACATGACTCTTCCTCTTATGAAATCTAACAGAATCGTCCTTCTCTCCATACCTAACGTGTCTTATGAGATCTTAATACAAATAGGAGATTTAGGAACCTCTGCCTTGAATTGGAGTGAACTGACTTATGAACCTTAGTATCAAAGGGGAAAATCTGAGTTTTCTAACTTCTTATTTGAGGTGGGGAGGTTGAACACAGAAATGGAAAGGCCAGTGAACCAAAGACATCCAGGATGGCATCAAAGTATGAGGCAGAAATCTGAGATTAGCTATGACATTCAGTGGGGTGTTTTCCAATAAAACTTAATCTGCAAACATAGTTGACATGGGTTATAATATACTACTTCTGTTTTATACTTTGTTGCTCTGATAAGTGGGTGCTGACAATGCTGTGAATGGCCAGATTTAAGCATAGGGCCAGAGGGTTGCTTGGGCCTATAGGAACGCTGTAGACATGACACTGTGCCATGTGCTTAAATCATAAGAAGCCTAGAACTGATTTTGCTTCCTTAGAGCTCTGTGAAAGTCACTCAGTCGTATCCGACTCTTTGAGACCCTATGATCTATAGAGTCCCAGAGAATTCCAGGCCAGAATATTGGAGTGGCTAGCCGTCCCCTTCTCCAGGGGATCTTCCCAACCCAGGGATTGAACCCACGTCTCCTGCACTGCAGGCAGATTTTTTTTTCTCTTTTTCTAAAATTAATTTTTACTGGAGTACAGCTGCTTTAAACGTTATGCTAGTTTCTGCTTTATAGCAAAGTCAGTCAGCCACTCATATACATATATCCCCTCTTTTATAAATTTCCTTCCTATTTAGGTCACCACAGAGCACTGAGTAGAGTTCCCTGTGCTATTCAGTAGGTTCTTATTAGTTATCTATTTTATACAAAGTAATGTATATGCCAATGTCAGTGCCAATGACATTACTGACATTAATGTCAGTGCCAATCTCCGAATTCACCCCACCACCTTTCCTTCTTGGCATCCATACCTTTATTCTCTACCTCTGTATCTCTGTTTCAACTTTGCAAATAAGTTCATCTGTATCATTTTTCTAGATTCCACATATAAGCAGTATTATATATGATGTTTGTTTTTCTGTTTCTGATTTACTTTGCTCTGTATGACAGTCTCTAGGTCCATCCACATCTCTGCAAATGACACAGTCAATTTTGTTTCTTATTATGGCTGAGTAATATTCCATTGTATATATGTATCACATCTTCTTTATTCATTCTTCTCTCAAAGGACATTTAGGTTGCTTCCATGTCTTGGCTATTGTAAATAGTGCTGTAATAAACACTGAGGTGCACGTATCTATTGAAACCATGATTTTCTCCAGGTATATGCCCAGGAGTGGGAGCTGGGTCATATGGAAGTTCTAGTTATAAAAATTTATTTATATATTTTAAATGGAGGCTAATTACTTTACAATATTATAGTGGTTTTTGCAATACATTGACATGAGTCAGCCATGTGTGTACATGTGTCCCCCATCCTGACCCTCCCTCACACCTCCCTCCCCATCCCATCCTTCAGGGTCATCCCAGTGCACAAGCCCTGAGCACCCTGTCTCATGCATCGAACCTGGACTGGCAATCTATTTCACATATGGTAATATACATGTTTCAATGCTATTCTCTCAAATCATCCCACCCTTGCCTTCTCCCACAGAGTCCAAAAGTCTGTTCTTTACATCTCTGTCTCTTTTTGTGTCTCGCATATATGAGTAAAGAGTAAAATATTACTCATCTCTTAAAACTCCACATATATGCATTAATATGCTGTATTGGTGTTTTTCTTTCTGACTTACTTCACTCTGTATAATAGGCTCCAGTTTCATCTACCTCATTAGAACTGATTCAAATGCATTCTTTTTAATAGCTGAGTAATATTACATTATGTATATGTACCACAGCTTTCTGATCCATTCGTCTGTGCAGGCAGATTCTTTACCAGGTGAGCCACAAGGGAAGCCTTTAGAGCTCTGAGCCATCATATAAAGAGGTCCAGCTACCCTGCTGAGAAGATCTATGAGAGAGATGACCAACAGGCCCCTGTATAATCCAAGCATTGAAGCTGAAGCATCAGATGAGAATGTTACACCATCTTGGATGTTCTATTACTCAGTTTAGCTTTCACTAAAGCATTTTTGATGAGGAGCCTGGTGGTCTACAGTCCATGGGCTCACAAGAGCCAGATACAACTAAGCAAATAACACACACTACATGGAGACAAGCCGTTTCTACACAGCCTACTCAAACTGAAGATCTATGAGCAAACAAATGATTGTGGCTTTAAGGCACTAAATTTGAAATGGATTTTTACGCAGTGACAACTAAATGATACACACAACATGTTACATTTCAGTTGCTTTTGATTTCTACTCTCAGCTCATCATAGACTTTTGATGCTCCTAGTGCCTTCTTATTCCCATCAAGACTCACCTGCCCTGAGAAAATTTCAGACATTGTAGTAGGTGGTTGTGGTTGAAACAAGGAACACTGTGGTTTAAAGACTTGTAACATTATGTCTTAAGTCTTTTACCTAAGTCCTCTGCCAAGTTATAAGATAACTTGATGGAAGATAATGTGATAAAGAGAAATATTTTAATCCTAAAACATGATGTCAAATTATCCTCACCATTATTGCCCTGTGAGGGCTGCAAAGACACCATGACTGTGTAATTTAATCTATTCTTAGTCCAGCGAACATCTTTGTGTTTGTGACCTTCCTGCAGAGGGCACATCATATACCATTTCATATAGCTGTTCCTCTTTCATCAGTCTAAAACTCAGTTTAATTTAAATCCTGTAGATGAATATCCCTCATACCTCTTAAGATGCAGATTTATATTGTGTGCCATTTATTAACAAGAAAAAATAGTAATGTTTTTCCAGACAGGAGAAGCTACAGACTTGAATTATTTTCTGCAACTGAAGGTTTGGAAGCATCATACTAAAGACTGTAATCCCAGTGGCCACTTAGGGAAGGTTATTGCTGACCACTTCTTAGCACTTGCAGATGACTATCTTAATGTACTAGCAGACAATCACTCCCTACCCCTTAACTCCTTCTCTCCAGAAACCACTGGACAGAAACTCCAAGAAACACATGAAGACTCTTTTGTCTTTGCCCTAAAACTACAAGGTAAGAGAAGAAAAAGATGGGGAAAAAAGTGAGAAATTAGGATAACTTTCTGGAATTCTGATTTTGGCAGGCTCTGTGAGAAATGCTGGGCTGGATGAAGCACAAACTGGAATCAAGATTCAGTTCAGTTCAGTTCAGTTCAGTCGCTCAGTTGTGTCTGACTCTTTGCAACCCCGTGAATCGCAGCACGCCAGGCCTCCCTGTCCATCACCAAATACGGAGTTTACTCAAACTCATGTGCATCGAGTCAGTGATGCCATCCAGCCATCTCATCCTCTGTCGTCCCCTTCTCCTCCTGCCCCCAATCCCTCCCAGCATCAGAGTCTTTTCCAATGAGTCAATTCTTTGCATGAGGTGGCCAAAGTACTGGAGCTTCAGCTTTAGCATCATTGCTTCCAAAGAACACTCAGGACTGATTTCCTTTAGAATGGACTGGTTGGTTGGATCTCCTTGCAGTCCAAGGGACTCAAAAGAGTTTTCTATAACACCACAATTCAAAAGCATCAATTCTTCGGCACTCAGCTTTTTTCACAGTTCAACTCTCACATTCATACATGACCACTGGAAAAACCATAGCCTTGACTAGATGGACCTTGTTTGGCAAAGTCAAAGAGAGAGAGTTCCAGAAAAACATCTATTTCTGCTTTATTGACTATTCCAAAGCCTTTGACTGTGTGGATCAAAATAAACTGTGGAAAAATTCTGAAAGAGATGAGAATACCAGACCACCCGACCTGCCTCTTGAGAAATCTATATGCAGGTCAGGAAGCAACAGTTAGAACTGGACATGGAACAACAGACTGGTTCCAAATAGGAAAAGGAGCATGTCAAGGCTGTATACTGTCTCACTGCTTATTTAACTTATATGCAGAGTACATCATGAGAAACACTGGGCTGGAAGAAGCACAAGCTAGAATCAAGGTTGCCAGGAGAAAGATCAATAACCTCATATATGCAGATGACACCACCCTTATGGCAGAAAGTGAAGAGGAATTAAAAAGCCTCTTGATGAAAGTGAAAGAGAGTGAAAAAGTTGTCTTAAAGCTCAACATTCAAAAAACTAAGATCATGGCATCTGGTCCCATCACTTCATGGCAAATAGATGGGGAAACAGTGGAAACAGTTGCTGACTTTATTTTGGGGGGCTCCAAAATCACTGCAGATATTGATTGCAGCTATGAAATTAAAAGACACTTACTCTTTGGAAGGAAAGTTATGACCAACCTAGACAGCATATTAAAAAGCAGAGACATTACTTTGCCAACAAAAGTCCATCTGGTCAAAGCTATGGTTTTTCCAGTGGTTATGTATGGATGTGAGAGTTGGACTATAAAGAAAGTTGAGTGCCGAATAATTGATGCTTTTGAACTGTGGTGTTGGAGAAGACTCTTGAGAGTCCCTTGGACTGCAAGGAGATCCAACCAGTTCATTCTGAAGGAGATCAGCCCCAGGAGTTCTTTGGAAGGAAGGATGCTAAAGCTGAAACTTCAGTACTTTGGCCACCTGAGGAGAAGAGCTGACTCATTTGAAAAGACCTTGATGCTGGGAAAGATTGAAGGTGGGAAGGGAAGGGGACGACAGAGGATGAGATGGATGGATGGCATCATTGACTCAATGGAGAAGAGTTTGAGTAGACTCCGGGAGTTGGTGATGGACAGGGAGGCCTGGCGTGCTTCCATGGGGTCATGATGAGTTGGACATGACTGAGCGACAGAACTGAACTGAACTGTGGGACTGGCTGTGTGCAAGATGTTTTTGTCCAGAGCATCTTTCTTCCAAATTACTGAGTCTTTTCACATGTGTTTTTAATATTCTTGAATGTTTACCAATTAGAGATTAATTAGAATTATTCCTCATTCATTTGTTAAAGAATATATGATTCTCAAAGTGTTAACAGACTTATTACACATTTGTGTAAATGAGTTCAACAAAATAATACTTGGAAATTGGCTTGCAATTTAGTTGACACCATGCATTCATGTAGTCTCCATTTTAAATTTTATTGCTCACTACATCATGTGATTTAGGTAAAGGATTATTATCATTATTGCCAGAGGAAAATGAGACATGGAGGTTTAAGTTCATGTCTTTCCTCCTAACTCAATATCCACTATGCAAAGAGACTCTGAGATGTGATCTTAGGAAAATGAAGTCAGTGATTTCTGAGAAATAAATGAAGTAACTGAGGCTGGGGCAGAGGAGATTAACAGCAAGGCCATAGGCTCATGGTCCTCAATGGTAGAGGCAGCATGGAATCAGGAAGCAATTTTTCTTAACTTTTTATTTTATATTAGAGTGTCAGCCATGACTGAGTGACTTCACTTTCACTTTTCACTTTCATGCACTGGAGGAGGAAATGGCAACCCACTCCAGTGTTCTTGCCTGGAGAATCCCAGGGACGGGGGAGCCTGGTAGGCTGCTGTCTATGGGGTTGCACAGAGTTGGACACGACTGAAGCGACTTAGCAGCAGCAGCAGCATAGCCCATTAACAATGTTGTGGTACAAAGGAAACTATAAGTAAGGTGAAAAGAAAGCCTTCCGAATGCGAGAAAATAATAGCAAATGAAGCAGTTGACAAAGAATTAATCTCAAAAATATACAAGCAACTACTGCAGCTCAACTCCAGAAAAATAAATGACCCAGTCAAAAAATGGGCCAAAGAACTAAACAGATATTTCTCCAAAGAAGACATTCAGATGGCTAACAAGCACATGAAAAGATGCTCAACATCACTCATTATCAGAGAAATGGAAATTAAAACTACAATGAGGTACCATCTCACGCCAGTCAGAATGGCTGCTATCCAAAAGTCTACAAACAATAAATGCTGGAGAGGATGCAGAGAAAAAGGAACCCTCTTACACTGTTGATGGGAATGCAAACTAGTACAGCCACTATGGAGAACAGTGTGGAGATTTCTTAAAAAACTGGAAATAGAACTGCCATATGACCCAGCAATCCCACTGCTGGGCATACACACCGAGGAAACTAGAATTGAGACACGTGTACCCCAATGTTCATTGCAGCACTGTTTACAATAGCCAGGACATGGAAGCAACCTAGATGTCCATTGGCAAACAAATGGATAAGAAAGATTTTGGACTCTGTGGGAGAAGGTGAGGGTGGGATAATTTGAGAGAATAGCATTGAAACATATATTACCATATGTGAAATAGATCGCCAGTCCAGGTTCGATGCGTGAGACAGGGCACCCATAGCTGGTGCACTGGGATGACCCTGAGGGATGGGATGGGGAGGGAGGTGGGAGGGGGCTCAGGATGGGGAACACATGTACACCTATGGCTAATTCACCAAAACCACCACAATATTGTAAAGTAATTGGCCTCCAATTAAAATAAATAATTAGAAAAAACCCCCCAAAACAGAGTTGTGGTAGTTTCAGGTGGATAGCAAAAGGACTTAGTCATACTTATACATGTATCCATTCTCCCCCAAACTCCCCTCCCATCCAGGCTGCTGCATATCATTGAACAGAGTTCCATGCGCTATACAGTAGGGCCTCATTGGTTATCCATATTAAATAGAGCAGGGTCTACATGTCCATCCCAAACTCCCTAACTATCCCTTCCTCTGTCCTCCCCACCATGGCCACCATAAATTCATTCTCTGAGTCTCTTTCTATTTTGTATATAAGTTCGTTTGTATCATTTTTTTTTTTTTTAGATTCCACATATAAGGAATGCCATACAATATTTCTCCTTCTGTGACTTACTTCACTCAATATAATAGTCTCTAGGTCCATCCATATTGTTGCAAATGGCATTATTTTGTTCTTTTTAATGATTGAGTAATAGTCCATTGTATATATAGCAGAAGGCTTCCTGGGGCTCAGCTGATAAAGAATCAGCCTGCAATGCAGGAGACCTGGGTTCGATCCCTGGGTTGGGAAGATCCCCTGGAGAAGGGAAAGGCTACCCACTTCAGTATTCTGGCCTGGAGAATTCCATGGACTGTATAGACCACTGGGGTCACAAAGAGTCAGACAATACTGAGCAACTTTCGCTTTCTTCTTTCTCATATATACCACATCTTCTTTATTCATTCCTCTGTTGATGGACATTAAGTGGCTTCCAAGTCTTGGCTATTGTAAACAGTGCTGCAATGAACACTGGGGTACATGTAGCCTTTCAGACCATGTTTTTCTCTGAATATATGCCCAGGAGTGGGATTGCAGGGTCATACGTAGCTCTATTTTTAGTTTTCTGCAACACTTATTTTAGAAGAGAATAGAAGTGTTTCTATTTTCTTTTGACAGATGACTTTGCGATTGATCAGTGCCCTGACTCTGCTCTCTAAATGTGCACATGCTCATAAGCATATGAAGAAATAACATAAAATAGATGGATAGAAGACAGGTAATTAACACTCAATGTATAATTTTAATAGAAATTAAATAAAGGCTTTCATAAAATAAATACATCTTGTGTGTGTGTTAATTGCTCAGTCATGTTTGACTCTTTGTGACCCCTTTGGGCTGTCACATGCTCATAAGCATATGAAGAAATAACATAAAATAGATGGATAGAAGACAGGTAATTAACACTCAATGTATAATTTTAATAGAAATTAAATAAAGGCTTTCATAAAATAAATACATCTTGTGTGTGTGTTAATTGCTCAGTCATGTTTGACTCTTTGTGACCCCTTTGGGCTGTAGCCTACCAGGCTCTTCTATCCATGGGATTCTCCAGGCAAGAATACTGGAGTGGGTTGCCATTCCCTTCTCCAGGGCATCTTCCTAACCCACGGATCAAACCCGTGTTTCCCACACTGGAGTCTGATTTTTCACTGTCTGAGCTACCAGGGGAGCCCCTAGTATATCTTAGAGACCCTTTAATCCAAGGAGCTGAGAGGACAAAGGACAGCCAACATGGTACTCAGAAAGGTGTACATACCTTTAGTGCTTTGTTTCAGCTCCTAGACTCAGTATGACTTTTCTTCTTATGTGTATTGTTTAAATAGCACACATTTTATGCTATTTGGAAATCTGATGATCCTTGATTATTAATGTTTTAACAGTCTCTGTGGAGTGTTTTAAAGCATGCTTTGAAATCTAGGTATTGACATCACTCCTTTGCCATCTTCTGATTGCAGTTGTGATATCTCTTAGATGAAAAGATTTTCCAAATTGTGATCTATGATTAGATGCAAATCAGGGCTTCCTGAGGACATGTCCTGTCTTTTTGTTTTATAGCTGAACAGGTTAGATAGATAGTAATGGAGACACCATGAACTAGCCTCCCTCCTGTTTGCATGTTTAAATGGCTTGTGAAGCCTAAGTGAAGTAGCACATTGTAGGAAATGATAGGAAGAGATCTTCACATGTGGCCCACAGTGAGACAGAAAGCACATAAGCTTTGTATTAAGACAGACATGAGATCATTTCCTAGTTCCACTAAAAGAGGCTCAAGCTTCCTGAATCCTCTGAGCTCCGGCATAGAAAATCTGCCCCTAAACCAATTATCTAGTTAAAGCTTTATCTGTACAACATATATATATTCTTCTAAGTTGTCTGCTTCTAGAAATCAAGTAGGACTCTTGACATGAACCATCTGCTGCTTTTTATAAAATGATATAAAAATTACTGCTTTTTTCCTCAAATTCAAATTTTAATTTTATTCTGTAAAACTTATTAATTTGCCTCCTAGTTTAGTGTTGATCTGCATAAACATAGCTTCTTGATTAAATTACGATGTGTCCTATTCTAGTGCATCAAATTTACTTTTGCAAAGTAGTAGCAAAATTTGATAAATTGTGTTTTTTAGTATTTCCTTTATCCTGCTTCACAATTCTCCATATCTTAATTTTTCCTGTACCTGCTGTGGGCCATGGATGGAGGTTATATCATGGCATGGACAACATCTATATTTTGAACTTTTTTTTTTCATGACTTTATGAAACATCACACCATCAATACATAAGTATTCTTGGTGACAGCTTATGAGTTACTTTATGTCTACTTTTTGTCAAGAGAAATAATGGTTTTAATGATAAACTCCATTACCCTAATAAGTAAGAAAATGTGGGAATGTGATATTTTTTCTTACTTTATGAAAGTATCGTTATTAACATTATTTTGACTGTTCTTATCATCCATCAACTTCAATGACTAGACTTTACTCTTTGACAACACATCTCTCATCCCCACTGAGAAATCCCCTCTGGTAGCTGTTAGTTCAGCTACCAGGGGGTTTTTCTTCCCTTATACAGACAGTGACTTGGCACAGCCTGAGTGAGGCCTGGTGTGGACATTAGCTGTTAATGTAAGTAATAATGATAATAAATTGTCCGCTTGAATCTGATACACACAGTTTTAAAAGGTTTTCCTTTTCAGACTGGTAGTGAATAGAAGGAAACAAGTTCAGCCAAGTCAGGACTGTGGACGTGCGTGATCTCTGAATGAAGCATCTTCTTTTTCATTAACAGTCACAGGTGGTCTGAGTTCATGCCTTTGGGGGCAATGACCCTGACTGTACAGGCCAGTTTAAACACTGTTATTTCATGACTTCTGCCTTTCCCATGATGGATTAAAACAACAAAGGAATCAGTAGGATAAAAAGAGGGCTAGGGATAGCTGGTGGGAGGCAAAGTCAATGAGACATTGCATTGTTTTTCCTATCGGCTGTAACTCCAGGGTGAGCAGCATTCCAGTGGCCCCCCCATTGAGATAGGGACTGACTGACCGAATCCCTCTCTATACCTGAATGACTCACAAAGAGCCTGTGCATGCCCTGCTGGTGATCCAGGTCATCTGTTTTGTATGCCTCCTGTGAGATGGGAAAAAATGTGTGAAGTATTCTAGAGGAGCTAGAAATGACTGATGATATTGTCATGTGGTATTGCTTGGGCTTGCATATTAAAAGTTTCTCTCGGCTCTGTCTTCTACTCCTTCTGGAAAAGAATTTACAGTCAGCAAGGCAGCTTGTTAGGTAGAAAGTAGAAATGTGTTGATCACAGTTTAACTCTGATTCTCTGAAAGAGAGAAAATAAAAACATGGAAAGGGGACTCACTACCCAGGCTTTGCTTAGTAGTACTGAGGTTGAGGCATTTGTAGAGTTGGGGCATGAGTGTCTTGTATTTTGCATCTGTGCTATTTTCTCAATATTACAGTACAATTTAATCTATTGATATGATATTATGCCTAGGTGACATTTAGTTGTTCTTATGTCCCATGACACAGAAGGCAATGGCACCCCACTCCAGTACTCTTGCCTGGAAAATCCCATGGATGGAGGAGCCTGGTAGGCTGCAGTCCATGAGGTCACTAAGAGTCAGACACGACTGAGCGACTTCACTTTCACTTTTCACTTTCATGCATTGGAGAAGGAAATGGCAACCCACTCCAGTGTTCTTGCCTGGAGAATTTCAGGGACGGGGGGAGCCTGGTGGGCTGCCATCTCTGGAGTTGCACAGAGTCGGACACGACTGAAGCGACTTAGCAGAAGCAGCAGCAGCATGTCCCATGAATTAATTTACTATTCAAAACAATATCAATCATTTTTAGTTTGTTTACAAGTCAAATGGCTTCTTAAGAAAAGAGTAGAGCAACAAATTTACTTGAAAATAAAAGTTGGGATGATGTCAAATTCTGAGTGCGTCTGACTGTGCTCTGAGCACTGGGCATTTTCTGAGGATTGATGACCAGTTTGAAGGAGTTGATGGTCCTTGGACGAAGCTTGGGCCATTAACTCCAACCAGTCATTAATTGCCTGGAAATGTCCTGGGCTGAAGTCATTATTGCTATTATAAACTGAATTAATGCCCTATGCTTCAGCCAATAAGATTATTTGAATTATCTTTATTCTCCATTCAGTTTATAATTACAAAAATGTACCACAGACAATCAGACTCGACAATAGATTAATCACATGCAGAATTATATTTTAAATGAATTGTTTTTGATTCATACAGCTACCCAAAGCACTGGGAGAAGTTGATTTCTCATTGTTGGAATTTATTGACATTGATGTGCTATGCTGCACCCCTGATCCGTCAAGCCTATTTCCTACCATTGGTTCAAATTCAAGTAAATAACTGAATTGAATGGACTCTTCAATTTACAGTATGTAGATTCAATTTTCTAGAAGCTATAGTATTTTGATACTATGAAATTAGGATGGATTGGGCATGGAGATAGCAGAGAGTGTTTGCGTGATAATGGTATGAATCCATGAAAAAAACTACATAGAACCTAAAGTATATGTCACAACTTTGTGTTGTACTTTACAATTTTACAGTTTATTTTGTACTCATTATTCAATTTTTCTCCTTGTGTAATACTTCAGTCAAAGAGGGCAGATGTTATCATTCCATTTTTTTAAATTGTACTGTGCAGCATGTGGGATCTTTGTTCCCTGACCAGGAATCAAACCTATATCCCTGCATTGGAAGTGCAGAGTCTTAACCACTGAATCAAGAGGCAAGTCTCTCCATTTTTTATATGAGGAAACTGAGGTCTAATAGTTAAGTGACTTGCCTTGTGTGTCATTGTTATGGATTGCCAGAGCTATCTTCAATCTAAGGTTGTTTCTCTAGTGTTTGTTTCAGACCTCCTTCTTTTATTCTGGGATTTAAAAGAAATCATATTAACAATGACTCAGTACTACTATTGATAATTATTGTTGGTTTAGTTGTTAGTGTCTGAATCTTTGCAACTCCATGGACTGTAACACATCAGGCTCCTCTGTCCATGGGATTTCCCAGATAAGAATACTGGAATGGGTTGCCATTTCTTTCTCCAGGGGATCTTCCTGACCCAGAAACTGAACCTGCATCTCCTGCATTGGCAGGCAGATTTTTTTTTATCACCGAACCACCAATACTATTATTACTAAAATTAGTAATAAATGCTAGTATAAAGTGCCATTGTTCAAGGTATTTCCATGCTTCTTAAGTTATTTAAAGGAAAAGTACTATAAAGTTATCAAACAGTGTAGTATTTTGATGCTTCTATGATGAGATGATTCATTTGCTGCTATAGTTTCTCACGGTCTGCTTAATCATTTGCTTCTTTTTAAAGCCAAGGATATTTGTATTAATCTGTAACCTAATTGGATATATTTTATATCTACTTAATGTTTCTCTATTCTATTCTGTGAGTAAAAAGCCTCTTACTCTAATAAAGAATTCTTGCACTGAAAGTATCTCAGTCCTGTCTGACTCTGTGACCCCATGGACTGTAGCCCACTAGGCTCCTCTGTCCATGGAATTCTTCAGGCAAGAATACTGGATTAGGTAGCCATTCCCTTCTCCAGAGGTCTTCCTGATCCAGGAATCAAACCCTAGTCTGCTGTACTGCAGGCAGATTCTTTACCCTCTGAATCACCAGAAAGTCCAATAAAGAATTCTGCTATGATATAAGTAACTGGAGTTATATCAACATATTACAGCAAGGGGGAACAACACAAGGAAAACTCAGAAAAGGTGTATTAGTTAACAAAGAAAGCAGGTATTTTTATTGTTTATGAATTGCCCTCAGAAGTTCTTAGAGTATGCTACATCAGAAGCAGAGTGAGACTTTAGACTGATTGATTTATGAAGGTGAGAATCAATGCAAAACTAGATGATATTCTGAGCTCAGAAGTATTAAGCACATTGGATGACATTGTGTGATTATAATCGTATAACTTTGTCTTGCATATATAGTGGAGGTGATTGTTCTTTCCAGAACAGTTAGCCTCCCCTGAATCCCTTCTTCCTTATGATCAATCTCTAACCAGGCAAGAGAGGTGGGCAGATAAGAATCTTATTGAAGACCTACAATTACCACTGTGATCTCCAGATGTGTATTATCTCAAAAACAGCAAACAATTTGGGGTTGGACCAGGATTTATCCTTTTCCCTCCTCCCATCAAATGAGGAGTTGTTAAATCAAATGATATGACAATGGCTGTTTAGAAGTATTTAAGACTCTGGAGAGTCTATACTTGGCAATTACTCTACTGACAAGGTCTAAAAGCAGATGGATGATGGGAAATCAAAGCAAGGATCACATGCAGAGTCTGTTTGGTCTCCTTTGAAGATTCATGTGGACATCTTAGAAATGAGTTGTTTGTTCTATTTGGCCAGTAGTATTTATCCAAGTGCAAGTGAAATACTAATAATGACAAAGATATTGCATTGACAATCCAATCTAAAATCTAAAATTATTACTTTCCTCATTACCACTTGGACCTTAGAGTTCAGATTTGCTAATTAGCTTTAGAAGTTAGGGAAGTATCATTTATAATGTCAACTAAGATTTAATCTTTTACCATCCTATTCAATTGTATAAATTTCTTACTACTTTATCCAATTATATAAACCTCACTATAGGAACTATTACTTGGGTGTTGTATGTCTAAGAGTAAATTAGTGATTCTTCTGGGTAATTCTCCAAAGTATCCTATGTGGCTTCATTTTCTGTTTCCCTTTACCTGCTGCCAGGAATTGTGTTTTACAAGGGATGGTTTGTTTGTGATAAACAAGCAAAGAACTGGTTTCATCTAATAAATAGTGTTCCAAAGGGAACAGACTATGTGGTAGTGTAGGAATCATTTACTATGACAGGTACATCAGCTGTTTTGGGAAGGGCAGAGTCCCTGGAGTTGAATAGCTTCTATAAAGCAGTTGGAGACTCTCTAGGGAGATAAAATGAACTATGCAGAAAAAATAACTCCAATATTTATTCTTATCTCTGTTGCTTTCCTGGTCTCAGTGGACATTACTATAATGATTTTTGCAGAAGCACTTTGTTTTCATAGGGTCAAAATCACTTTTTCTTCATTACCGAAACGTAGGGTTCACAATGTGGAAATATCTCAGGTACCTGAAGGGGCCAATGGAAGGAAAATGACTCTCTAACTAGTGTAAATAGTAATGACTAGTAGAATTTTATCCAGAGGATCATGTCATTCTAGAAAGTGAGGTATAATCATTCTGTTAGCCTGAAGATCCTTGAACTCCTCTCCAGTGAGGATTAGGAGTCCTTCTAAAGATAGTACATGGCATGTAATATCTATTTTTATTGTTTTTTATACTATGGGCCATCATCCTGCCTTTGCTTCTGGTTTCAAAGGTTACTGTACAAACTTGGATAAAGAATTGGTAAGGTCACTCTGAATTTTAATGGATTCATTCCTTAAAATCCAGTCAATATTGGTAAATTTTTGGACTGTGAGAAATCTGGTACTTTGCAGAGATCTTCAAGTTATATCTGCTTATACATATGCTTCCTGGTAAGACATTGTCCAAATGAGCTGTGACCTGATTATAAAGAGAGAAATCCTCTGGAATACACCTCATAAAGAGCATTTAAATGGGCAGTTCCATTTACATAATAAATCTCTTTACCCAGCAAAACATAGAAATACAATAAAGACACTTAGTTAAAAATAGCTGGCCTATTTTTAAAGAAGGTACTGCTGTTGCTGCTGTGCTGCTCCTGCTAAGTCACTTCAGTTGTGGCCGACTCTGTGCGATCCCATAGACGGCAGCCAACCACGTTCTGCCGTCCCTGGGATTGTCCAGGCAAGAACACTGCAGTGGGTTGCCATTTCCTTCTCCAATGCAGGAAAGTGAAAAGTTAAGGTGAAGTCGCTCAGTCGTGTCTGACTCTTTGCGACCCCTCCGACTGTAGCTTACCAGGCTCCTCCGTCCATGGGATTTTCCAGGCAAGAGTACTGGAATGGGTTGCTATTGCCTTCTCTGAAAGAAGGTACTAGAGAATGATTTTTAAGTATAGGAAAGTGATCCCAAAGGGAAACTCATAGATCCAGGAAGAAACATAAGGAAGCATTAAGATCAATTGCTTGGCTAAATCTAAATTACTTTTGAGTCACTAAAACAATAATTCATTGTGGGATCTAAGATAGACCTAGGTTTTCCCATCGTTGGGGCCTGGAGTCCTAGCACTGGCAAGTTTGAGGTTATCTGCTATATTTCATGTGCCTTCTGTACCCTGGGAGATCTCTCCTGGCTTTACCTTTTGGTTGCCAGCACCTTTGGGTGGTTTGGGGAATTCTCTTTAATCTCCAGTTCTATTCCTTACTTCCTGTGCCTTGGGTTATTTTTTTCATTTCTGCTGCATTACCCTTGACCTTTAGCAGGTGACTGTAGCTGACCTACACTCTGTGAAACCAGGGCTTTTCCCTGAGAGATGTCTCTCAGCTTTCCTGTCCCTCTTCCAGTGTTCATTAACCAAAAACCTAGAGTGCAAACAGTAATCTCCTTCAATTCTCGCTTCCTGCCCCGTGGTGTTGGAGAAGACTCTTGAGAGTCCCTTGGACTGCAAGGAGGTCCAACCAGTCCATTCTGAAGGAGATCAGCCCTGGGATTTCTTTGGAAGGAATGATGCTAAAGCTGAAACTCCAGTATTTTGGCCACCTCATGCGAAGAGTTGACTCATTGGAGAAGACTCTGATGCTGGGAGGGATTGAGGGCAGGAGGAGAAGGGGACGACAGAGGATGAGATGGCTGGATGGCATCACTGACTCGATGGATGTGAGTCTGAGTGACCTCCGGGAGCTGGTGATGGACAGGGAGGCCTGGCGTGCTGCAGTTCATGGGATCGCAAAGAGTCAGACATGACTGAGCGACTGATCTGATCTGATCCCCATAAAGATGAGAGGGAAAGTATCAGAGCATTCCGTGGGACTTGGGCTCCTCTAGTTCCTAATTCATCAGGTTAGCTCACACAAAACCCTAAAAGTTTTGTTAACATTAGCCTGCTTATTCATTCCCTTTATCAGTAACAGATTGCTCCCTCTCTGTTTCAGACATGACAGTGATTGGGGATTGTTTTCCACTTTCGTGAGCTTGTTACTTTTGGGGGGATTGATTCACTTAGGATTTTTTTGTACTGTTCTTGATATAGTTCAATCGATTTTTTTGGTTTCTAACATGTATTATTTATTTTTGACCCGAATTCACTGATGACAAGATAAACTTTGCTTTTATATTTGGAAAGATATATCTAATTTGAATGTGATAGATACAGTAAAGAAAGTGGAGAAGATGATATTAAAAGTGATTTCAGGGAAAAAACAACCAATAGATTTCATACCACTCTTGCAATAATGTTAAATTTCAGAATATTCTTTATTATATGATAATATGAAAACTCATCAGATTAGACAACTCTTGCATGTGGAAGTGTGATTGCTATCAAGGGTAAAATTATGTTGAGAATGTATTTCTGCAAGATCAGAAAACAATTTTGTCCCAGGTTTTTAAAGATGTAAATTGGACTCTTGACTTGCGTATTTGTATTTTTGATGTTCTTATTGTATCCATACAATGAAGGAATGCAATACATTTTTTTAGTGACAGCAAAGACCAAGGGATAAAGTTAGAAACGTCAAATACACAGTTTCTATACATTATTATAACATTTTCCATGATTAGTCAATAATTATCAAGGAAGTAGGTGATGGTCTTGATATGGGACATCCAAAAAGTTTACCACCAAATACCTCATGAATTTGATGAACTGTTTTGAATTTTACTTTACCTCACAAACTGCTCGAGTGTCTCCTGTGGAGGTATGGGTCAGCACTGGCCTGCCACATGGGCAGGGGTTCTGGGTGCAGCAGAACTGGGTATGGCATAAACCTTTTGGAAGAGATCGCCATTAACCCCACTGTAAAGCTGCCAGAACTTACACAGGACTGGGGAAACAGACTCTTAGAGGGTACAAACAAAACCTTGTGTACACCAGGACCCCGGAGATAGGAGCAGTGACCCCACAAGAGACTGACCCAGACTTGTCTGTGAGTGTCCAGGAGTCTCTGGTGGAGGCATGGGTTGGTGGTGGCCTGCTGCAGGGTTGGGGGCACCGAGTACAACAGCACATGCATGGGACCTTTGAAGGAGGTTGCCATTATCTTCATTACCTCCACCATAGTTTGGCCTCAGGTCAAACAACAGGGAGGGAACACAGCCCCAACCATCGACAGAAAATTGGATTAAAGATTCACTGAGCATGGCCCTGCCCATCAGAACAAGACCCAGGTTCCCACTCAGTCAGTCTCTCCCATCAGGAAACTTCCATAGCCCTCTTATGCTTATCCATCAGATGGCAGACAGAATGAAAACCACAATCACAGAAGAGTAACCAATCTGATCACATGGGCCACAGCCTTGTTTAACTCAATGAAACTGAGCCAGGCCATGTAGGGCCAGCCAAGACAGATGGGTCATGGTGGAGAGTTATGACAAAATGTGGTCCACTGGAGAAGGGAATGGCAAATCACTTCAGTATTCTTGCCTTGAGAAACCCATGAACAGTATGATAAGGCAAAATGATAGGACACTGAAAGATGAACTCCCCAGGTTGATAGGTGCCCAATATGCTTATTCTACTGGAGATTGGTGGAGAAATAACTCCAAAAAGAATGAAGAGATGGAGCCAAAGCAAAAACAACATCCACTTGTGGATGTGACTGGTGATGTAAGTAAAGTCCTATACTGTAAAGAGCAATATTGCATAGGAACCTGGAATGTTAGGTCCATGAGTCAGGGTAAATTGGAAGTGGTCAAACAGGAGATGGCAAGAGTGAACATTGACATTGTAGGAATCCGTGGACTAAAATGGACTGGAATGGGCGAATTTAACTTGCTGCTACTGCTGCTAAGTCGCTTCAGTCGTGTCCGACTCTGTGCAACCCCACAGACGGAAGCTCACCAGGCTCCCCTGTCCCTGGGATTCTCCAGGCAAGAACACTGGAGTGGGTTGCCATTTCCTTCTCCAATGCATGAAAGTGAAAAGTGAAAGTGAAGTCACTCAGTCGTGTCTGACTCTCAGCGACCCCATGGACTGGAGCCTACCAGGCTCCTCCGTCCATGGGATTTTCCAGGCAAAAGTACTGGGGTGGGGTGCCATTGCCTTCCCCAGAATTTAACTTAGATGACCATTATATCTACTATTGTGGGCAAGAATTCCTTAGAAGAAATGGAGTAGCCTTCATAGTCAACACAAGAGTCTGAACTATAGTACTTGGATGCAGTCTCAAAAAAGACAGAATAATCTGTTTGTTTCCAAGGCAAACCATTCAATATCACAGTAATCCAAGTCTATACCCCAACCAGCAATGCTGAAGAGGCTGAAATCGAATAGTTCTATGAAGACATACAAGACGTTCTAGAACTAACACTCAAAAGAGATGTCTTTTTCATTATAAGGGACTGGAATAAAAAAGAAGGAAGTCAAGAGATACCTGGAATAACAGGCAAAATTGGCCTCGGTGTACAAAATAAAACAGGGCAAAGGCTAACAGAGTTTTGCCAAGAGAACGCACTGGTCATAGCAAACGCCCTCTTCATATAACACAAGAGAAGACTCTACACATGGACATCATCAGATGGTCAATATCAAAATCAGATTGATTATATTCTTTGCAGCCAAAGATGGAGAAGCTCTATACAATCAGCAAAAACAAGATTGGGAGTTGACTGCAGCTCAGATCACAAATGTCTTATTGCAAATTTCAGACATAAATTGAAGAAAGTAGGGGAAACCATTAGACCATTCAGGTATGACTTAAATCCCTTACAAGTATATAGTGGAAGTGACAAATAGATTCAAGGGATTGGATCTCATAGAGTGCCCAATGAACTATGAATGTAGGTTTGTGACATTGAATAGGAGGCAGTGATCAAGACCATCCCCATGAAAAATAAATGCAAAAAAGCAAAATGGCTATCTGAGGAGGCCTTACATATAGCTGAGAAAAAGAAGAGAAGCAAGAAGCAAAGGAGAAAATGAAAGATATACCCACTTGAATGCAGGGTTCCAAAGAATAGTTAGGAGAGATAAGAAAGCCTTCCTCAGAGATCAATGCAAAGAAATAGAGGAAAACAACAGAATGGGAAAGACTAGAGATCTTTTCAAGAAAATTAGAGATACCAGGGGAACACTTCATGCAGAGATGGGCTCAATAAAGGACATAAATTGAATAGACCTAACAGAAGCAGAAGATATTAATAAGAGGTGGCAAGAATACACAGAAGAACTATACAAAAAAGATTTTCATGACCAAGATAACTACGATGGTGTGATCGTTCACCTAGAGCCAGACATCCTGGAAGGCGAAGTCAAGTGGACCTTAGGAAACACCACGATGTTTCCTCCATCATCTAGTGGAGGTGAGAGAATTCCAGTTGAGCTATTTCAAATCCTAAAAGGTGATGCTGTTAAAGTGGTGCACTCAATATGCCAGCAAATCTGGAAAACTCAGCAGTGGCCAAAGGACTGGAAAAGGTCAGTTTTCATTCCAATCCCAAAGAAAGGCAATGGCAAAGGATGCTCAAATTACCACACAATTGCACTCATCTCACAAGCTAGCAAAGTAATGCTCAAAATTCTCCAAGCCAGGTTTCAACAGTATGTGAAGCATGAGCTTCACCAACTTAGTACCAAGTCTAATGGTACTTCCAGATGTTCAAGCTGGATTTAGAAAAGGAAGAGGAACCATAGACCTAATTGTCAACATCCATTGGATCATTGAAAAAGAGAATAGAAAAACATATATTTTTGCTTTATTGACTACGCCAAAGCCTTTGACTGTGTGGATCACAACAAACTGGAAATTCTAAAAGAGATGGAAATTCCCGACCACCTGACCTATCTCCTGAGAAATCTGTATGAAGGTCAAGAAGCAACAGTTAGAACTGGACATGGAACAACTGATGGGTTCTGAATTGGGAAAGGAGTATATCAAGGCTGCATATTTTCACCCTGCTTATTTAACTTACATGCAGAGTGTATCATGAGAAATGCCAGGCTGGAAGAAGCAAAGGCCGAAATCAAGATTGCTGGAAAAAATTCCAGTAATCTCAAATATGCAAATGACACCACCCTATGGCAGAAAGTGAAGAAGAACTAAAGAGCCTCTTGATGAAAGTGAAAGAGGAAAGTGAAAAAGCTGGCTTAAAACTCAACATTCATAAAACTAAGATCATGGCATCTGGTCCCATCACTTCATGGCAAATAGATGGGGAAACAATGGAAACAGTGACAGACTTTATTTTCTTGGGCTCCAAAATCACTGCAGATGGTGACTGCAGCCATGAAATTAAAAGACACTTGCTTCTTGGAAGAAAAGCTATGACCAACCTAGACAGCATATTCAAAAGCAGAGACATTACTTTGCCAACAAAGGTTCGCCTAGTCAAGGCTGTGGTTTTTCCTGTGGTCATGTATGATGTGAGAGTTGGACTGTGAAGAAGGCTGAGTGCCGAAGAATTGATGCTTTTGAACTGTGGTGTTGGAGAAGACTCTTGAGAGTCCCTTGGACTGCAAGGAGATCCAACCAGTCCATTCTAAAGGAGATCAGCCCTGGGATTTCTTTGGAAGGAATGATGCTAAAGCTGAAACTCCAGTACTTTGGCCACCTGATGAGAAGAGCTGACTCATTGGAAAAGACTCTGATGCTATGAGGGATTAGGGGCAGGAGGAGAAGGGAACGACAGAGGATGAGATGGCTGGATGGCATCACTGACTCGATAGACATGAGTCTCAGTGAACTCCGGGAGGTGGTATGGACAGGGAGGCCTGGCGTACTGCGATTCATGGGGTCGCAAAGAGTCAGACATGACTGAGCGACTGATCTGATCTGTTTTGATCTGATGTATGGATGTGAGAGTTGGACTATAAAGAAAGCTTAGCACTGAAGAATTGATGCTTTTGAACTGTGGTGTAGGAAAAGAGTCTTGAGAGGTCCCTGGTCTGCAAGGAGATCCAACTAGTCTATCTGAAAGGAAATGAGTCTTGAATATTCACTGGATGGACTGATGCAGAAGCTGAATCTCCAATATTCTGGCCACCTGATGTGAAGAACTGACTCACTGGAAAAGACTCTGATGCTGGGAAAGATTGGAGGCAGGAGGAGAAGGGGACGACAGAGGATGAGATGGTTGGATGGCATCACTAACTCAATGGACATGTGTTTGAGCAAGCTCCCGGAGTTGGTGATATACAGGGAAGCCCGGCATGCTGCAGTCTATGGGGTCACAAAGCGTTGGACATGATGGAGCTTCTGAACTGAACTTACTTCATAAGAAGATTCTGCATAGGAAATTCATATCTTTCATAAAATTATATAACAAAGTTAACTATAACTTCAAAGTTAACTCTAACTAATTGTCAAAACTGGTTATCCATAAAGGATTGTATATGAATTTTGAAACTACAGTATCATTTGGTTGATTTTAGATACAAGTTTAATGAATTAATGATTTGAACTTGTTGCAGTTGTAAAAAAAAATCTCTTCTGTTCCCACCAATGCATTTTTGACTCTGGTTTCTCTAGTGTGTTTTTATATAAAGTTGTTTAGACATGTTATTTCTTGCAAATAGCATTGTTGTCAATCCAACCTAGCTTAAACAGATTAGCAACCAAGAAGCAAGTGGATTTGTCACATTAAAATCTTTAAATATTGATGGATATGCTGGTAGGAATATAAACTGGTGCAGCCACTGTTGAAATGTAAATTGGTGTAGCCACTGTATTCCACTGTGGAAAACTATACAGAGGTTTCTCAAAAACTAAAAGTAACCAGCAACCCCACTCCTGGGTATATGTCCAGAAATATACAAAAACCACTAATTCAAAAAGATACATGCACCCTAATGTTCACAACAGCATTATTTACAGTTGCCAAGATATGGAAGCAACCTAAGTGTGCATCAAGAAATGAATGGGTAAAGAAGATGTGGGGGCTTCCCTGGCAGTACAGTGGTTAAGATTCTGTGCATTGAACTTATGGGGTGTAGGTTCGATCCCTCATCGGGGATCGAATGAGGATCCTATTTGCTTCATGGCCAGAAAAAAAAGATGTGGTGTATATGAATACAGTGGAATACTACTCAGACATAAAATGAAGGAAATTTTGCCATTTTCAACAACATGGACTTGGGGAATATTATGCTAAGTGAAATAAGTCATATAGAGAAAGATAAATGCTGTTTGATATCACTTATATGTACAATCTAAAAATAAAGCAAACAAGTGAATATAACAAAAAAGAGACTCACAGATAAAGAGTACAAACTACTGGTTACCAATGAGGGGCAGGAAGGGGGGAGGGGCAAGATACGGTGGGAGATTAAGACTTACAAACTACTATATATATATAGTAAATAAGTTACAAGAATTGATTGTACAATGTAGGGAATGTAGCCAGTATTTCATAATAGCCATAAATAGAATAAAACCTTTAAAATTGTGAATCGCTATGTTGTACACTTGAAATTTATATAATATCATAATATCAACTATACCTCAATTAAAAAAATACCTGATGCTGCTGCTAAGTCACTTCAGTCATAAAGCAAAGAACAGAAAAAGTAAATAAATTAAGAGAAGCAACCCCCCTCCAAATCATGTCTAATGCTCTATAAATAGCTTTATATAAAACTATAAAGAATTAGTTCCATATGAAAAATTATACATATTATAAAATCTAATTATATATGGCTTCAAAAATTATTGCTGTACATACTGCTCATTGAAACTGTGTCTAAAGGTGTTTAACATAGAGAACCCTTTTTAAATTATAATTTTTTCTGGGTTACAATTTCAGAATGACCAGAAGTTAGGCATCTAATAGCCTTTCTATATATTAGTTGCCTTTATGCACAATGCGGAGAAGGCAATGGCACCCCACTCTAGTACTCTTGCCTGGAGAATCCCATGGAAGAAGAGCCTGGTAGGCTGCAGTCCTTGGGGTCGCTAAGAGTGGGACACGACTGAGCGACTTCACTTTCACTTTTCACTTTCATGCATTGGAGAAGGCAATGGTAACCCACTTCAGTATTCTTGCCTGGAGAATCCTAGGGACGGAGAGCCTGGTGGGCTGCGGTCCGTGGGGTCGCACAGAGTCAGACAAGACTGAAGCGACTTAGCAGCAGCATCGGGGAAGGCAATGGCACCCGACCCCAGTACTTTTGCCTGGAAAACCCCATGGACGGAGGATCCTGGTAGGCTCCAGTCCATGGGGTCGCTAAGAGTCGGACACGACTGAGCAACTTCACTTTTACTTTTCACTTTCATGCATTGGAGAAGGAAATGGCAACCCACTCCAGTATTCTTGCCTGGAGAATCCCAGGGACAGGGGAGCCTGGTGAGCTTCTGTCTATGGGGTCGCACAGTGTCGGACACGACTGAAGCGACTTAGCAGCAGCAGCAGCAGCAGCATGCACAACAAGCAACTAGTATAATTTTTAAAATTCTTTTATTTTTCCAGTGTTATTACTCTAGTTATGTTTATTAAATTGCAATTTTATGTCCACACAATTTAATGATAAAAAAAAATATGAGTTTGAATTTTGTATTTTTTTTTTTTTTTGACCATTTCATTTTTCCATAATGGAGAAGGCAATGGCACCCCACTCCAGTACTCTCGCCTGGAAAATCCCATGGGCAGAGGAGCCTGGTAGGCTGCAGTCCATGGGGTCGCTAAGAGTCGGACACGACTGAGCGACTTCACTTTCACTTTTTACTTTCATGCATCGGAGGAGAAAATGGCAACCCACTCCAATGTTCTTGCCTGGAGAATCCCAGGGACGGGGGAGCCTGGTGGGCTGCCGTCTATGGGGTCGCACAGAGTCGGACACGACTAAAGTGACTTAGCTTAGCTTAGTTTAGCTTTTTTCCATAAACTTATTTTTATTGTATTTTATGAAGTTTTGCTTTGTAAAGGATTGAAAAGCTTTTAAAAAATTGGTTATTTACCATAGATAGTTTGGAAAACACTATTTGGAAACACAATGCTAGAATTCAAAGTTTCATAGAATTCAAAATGCATACCAGTGGTGTTCTTATTATTTAATTTGTTCAATTTCTCCCTTCCTATTAAGCAATACATTTTAATATCTTCCTGTTTGCAAGCTTAATTTCTAATAATAGCAATTCAATAAAAGTTTCAAAAGCTGAAATGCTCTGGCACTTCTTTCAATGAATATTTTGATTCAAGATTTTGAAATGATTTTGAACAAAAGGCTGCTGAAATTTAGAGGACTCATTTGCAAATGTTCAACACCATTTAAGACAATTAATTTAAAAAGTGATTCTTCAGATTCTCAAATACACTAGAATTCTATTGACACTGGTCGGAAAAGAAAGCATATAGCACTGTGCTGAAGTATCTTATATTCAAGATCAACCTAACAAAAATTGTACAGTCCAATTGTTCTTTGTATATATAAGATATTTATAAATTTTTATAAGTAAAACTTCTATTTCAGTTAGCAGAATATTAAAAATATTGGATGCAATTGTTTTTTTATTCCATCTGTATCTTTTTTTAAATTTTATTTTATTTAACTTTACAATATTGTGTTGGTTTTGCCATATATCAAAATGAATCTGCCACAGGTATACATGTGTTCCCCATCCTGAACCCTCCTCCCTCCTCCCTCCCCATACCATCCCTCTGGGTCGTCCCAGTGCACCAGCTCCAAGTATCCAGTATCGTGCATCGAACCTGGACTGGCGACTCATTTCATATATGATATTATACATATTTCAATGCCATTCTCCCAAATAAACCGACCCTCTCCCTCTCCCAGAGTCCAAAAGACTGTTCTATACATCAGTGTCTCTTTTGCTGTCTCGTATACAGGGTTATTGTTACCATATTTCTAAATTCCATATATATGCGTTAGTATACTGTATTGGTGTTTTGCTTTCTGGCTTACTTCACTCTGTATAATAGGCTCCAGTTTCATCCACCTCATTAGAACTGATTTAAATGTATTCTTTTTAATGGCTGAATAATACTCCATTGTGTATATGTACCACGGCTTTCTTATCCATTCATCTGCTGATGGACATTTAGGTTGCTTCCGTGTCCTGGCTATTATAAACAGTGCTGCGATGAACATTGGGGTACACGTGTCTGTTTCAATTCTGGTTTTCTCAGTGTGTATGTCTAGCAGTGGGATTGCTGGATCATAAGGCAGATCTATTTCCAGTTTTTTAAGGAATCTCCACACTGTTCTCCATAGTGGCTGTACTAGTTTGCATTCCCACCAACAGTGTAAGAGGGTTCCCTTTTCTCCGCACCCTTTCCAGCATTTATTGCTTGTAGACTTTTGGATCGCAGCCATTCTGACTGGCGTGAAATGGTACCTCATAGTGGTTTTGATTTGCATTTCTCTGATAATGAGTGATGTTGAGCATCTTTTCAATTTTTGAATTATGTGTGTACCATGGCCAATTCCAATTTTTTGCACCATGTATTTCTTCATTTGATAAAAAGATTTTTATTTTAATGTTGACTTCAATAAAAGTTTGTATTTGAAATACCACCAAAATATTTTTAAATTTTATCTTTAATGTTGAACTTTATAACTGAATTAATAACAGGTTCCAGACTTTGTTGTACGTTCAACAGAATGAACAGAACAGAAAGAATGAACTTAGAAGAGTCTTTCTTAGATTTTATAAATTGTTCATGAACAGAGCATTTAAGAAATTAATCTGATTATCTGTTTGAGGTCTTTGATGAGACAAGCAAAACACTGGCTTGGAACCAATATATTAACCGCACTTGCTTTATTTGTGTATGCATACAAAAACTGAAAATAAGTTAAATTAATTTAGAATAGTCATTTGATCTATTTGAAAAGTTATGCTTCACAAAGTGATGTGCAAGTACCCCTGCAGATATGTGTTAAGTCATTGTCTTCAGATGGACACTTAAATGCTCAATATAACTACTAGCTTTTGAAGTAGATGCTAATAGTTCTTTAGCAGGTTTGTGTCTTCTGGTTTTCATAATTTCTGCTGTTGGATTTATCCCCATGTTGGTTGGTAAATATAGACAAATCAATTGCTTTTCATCAAATGTCATGAGAAATGCAAATCCACTAAATTTTTTATTAGAAGCGTGCTGTCTTGTTGCTGTAGAAAGAGTTTATCGCAAACTATAAGATTAGTCGTTGATGGTTTTAGTCACTAAATGTCACGTCCATCTCTTTTGCGACCCTGTGGACTGTAGCCCATCAGGCTCCTCTGTTCATGGGATTTCCCAGGCAAGACTACTGCAGTGGGTTACCAGTTCCTTCTTCTGAGGATCTTCCCAACCCAGGAATCAAACTTATGTCTCCTGCCTTGGCAGGTACCACTAGTGACGCCCAAAAGATTAGTGCCAAGAAATCAAATGAATAAACTGTTATAGATATACACTGCATGATAAATTGAAAAATCATTTTCATGACAGCACTGGGCTAATCTCTGAACTCTAAAGCAGGACTACTCAGCTTCTATTTAAAAGCACACATTTTCACATCACCTAAATCTAGAACTTTTCAGGTTTTTCCAAAACTTCACCAACTAGAGGCCTGGTGGTTTGGGGCAGCATCTCTCAGAGCATGGCACAATGGGCCCGCACTAGGCTGTCTGGCAGGATACTAGAAGGAGCTACCTAGCTGTGCGTTATTGCCAAGTTCTCTTGACATTGAAAAGACTGGTCATTTTTGAATGAGTTTGGAGGAGGAGCTTGGGTTAGATGAACCTTCTGCCATGTGAGAACAGGAAGAGAAGATGGCCATCAACAAACTAGGAAACAGGCCCTCATCAGACACCGAATCTGCTGGCAACTTAATCTTGATCATCCCAGTTTCCAGAACTATGAAAAATAAGTGTTTGTTGTTTAAACCACCCAGCCTTTGATATTTTTGGTACTTTTTTGGTATTTTTATTACTATTACTGATAATAATAATAATAGACCCTAGACAAAATTTAAAAGCAACAGCAAGCAGAAATTGGAGATAATATGACTTTTGGAATAAAAGCAAATCACACTGAACAAGACCCACTCAACTCTTAACTCACATGATACACAAAATTAATTCAAGATGAATTACAACCCTAAATATAGAATCTGAAACTATCAAATTTCTAGACGAAAACATAGAAGAGTATGTCCATGAACTTACTGTAAACACAGACTTCTTAGACTGAACTTTAAGAGGAAAAAGATTATAAATTATATTTTATCAAAATTTAAAATTTCTGCTCAAAAAAATACTGTTAAGGACATTAAAAGACAAGTTACAGACTGGGAGAAAATATCTACCATACATATACCTGATAAAGTGTTTGTCTCCAGAATCTATTAAGAACTTAAATTCAAATAATTTCATGCAGATATACTTTGTTTGGGAGTTTATTATTAAAAAGTATTAAATTCACTATTGAGATGAGTTAAAGTTTAATTTTTCTTTTGTCCTATTCATAGTGACCTACTGAGTTACTCTGTTGTGTAGAGATATGTAAATTATTATATTTCTATCTCATGCAACCAATGAGTCTCTGGCATAAATCTTACTTTCACAAGTCCTCTTTAGAACTAAGATGAAAATAGTCTTGCTGCAATTAATTTCATCTCCTATGTGACAATAGCTTTTATTCTTGATGTCTACAGTGAAAGTTTCTGGGATTTATCTGTGAGATTGACAGTAAGTTATAGTCTGCTTCAAATGCCATGATAATGGTCTTATAATGGAGAAGATCAAACATAACTCCATATTGGGTTTACTCCTTTAGCTTTAACTATTGGGCTCTGTGGTCTGTGCTTAGTCATGTTGGCTCTGCATTTTTGTAAAAGAACCTTGCCTCTAGCCTGAAATATACACTAGTCCCTTCTCAAGGTGCTGCCTCCCAGGCATGACCTTTAAAGGTATAACCCTTTTAAAAAGGTGCAAAACAGAAAATAATTGTCTTGCTGGAAGTTTGGGGGAATATTGTGAGCAGAATTACATGGATAGCACACCAAGAAATTTGCAACAACCAGCCACATCCCTCACACTTTTAGTATAAAGAAGCCTGAATTCTAACTTGGATAAGATGATTGTTTAGGACACTAGTCCACCATCTTCTCTGTCTCCTGACTTTTTAAATAAAGTCACTATTCCTTGCCCTAGCTTCCCTTGTGGCTCAGATGGTAAAGCATCTGCCTACAATGCGGGAGACCCAGGTTCGATCCCTGGGTCGGGAAGTTCCCCTGGAGAAGGAAATGGAAACACACTCCAGTACTCTTGCCTGGAAAATCCCGTGGACGGAGGAGTCCAGTAGGCTACAGTCCATGAGGTCGCAAAGAGTAGAACACGACTGAGCGACTTCACTTCATTCCTTGCCCCAGCACCATGTGTCTTGATTTATTGACCTGTTGTCTGGCAAGTAGTATGAACTTGGATTTGGTAACAGTCTTCACCAGGCAAAAGAGCAGTCAAATATTTTTATGGTTCCTTATGGACACTGAAGGACTTCCCAGGTAGTGCTAGTGATGAAGAACACTCCTGCCAGTGCAGGAGATGCTGGAGACAAGGGTTCAATCTCTGGTTGAGGAAGATCCTCTGGAGGAGGGAATGGCAATCTACTCCAATATTTTTACCTGGGGAATCCCATGAACAGAGGAGCCTGGTGGGCTATAGTCATAGAGTCACAAAGAGTCGGAAATGACTGAAGCAACTTACCACACACTCATGGACACTGAAACGTTTACTAAACATATTGATTATATTAAATAATTGGAGATAGAGACAAAACAACACCTCAGGGAAGCCTACCTGACTCTAATCATTTCAGTCAGATTTCTGGGCACTGCTTCTTAGCATGAGAGAGTCCAGAGAGCCCTTCTCCTGTGGACCACAGTTCTTGGTAAGGACACACAGAAGAATCTGAGGTCTTACCTGTTGCAAGAGACTTTACTGAAGATAAGAAGAGAACAAAGAGGAAACCTTGAGAGAGAAGTGGGCCAGGCTAAGGAAGGCAATGGCCCTGGAGGGCTGCAGTGTTGTTTTTAGGGCAAGGTTTTTTGCATAATCCAGGATACTGTTGATTGACAGTCCTTATTGACAGCTGCAGGTTATATAGCAAGAGGCTTTGCTGCATATGTGTTTACGTCAGTCATGAGTTTCTCAGTCGTATCTGACTCTTTGCAACCCCATGGACTGTAACCTATCAGTCTTCTCCATCCATGGGATTTTCCAGGCAAGAGTATTGGAGTGGGTTGCCATGTCCTTCTCCAGGGGATCTTCCCAACCCAGGGATTGAACCCAGGTCTCCCACATTGTAGGCAGATGCTTTACCATCTGAGCCATATGCATGGGCTTCCCAGGTGGTGTTAGTTGTCAAGAACCAGCCTTCCAATACAGGAGACATAAGAGATATGGATTCGATCCCTAAATCAAGAAGATCCCCTGGAGCAAGGCATGGCAACCTATTCCAGTATTCTTGCCTGGAGAATCCCACAGACAGAGGAGCCAGGTGGGCTATAGTCCATAGGATCACAGAGAGTCAGACATAACTGAAGCGATTTAGCATGCAGGCACACACGCACAATGATAGAATATTTTTGAACATTTAATGAGCCCAGTGGCCACCAAAAGTTATCTAAGGACATGATAGGATGAGATGTGCATGTGTCAGAGTGGGAAAAGTCTCTCCAGATGGCCAGTGGGGGATTTCTCTGATCCCCCAACCATTATGGAGTACTGATGGGGGCATGTTTGACAAACAGCTTGGCAGGATTATGTAGCTATTGGACATTCAGCCGACTAGGCCACTTCTTGTTGCTTATGGCTAACTTACTGTCTAACAATTTGAAGAATTCATGAATGTAAATAACAGAGTTGAGAGTTGGGCAGAAGTTTCTCGACCTAGTGTGAAACACCTGGAGAGACAAATGCACTGGGCAGAAAGAAATGACAGAAGGCAGGTTGAATTGACTGTTTTAGGTAAGGACATACCAGGATGGTGTGCAACACTGTGGAGAGGAAACCACAGAAGTTCCAAGAATATTAAAGGGATCTTCTTTTCCTCTCCTATATTTCTAAATTTCAAAGTGAAAAACCAAAGCTTTATGAACTTGAGATTAGGCATTTGGGGTTGGAAAAAGGTTATAATACAGGTACATTAAAAATGCCTCTACTAAGCATTGACTATAACTACATTTAAGAAACCTCTCCTTGTCTAAAACCACTGCTACTTCTTTTTTTTTTTCAGTGTTAAATACTCCATATTATAGGAAATTTGGATCAACTCTTTTTCAGTATTAAATGTCTCTAGTACTAAAAATAATTCTAGCATTGTCTATTGTTGCCAGGTAAATTACAGGATGCCCAGCCAAATATGAATTTTCAAATAAACAGCAATAATTTTTAACATATAAGTATATTCATGCTGATAACTGTTCATATAAAATAAATTTTCATTTTAGAAACAAGCAAACAGAAAAATAAGTGTGTGTCTGATGTGGAAGTACAAGTTTTAGTGGCCAACAATTAGCCTTTATTCTTTCTTTTTTTTTTTTTTGGCTGCATTATGTGGCTTGTGGAATCTTAGTTTCCTGATGAGGGATTAAACTCTGGCTGTGGCAGTGAAAACACCAATTGCTAACCACTGGAGGGCCTAACTTTAATTCTTATTTCAAGCAAACATCTTTGTCTTGACATCTTTACACTATGTTCCATGCAATATTTGGAATATTCTTACCCTAAACATTATTTCGGAGAAGGCAACAGCACCCCACTCCAGTGCTCTTGCCTGGAAAACCCCCCATGGTCTGAGGAGCCTGGTGGACATTACTTTGCCAACAAAGGTCCGTCTAGTCAAAGCTATGGTGTTTCCTGTGGTCATGTATGGATGTGAGAGTTGGACTGTGAAGAAGGCTGAGCGCCCAAGAATTGATGCTTTTGAACTGTGGTGTTGGAGAAGACTCTTGAGAGTCCCTTGGACTGCAAGGAGATCCAACCAGTCCATTCTGAAGGAGATCAGCCCTGGGATTTCTTTGGAAGGAATGAAGCTAAAGCTGAAACTCCAGTATTTTGGCCACCTCATGCGAAGAGTTGACTCATTGGAGAAGACTCTGATGCTGGGAGGGATTGAGGGCAGGAGAACGGGACGACAGAGGATGAGATGGCTGGATGGCATCACTGACTCGAAGGATGTGAGTCTCAGTGACCTCCGGGAGTTGGTGATGGACAGGGAGGCCTGGCGTGCTGTGATTCATGGGGTCACAAAGAGTCAGACACGACTGAGTGACTGATCTGATCTGATCTGTACATTTCTTTGCTTAATTTTGCAATCTGTTTATATCATTGAATATTCCTGGTATGAGTTCTATAAATTGGATTTCTGGTTTTAGTAGATATCTATACTTTTAATTCCTGAAGCTGTTTAAATGCGTGAATTATATAAGAATAGTACGATGATCCAATATGATTGTTCTAATTTCTGGAGGCTATTTACATCATTAAAGTGTAACTTTCAACTTTGCCTGCCACTTCCCTCCTTTTCTATTACAGATCTCACTTTCTCTCCCATCCACTATATATATATATATATATGTATGTTTATATACACACACGCACATGCACACACACACATACACACGACATCATATTTGGTGACTTTTTCTATTAAACTTTCAAAAGAAGCTTATATAATAACATGTACCATTGTTTGAAGATAAATAATGAATAGATGATGACTTAGTAGTTTTGTCTCATGTTGCTCTCTTTGCTCAGGGCTTATTTTTGTGGAATAGCTTAATAGCTTAAATGTTGGTTTTTGGGTTTTTTTTTACATTATCTTTGATGTATTTTGTTAATCACATTGACTCTCCTCGCTTGGTCATAGGTGTGAATTTCAAATAACCAGGCTCCAATCATCCCCAGTAGAAATAAAGTCCCCAGCAGAGACTATTGTCTCTCTTCAAGAAAGAAGTATCTCTCCAAAGACAAAGAGAAACTTTGTCCATTAGCAATTGAGGTAGTGGACTTGAAAAAAATCAAACAAAAATTCCAAAGAGATTAAACAAAGAGTCCTTTGAAAAGAAGGCAAGGACATATTTGCTTTGAGTAAGAATTCATGTGGAGAAGGAAATGGCAACCCACTCCAGTGTTCTTGCCTGGAGAATCTCAGGGATGGGGGAGCCTGGTGGGCTGCTGTCTCTGGGTTCACACAGAGTCGGACACAACTGAAGCAACCTAGCAGCAGCAGCAGCAGCAGTAGCAGCAAGAATTCACGTACCTTTTTGGCAACTGGAATTTGTACTTAAAAGGCAGACACAAAATTACTTATTCTCTTGTCTGTTCTGTTCATCTCTAAAATGAAAACTCCCTTATTTCACATGATTCTCTGAATGCAATGCAGGAGACTTGCAGGGACGTGGGTTTGATCTCTGGGTCAGGAAGATCCCCTGGAGAAGGAAATAGCAACTCACTCCAGTATTCCTGACTGAAAAATCCTATGGACAGAGGAGCCTGGCAGACTATAGTCCATGGAGTCTCAGATAAAGCTGAAACTTATATTAGCTATTCTCTTACATTGGTTTTAGCTTTTAATGCTAGTTATAATAATGGTTAAAGCATAAGTGTATCCTTTAGGTTGACTCATATCACAGAGCACAGATTATTTAATAATTTTCAATAGGATCTTCCTTTAATATTACAATTAAATTTAGTGAAATATCTACTGAAAATAAATGTAGGATTCACTCAGCTGTAGGAAAGTTCAAAATTATATGTTTATGTATTGAATTGTATATTAAAAATGCATTACCTTTGATAAACAAAGAAGACTCTGGGGAGTAAACACACCAGACTGTTTCTGGTCTCTTAAGCCAAATGGAATTTGTGATTTGAAATTTGCTTTGCATTTGTTGGGCTTTCCTGGTGGCTCAGATGGTAAAGAATCTGCCTACAATGTAGGAGACCCAAGTTTGATCCTGGGTTGGGAAGACACCCTGAGAAGGAAATGGCAGCCCACTCCAGTGTTCTTTCCTGGAGAATCCCATGGACAGGTTACAATCCATGGGGTTGCAGCAAGCTGGCCATGACTGAGCAACTTTCACTTTCATCTCAGAGAAACAGAGACGGCCTTGGTTTTTGGATGACTGGCTAATTTGGGGGGCCTCAAGATGGGTCTTTTCCTGCATAAACATAATCAGCTGGCAAGATGCAGAGGACATTAGCAAATATCAAGATAAAGTAGTTAGAAGAATTTCTACTTGCCCCATCCTTTGTGACCCCGTGGACTGTAGCCCGCCAGGCTCCTCTGTCCATGGAATTCTCCAGGCAAGAATACTGGAGTGGGTAGCCTTTTCCTTCTCCAGGGGACCTTCCCCAATCCAGAGACTGAACCTGGGTCTCCCACGTTGCAGATTCTTTACTGTCTGTGCCACCAGGGAAGCCCCTACTGACTGTGCATTATTGCCTAAATGAATAAATAGTATAAAATCCATAAAGCTAGGTACTTAGCTAACTCTCCTGTGAAGTATGAGGACCCAATGACATAATAAGTAGGTTGCAGAACAGTATGCTTGACCATGGGTTTGTGCTTTGGTCTGAGAATACATGTGGCAGAGGGGCGGTGACTATGGATATGCTTCAGTGGGGCACCCTTCATTGGTCTCACTGATAACCTTTACAGACTGGGGGAAAAACAGGTTTTCAAATGTAGAGTGTATTGAAGTTCTCCTATATATATATATATAGGAGAACTTATTGGAGAACATTTTATATATATATATATATATATATATATATATATAGATAAGTGTATATGTCTATATTATATATATGTATTTATGTGTATGTGTATATATTAATATATGTACTTATAATAAATTTATGTCAACCCGCTCTAGTTCTTGCATGGGAAATCCCATGGACAGAGGACTGTGGCAGGCTTACACTCCATGAGGGTCACAAAGAGTCAGACAAGACTGAGTGACTTCACTTTTACTTTTCATACATATACATCTATATGTAAATAAATTTATACATATACACCTATATGTATAGGTTTATTATAAGGTACTGGCTCTAGTGATTACGGAGGCTCAGAAATTCCTCTCTGCCTTCTGCAAGCCAGAGACCCGAGAAAGCCACAGATTTATTGTTCAAAGACCTGAGATCCCAAGAGCTGATAGTACATACATTTTAGTCTGAGTCTACAGGCCTGAGAATTAGGAGCATCATCTGAAGCAATGCTGTTTTCAGGCTCTCTGTAGATGAATGATACCCACACACGTTGGGGAGGGCCATCTGTTTACTTGGTCTCTGAGTCAAATGCGAATCTCTTTTAGATATACCCTTCCAAGAGTACTCAGAAATAATGTTTAGCCAACTATCTGGACGTTCTAAGGTCCACTGAAGTTGACATAAAATTAATCACCACTTAATTATAAGATTAACCACCATTTTATTTCTAGTCAGACAGAATTCTGAATCAGATCAGATCAGATCAGTCGCTCAGTCGTGTCCAACTCTTTGTGACCCCAAGAATCGCAGCACGCCAGGCCTCCCTGTCCATCACCAACTCCCGGAGTTCACTCAAATTCACGTCCATTGAGTTGGTGATGCTATCTAGCCATCTCATCCTCTGTCGTCTCCTTCTCCTCCTACCCCCAATCCCTCCCGGCATCAGAGTCTTTTCCAGTGAGTCAACTCGTTGCATGAGGTGGCCAAAGTACTAGAGTTTCAGCTTTAGCATCATTCCTTCCAAAGAAATCCCAGGGCTGATCTCCTTCAGAATGGACTGGTTGGATCTCCTTGCAGTCCAAGGGACTCTCAAGAGTCTTCTCCAACACCACAGTTCAAAAGCATCAATTCTTTGGTGCTCAGCCTTCTTCACAGTCCAGCTCTCACATCCATACATGACCACAGGAAAAATCATAGCCTTGACTAGACAAACCTTTGTTGGCAAAGTAATGTCTTTGCTTTTGGATATGCTATCTAGGTTGATCATAACTTTCCTTCCAAGGAGTAGACGTCTTTTAATTTCATGGCTGCAGTCACCATCTGCAGTGATTTTGGAACCCAGAAAAATAAAGTCTGACACAATTCTGAATACATTCATGTAAATTTTCAGTTACGATTAAACAGTAGCTGTAATTGCTTAAAGTAACTAAATTAATTACTTAGCAAAATAATAAACTAACATGACTTTGGAAAGGCAAATGTTAAAGAAGTGCATAGTCAAGGCATGTTTAGAGTAGGCTGAAGGACAAAAGTAGTGGTTGAACTTGCCTGTAATTTTGCCAAGATCAAGTCTGTGACATATCCATACAATGTCTAAAGAAACAAAGTTTATTTTCAAGCCAAGTAGTTTACACTTTGTTCTGTAGAGTTACTTTGAAAGTGTCCTATTATATAGGTGGCTACTGTGTTAGTGATCATTTACACCCTGCATAATTGAATTGTTTGTAAACTCAAACCCCAGTTGGAGTAGAAGTTGAGGTAACCGTGGGTCTGTGCTCAGTTGTGTTCGACTCTTTGGTAACTGACACATGGTCTGTTGAACCTCCTCCTTAATATCAACTGTGTGTCAAGGAAGGACTGTCATAGACCTTTCCAACACTGGGGATGGCAGGGAATGAAGAGACACACCTGGTTATTATTTATTTAAAGTTGGGGCAGAGATTTCCTCATCTATGTAAATTCAAGCTTATGATTGTGGTGATTTGGGCAATAATGTATTTGTAAAAAGGAATTCACTTCGTGAAGTAAAACAATTTCTAACCATCACTAATATTTGCCGATAGAAAAAAATATACCAAAAATTAAAAGCTGTTAGTGTACCTGGGGTTAACTAAAGTTCAGTCTTAAGGCAAAACTTTTGAACTGCTTTACTTACAAACAATAAAGCTGCATTGTTCATTTGTCATAATTTCTAACAAGCTTGAATACCCTAGTGAAATTTTTATTCAGAATACCTATTCATTACTGTCCTAATAAATGAGCAAATGCTATTAGAGACCATATTACAAAACTCCTGAGGATTGCCACTTCCCTGCAATAGTAAGCATGCTGTGCAGAGGTGTTGAATTATATTGCTAAAACAGCTTATATTTTCTTTTACTTTAAGCCTAGTAGTCAATAGTGAGCACCTTCAGAGAATATGAATAATAATGATGATTTCTAAGTTATCAGAATTTTCAAGAGGACTAAAAAATGACACTTTTCCTTTTAGAGGTGTATGTGGGCAATGTAGAAAAATACCTTTGTCCTATTTGGGCCTCAGGGTCTCCTGCATTTCTCCAGATTAGAAGTGATGAGCTTTAGGTAACCAAAAATCCCAGTGGTAAAAGGATTTTGTTAAGAGTGGTGATCAAAATCCAGCTCTCTCATTCTTTACTTATTCTATATTCAGTGTCAGGCCCTTGCTGCAAATCTTTGTTACTTTTATGATTGGATAGTATTCTCAAGGGAGATGGTCCTCCATGAAAAGAATTAGATGTGCATTAACAAGCCTGACCTGTTAGGGTATGTTTACACTAACACTATTATATTAGTTCTTGGATAAAATCTGTAAGACTCAGAACAGGAATTAAGATTTCATATGTAGATGTCAATCTCTCAGGGCATTATAATAATTAAGACAGCCTTGGAGGCATGCTCAGGAGCTATGTGATTCCTATGGATACTTTTCATGGGCGTGGTTTCAATGGTGAATCTAATAAATTAACTGTGATTTTGAGCCACGTGAAGCACTTTTCCACATGTGCTGAAAGTAGCAACATGAGAGGCCAGTGTGTTCGTGCTTATATTTATGCCCTGGAGATATGAGTATTTCTCACTTCAAAATTGAGAAACTCAACATTTGTTCTTACTTTAATATACATATTAATGAAATAGAATTCACTTATAAAATACATTTTTAACAAGGAATTTTAAAAGTATTTGACTCAGCAAAGTCATTCTCTGTTTTCTGAGGATCCCACCTAAAGTTCTACAAAAATAATTTACTAGTTCATTCCTTTGAAAAATAATAAATTATATTTCCTTTCCACTGGGATACTCAAGATCCTATGAAGAACAATTATATGATCCTCTAACTCTCAAGTATTTCTATTAAGCTTATATCAAATGAAAATGTCCTTGAAGGGAAGAAGCAGGAGAATGGGATTCAGACATGGTAGATGGGGAGGCAGGCTTTATCAATCAAATCTGTAGATAGAAAAATACGAAATTCAGTACCCATCTCCATACATCTACAAGTCTTTATAGCATCACAGATGGTATTGTATACTTCTTCCCTACGCTAGTGTCCTATGTCATGAAATTCCTCTGCCTCCACTCCTATCTCAAAATCTTGTTTAAACACCATCGTCATCCAACCTCTGAGGATAAATCTGTGTTCATAGTAAATAAACCCATAAAGGTCAGTGTATGTTTCTTACACAGAATGCACAGAACTATACAAAAAAAGATCTTCATGAACCAAATAAACACAATGATGTGATCAGTCACCTAGAGCCAGACATCCTGGAGTCCAAAGTCAAGCGCCTTAGGAAGCATCACTATGGACAAAGTTAGTGGAAGTGATGGAATTCCAGCTGAGCTGTTTCAAATCCTAAAAGATGATGCTGTGAAAGTGATGCACTCAATATGCCAGCAAATTTGAAAAACTGAGCAGTGGCTGAAGAAACTGGAAAGGGTCAGTTTTCATTCCAATCCCAAAGAAAGGCAATGCCAAAGAATGCTCAAACTACCACAAAATTGCACTCATCTCACATGCTAGCAAATTAATGCCCCAAATTCTTCCAGCAAGGCTTCATTGTGAACTGAGAACATCCAGATGTTCAAGCTAGATTTCGAAAAGGCAGAGGCAGAGGAACCAGAGACAAATTTCCAATATCCATTGGATCATAGAAAAAGCAAGAGAGTTATAGAAAAACATCTAATTCTGCTTTATTGACTACACCAAAGCCTTTGACTCTTTGAATCACAACAAACTGTGACAAAATCTTAAAGAGATGGTAATATCAGACCACCTTACCTGTCTCCTGAGAAATATGTGTGCAGGTCAAGAAGCAACAGTTAGAACTGGACATGGAACAACAGACTGGTTCCAAATTGGGAATGGAGTACATCAAGGCTTACTTTATATGCAGAGTACATCATGAGAAATGCTGGGCTGGAAGAAGCACAAATTGGAACCAAGATTGGAGGGAGAAATATCAATAGCCTCAGTTATGCAGATGACACCACCCTTATGGCAGAAAGTGAAGAGGAACTAAAGAGCCTCTTGATGAAAGAGAAAGAGGAAAGTGAAAAAGCTGGCTTAAAACTCAACATTCAAAAAACTAAGATCATGGCATCTGATCCCATCACTTCATGGCAAATAGATGGAGAAACAATGGAAACAGTGACAGATTTTATTATTTTGGGCTCCAAAATACTGCAGATGGTGACTTTAGCCATGAAATTAAAAGACACTTGCTCCTTGGAAGAAAAGCTATGATCAACCTAGACAGCATATTAAAAAGCAGAGACATTTCTTTGCCAACAAATGTATGTCTAGTCAAAGCTATGTTTTCCAGTAGTCATGTATGGATGTGAGAGTTGGACCATAAAGAAACTGAGCACCAAAGAATTGATACTTTTGAACTGCGGTATTGGAGAAGACTGTTGAGAGTCCCTTGGACTGCAAGGAGATCAAACCAGTCAATTCTAAAGGAGATCAGCCCTGGGTGTTCTTTCGAAGGAATGATGCTAAAGCTGAAGCTCGAATAGTTTGGCCACCTGATGAGAAGAACTGACTTATTGGAAAAGTCCCTGGTGCTGGGAAAGATTGAAGGCAGGAGGAGAAGGGGACAACAGAGGATGAGATGGTTGGATGGCATCACCGACTTGATGGACATGAGTTTGAGCAAGCTTTGGGAGTTGGTAAAGGACAAGGAAGCCTGGTATGCTGCAGTCCATGGGGCTGCAAAGAGTTGGACACGACCGAGTGACTGAACTGAACTGAAAGGAGGGATAACTGGTGGGAAAGTCCCTGGGGAAGCAGAGTGTCATGGGATGAAGAATTAAAGTAAAGGATTTGGATTGAAATAAGAAACTGTCCCAAAGTGTCAGAGATTAGGAAGGAGGAATCTCTGCAGATGTGGCCAAATGTGTTTCAGTGGTCCTCCAGGTTTTAAAAACACCCTGTAAATACTAACAGTGCGTGTCCTTGACCAACATGCTATGGACTTTCCACATACCTGTGTGACTGGGACAGACTGTATAACCCTAAGGAGCTTCAGTTTCTTCTAATAAAGAAGCAATAGTTGAGCCTTCCTCATAGGGCAATGAGTATAATAAATGTGAAATGCTTAGACTGTTGGGCTTCCCAGGTGGCACTAACGGTAAAGAACCCACCTGCCCAAGCAGGGGACATAAGAGATGTGGGTTCAATCCCTGTGTTGAGAAGATACCCTGGAGGAGAGCATGACAATCCAATCCAGTATTCATGTCTGGAGAATCCCATGGAGAGAGGAGCCTGGTGGGCTATAGTCCATAGGGTCAAAAAGAGTTGGACATGACTTAAGCGACTGAGCTTGAATGCATATACACATATATAAAGACAAATGAAGAGTTTTTGTTTGTTTGTTTTGTTTTTGTCACTTGCAACAAGAGGAGCTATCAAATATGTAGAAAGTTGTGTACCATATATCCTTTACAACCAAAAAGGAAACAGGTATGTGAATTTGGTAAGGCTAAGATCTTCATTGGAGAAGACTCTGATGCTGGGAGGGATTGAGGGCAGGAGGAGAAGGGGACGACAGAGGGTGAGATGGCTGGAGGCATCACTGACTCGATGGATGTGAGTCTGAGTGACCTCCGAGAGCTGGTGTTGGATAGGGGGCCTGGCGTGCTGCAGTTCATGGGGTTGCAGGCGGACACGACTGAGCGACTGATCTGATCTCTGATCTGAAGTTCTTCAAAGAAACATGAGCAGGGGGTTAGTACACCCTCTATGTCAGGTATGCATTCCACTATAAAGTGATTTGTTCAGTCACTCAGAAGTTTTAGATTCTTCAGTGTGGTTTTTATGGCTATTTCCTTACTCAGCACAAATCCTGTTGGCATGAATTTTGGATATTGTGCCTCCAACAGTGATCTAAAATATGGAAGGTATTAATAGGATACCTTCTAAGGTATTGTTAGGATATACTTCTAACATTCTCTTTCCTAAGGAAGATGAGGATGATGGGATGAAAAGGCTGATTGGAAGGTCAGTGTATTATTCTTTCTTCCGTCTTGCTGCCTTTATTGATGACACCCGGATCACTCAGACCTAATTTAAAAAGTCTATGACCCTTATTTGTACACTGTTAATCAAGTCATTAATGCAATATAAGTTATCTGTGAAATGAGTCTTTTATCTTTCATAGAGAGAACTCTTTTTTCATTTAAAACAAATTCACATTTTTTGTAAAAGTCACTGTTTTTTGCACAGTTCTTTGAAAAATGTTGATGGTTTTGTAATTATTTATTTTCTTAGATTTCTTTTACACTACAGTTTTTAGGATCCTTCTGGAAATAGTGTGACTACTGCATTTTGCAGCATAGTAAATGGTCTTAAGTTCTTAACAACAAATGGATTTCTCTAAAGAGACCAAAATGGTGACTTACCAGTTTTTCTCATGCCCCCTAAAAAGTGGCTCTGCTTCAGCAGATATTTGCCAGTTTTTAATTTATCCATGACTTCTCACCCTACCCCACTCCCATATACCTCCTAACATCAGCTGTCTTGTTTCATCACTTCTCTGGGGTTCAGTGTGCAGTGAGCAATTTTTGTGTCAGAAATCCCCTGTCATAACAAATAGATTTAACAAACTCAACTTATGTAAAGCAACCTGTGTTCTCTTCATATATCTGTAAAAAGATATCCCTAATTGACTATGTAGTGTAAGAATAGTTGAAGATAGACCAGAAAGACCATCCATGAATTAATTATCCTGCCTATGTAGAAGAACAGTAATCACTGAAGAAAACGGATTAGTTGCTACTAGCCAGTTTAACTTATTCAAAGCCTCTGTTATTTTATTGCATAAATGAATACTTCACTTATCACTTTGCAAGTAACTAACCTCACGGTATTTCCTGCCCAAGTTGTCAAAATTCCTATGTCTACTTAGATGCTAATTAACTGCAACTGGGAGTTTTGATGCTGCATAAAAAGTCAAAACTGTTATTTAAGTCAAACAAACATGTAAATGAAGCTGTGTGTGTGTGTGCTCAGTTGCTTCATCTGTGTCCAACTCTTTGTAACCCGATGGACTGTAGCCTGCCAGGCTCCTCTGTCTGTGGGATTCTCCAGCTGAGAATACTGCAGTGGGTTGCCATTTCCTTCTCCAAGTAAATAAGTTAGTGGCTGTTAATTTTTATGATAGTGGTGCAGAAAGAGACCAAAACCAATTGTGAAAAACTTACTCTTCTGGAAGTCAGAGGCCCAAGTTTGGGTTCCCCATTTATTACCACTTTGTTTCCTCTGTTAAATGGCTATTATAGTCTCAGGGCTTCTGTTTCTGTGCATGTAAACAGAGAAGTCTGGATTGCTAATTGTAATACACACTGTCTAAATTTGAAGCCCCCAAATTTCATTCTCCATGAAAACAGGTGGAGTTAGGATGATATAAGAAGAGTGCATAAGAAGAAATCTTACAAAATAATAAAATAGTTTCTTAACAACCTCCTGCTGTTACTATTCTGACTTGGGGAAAGTACAAATCTCCTTGGAGTCCTTCACTTCATGAGGTCTAGGGAAAAACAGATTTCTCTGAGACCTATGATCAAACTCTACATGGTTAAACCATAGAATTTTACAAAGACTGCATTTAGTTTTACTGTTTATAATAATTACAATTTGGAAAGAAAACAAAAGTCATGTTGATGGAACAGAATAATTTCTCTGCCTTATAAACTTGGAAAAGATACAAGAACCTGAGGCAAAGGGCACCCAGGCTTGGAATTGTAGCCCTGTGTCTGCAGGAATGAGAAAGCCAGATGGGAACCTTCTACTGTGTGCTGAGAGTCTCTGGTATGAGATTATCCTGGGTGAACCTCAGTCTGACTTTCTCAATGTGGGTGTTAGGTACAGAGATTAAGAGACTTCCTTGGCTGTGCCAAGCATCCCTGTTACCTTGCATTTCTGAAGCAGAGGAGGGATGAACCATTGGGGGACTGCTTGACCACAGCTGCATCAGGGCAGCCATCTTTGTATCATCATGGCAGCCATTTTTTATTCCCAAAGACAAATGGTTGTTTTCTTGCTTTGTTTGTATCAAAGATGTTAATCTCAACAACTGGAAAGTCAACCCAAATCGTCTACAGCAATAAATTCGATTTTTTAAAGCTTGTTTCTCTTAGTTTGTTGGAAATCTTTTGAAGTAATCAAAGGATTCCAAAGTAATATTTTGGAAACCATAACTTACCAAGATCAAACAATTCCTTGGAGTTCTGCTAGACCATCCCTTTCACCACAATTCAAGGTGGACTCTCCTGGCCCAGCAAATAATTATTTGGGGCTTCTCAGATGGTGCTAGTGGTAAAGAACCTAGCTGCCAATGCAGGATATGTGAAAAATGCAGTTTCAATCCCTTGATCAGGAGGACCACCTGAAGCACAAAATGGCACCCCACTCTAGTATTCTTGCATGGAGAATCCCATGGACACAGGAGCCTAGTTACCTACAGTCCATGGGGGCACAAAGAGTTGTACATGATTGAAGTGACTTAGCATGCACAAATATTTAAGCCACATGTCTTTCGCACCAATTTTATCCCATTATTTCTGCATCCATTGGTGGTAGGGGATAACAGTGAATTGAAATATTAACAACATTCTGGAAAGATATTGCTGTCTCTTAACAAGATAAGTATGTAATATTTAGCATCTACCATATTTAATCTGCTGTTTAAAAATCAGAGTTACATTAATATTATTAAACTTACAGAGTACAGTGTTGTGATAAGTCCTATAAGGTTATTATCTCTGATGTGTTATATATCTCTATTCTTAGAAAAATCACAGTTTTGCTGATTCTTCAAAATATCAACTTATACTCAATTCCTTCCATAAAATATCAGGTGATGGCCTTTGATCAAAAGCAATAAAATCTTAGCAACGAAAACAAATAGCAAAATGGGCACTGATGTTTCAGAAATGTTTGTTTGCTTTATTTAAATGTAAACTGAAAATACATCTTTTAAAATTTTGGTTTGTATCCTATAATAAAGTGTCATTTTAAAGGTTGTGTTAATTTATCCTCATATTAAAGACTCCTGAATTTTGTTAACATCAATTATACTGAAGAAAAAGATTCTGTAGGATGAATTATACAAACTTGTGGGTAATTACCATAATCTTGTAAGACAGTTTGTTAACTGTGAAGGATTATGTGACAGTTTAAAAATATTGCTTGGGATCATCTGAACTCATCTCATTAGAAAATAAAAGAAGTATGCTTTTAACACTGGAGCTGAAGGTGTTTTAATCAGGTGATTATATCTATGGCTATGTGACATTTTTAAATAAAAGCAATATGGTAAATTTGATTTTAAATGGTAGAGGATATTAAGCTATCCATATAGAATCTGCTAGAAGGTCAAAGAGCAATAAGACTGAAAAAACTCCAATGATTATAGAATAATTAAGCTCAATTTTTTTCTACCTGAAGAGAGGGCAGAACCATAAAAATATACATTGACTATGCCTTTATAACTTTTCTCCTGTGATTATTCTTGAGAATGAAGAGCCAGTTAAAAATGAAAGATGAATTTAAGGAATAATATCTTAATTTTACAACTGTTTTTATCTTTATAATACTAATTTAAGGTATATTCTTTTATGTAAATTCCAGACCTTCAACTTTTTTCATTAATCGTTTAGGCTCCTTCATGATATGATCATTTTGGGGATTGAAAAATAATCACTTTGAGTCTCTCTGACTTATTTATCTTTATATAGGTAGTGCTTCTTATAACTAATCAACCTCTAAATTTAGTGTACTAAAAGCTCTCCAGTCTGGAAGCATCAGATTACTCCTATTCCTCATGCTCTTCTCAGACACTATGGACTTTCCTAGTGATCCAGGGGATTCTGTGAATGATACAGTTGACATCATATGGATTTTGCTCTCTTATTTTGGGTATACAGGAATGCATTGCACATAGGCAGAGTCATCAGTGGAGGTAGCATTGATTAACTCTCACACATACTCAGACTGCAAAATGCCACTTTTAAAAAAAAGCAAATGTAATGTCAAGTCTTTGCTCACAAACCTTTAATAGATCCTCATTATCCACATACTAAAGTAAAAATTCCTCTAGCTGGCATTCAAATGTTCTCAAACTGATCCTGTCAACTGTGATCATTTCATTGGTCCTCCCCTTTATCCCTCATTCAAGGGCATCCATCCTGTCCCCATAACACCCATGAGTGTGCACATACATACATACACACATGATTTCATCTCGTCCTCAAATATATTCCAGGAAAGAAAAAAAAATATAGGAGTTCATAGTCCACTGTACTGATTTCAGGTTAAGCCAGGCTCATGCTTGGCCCTTGCCATGCTTGTGCTTCACTTCAAGTAGTCGAATGTTGCTCAACAATGTCTTAAAATCCCCCCATCCTTTGACCTCTGAATATTTCCAATTTTCCTTCCAGCTAGAAGTGGATATGTGCCTTAATTCAGGCCAATCAGATATAATGCAAATCTCTTGGGGACACCCCAGAACTACTTTCCCTCCATGGTGAAAAAACAGAAGAAGTCATTGGCCTGTTCTCCATTCTTTCACTTTCATGTGTGAAGTTATGTGACTAGAATGTGTTTTGTTTCTTTGTTTTCCTTTTTTGGAGCTTAAGCAACCAATTTGAGACTCTGAGGCAATAGACGAGAGTGAAAGTGAAGCTGATAGTCATTCAGTTGTGTTCCACTCTTTGCAACCCCATGGACTGTAGCCTGCCAGGTTACTCTATCCATGGGGATTCTCTAGGCAAGAATACTGGAGTGGGTTCCCATGCCCTCCTCCAGGGGGTCTTCCCTAACCCAGGGATTGAACCTGTGTCTTCTGCAGCATCTGCACTGGTGGGCAGACTTTTTACCACTTGAGCCAGCTGGGAAGCCCAAACAAGAGTACCAAAGCCAAAATAAGGAGAATGGCAGAGATGGAAAGCATGGAAAGAATGAAGAGCTACTCAGGCCTTGATCACCAAGCCGTCTTTGGGATTGCCTAGGTATAGATTTCATCATAGTAAAAAAAACAAATGCTAGAATATTTTAAATCATTGTTAGAGAACTCTGTCACTTGTGACCAAACCAGGTTAATTGATATACTGGGATTCAGCCAATAGCAAAGTTCTAGAGGCCAGATTAGGCCAGTAACAACTTACATATAAAGTAATCTGAGTAAACACAGGTAAGAGTCTCATTGTTAAGGTGTCAAGGCTGTAACAGAGAAAATATTGCTTTATATATAAAGGCTAGGTGTCATACAGAAAATGGGGAATGATTAGTGAAACTGACCACCAGAGAGGAAGACAGCATTCCTAAACAATGGATAAGAGAGGTCTGGGACAAAAGAGTTAGGCTAGTACATGTACTGGGGTTGATTAAAAAGTTTGTTTAGGTTTTTCCAAAAGGTGTTATGAACTTTAGGTCAACCCAGTATTTTCTATAGCTGCATGTTCAATATGGTAGCCAATAGCCACAGATGACAGTTAACACTTGAATTAAGGCTAATCTGAATTGAAATGTATCCTAAGTGTGAAATACGTAAGCAATTTTGAAGACTTAGTACGGTAAATGAATTTTATCTTGATTACATATCAGAATGATAATTTTTGGATATATTTAATTTAGTTAAATAAAGCATATTATTAAAGTTAAAAAATCAGTCATGGATTTTATTTTATTTTATTTATTTATTTTTTTTTATTACTTTTTTTTAAATTTTATTTAATTTTATTTTTTTGCAGGGGAAAATGGACAAAGGAAAGGATCAATGAGGGTGGGAGGGAAATGGGAAGAAAGAAGGGGAGTGATGGTGGGGAGGAGTATATGTAATTTCTTAACCAATAGCTTTCTGTTTTTAATCACAAAGAACACTTAAAAAAAAATCATGGTGAATTCATCTTATATTAGGAGGTTTGTTCTCGAAATGAAAAGTTCAGGAAACAAAAAGTCCAGTTTGGGTGTCCTCATCTTTAGGCACATCTTGGTATTTTGTATTGGTAAGTCTATCTTTACCACAATATATTATTTAGGACAGGATCACATTTGTCACCTCTTCCTCCCTACTACCCAAAGTGGTACCAAACCCACAAAATAGTCAATAAACCTCTACAGAGTGAACAAATAAGTCTTTTTTTTTTTTTTTTAAACTCTCCTGAGTGAACTGAATTTTTTGAGGCTCATAAGTAAATATGTTTTCCTCTTTACTTTGTCTATTACAGCCAGATTATATGAGTGGGGTATTAAAGTCTCCCACTATTATTGTATTGCTCTAGAGAATGTCCTTTAGTTTTTGTTGGAGAAATGGTTTAGTGGTACAAAATTCTCTCAACTTTTGCTTATCTGTGAAGCTTTTGATTTCTCCTTCATATTTGAATGAGATCCTTGCTGGATACAATAATCTAGGCTGTAAGTTATTTTCCTTCATCACTTTAATTACATCTTGCCATTCCCTCCTGGCTTGGAGAGTTTCTATTGAAAGATCAGCTGTTATCCTTATGGGAATTCCCTTGTGAGTTATTTGATGTTTTTCCCTTGCTGCTTTTAATATTTGTTCTTTATATTTAATCTTTGTTAATTTGATTAATATGTGTCTTGGGGTGTTTCGCCTTGGGTTTATCCTGTTAGGGACTCTGGATTTCTTGAACTTGAGTGGTTATTTCCTTCTCCATTTTAGGGAAATTTTCAACTATTATCTCCTCAAGTATTTCCTCATGATCTTTCTTTTTATCTTCTTCTTCTGGAACTCCTATGATTCGAATGTTGTAGCGTTTGATGTTATCCTGGAGGTTTCTGAAATTGTCCTCATTTCTTTTGATACGTTTTTCTTTTTTCTCGTCTGATTCATTTATTTCTAGGATTCTATCTTCTAGTTCACTAATCCTATCTTCTGCCTCTGTTATTCTACTATTTGTTGCCTCCAGGGTGTTTTGGATCTCATTTATTGCATTATTCATTATGTGTTGACTCTTTTTTATTTCTTCTAGGTCCTTGTTAAACCTTTCTTGCATCTTCTCAATCCTTGTCTCCAGACTCTTTAACTGTGATTCTATTTTGATTTCGAGATTTTGAATTAATTTCGCTATCATTATTCGGAATTCTTTATCAGGTAGATTCCCTATCTCTTCCTCTTTGGTTTGGTTTGGTGGGCATCTATCCTGTTCCTTTAGCTGCTGGGTATTCTTTTGTCTCTTCATTTTGTTAAAATTGCCAAATTTAGAGTGTCCTTACTATATTCTGGTAGTTTGTTGAATTCTCTTTATTGAGGCCGTTTACAGGTCTTTTCAATATCTGATCTTTGCCTTGTTACAGAGAGGGCGGAGATGAACACCCAAATCTAAACCGGCCAGGTTCAGGCACTCAGATAATCCTCAGAAGCACAGACTTGGTTGAGTCTGCGTTTTATGCCCTTCCCAGATCCGAGTAGCGCAGGTGATGAAATGTTCAGCGAGCGCAGGCGCTGCGTCTTATCGCCTCTCCGCCGCTCAGTTTTCTGGGTATACAAACAGCGCACTTTCTCAGGCAGATGTTGACCATCCAGAGCCCCAAGAAGCGTGAGTCAGCACAGAAACCTACTCACAGTTCCGTTAGACAGTGTCTCTCTAGGGCTATAATTGCCCGCCTCTGGCCCTGGCTGCCTGTCACCGGAGTGGGACGGCCTGCAGCCGGCCAACTCTGTGCAGCCCTTTGTTCCGTAGGTAGTCCTGGTGGTGTCTTAAGTTAGGGCTGTCTTTTGATGTAGTAGATAACCGACAGTCTGGTTATTTTGCTCTGATAGCGCCCGAGATAGCCAGGCCAAATCCCTTCTCAAAGCAATGCAGGCCTCACCGCTCCTCCTAGCCCAGCCCCCACTTGCCAATAGCAAATGCTGGTGTCCGCGCCAGTTCTCCGCAAAAGGAGTTACCGCAGGGCTCGTTTTCTCGTTTTGAAGACAATGAGCTGTCTTTCTAAGTGCCTGATGTCCTCTGCCGGCATTCAGAAGTTGTTTTATCGAGTTTATTCAGCATTCAAATGTTCTTTTAATGGATTTGTGGAGGAGAAAGTATTCTCCCCGTCTTACTCGTCCGCCATCTTAGCTCCTCCCAGTCATGGATTTTAATTCTAAGCACCTACTGTCTTAGAGCATTTACCCAGGCCAACAGTGAGATTGCACTATACAAACTGTATTGACTTTTCTGAAAGTTTAGAATTCTATATAAGCTCTTTGAGGGCCAGGACCTAGCAATCTCATATCTCCAAATTCTAGAATAGTGACTGACATATAACAGACTTAAAAAATTTAAATAACTGATTAATTAAATAATTAAAGACCTTCTAAAAATGTCCAGGAAATATGTTTCTTCTACCTCATGGACCTCTGAGTTCAGCTTTGACCATGACTCTCCTGGCCCGTATTGTCAATGACTGGCTAAGATAGATGCGTGGGTAGCAGAATGGATGGGTGGGTAGGAGAATGGGTGAGTGGGTGGGTGGATGAATGGGTGGGAGGATAAATGGATGATAGGGTGATGGATGAAGGGATAAATGAGTGGGTCAATGAATAAATGGATGGGTGAGTGGATGAATGGGTGGATGGATACACAGGAAGACAGAAAACATGGATCATGGGATCTTTTAAAAATATTGATTATTAATTTCTAGGGACATCTAGAGATATATATAGCCTTGTATCTTCCATATGCAAACAAAATAAAGTGGTTTTCACCTTTCTTATCTTTGGGTCTTTTCATTTCAATATGAATTAAAGAAAGGTAAGATTACTACTATAGTGATGGATTGGTTTCCTAATTGACTACCTGGTGACTGTATAAATTTTTCTTCATTCTTGGCATTCCTGATTCACTTTTCCCACATTATTTTCCTCTGTTACTCATGTCTACATTTTATATATATATATATCTCTACATAATATATATTATATCACATAATATATATTATATATAAATACATTATATTATATATATATACTATATACATCTACATTTACATTATAAATATATACATATATATATCTGTGTATATATTATATATATGTGTATATATTATATATATATACACCTGTGTGTGTGAAAAAAAATATATATGTATACGTGTGTATTTATTGTACTTTGTTTTCTTTTAAGTTCCCAAAGGCAGGGGCTGTTTTGTTCCTTGTGGAGCCTGGTAGAGGGCTAATTCGTTTCAGTCAGTTCAGTTCAGTTGTTCAGTCATGACTGACTCTTTGTGACCCCATGGACTGAAGCATACAAGGCTTCCCTGTCCACCACCAACACCCAGAGCTTGCTCAAACTCATGTCCATCAAGCTGGTAATGCCATCCAACCATTTCAATCTTTGTCGCACACTTCTCCTCCTGTCTTCAATCTTTCCCAGCATCAGAGTCTTTTCCAATGAGTCAGTTCTTCTCATCAGGTGGCCAGACTATTGGAGCTTCGACTTCTGCATCAGTCCTTCCAATGAATATTCAGGGTTGATTTCCTTTAGGATAGACTGGTTGGACCTCCTTGCAGTCCAAAGGACTCTCAAAAGTCTTCTCCAACACCACAGTTCAAAAGCATCAATTCTTTGGTGCTCAGCTTTCTTTATAGTCCAACTCTCACACCCATAAATGACTACTGGAAAAACCATAGCTTTGACTAGACGGACCTTTGTTGGGAAAGTAATGTCTCTGCTTTTTAATAAGCCGTCTATGTTTGTCATAGCTTTCCTTCCAAGGAGCAAGCGTCTTTTAATTTCATGGCTGCATTCACCATCTTCAGTGCTTTTGGAGCCCAAGAAAATAAAGTCTGTCACTGTTTCCATTATTTCCCCATCTGTTTGCCATGAAGTGATGGGACTGTAGTTTTTTGAATGTTGAGTTTTAAGCCATCTTTTTCACTCTCCTCTTTCTCTTTCAAGAGGTTCTTTAGTTTCTCTTCATTTCCTGCCATAAGGGTGGTATCAACTGCATGTCTGAGGTTATTGATATTTCCCCTGGCAATCTTGATTCTAGCTTGTGCTTCATCCAGCCTGGCATTTTGCGTGATGTACTCTGTGTATAAGTTAAATAAGCAAGGTGACAATAAACAGCCTTGACTTTTGGAACCAGTCCATTGTTCCATGTCTGGTTCTAACTGTTGCTTCTTGACCTGCATACCAATTTCTCAGGAGGCAGGTCAGGTGGCATGGTATTCCCATCTCTTTAAGAATTTTCCACAGTTTTTTGTGATCTACGCAGTCAGAGGGTTTGACATAATCAATAAAGCAGAAATAGATCTTTTTCTGGAATTCTCTTGCTTCTTCTATGATCCAACGGATGTTGGCAATTTGATCTCTGGTTCCTCTGCCTTTTCTAAATCCAGCTTGAACACCTGGAAGTTCACAGACTAATATCCAAAAAAGATGTCTTTTTCATCATAGTGGAAAAGGAAATGGCAACCCACTCCAGTGCTCTTGCCTGGAAAATTCCATGGACTGAGGAGCCTTGTAGGCTGCTGTCTGTGGGGTTGCAAAAAGTCCAGCATGACTGAGAGACTTTTTACTTTTACTTACTAATATACTATTATGAAGAAGAACCTGGTAATCCATTCCAGTATTCTTGCCTAGAGAATCATGCGGACAGCGGAGCCTAATAGCAGTGGAGCCTGCTATTCATAGGGTTGCCCAGAGTCGGACACGACTGAAGCGACTTAGCCTGTATGCGTGTGTTTCATCATAGGGGACTGGAATGCAAAAGTAGGAAGTCAAGAGTTACCTGGAGTAAGTAACAGGCAAATTTGACCTTGGAGTGCAAAATGAAGCAGGACAAAGGCTAACAGAGTTTTGTCAAGAAAACGCACTGGTAATAGCAAACACCCTCTTCCAACTACACAAGAGAAGATTCTACACATGTACATCATCAGACAGTCAGTACCGAAATGATGAATTATATTCTTTGCAGTCAAATATGGAGAATCTCTATACAGTCAGCAAAAACAAGACCAGGAGCTGACTGTGGCTCAGATCATGAACGCCATATTGCAAAATTCAGACTTAAATTGAAGAAAGGACAGAAAACACTAGACCATTCAGGTGTGACCTAAATCAAATCCCTTATGATTATACAGTGGAAATGACAAAGAGCTTCAAAGAATTAGATCTGATATACAGAGTGCCTGAAGAACTATGGTTAGAGATTCATGATACTGTACAGGAATCAGTGATCAAGACAATCCTCAAGAAAAAGAAATGCAAAAAGGCAAAATGGTTGTATGAGGAGGCCTTACAAATAGCTGAGAAAAGAAGAGAAGCTAAAGGCAAAGGAGAAAAGGAAACATATACCAATTTGAATGCAGAGTTCCAAAGAATAGCAAATAGAGAGAAGAAAGGCTTCCTAAGTGATCAATGCAAAGAAATAAAGGAAAACAATAGAATGGGAAAGACTAGAGATCTCTTCAAGAAAATTAGAGATACCAAGGGAGAATTTCATGCAAAGATGGGCACAATAAAGGACAGAAATGGTCAGAGGGCTAATGGTCAACATGTATTTGTTGAATGAATCAATAAATGAAGATTAAAATGAGTGCATATTCAGCATCTTTGTGAACAGTTTCAGAAAGAATTGTAAGAGTTATTCCTTGCCCACAAATCCAATAAAGACATGGAGTGTGACCAGTGAAGAAACATGGAAAAGGGAAGAGAAAAAAAAACCTAGATAAACTATAATTTAATTAAAAAAAGAAAGATAAAAATGAATTATTTTGTTCCAAGAGTAATAAAATCAGAACCATAGACTCTTCTAATGCTGTATGTTGCTGCGTAAAGTTCTGCATGTAGTAAGTATAAAGAAAAGTTTCATAGTGGTTTATTGAATATAGAGAGTTAGTGAATATGCAACTGTATATTTACCACACTGTAATGCAAAGTTTTTTTACATAAATAAATGCCAAATACCAAGAATGTGAGGCCTATTATAAAGGATTCCAATGATGTGGAACCTCTGTAGGCATAAACTGAGGTGCTGTTGTTATTTAGTCACTAAGTCATGTCCAACTCTTTTGCAACTCTAGGAAGTGTAGCCTACCAGGCTCCTCTGTCTGTGGGATTTCCTAGGCAAGAGCACTGGAGTGAGTGACAGTCGCTCAGATGTGTCCAACCCTTTGCAACTCCATGGACTATAACCTGCCAGGCTCCTCTGTCCATAAGATTCTCCAGGCAAGAATACTGGAGTGGGGGGTTGCCTTGTCCTTCTCCAAAGAATCCTGGAATGGATTGCCAGTTCTTTTTCCAGGGGATCTTCCTGACTCAGGATCAAACTTACATCTCCTGCATTGGCCAGTGGATTATTTACCACTGAGCCACCGGGGAAGCCCAAACTGAGAGGAGACAGAGTTAAAAGCAAGCAACTGACTTACATAGACTGGTTTGTAGCCAGGATGGAATTAGATGAATATTGGAATGAAAACACTCCTTTACTTTCACCAGCGTGTGTTTATGGTCATTTCAGAATCTGAATTTTTAAGAATAATGGTTTTCACATCTGTCTTTCCTCATTGTCTTTACTCTATGTCCACTGCATTTTTTCCTGCAGAAGTCTCAATTTTCTACACAGTTTATCACATTTGTGAGAAACAAAGCAGAAACAAAGACTTGAAAAAAAAAGTGTCTAAGCTGAAAGGGCGAAGATGCAGATATGAGCTTGAAAACAGTGTTTTCTATTCCCAAAGGCAAGGCGCACCTGAGGCCAGAAGAAGAGGAGGAGAAATGTACTCACCATAGGGAGAAGGGGTCAGGTAGAACATGATTCCCCATAATAGGAGGAAAAGAAAGATTTTTTTTTTTTTTTTAATTGAATAGATCCAGGAGCAGAGTAGGAAGGACTTGGAACCAAAACTGTGAAATTGAAAGAAGTTGAACAAAATAGTTACAATATTGCTGCTAATGCTTGGATGATGGTATATCCCTGGGGCCTGGCATGATAGTGAGAAAGCACTAAAGAGAAAGCTACCTCAGGGAGAGAGAGAGCGTGTGAATGTTTGCTTTATTGTATGGAACTGTTAGCTCTTTTATTTTTGCACTTAGAGGACTCAACAAATATTTAGCAGACATCTTTTGAGCACACAGTCTGCTTAGATAGAGCAGGGATTTGGCGAAAATGAGACACAGTCCCTGAACTTGAGGAATTAAGTGAGTTCTAGGTTGTGGTATTTAATTTTTTTTTTTTTTTTCCCCACCTTATGATTTAAGACCATAGATCTCACAATAAAGGAAGACTTCATCTAGCCCATAGTCTACTTAATGTCTCAAAATAAAAATAAAATAAAAGCCAACCCTCACAGTTGCTGCTGCTGCTAAGTCACTTCAGTTGTGTCCGACTCTGTGCGACCCCATAGATGGCAGCCCACCAGGCTGCACCATCCCTGGGATTCTCCAGGCAAGAGCACTGGAGTGAGTTGCCAAAAATGAAGTCACTCAGTTGTGTCCGACTCTTCGAGACCCCATGGACTGCAGCCTACCAGGCCCTTCCATCCATGGGATTTTTCAGGCAAGAGTGCTGGAATGGATTGCCACTGCCTTCTCCACAACCTTCATAAACATTATTGTAAATCACAGGAATGGTCTGTAAAGCATGCTTTCTGTGACTCTTTCTGTTTTTGCTGATCTGAACTATACAATCAGTTGTAACTTGGTGGCGAGCAGGATCATCACCTATTAAAAAAAAAACTATTATTTTTCTAGATAACCTGGAAGTAGAAAATGATAAAAGATAGCCCTTAAAGCGGGGAAGGCAATGGCACCCCACCCCAGTACTCTTGCCTGGAAAATCCCGTGGATGGAGGACCCTGGTGGGCCGCAGTCCATGGGGTCACTAAGAATCGGACACGACTGAGCGACTTCACTTTAACTTTTCACTTTTATGCAATGGAGAAGGAAATGGCAACCCACTCCAGTGTTCTTGCCTGGAGAATCCCAGGGGCGGGGGAGCCTGGTGGGCTGCCATCTATGGGGTCGCACAGAGTCGGACACGACTGAAGCGACTTAGCAGCAGCAGCAGCAGCCCTTAAAGAGCATGCATTTAATAGAAAGCAGTATGAGGTTAGTAGATGGCCAGATTTCTCAATAAAACAGATACACATGGGCTTCTCACGTGGTGCTTGTGATAAAGAACCTGCCTGCCAGTGCAGGAGTCACAGGAGATGCAGGTTTGATCCCTGGGTTTGGAAAATCTCCTGGAGAAGGGTATGGCAACCCACCCAGTCCAGTAGTCTTGCCTGGAGAATCCCATGGACAGAGGAGCCTGGCAGGCTACAGTCCCTGGGTTTCAAAGAATCTGACCGACTGAAGCAACTGAGTACAGAGATATGTGTATACTAATTAGATTTGGTATGGAATGACATAATGATGAGAAAAACGAACTCAGAAAAAGGAGAAACAGAAAAGTACAGCTGTAACTATGTGTAATGGCATAATACTATTATTTCCACTCTGAATTTATATTTAATTCTGATTATATTTATCAAACTTCTGCAAATATATGACATGTCAACTAAGTCAAGAATCCAGTCACAATCTTCGTAAAACTTCTACTCTTGTCATTTACTTATCAAAAAGACCAGAGATGGGGAAAATACATTTTGTATTAAGAGAGGAAGATGTTAGAGTGATAAAGAGAAAACGAGGCTTCCACATAGATTTTTTTAAAGTTTAATAAGTAATTATACTGAGGTTGACATAGTGTTCTCATTTCTTGAAATATTTCAATAACTCATATGATAGGGAGAGATCTAGAAATGAGGGTAGGATTTTGAACCCCAGCTCTGTCGCTTGGTTGGCCAGGGTATTATTTAAAACCTGTGAACATCATTTTCTTATCCTATTAAGTGGAGTATAATATTGAGCACAGTATTATCATGAGGATTCAAGGGAACAGTTTTTATTAGGTGCTTAGTATAGAGTAAGTCTTCAGTACATGTCAGATACTATTCTCATTGTTATTATCACCACCACCACCACCACCACGATCTTCCTCCTCAATATTATTGGGATATATAGGGATCATAACAGATAAAAAATACAATGTCCTTGGCATCTACTGGCAATTTGAGAATGGTAAAAAATACTATTTGCACAACATATGTCTTTATTTGTTATCAGTACAGTTCTATGGATAGATATTCTTACTTCCAGCTGCAAATAGGAAAATGAAGAAAAATGATTTGCTAAAAGCCAAAAAGAATGAACAGTGACCCTGTGTAGATGAGACACACTCATGGTTAGCACTGTGAGCTCTAAGTCATACTGAAAGGTAAAAGTGTTAGTCACTCAGTCGTGTTCGACGCTTTGTGACCTCATGGACTTTAGCCTGCCAGGTTCATCTGTCCATGGGGATTCTCCAGGCAAGAATACTGTAGTGGGTTGTCATTCCCTTATGAAGGGGATATTTCTGACCCAGGGATTGAACCCAGGTCTCTCGCACTGCAGGTAGATTCTTTACCATTTGAGCCAGCAGGGAAGCCCCACCAAGTCAGACTTAGATCAGATCAATCGCTCAGTCGTGTCCGACTCTTTGCGACCCCATGAATCGCAGCATGCCAGGCCTCCCTGTCCATCACCAATTCCCGGAGGTCACTGAGACTCACTTCCATCGAGTCAGTGATGCCATCCAGCCAGACTAGTTGGCTTTAATCCCTAACTTGGGCTTCCCTGGTGGTAAGTGGTTACAAATCCGCATGAGATGCAGGAGATGCAAAGACTCGTGTTCAATCCCTGGGTCAGGAAGATCCCCTGGAGAAGGAAATGGCAACCCATTCCAGTACTCTTGCCCAGAAAATTCCTTGGACAGAGGAGCCTGGTGGGCTATAGTCCATGGGTTCGCAAAAGAGTCAAACAAGTCTAAGCAAATAAACAACAGCAACAAAATCCCTGACTTAACCACTTTGCCACTTTAGGGAAGCCACTTACCTTTCTGTCTTCATTGTTCTCTATCTTTAAAGTGAAATTAATGTTGATGGCCACCTTTAAGCATCATCCTGTACCACTAGCCTATGCTTTTGGTCACCATGGAGAGATATTCACTGTTCACCACATACCCATGTACTGCCCCACATTTCATGGACATTTTCAGTTAGGGCACGTGGGGGCTATATCTGACCAAACGGTTGTAAGAGCATTGGCAGTTCTGGATCAGAGCATTTGTGAACTGGTAGGAGGCTCTTCCCGTTTGTCTTCTCCTACAGAGTTGAGCTGGGATTCAAAAACCTACTCTCCTTTCTACTACATTGCTCTGCTCCCTAATGAGTTCCTATAAGTATCTAAAAAATAAAGACACTGTCAATTCAATATCATTACTTATGAAACTTTAAAATTTGTGATAGAAGTTCTATTTTCTCTTTATCCTGCTCTAATATTTTCCCCTTTTATTGCACAATGAGTTGTCTCAAACTTTGGGGCTGTGAGAGCTGGACTGTGAAGAAGGCTGAGCGCCAAAGAATTGATGCTTTTGAACTGTGGTGTTGGAGAAGACTCTTGAGAGTCCCTTGGACTGCAAGGAGATCCAACCAGTCCATTCTGAAGGAGATCAGCCCTGGGATTTCTTTGGAAGGACTGATGCTAAAGCTGAAACTCCAGTATTTTGGCCACCTCATGCGAAGAGTTGACTCATTGGAGAAGACTCTGATGCTGGGAGGGATTGGGGGCAGGAGGAGAAGGGGACGACAGAGGATGAGATGGCTGGATGGCATCACCAACTCGATGGATGTGAGTCTGAGTGACCTCCCAGAGTTGGTGATGGACAGGGAGGCCTGGCGTGCTGCAGTTCATGGGGTCGCAAAGAGTCAGACACGACTGAGCGACTGATCCGATCTGATCTGATAAATAAATAACAGTTATTAACTATAGCTGTGTTTTCAATTGCATGTTGATATGACAGTTTCACAGATCAAAATAGCCTGGACAGCTGAGTCACTTCATGGAGGGCAGTTTCCTTGGGAAGACACTGACCCACATTAGAATTCCCCTGGGCAAGAAATAAAACTTTTGTTATATAAAGTCACTGAGCTTCTTTTTTTAATTGTGGGAAAAAAAAAAGAAAACTTACATTTTTATAACAGCATAGCCCAAACTGTACTGACTATACAACCATGAAATAGTTCCAGATCTAAAGTCCACCTCTAGTATATGTATAGGGAGCTCAGAGTAATATTAGGAATATCTTTGAATAAATTGTATAGTACTAAGACTATTGAAAAAGATCAGGAAAAGTTGTATTTCTTCCTCTTTCTTCATCTTCGACACTAGCCCCAAATTCTTTCCAGGCATAGCCCACTGAAATTGATGGCTATTGTACCAACATGCAGTTAGTAATATGGAATCTGTGATTTTTTTTTTAGGTCTATTTTCCTTCATCATCTCTTAGCCAGAAAGCCAGAATTAAAGACTCTCTAAGTCTTTCCAGCAGTCAAAAGCAGGTAGGTCATCTTGGGAGAAGGAAGAGGAGATATACATACAAATTAGATATGGTTATTCAATTCCATAAAATGGTCCTTGATTAGTTTCAAAACTCAAGTAATTATGGTGCCTTGCATGCAATAGTACTCAATAAACGTCTGATGATGATAGCTATGCTGTTGGGAAAGCATGGTCCAAAACCACTTTGGAATCTGGAAATACCAGAGCTTAGGAAACAAGAATAAAGGCAATTAATTAAAATGTTTATTGGACATAAGAGCCTTCATTATGTTATTCATTAAGATTTAAAGCTCTATTATTCTTTGATTTTAATCTGGTTTTCCAACCCCACAAGAAATTTCCTGTTTATCAAAAGACCATGTTAAAAAAAACTAAAAATATGATCCAGAGAGCCCAGAGGACATTATATTATGGTTTGCAGAAAATTCAGAATCCACATTTCTGACTGCACTTCTTGAATTCTGTCAAAACATTCTATTTGTTAGTCTCCAAAAAGAAACAAATGAAACAATATCTCAAAGATTCTGGAATGTAGCACAAATGCAAGCAAATATATAGTAGAGTTTCTGAGCACAGAGCTGTCTTTTCCTGGCAGGGCATCATTGAGTCTGTGACAACATGAATCTATGCTTCAAATAAGAGCTATCAGTTTTAAGGGGAAAAGTTCAGGGTGATTCCTGGATGCTTCTTGTGTTTTGTACTAACGGACATCACTGAGACACTAATCGTCTATTGACCTATTTACCAAATATATAAACTACAAAGGTTCAAGTATAAAAAGACACTAGGAATTTTAAAAGCTGCCTCAGATAAATCATGAAAATTTGGTACATACACAAAAGCAAACAGCTGTTGTTTTCCAATGAGCATTTTCCATTCTAAAAATGAGTGAAGAGATTTCTCCCCAAAAGAAACAAAACAGAACATAAAACTATGTGGATTAAGAAGATTCACTTATCCACCCTCTAAAACATCTCCTTAAACTGTAGTTTAGCTTCATTTGATACAATTTCCTAAATCTCTTATGGATGATACAGTTTCATTATGCAAATGGTTTTGTTGAAGTATTTAATTTATAAAGCAGCCCGGGGCTAAAATTCCCCGCTGAGCCTTTTCTTTAGGTTCCCAAAGAGACTCTCTTTCCATGAAATGCCAGGCCGTGAAAGACTGTTTTGGCTGTGATGTGTATGAGATGGGGGCTGAATATGGAATAAATATTCAATAAAGGGTCCAGAGAGAACCACCATAGCTCAAATCATGTATCTGTTGATCCACAGGACTCAGTATTATCTAACTGATCATGGTTTCCTGAGTGAGGAGTCTTGTTGTTAGGATGACAAATGGGTGTTCCGGGGAAATGGCCGTGGCTTGCGTTACTCTGACTACTTTGGAGCCATCTCCACCACCGGGCACTTATTAAAAGTTTACTGACAGTATACCTTCCAGGGGCCAGATGGTAGGGGACATTACTCAACCCGCAGATAAGGCTTTCTGGTGTCAGAGATTGTCTTTGCACCTTGAGGAGTCAGGGAACATAGGGAACAGGGTGGGCATAGTCTGATGTTAATATACTGGTTATTTGTTTGTTATCTGTATCAGTTTATCAGTGGGTTAGGAGAATCTGCAGCTACATGTCTGACATAGTCTATATTTTATATGTTAAGTACTACAAACCAGCTGTTAGGCACTAATGAATTCCTCTTTGAGGCATCCTTCTCCAAGCCAGTGCAATGGGGAATTAGCCGTCTCTTTCATTAGTGTCCTATAATATTTATGATGCTATGATGCTGCTGTTGACACGTGGAGATGTACTTGACATCTCTGCGTAGTAAGTTATAAGGCAAGACAGACATAAGCTTCATAATGGGGGATTGAGGAAAAAGAAGGTTTGATTATGATTACAATGTAATCACTGCATATAGGAAGTTAGCAACACCAAACAGGGAAATTTTTTAACCTGTAGAAAAATGCCAGTTAGAGTGTGGTTTTAGAGAAATAGGCTCACAGACAGAGAGAGAAAACTTGTGGTTGCCAAGGAGGAAGGAGGTGGGGGAGGGATGGAGAGAGAGTTTAGTATTAGTAGATGCAAATTATTATATATTTACTGGCTAAACAATGAGGTCCTACTGTATAGCACATGGAATTATATTCAATATCCTGTGATAAGATATAACATAAAAGAATATAAAAAAGAATGTGTACATATGTATAACTGAATCCCTCTGCTATACAGCAAAAATTAATACAACATTGTAAATCAACTATTCTTCAATTTAAGAAAAAAAACTGAAGCAAGACACAAAGCTTCTGATAGCTAGAAACATGGATAAGCAGGACTTTATAGAGTATCTGTCTTTGAATCCTGAATGAAGAGAGTTCTTAAAACTTTTTCCAGTTATTGCTTCTCTCCTAGGCAGCTGTATTTGTAAATTTATGATTTCATAGATATCACGTGTCATCATTTTGTTTTCTGCACGATTTTGCTTTATGAAAAATATCACTTCGGATGGATTTAGATTATTTTCTTTTGAAAAATTTAGAATTTTATCTTTAAATTCTACTATTATTTCTGGGATGATTTGCCAAGCTTGATTTGCTTTATTAGGGCAGTGGAACAGCATTATGCACCATTACATTCCATTTAGCTGAAATGGAATCATCTCCCTCATTTGTATATAACATTTAAATCACCACTTACAATGGAAATGTTGGTTTGGCATATGGCCTTCTTAGCTACACTAGAATTGCAAAATAATGCTGAAAGAAAGATATACTCAATATATCCACGGTAAAAAATACAATTTCATATATAGTTTTAAGTTTTTATATGGAATGTTATTGTTCTGTTATTCTGAGTTCCTGTCTTAACATTAATCTTTATAAATTAGAGAATAATTACTGACTTACAAGTACGTCTTAATTCTAAGTGAGCAAGCCGCCGCCACTGCCAAGTCGCTTCAGTCGTGTCCGACTCTGTGTGACCCCATAGGCAGCAGCCCACCAGGCTCCCTTGTCTCTGAGATTCTTCAGGCACTGGAGTGGATTGCCATTTCCTTCTCCAAGGCATGAAAGTGAAAAGTGAAAGTGAAGTCACTCAGTCATGTCCGATTCTTAGCAACCCCATGGACTGCAGCCTACCAGGCTCCTCCGTCCATGGGATTTTCCAGGCAAGAGTACTGGAGTGGGTTGTCATTGCCTTCTCCCGTGAGCAAGCTTATGTTTAGAATGGGGACCTTGCTCCATAGGGAGTAAATTTCAGAAGTTGTTGTTGTTCAGTCACTAAATTGTGTCTGACTTTTTTGTGACCCATGAACTGCAACATGTCAGGCTGCACTGTCCCTCACCATCTCCTGGAGTTTGCTCAAATTCATGTCCATTGATTAGGTGATGCCATCCAACCATCTCATTCTGTGTCATCCCCTTCTCCTCCTACCTTCAATGTTTCCCAGCGTCAGAGTCTTTTCCAATGAACTGGCTCTTCTCTTCAGATGGCCAAAGTACTGGAGCTTCAGCTTAAGCATCTGTCCTTCCAATACATATTCAGAGTTGATTTCCTTTAGGTTTGACTTGTTTGATCTCCTTGCTGTCCAAGGGACTCTCAAGAGTGTTTTCCAGCACCACAATTTAATAGCATCAATTCTTTGGTGGTCAGCCTTCTTTATGGTCCAGTTCTCACATCCATACATGACTGCTGGAAAAACCATAGCTTTGACTATATAGACCCTTTGTTGGCAAAGTGATGTTTCTGCTTTTTAATATGCTGTTTCAGTTTATCATAGCTTTTCTTCCAAGGAGCAAGCATCTTTTAATTTCATGGCTGCATGAAGTTAAATTCATCCAGAAGAATGAGTCCCTTTAACTGCAATACATGTACAGAACAGATTTTATTTTAGTGACATTCACTCTGAGTAAAGCAAGGCTTCACATACCTTCTGCAGGAAGTTCTATGTACCCAAGCTTTGAAAACTCACATTTCAGCTAGGCAGGCACACTAGAATATAAGTATTTTGAGAAAGGCAATTTCTTATCACTTCTCTCCTTTGCCCATCTTCTGTAGTACTTAGTAGGTAAAGCATGGTAACATCATTCAACTCAGAAGTGCTTATCTCATAAAAATTGCATCAACTTTTATCAAAGCTCCTTCCTCTCACCTAGCCAAATCTACTATATTTTCCATTCAGTAGAAAAAATTTAACTCTCACACTTTAAGTCAATATGTATGAAACTCACTACATCCAGTATTTTCTACCATTAATTTCCTTTTTGCTAAATTCCACAGGTCTCATTTTGGAAGGGTGTTGACCTTTTACTGCTCTCCAGCTGAGGGTACAGTGAATGGATATGCTGTAATTTAAGTCATCAAATTAGGATGGCCCCTGATTGGAATTCTCAGAAAAACCAGCCACTTGTATATTTTCCTAATTTATGGTCACTCACCTGTCCTCTTCACAGCATATTTACTTTTGAGCACAGAAGTGTCATCTGTGGACTTTTACCATCACCCGAGGGCTTCGAAGGTTGCTAAGTGGGTAAAGAATCTGCCTGCAAAGCAGGAGACACGCAAGACACGCGTTCAATCCTTGGGTTTCGAAAATCCCCTGGAGGAGGAAATGGCAACCCCCTCCAATATTTTGCTTGGAGAATCCCATGGAGAGAGGAGCCTGGTGGGCTATAGTCCATAGTGTTATGAGTCAAAAATGACTGAAGTGACTGAGCACGCATGCACCAACACCTGAATTCTTGTCTGATCTTGTGTGATCATTTGAGTTCCCTGGAGCGTGAGCTCAGACTTCCTGTCACTTGCCTCTGTGCTTGTGATGGGCTGAAAGATTTGCAGGTAATGGGGAGCATCCTGCATTTTCATGGTGCTGCGCCTTTGCACATACCTTTCTCTCCTTTTGTGATGCCCTCTGCCTCTCCTTCACCTTATTTGCCTGATTTACTTCCACTCATCCATCAAATCACATTTGAGATACAAGCTCTTCAGAGCCCACCAGTCAGTGTTTAGTACTGACACAGCTCACTGTTCAGAGCCCATCAACAGTTATATGATCCTGGATACAAACCATTGCTTTCTTCTCTTCCCTCTAGAAGGTGAACTTCTTGAGGATCAAAACTGGGTCTTTTGTACCTATATTTCCAATGCTGGCACTTAGGGTTAGCCCATAGTGGGCTCTCAATATATATCCTAAATTAAGCAATGACAGGATGAATGAAAGAATGAACGAGAGAAAAAAGAAAGAAGGAATTAATGAATAGAACTGCTGGTGATTGTGTCAGCAAAAAAGGGAATTGGGGTTTCGGCTAATTAGCAAATACCCATGAAATTTTAAGAGAACAAAAGTAGATAAAGTATGTAGAGGTCTGTATGTGTTGGAAAATATTGGGAGAGGTGATCAAAAAGGCTTGATTTATACTTATTATTTATGTTTCTCTGGGCATAATTTTTCTAAGCTTATAGAAGTATGAGTTTACTTGTAGAGTCGTTGAATTCTTACTAAATTTTAATTCAAATAGTGGCATTATAGCATATGCATGTTTAATTATATCCATCTTGCAGATGGAGAAATTTGATGTCTTGGTCAATTAAGGGTCTTGCCTAAGGTCAGCAAGTCATAGTGGTGGAGTCAAACTCAAACCCAAGTCTTCTGGTCCTAAATAGCAGACCAGGTGGCCTCTTTTGTATGAAAACTAAACAAATGGTGTTTAGGTCAAAACTTGCTGTAATGAAGATATTTGTAAAATGATGTATAACAAAAAGGCTTCTCTAAAGAGCCTGAGCGCTGCTGTCTTCATGCCTGAGTGCAAATCTGGGAGTGGCCACTTACTGGCTACATGTGCTCAGTCGTGGCTGCCTCTTTGTGACACTTTGGACTACAGCCCTCCAGGCTCCTCTGTCCATGAGACTTTTCAGGCAAGAATATTGTAGTAGGTTGCCATTTCCTCCTCCAGGGGATCTTCCTGACCCAGGTTTAAAACCCACATCTCGTGCATTCTCCTGCATTGCAGGCGAATTCTTTACTGCTGAGCCATCTGGGAAGCCCTACTAGCTACATATCTTCAAAGAATCAGTTGGCTTCTCCTAGCGTGTCTTCTCCTTGTTAAATTACAGATGTTAGTACTTGTCATGAGCAGTCTTATTGTGAGGGTTAGAAATGTGTATCAAGTTTCTAGCACATAGCTCATGCATGTGTGCTCAATCATTTCAGTAGAGTATGACCCTATGGGCTTTCGTCCCCTAGACTCCTCCATCCATGAGATTCTCAAGGAAAGAATCCTGGAGTGGATTGCCATGCCCTCCTCCAGGGGATCTTCCCGACCCAGGGATCAATCCCAAGTCTCTTGTGTCTCCTGCATTGACAGGCATGTTCTTTACCACTAGTGCTCCTTGGGAAGCCCCTAGCACATAGTAGGCACCTCAGAAAAAGTTCTTATGATAGTGTCTTTAAAAACTAATTGTATAGCTTTGCAACGCATGAGGATAGGAACACAAAGGTGCAAATTCCTTGATGATGAACACTGTGTAAAATTGTACAGACATGTTCATGTCAACTAAGGATATCACTTCATCCTGTTGCATTTTTTTGCCCTCCTTCTTGGGCAAAGTACATTTCATGTTTTGGAGCTCACTAGGCTGCAGAAACAGAAAAAAAATTTTTATTTTTTCAAATATGTATTAGTAACACCACAAAGGAAACTTCACAAACACATTTATTACTGTGCATTTCCAGGTAATGTAAGCAAAGAGATAATTATTTGACATCCTCTGAATGCACTAAAGCAGATGAAAACAGATTGTAATTTGCACAGCTATTGGAAAGATCTTCAACACTGAACTGTGTGATTCTTCATGCTGGCAACCCCCTACGGTGGATACAAAATGCAGTTATGTTTGAAAAACTGGCAAGTTCAGGACAGCAAATTCCTGCATACTTGAGACTGCCTAGCTGATTTCTTCCTTTTGACTCAAACCCAAGTCAGGCCAAGCTCCTCCATGGCAGAACAACAATGTGGCAACCAGGAATGAATTTTTCCCCACCCTTCATCCCCCAATCCCTCCCTTCAGACAAATCATCCTGCCCAGATTTCAAAGAAATCCCAGAGAGGCATTCTTGCTGTTGTATCTCCAGGACTCCAGCCAGCACAAATCAAGAAAATGGTTTCCAGGTGCAGACGGCTCCCCCTACCTCCCCCCTCACTTTAAAATCTGGTGATTGCTCTGAGCTTTAAGCTGGAGATGGACGGTAGGGGGAACAGGAGGGTAACCTTAGGATTCAAAAACCCACAGAAAATTATTTTGCCTTTTTCATTTTAGTGGAGTAATGTCCATTCTCCAAGCCATATCACACATCCCAGTATGATTAATTCCGTCTCTTTTGATAAGCCTCAGACCTCAAATAACTAGGCTACATTATCTGAATGATAGAAGGAGCCCTACAGAGTGAGGCTTTTACAAAGGTAGTTCTAATCCAATGCTATTACTATCTCGCAGTCACTAGCTCCATTTTCACACAAAGCTGTAATTGGTGGGAAATTGCCTACTTCTCACAATAGTCCTGGATTTTCTAAATTCAGGTAATAGCAGATAATTATTGATAAACAAAACACTGAAGGGAAGTGTCATTGGGAAACCTTACTGGACATAATAACGTTCATCGCAGAGTAAGAACAATTGGGAATGACAGTGCTTCAGGTGAGCACTGTCGGCCCTGTTGCTCTTTTTTTGCTTAACTGTAGTCATTTCTCCTCTGTCCCAGTGTCAGGATATTCATCACTCTGAATACCTGGAACTTTGTCATATGATTTTCTTTATTCATAGGTAGAATAATCATTTACATTGTGAAATGTAAAAATCTTTAGCTTTTATTCTGTAACTATAATCCAATCTATATTTTTTCTTTAGTGTTGAAACATTTTAAAGCAAATAATTTTGTTTACCATACATTATTGTGTAAGTATTATTCACTGTTAAGTACTGAGATTTAGGACTTATTGAGAAAGAAAGTAAGTATATCCCTATATCCCTCAATTTGTGACACACGCAAAGGACATATTTCATTATCAAATTCAAGACTTTATTTTTTTTGGCCATTCTTCTCTGCATGCAGGATCTTAGTTCCCTGACCAGGGATCGAACTCGGGCCCCATGCAGAAGTGTGGATTCTTAACCACTGGAGTGCCTGGGAAGTCCCAAGACTTCTTTTTTGTTCTTTTTTTTGTTTTTGTTTATTTTTGTTTCTTTTTTTTCACCCCATCAACTCCTCAAAATCAGGGAGGTTATAATTTGCTTCATTTCTTAGAATATGACCATTTTGTACAGTTATTTTTTCCCTCCTGAAATTCCTAGTTTTATTTTTATGCTATTTTTTCCCCTAGATTAATTTGTTCCTATGTTATTGCTTCCCTATCTTTTCTTGTTGAGAAAAGAAATACATGCTTTCTTACATATTAATAAAATCTTCAGCTTCCCAATCAAATAATTTGTTGAGTTTGGATCCATTAAGATCTCTTTAATGTACCCTTGTATTAGATTTCTATGTTATGGAACATATTTGTCTTGGAGCCTTCTGAATTCCTATTTTGCTTTGGCCTTAGTGTCAGAGCTGCTAGTGCTTGCCAAAATTCTAGTTCTCCTCCTCTTTGACACATAGTTATTACATTTCCAGGATCTTTATAGTTAGAAGAACAACATAACAGACTTGTGACTAGTAGAACAGGACAACAGTGATGTGCACATTTGGTGAACTGGTGCATAAACATCTTCTATGTGCAACACTCTCTGTTCAACAACTGAATAAAAAAGACTAGAAGACTCTGAAGACCTGGGTAGTAGAAAGCCCCCAGATGGAGAATCCTGGGTGCCTAAGTGAAATAGGCAGATGTCCCACAGAGTGGACATACATACCACACACTGGCTCAAACTGGATTATGATAAGAACAGGGAACAAGTGTATATTATGTTGAGCCACTGGGATTTGGGAACTGTTCATCAGAGCATTTAATCCACCCCAACTAATGTAGAAATTGGTATCTTGAAGTAGGCTGCAGTAGAAATGCAAAACCTAAAATATGTGGTTTAGTGGTTGGGTGGAACCCTATGGAGACGAGTTATACTGGAACACTTATTCTGAACTTTTATTTATGACCACTTTAGAGGACACCATATGCCAACTGAGGCTAAAACTCTCAAAAAGTGTTTGAGAAGAGTAAGAGTGAACATCTGTGTTGGCTGCTATTGACTAAGGTATTACAAGAATGACATGAGTTTAGATAAGAATTGTCTGGTTTGCAAGCAGAAATGAAAGGAAACAGAATCCAGAAATTGAATGTCATGAAGGAATGGAAAACCAGCTGTATTTTGGAATACAAGCTGCAGGACATGAGATTGAAGGAGTCTTTGATCCACTGTCATTCATTAGGATTCCGGTTTTGCCTTCCCACTCAACCACGATGGCTCTAGGGCAGCCAAGAAATCAAGCTTGAAATTTATGTCTAGAAATAAACTTTGGGGTTTATTGCATGGTTACTGGTGTCTGAACATGACTGGCAACAAATAGGTCAATAGTTTACATATTTTTGAGAGAATTTTATTGCCAAAGAAACTGTAAGCCTCTTGGAAAAAGCTATTAACCTCCAGAGACAATGGTTCTCAAATAGGAACAATTTTGCTTCCTGGGGACATTTGGAAGACATTTTTGATTGTCACAACTGGGAGAATGCTGCTGGCATCTAGTGGGTACAGGCCAGGAGTGCTGCTAAATGTTCTCTAGAATGCACAGAATAGCTCACCACAACAAAGAATCATACAACCACAATGTCAACAATTCCCAGATTGAGAGACCCTGCTCTACAACAACGCTCAGGTCCCTAAACTTATATAAGGAGAAAGTGAGTTACCAAGGCTGAGGGCCCTACAAAGGACATAGACCCAACACTCACTCCAAAGGGGACCACAGAGGACAGCTGACAAAGCAAAACCTCCTGAAGGACAGAATGAGAGTCCACAAGATCTGTATGACTCTAGGTGTGACAACAGCTGAGTATCAGTTCAGTTCAGTCGCTCGATTGTGTCCAACTCTTTGTAACCCCATGAATCGCAGCACGCCAGGCCTCCCTGTCCATCACCAACTCCCAGAGTTCACTCAGACTCACGTCCATCGAGTCAGTGATGCCATCCAGCCCTCTCATCCTCTGTTGTCCCCTTCTCCTTCTGCCTCCAATCCCCCCCAGCATCAGAGTCTTCTCCAATGAGTCAACTCTTCGCATGAGGTAGCCAAAGTACTGGAGTTTCAGCTTTAGCATCATTTCTTCCAAAGAAATTCCAGGGCTGATCTCCTTCAGAATGGACTGGTTGGATCTCCTTGAAGTCCAAGGGACTCTCAAGAGTCTTCTCCAACACCAGAGTTCAAAAGCATCAATTCTTTGGTGCTCAGCTTTCTTCACAGTCCAACTCTCTCATCCATACATGACCACTGGAAAAACCATAGTATATATGGCACCTATTGATTACAAAACTTGACAGGTCTCAGGCAGAATGTCCACCATATTTGAGACTGTCTAGTTGGTTTTCTTTCTACTCATACTTGATTGATTTGATTGGTATAGAACTAGCAATTCAAGATAATTTTTAATACTCTGATCTAAATATGTTGTTTTACTGACTTTTGACACTCAGTATTGCTGATTAAATTCTGAAGCCCATCTGATTCTTCTATTTTTGCAGATAACCTAATTTTCCTCAGTTTTAAGGGTCTTCCTTTTGTCCTTACTAGTCTGATATTTTACAAAGATAATGTTGGATTTAAAAAAAATAATAGAATTACAGTTAATGTATAATATTTTATGTTATTGGTATATAATATAATGATGCACAATTTTTAAAGTTTATACTTCATTTAGAGTTATTATAAAATATTGGCTATATTTCCCAGGTTGTGCAATATTTCTTTGTAGCTTTTTTTATATAGAGTAGTTTGTACCTCTTAATCCCCAATCCCTGTGTCCCCCCTCCATCTTCCCTTTTCCCACTAGTAATCACTAGTTTGTTCTCTGGATCTATGAGTTTGCTTCTTTTTTCTTATATTTACTAGTCTGTTTTATATTTTATTGGAGAAGGAAATGGCAACCCACTCCAGTACTCTTGCCTGGAGAATCTCATGGATGGAGGAGCCTGGTGGGCTGCAGTCCATGGGGTTGCAAAGAGTTGCATCATGGACACGACTGAGTGACTTGCCTTCCCTTTTGTATTTTATATCCCACATATGAGTGATATCATATAGTATTTGGCTTTCTCTGCCTTACTTATTTCACTTAGAATAATATCCTCCAAGTTTATCTATGTTGGTCCAAATGGCACAACTTCATTCTTTTTTCTGGAGGAGTATATACCACATCTTCTGTATCGATTCTTCTGTTGATGGACACTGAGGTTGCTTCTATTGCAAACAATGCTGCTATGAGCATTTGGGTTGGCATCTGGTCCCATCACTACATGGGAAATAGATGGAGAAACAGTGGAAACAGTGTCAGACTTTATTTTTCTGGGCTCCAAAATCACGGCAGATGGTGACTGCAGCCATGAAATTAAAAGACGCTTACTCCTTGGAAGGAAAGTTATGACCAACCTAGATAGCATATTCAAAAGCAGAGACATCACTTTGCCAACAAAGGTTCGCCTAGTCAAGGCTATGGTCTTTCCTGTGGTCATGTATGGATGTGAGAGCTGGACTGTGAAGAAGGCTGAGCGCTGAAGAATTGATGCTTTTGAACTGTGGTGTTGGAGAAGACTCTTGAGAGTCCCTTGGACTGCAAGGAGATCCAACCAGTCCATTCTGAAGGAGATCAGCCCTGGAATTTCTTTGGAAGGAATGATGCTAAAGCTGAAACTCCAGTATTTTGGCCACCTCATGTGAAGAGTTGACTCATTGGAGAAGACTCTGATGCTGGGAGGGATTGGGGGCAGGAGGAAAAGGGGACGACAGAGGATGAGATGGCTGGATGGTATCACTGACTCGATGGATGTGAGTCTGAGTGACCTCCAGGAGTTGGTGATGGACAGGGAGGCCTGGCGTGCTGCAGTTCATGGGGTTGCAAGGAGTCGGACATGACTGAGCGACTGATCTGATCTGATCTGATCTGATCTTGTCAAATTAATGTGTTTTTCTTTTCAGATATATACCCAGGAATAGAATTTCTGGTCATATGGTAGTTCTATTTTTAATTTTTGGGGAACCCTCCATCCTGTTTTCCACTGTGGCTGCACCAATTTCCATGTCCACCAGCAGTATATGAGGGTTCTCTTTTCTTCACCTCCTCATCAATATTTGTTATTTGTGTTCTTTTTGATGATAGTCATTCTGAGAGGTGTGAGGTGATAAATCCTTTCTTCTCCTTCTTTTCTGAATCCTTGGTATCAGCTGATATCAGCCACTAAGGATACACATGCTCCTTCAATATTAAACTAAATTTTTTTTTAACAAAACGCTTTTGTTGCTGTTTCTGCCAAAAAATGTATTCTTTAGTAGCTACTAAGATAATATTATTTGTCACTTCATTATGTTAATGTATAGTATATAAAAAAATCATTTTCATCTTGCATAGTACTCAAAGGGTTTCAAAGGCCACATTACTTTCATCATAATGCCATGAACTTGTTTAGATCTAACTCTTGTCCATTTCTCAATGTTTGCCACTAATAACTTCTCTCTAAATATATTTGCATCATGAACTCGACTCTCAGAGCTTCACATCTGTCATTTTCTCTGTCTGGACTACCCTACTCATCTTATCTTCCCACTTGGAAAAGTCCACCCCCCTTTAAAGGTCATTTGAAATCTCATCTTTTCCATTAGGTTTCCCCCTCGATGCCTCAGCCTGAAGTGATACTTCATTCTTTATTTCAGTTTATTTCCTTCATGCTGATTGTCTAATTTATTTGATGCTACTTTATATTTCTGACCTGTTACATTTTCAAATGAATGTATTACAACAAAAATTACCCTTGACATTACAAGGTATATTTTATTCAGCTTAATCTCTTCCTGGCTATGTGTCATGTTGCATTCCTTAGCCTCTCTCAGTTTCAATTTCTTTATTGTATATTGAGAAATACCTATTTACTTACTCCATAGAATGGAGATGACCAAACCTACTTTAAAGGGTTGTTGTGAAGGTTAAATGAGATCATTTATGTACAATGCCTAATTCAGTAATTAACTCATAGCAGGTACCTAGCTAAACTGACAAGCGTTAATTCCTTACACTTTTGTCTTAATTTTCTATGTTATGCAATAAATTGGAGAAGGCAATGGCACCCTACTCCAGTACTCTTGCTTGGAGAATCCCATGGACGGAGGAGCCTGTTAGGCTGCAATCCATATCCATGGGGTCGCTAAGAGTCGGACACGACTGAGTGACTTCACTTTCACTTTTCACTTTCATGCATTGGAGAAGGAAATGGCAACCCACTCCAGTGTTCTTGTCTGGAGAATCCCAGGGATCGGGGAGCCTGGTGGGCTGCCTGCCATCTATGGGGTCACACAGAGTCGGACACGACTGAAGTGACTTAGCATAGCATAGCATATGCAATAAATTACCATACAAATGTTTACCTTAAAACAACACACACAAACACAAAACACCATTTGCCTATTGTTTCACTATTTCTTTAGGTCAAAAGCCTGAACACAGTTCATAATTAATTTCATCCTCTGCTCAGTGTCTCATCAGGCTGAAAGGAAGGTGTCAGCCAAACTAAGTTCTCAGTTAAGGTTCAGTTTGTTTCCCAGCACATTCAGGTTGTTTGCAGAAGTTAATTTCTTGTGGTTGTAGGACTTAGTTCCCTGTTTTCATGCTGGCTAGCTGGCTGTCAGCATGGGATCAGTGTCAATACTTAGAGGCCACCCTCAGGTTGTAGACACATGGTCCATTCACAACAAGGCCTTGTAGGTCTGAGAGTCCTTCTGTAATTTGCTATGGCAGAGTCTTACATATCCTGATAAAACGACAAGAGTGGCTGTCTCATTATATTCACTGGTCCTTTCCATACTAAACGGGAGGGAATTATATTAAACATATACATCAGAAGATGGGAATCTTGGGGACAGTCTTAGAATTATACCTATCATAACCCTCTGAGCTAAAACATCAGAAGAGAGAAAGAATTTTAAAATGCAGGAGGATCAGGAAGTAATTAGCTGAGAATCCTGACAAAAATCCAAGGCCTAGGTGGTGAGTTGGGTGTGGACAAGGTTCTTATATTAGGGTTCTTATATTAGGGTTCTTATATTAGGGTTCTTCAGAGAAACAGAACCAATAGGAATCAGTCCGTCTGTCTGCTGTTGTCTGTCTGTCTCTCTATCTAGATTTATTATAAAGAATTCACTCACATGAATGTGAAATATGAGAAGTCCCATGATCAGCTGTCTACAATCTAAAGATGCAGAAAAGCCAATGATTTAAGTCCCAGAATGAGGGTGGAAGACTGATGTCCCAGCTCCATAGTCAGGTAGAAAGAGAGAATTCTCCCTTCTTCCATCTTTTTATTCTCTTTGGGCCTTGAATAGTTTAGATAATACTCATCTATGTTGGGGAGGTCAGTATGCTTTCAAATGCTGATTTCATCCAAAAATACCCTCTCAGACACAGCTCGAAATGATTTGAGGTCAGATATTTGTACAACAAACTGACATGGAAAAATAACAATTACAACAGGAAAAGGAACACATATTCCAAGGAGATAACTGGACAGCGGTTAATGATAGGTGAACTTCAGAAAAATTTTGTAGTGGAGGGAATACTGTGAGTACAGTAATGTAAGAATGTTTTTATTCACACTCAGTGGTGCTGCTTTTGGAAGAATGAATGAATATGTGAATGAAGGAATAAGTTCTCAAAATGTGCATGCAGACACATTTGTTAAACCACTGTTTTTTCTCTTGTATTCTTTAAACTTTGGGTGAGTCATTTCCCAATGTGTGTGCCTAAAACCTAACCAATAAAGTGACAAGACTCCTTGTAAATATACAGTGCATTTCCAATGCTGTTGTTAATACTAACTACAATAAAGTGCTCATGAACCATTCAAATTTAAACAGGTTCAAATTCAAATCGATAAATACTTTTGAGAAATTATTATGCTGACAATAATAATAATATTATTATTATCTTAGGTGCTTTGAAGAATATACAGATAAGATATGGTTTATATAAATAGGTAATTTACATTCTAGTTGGGGAACAAGCATAAATAATTCTAATTTAAGCCAACAAATTTCTCTTTGGAGTAGAAAGTATGGATGTAGAGCTATGACAGCATGGGTTGGGTTGTTTACTTTTGCTTAGGAGAACCTGGGTCAGCTTTTAAATGAGGTAGGATTTGAACTGGACCTTGAAGGCAGATTAGGATGATAATTGGCGGATGTGGATGAAAATAGCAATGTAGGATATGACCATAGTTTATATAAATAAAGGAATTAAATAGTTTGGAATGTTTGGGGAGCTACTGAAGTATAATCCATAATATATGCTCTCAGGATGGACAGGAATATTTTAATGGAAATAAACAATGAAGGAAAAAAATCTGGTCACCTTGGAAATCAGGATGGAGAGGTTCCTAGTTATGCCATGAAGTTTCATCGAAGGTTTATAAGTAGGGAAGTGACAGGAATATTCTTAGGAATGTGACTCTGGTGGCAGAGAGAGAAAGAAGACTTGAGGCTAGGGAGATAAGTGAGGAGAATGGTGTAAGTTTTGGTTATTAAATATTTGTTGGTTGTCTATGTTCTGGAGATTAACCCTGGGACTTCAAAAGAAATAATATGCAGTGTAGTCTCAAAATGATGGAAACTATGCAACCTTCAAATAATAATTTGCTGCTTTATGCCTCTGCAAAAGTATGGCCATAATTGTGAAGGGTCCTGATAAAACGCTAGGTACTGAAGAGTCAAGATGATACAAGACATTTTTAGAAAGATAATTCTAGAGCAGGGTAGAAAATAAATAGGAAGAGGAAAATCCTGGTATTTGAGAGATCAGTTTGGAGGCCATGGCATGTTTATATAAAACCTGATCAAGACCTATATAATGGGAGAAATAGAATATAGAAAAATGAGTTCTGAGAGGGTGAAGTGAAATTGAGTTAAGCCCACAGGTGCAGGATTTCATTTTGGAGATGATGAGACTCTTCCTCATGTTTACAGCCCTTTGCAGATGATGGAAAACGGAGATTTGGAAGTCATGAGAGTTTGTATTACTCACTTCTCTTTTCTCTGTTGAGAAGACAAAGTCAACTTTGCAGTGACACATAGATTCTTGGGAGAGGACAAAGACTGGGTAACTCTTTTTAAGAGGGAGGAATGATATAAGACAAGGTGCAAATAAAGGCACCAGCATGGACTGGAAGCTATATCTTTATGATAGTTTTATTCCCTCTGACCCCACCGATACAATGGACATTCGAGGGTGTCCCCTGTTAAACCATGACTCAGGCCTCAAACACAGAAATAAGTTTCAGCCCTTTAGTACTGCCAGTTACCATTTTTGGCTATGGAGGTTGCAGACTGCCCAGCTTCAGGCACCATTATGTGCATAGCCCACAGTATAACTGGTCCCCTGGAGCTGTAAATATGATGATCCTGAGTGCAGCTAATGATGAAGTTATAGAATCCTATTCAGGGGATTCCTGTCCCAGCATGATGAGGGGCTCTTCTTCAGCTCTCACTCTCTAAACAGAAGTGGAGGAAGAAGCTCTGTACATGCTGAGGCATTAGTGTCACTGCAAGAAAACACAAAGGTCTCACTCAGCTTGAGATGGATGATGCATTGAATCCTAGATGTGGGAAATGGCTTCTTTTTGCCTTCCCTGTAGATAGTTCACCCTTGATCTTTGAAAAGAAGATAAGCACTCCAAGTCCTTGTTCTTTTTTAACAGAAAAGGGAATATACAACTTTTTACAAAAAAAAATGTGTGTGTGTTGAAGCAAGATACTCTATCATCCAGCTAACCATCTAACCATCCATCCTTGGACACACCTTCTCTGGACCTGCTACATTCCCAGGACCCTTGGACCATTCATTGCACCGCCCCTGCCAAATACTAAATGTAGTTTGTTCCAATTGCTTCAGGAAATGGCAAGCCATAACAATAACAACAACAAAAAGCAGGAGTTCCATGCCAGAAAAATTCTGATCCTCCTTCTTAATGATTATGTATCTTCCTAAGCCTTGGTTTTTCAACTGTAAATGGAGTTAATAATATTTTCTGCACAAGTTCAGCATGAGAAATAAATAAGATTGCCTATGTATACAGTGTCCAACCATGACAGATAAAACAACAAACAAACATTAGCTTCTTTTCTCTAATCCTACACATGGCTAGGTATTCTTTATATTGGTCAAGAACATCCTTGTGCAAAATCAACATGGTAGACCATCTTCTAAATTTAAACTTTTATTTATTTGGGTAATATTGTCAGGAGATGGGCAAAGGTAAGGAATCACCTCTCTTCACTTTCTCCCATAATTCAAACACTTGTAAGTCAGCCCCTGAACTCCTGAATTCTCCAAAGACATCCCCACCTACTAGAGCAGTTCTTGAATCTTCCAGTGAAAACGCTTCTTTTTCTCCTTATTTACTGGTCTGATTTTCAATATAACTGAAGCTTCCTTTTCCATGTTCTGTCCTTAAAAGAACAGTCCCATTGGTGAAGTATTAAAAGTTTTACAAAAGCTATCCACTTACATCCCCTTGGGGGTCTCACATATTGCAGATATCTGCCAGAAAGAACAATGGGAGAGGTACCTGAAACTACTTTTTGTCAAGATCTAACTTCTATACAATAGAATCACACATATTTTGGATTTTCCTCTACTATTGGCAAAAAAGCAAAATGGCTGTCTGGGGAGGCCTTACAAATAGCTGTGAAAAGAAGAGAAGCGAAAAGCAAAGGAGAAAAGGAAAGATATAAACATCTAAATGCAGAGTTCCAAAGAATAGCAAGAAGAGATAAGAAAGCCTTCTTCAGTGATCAATGCAAAGAAATAGAGGAAAACAACAGAATGGGAAAGACTAGGGATCTCTTCAAGAAAATCAGAGATACCAAAGGAACATTTCATGCAAAGATGGGCACGATAAAGGACAGAGATGGTGTGGACCTAACAGAAGCAGAAGATATTAAGAAGAGGTGGCAAGAATACACAGAAGAACTGTATAAAAAAGAGCTTCAAGACCTAGATAATCATGATGATGTGATCACTGACCTAGAGCCAGACATCTTGGAATGTGAAGTCAAATGGGCCTTAGAAAGCATCACTACGAACAAAGCTAGTGGAGGTGATGGAATTCCAGTGGAGTTATTCCAAGTCCTGAATAATGATGCTGTGAAAGTGCTACACTCAATATGCCAGCAAATTTGGAAAACTCAGCAGTGGCCACAAGATTGGAAAAGGTCAGTTTTCATCCCAATCCCAAAGAAAGGCAATGCCAAGGAGTGCTCAAACTACCGAACAATTGCACTCATATCACATGCTAGTAAAGTAATGCTCAAAATTCTCCAAGCCAGGCTTCAGCAATATGTGAACCGTGAACTTCCTGAAGTTCAAGCTGGTTTTAGAAAAGGCAGAGGAACCAGAGATCAAATTGCCAACATCTGCTGGATCATGGAAAAAGCAAGAGAGTTCCAGAAAAACATCTATTTCTGCTTTATTGACTATGCCAAAGCCTTTGACTGTGTGGATCACAATAAACTATGGAAAATTCTGAAAGAGATGGGAATACCAGACCACCTGATCTGCCTCTTAAGAAATCTGTATGCAGGTCAGGAAGCAACAGTTAGAACTGGTCATGGAACAACAGACTGGTTCCAAATAGGAAAAGGAGTACGTCGAGGCTGCATATTGTCACCATGTTTATTTAACTTATATGCAGAGTACATCATGAGAAATGCTGGACTGGAAGAAACAGAAGTTGGAATCAAGATTGCTGGGAGAAATATCAATAACCTCAGATATGCAGATGACACGACTCTTATGGCAGAAAGTGAAGAGGGGCTAAAAAGCCTCTTGATGAAAGTGAAAGTGGAGAGTGAAAAGTTTGGCTTAAAGCTCAACATTCAGAAAACAAAGATCATGGCATCTGGTCCCATCACTGCATGGGAAATAGATGGGGAAACAGTGGAAACAGTGTCAGACTTTGTTTTTCTGGGCTCCAAAATCACTGCAGATGGTGACTGCAGCCATGAAATTAAAAGACGCTTGCTCCTTGGAAGGAAAGTTATGACCAACCTAGATAGCATATTCAAAAGCAGAGACATTACTTTACCAACAAAGGTTCGCCTAGTCAAGGCTATGGTCTTTCCTGTGGTCATGTATGGATGTGAGAGCTGGACTGTGAAGAAGGCTGAGCGCCGAAGAATTGATGGTTTTGAGCTGTGGTGTTGGAGAAGACTCTTGAGAGTCCCTTGGACTGCAAGGAGATCCAACCAGTCCATTCTGAAGGAGATCAATCCTGGAATTTCTTTGGAAGGTATGATGCTAAAGCTGAAACTCCAGTACTTTGGCCACCTCATGCGAAGAGTTGACTCGTTGGAGAAGACTCTGATGCTGGGAGGGATTGAGGGCAGGAGGAGAAGGGGACGACAGAGGATGAGATGGCTGGATGGCATCACTGACTCGATGGATGTGAGTCTGAGTGACCTCCGGGAGCTGGTGATGGACAGGGAGGCCTGGTGTGCTGCGGTTCATGGGGTCGCAAAGAGTCGGACACGACTGAGCGACTGATCTGATCTGATCTCTGATTGGGATTTATGCCAGAGGCTATTAAAAAAAAGTTCTCATTTGTAGGCAGAATCATGAAAATGTCTTGGGGCTCTCCTGTAGAAAGCTTCAAGGAAAACACTACTCTACTAGCTCTGTACCAGGTTTAGAATAGTGCTTTTTGTGCTTTTGTGCTTTTGTTTGGGATTTATTATTTGGATTCTTGGTCAACCATATTTGTGTTTAAAATATCCAGTGAAGTAGATTCATGATTAACTCAAGACAAGGTCTGAAGGACAAAGATAATGAGAAATTTTATCCATTTTACTACACAACAATGGTCCATGCAACTTGGACCGTTATTATGATGATAAGTCACTATTTTACATTTGAGTATTAGTGAAAGGCTCTAGGTGGTATTATCATAAATAGTAATAATTTTCAGAGCATATCATAAAACAGTACACTAAAATATCCTAGGACGTTGTGTCCATTCTCTGAGGGCTGATCCTGTAATTCAAAGAGATTGAACACCTGTTCTAGTGAAGGCAAAAAACAGAGCTACTAGCTCTTCACTCTTTCTGTGATATCATGCCCCACTTTTAGGCATATATTTAGGCATATAATAACAAATTAAACTGGGGAAAGGGTTTAAAGTTAGCAAGAGGATTGTGTAGTTTCAAACCTGTAATAAATACCTAGATCAATTTTATATGTGAGATTTACTTTTTCCCTGTCTTGTTATCTTATGTCATTTCATTGTGGTATAATCATCTTCGCAGAAACATAGCAGTCTTCAAAAAATAGTCCATGATCCTGTGTTTACAGACAAATCTAAAAATTGGATTTGGCTTAAGCCATCTAAATCAAACTAATTCCCTTTCTCAGCTTAATTCTCCAAGGCTAACATAATATACAGAGCTTACAAGATAGTTTTACTATTATATTTAAGATGATTTATTCAAATTCAAACAGCATCTCTAGTAAAACTTTTTACTATGTGGAAGTGAAACTTAATTCATTATAATTGAAATACATCATGATCAATCTAATAATTTTATCAAACTCTGAAATTTTCCTTTTGTAAAAAAATTGTACTTATGTGAAAAAGTCTAGCAAGGCCGCTATTAATATTTGTTCTTCTTGAAAGTAAATGGTTGCCTTTTCTCTATCATCCAAATCAAATAGATTGAAAAATCAACTAAACCAGAAATTCAAACTTATGTGCTGAGGCACAGAAAACGATATCAATTAATACATGAGTTTTCCCAAAAGCCTATTCCCAATGTTTCCATTCAAAGCTGTATTTAGTATGGGGCTATAGAAGTTATTCCCATAGACAGACAAATAGCACAGTTATTAGAATATTTCCTGAGCATTTTGCTCATTAATGATTGAGAATCCTCACAACAACCTGATGGAATCACAAAATCAGGCTTTGAAATGCAGCCTGGGTGTTGCCTTCTTGCAATCAATACATGCTTTACCAGCTGCTCTGTGGAAGCTCGACCCCAGCCAGCAACACAGCAAAGCACTTTCGTCAGGAACCGGAATTGCCGACAAGAAGCAACGTCTCTAAAAAGGAAATTAGAACATCTCTAAATGTGAACTCTGGCTCTAAAAGGAAAGAGCTGAGCATCAGCCTCTGCTTTAGGTCAAGACAAAGTAATTTAATTTCTGCCAGTGTTCACTGAAAAGCTGGGGTGATAGGATCTGATCTGAAGCTTTGACTTTGTGTAGGAAAACTTTCACCTGTTTTGAGAGATGCTAGAATTTGGGGGATGTGTGACTATGGTGGTCTCTGAATGTCTTACTGACGTGAAGCTATCCCACAAGGCTTTAAGTACATAAAATTATTTGAAGTATTCAAACCCTAAACAATTCAATGGGATACTATAGTGTGTTGAAATATGATCCTTGTCAGCTGAATCAATGGGCTTCCCTGATGGCTCAGTGGTAAAGAATACTCCTGCCAATGCTAGAGATGCAGATTTGATCCCTGGGTTGGGAAGATCCTCTAGAGAAGGAAATGGCAATCCACTTAAGTATTCTTGCCTGGAAATCCCATGCACATAGTAGCTTGGTGGGCTACAGTTCATGGGTCACAAAACAGCCACATATGACTTAGCAACCAAACAACAGCTGAACCAAAGAGAAATGTGTAGAAGCTAAGGGAGAAACAGATATGGGCTTGGTTTGTGGCTTTACGCTAAGTGGACAAAGAATGTCACCTGCTGCTCCAGTTAAAGAATGTCAGCTGCCATCAAGCCATCAACCATCAGACATGTACCTGGAGGGGAATTCAATTGGAGAGAAAAAGAGGATACTGGCCTTAAACATTTACATGGTGGCTCAGATGGTAAAGAGTCTGCCTGCAAGTTTCAATCCCTTGGTAGAGAAGATCCCGTGGAGAAGGAAATGGCAACCCACTCCAATGTTCTTGCCTGGGAAATCCCATGGATGGAGGGGCCTAGAAGGCTACAGTCCATGGGGTTGCAAAGAGTCAAATATAACTGAGCAACTAACACGCATGCATATCAAAGGAATAATTTCCGTGAGTCCAGAGTCTTCCATTTCCCCACATGTAGAAAAGCACTACATAGGGTAGGAAGTCTATTTTTTGTGCCTGTGTGATTAGCAATAATCTTTTGATGTTTGACTATATTTTTTTTTCCCTAGCAAAAACTCATATATCCTGGCTCCTCTTTAACCACTTTGGAAGAGTTCCTTAGAGCTATCAAAGAGGCTGCCTTCCCAGGCCATAGTGTTCAGTTAGGTCACCAAATAGAACATAATTCTCAACTTTTCGGTTGTATGTTTTTCTTTCGTCAACAACTAGGAAAATAATTCAAGGTATGATGAGGGTTTTCAGCAGGATAGAAAGTGGTGAGATCACAACTTGTGTATATAACGTGAGTGTGTAGTCCATATGGTGAATGTGGCCGCAAGCATTTTGGGAACCTTCACTACAGGCTAGGGGAAGGAAAAAACAGAAGCATTCTCCTGAGGCTGAGAGAAATTAACTATTAAAGGCTTTGCTACTGGGGTTAATTAGTAGTTAGTAAATTTATGTTGAGAGAAAAGCCCTATAAGCCTCCTGGTCCATGAATCAAAGTAATTGGAAATGCTCAAACAGGAGACAGCAAGAGTGAACACTGACATCTTAGGAATCAGTGAACTAAAATGGACTGGAATGGACAAATTTAATTCAGATAACCATTACATCTACTCCTGTGAGCAAATATCCCTTAGAAGAAATGGAGTAGCCATCATAGTCAACAAGAGAGTCTGAAATGCAATACTTGGATGCAGGCTTAAAAACGACAACATGATCTCTGTTCATTTCCATGGCAAAGCATTCAATATCACAGCAATCCAAGTTTACACTGCAACCAGTAGTGTTGAAGAAGCTGAAATTGAACAGTTCTATGAAGACCTACAAGACCTTCTAGTATTAACACCAAAAAAATAAGTCTTTTTCATCATCAGATCAGATCAGTTGCTCAGATGTATCTGACTCTTTGTGACCCCATAAATAGTAGCACGCCAGGCCTCCCTGTCCATCACCAACTCCTGGAGTTCACTCAAATTCACGTCCATTGAGTCAGTGATGCCATCCAGCCATCTTGTCTTCTGTCGTCCCCTTCTCTTCTTGCCCCCAATCCCTCCCAGCATCAGAGTCTTCTCCAATGAGTCAACTCTTCGCATGAGGTGGCCAAAGTACTGGAGTTTCAGCTTTAGCATCATTCCTTCCAAAGAAATCCCAGGGCTGATCTCCTTCAGAATGGACTGGTTGGATCTCCTTGCAGTCCAGAGACGCTCAAGAGTCTTCTCCAACACCACAGTTCAAAAACATCAATCCTTCGACACTCAGCCTTCTTCACAGTCCAGCTCTCACATCCATACATGACCACAGGAAAAACCATAGCCTTGACTAGACAAACCTTTGTTGGCAAAGTAATGTCTCTGCTTTTGAATATGCTATTTTCATCATAGGTGACTGGAATGCAAAAGTAGGAAGTCAATAAACACCTGGCGTAACAGGCAAGTTTGACCTTGGAGTACAAAATGAAGAAGGGCAAAGCCTAGCAGAGTTTTGACAAGAGAATTCACTGGTCATAGCAAACACATTCTTTCAACAACACAAGAGAAGACTCTACACATGGACATCATCAGATAGTCAATATGGAAATCAGATTGATTATATTCTTTGCAGCAAAAGATGGAGAAGCTCTTTATAGTCAGCAAAAATGATACCAGGAGCTGATTATGGCTCAGATCATGAACTCCTTATTGCCAAATTCAGACTTAAATTGAAGAATGTAGGGAAAACCACTAGGTCATTCAGGTATGACCTAAATCCAAACTCTTGTGAGTGTACAGTGGAAGTGACAAATAGATTCAGGGATTAGACTTGATAGACAGAGTGCCTGAAGAACTATGGATGGAGGTTTATAACATTGTATAGGAGGTGGTGATTAAAACCATTCCCTAGAAAAAGAAATGCAAAAGGATTATCTGAGGAGGCATTGCAAATAGCTGAGAAAAGAAAAGAAGCAAAAGGCAAAGGAGAAAAGGAAAGACATACCCATCTGAATGCAGCGTTCCAAAGAATATTTAGGAGAAATAAGAAAACCTTCCTAAGTGAAGGAAAACAACATAATGGGAAAGACTAGATATATTTCAAGAAAATTAGAGATACCAAGGGAATATTTCATGTAAAGATAGGCACAATAAAAGACAAAAGCAGTATGAACCTAACAAAAGCAGAAGATACTAAAAAGAGGTGGCAAGCACTATACAAAAAATATCTTAATTACCCAGATAACTAAAAAGAGATGGCAAGCACTGTACAAAAAATATCTTAATTACTCAGATAACTACAATGGTGTGATCACTCACCTAGATGATCCAAGATGTCTTGGAGTGAGAAGTTAAGTGGCCTTAGGAAGCATCACTACCAAGCAGGGGAGGTGATGGAATTCCCATTATGCTATTTAAAATCCTTAAACATGATGCAGTGAAAGTGCTGCACTCAATATGCTAGCAAATTTGGAAAACTCAGCAGTGGCCACAGGACAGTAACAGATCAGTTTTCATTCCAATCCCAAAGAGGGGCAATGCCAAAGAATGTTCAGTCTACCACACAATGGGACTCATTTCACATACTAGTGAAGTAATGCTCAGAATTCCCCAAGTTAGGCTTCAACAATATGTGAACCAAGAACTCCCAGATGTTCAAGCTGAATTTAGAAAAAGAGAGGAACCAGGGATCAAATTGCCAGCATCTGTTGGATCATTGAAAAAGAAAGTTCCAGAAAAACATTTAGTTCTGCTTCATTGACTATGCTAAAGCCTTTGATTGTATGAATCACAACAAACATGGAAAATTCTTCAAGAGATGGGAATACCAGACCACCTTCCCTGCCTCCTGAGACACCTGCATGCAAGTCAAGAAGCAACAGTTAGAACCGGACATGGAACAATGAGCTTGTTCCAAATTGGGAAAGGAGTACGTCAAGGTTGTATATTGTCACCCTGCTTATTTAACTTATATGCAGAGTACATCATGAGAAATGCTGGACTGAATGTAGCTCAGATTGGCATCAAGATTACTGGGAGAAATATCAATAACCTCAGATATGCTGATGATACCACCCTTATGGCAGAAAGTGAAGTGGAGCTAGACTCTTGATGAAGGTGAAAGAGGAGAGCAAAAAAGTTGGCTTAAAATTTAACATTCAAAAGACAAAGATCATGGCATCCTGTCCCATCACTTCATGGCAAATAGATAGGGAAACAATGGAAACAGTGACAGACTTTATTTTCTTGGACTCCAAGATCACTGCAGATGGTGACTGCAGCCATGAAATTAAAAGACGCGTACTCCTTGGAAGAAAAACTGTGCAAATCTAGACAGCATATTTTAAAGCAAAGACATTACTTTGCTGACAAAGGTCCATATAATCAAATCTATGGTTTTTCCAGTAGTCATGTATAGATGTGAGAATTGGACTATAAAGAAGACTGAGCACCAAAGAATTGATGCTTTTGAACTGTGGTGTTGGAGAAGACTCTTGAAAGTCCTTTGGACATCAAGGATCTAACCTGTCAATCCTAAAGAAAATCAACCCTGAATATTCATTGGAATGACTGATGCTGAAATTGAAACTCGAATACTTTTCCCACATGATGTGGAGAGCTGACTCATTAGAAAAGACCCTGATGCTGGGAAAGATTGAAGGCAGGAGAAGCAGACAACAGAGGATGAAATGATTGGATGGCGTCACCGATGGACACAAAGGACATGAGTTTCAGCAATCTCTAGGAGACGATGAAGGACAGGGAAGCCTGGTGTGCTGCAGTTCATGGGGCACAAAGAGTTGGACATAACTGAGCAACTGAACAACAAGTCTCCTGGCAACAATTTTTAGGATGTTAGTCTGAGTCTGGGTCATAGATCCTGTGCCCTGTTTCCAGGGTTGAGGAGTTGACAAGAGAATAACTCAGGGGTCACAGTCTGATGCATGAAGCCTGGGATTCAAGAGTGGACTCAAGTTTTCAGCAGAGCACCTGAGTTCAGTTGCAATCTAAGGCAAAGAAGAGAATATAAGATAAAATAGACTGTGATCCTAGGGTCACCTGTGCATTCCTGGTGGCACAGCGGAAAAGAATCCACCTACAGTGCAGGAGATGCAGGAGACAAGGGTTCGATCCTTGGTTCAGAAAGATCCCCTGGAGGAGGGCATGGCAACCCACTCCAGTATTAAGATTGAGGAGCTTGAAAAGCTACAGTTCAAAGCGTTGCAAAGAGTCAGACACAGCTCAAGTGTCTGAAGTCAGACACAGGCACTAGGGTTATCTTGGTTATCCCAATTGACAGTTGGGAATTCAGGAACTATGCTATGCTTGTGGGAGACCAACCTGAGTGTGTTAGTATTAACTCAAAACTTGGATGGTTCAGATGGGATTCATATGACTAGTCCTAAACAAGATCACACATATTACTTCCCTAAATCAAACTGAATGTGATGCTGCAGTGAAATCGAGTTTATGAAATAAAGACACTGACCAGTATATATTATTACAATGTTCAGTTCAGTCGCTCAATGGACTGCAGCATGTCAGGCCTCCCTGTCCATCACCAACTCCTGGAGTTCACCCAAGCTCATGACCATTGAGTTGGTGATGCCATCCAACCATCTCATCCTCTATTGTACCCTTCTCCTCCTGCCTTCAATCTTTCCCAGCATCAGGGTCTTTTCAAAAGAGTCAGCTCTTTGCATCAGGTAGCCAAAGTATGGAGTTTCAGCCTCAACATCAGTCCTTCCAATGAACACCCAGGACTGATCTCCTTTAGGATGAACTGGTTGGATTTCCTTGCAGTCCAAGGGACTCTCAAGAGGCTTCTCCAAACCACAGTTCAAAAGCATCAATTCTTTAGCGCTCAGCTTTCTTTCTAGTCCAACTCTCATATCCATATTCGACTACTGGAAAAATCATAGCCTTTATGAGACAGACTTTTGTTGGCAAATTAATGTCTCTGCCTTTTATTTATTTTTTTTTAAATTAAATTTTATTTTGCTTAGCTTTACAATATTGTATTGCTTTTGCCATACATCAAGATGGATCCGCCACAAGTATACATGTGTTCCCCCTCCTGAACCCTCCTACCTCCTCCCTTCCCATACCATCCCTCTGGGTCGTCCCAGTGCACCAGCCCCAGGCATCCATTATCAGGCATCGTACCTGGACTGGCGACTCGTTTCAGATATGATATTATACATATTTCAATGCTATTCTCCCAAATCATCCCACCCTCTCCCGTTCCCAGAGTCCAATATACACAATGGAGTATTACTCAGCCATTAAAAAGAATACATTTGCATCAGTTCTAATGAGGTGGATGGAACTGGAGCCTATTATACAGAGTGAAGTAAGCCAGAAAGAAAAACACAAATACAGTATAGTAACGCATATATATGGAATTTAGAAAGATGGTAACAATAAACCTGTTTACGAGACAGCAAAAGAGACACTGATGTATAGAACAGACCTTTGTCTCTGCTTTTTAATACACTGTCTAGGTTGGTCATAACTTTCCTTCCAAGGAGTAAGCGTCTTTTAATTTCATGGATGCAGTCACCATCTGCAGTGATTTTGGAGCCACCAAAAATAAAGTCAGCCACTGTTTCCATTGTTTCCCCATCTATTTGCCAGGAAGTGATGGGACCAGATGCTATGATCTTAGTTTTCTGAATGTTGAGCTTTAAGCCAACTTTTTCACTCTCCTCTTTCACCTTCATAAAGAAGCTCTTTAGTTTCTCTTCACTTTCTTCCATAAAGGTGGTGTCATCAGCATATCTGCTGCTGCTGCTGCTAAGTTGCTTCAGTCATGTCCAACTCTGTGTGACCCCATAGATGGCAGCCCACCAGGCTCCCCCGTCCCTGGGATTCTCCAGGCAAGAACACTGGAGTGGATTGCCATTTCCTTCTCCATAGCATATCTGAGGTTATTGGTATTTCTCCCAGCCATCTTGATTCCAGCTTGTGCTTCATCCAGCCCAGCGTTTCTCATGACGTACTCTGCATATAAGTTGCTATGATATAGTTAATGAGAAGTTCACTCTCTCAGTTTTACATCCCTTTCTCAATATAGACACACAGTGTTGGCAACACTTGTTGTCTTATATCTGCTTTAGAACTGAAAGGAGTAACCAAAAAAAAAAGTAAGATTCAGAAGGTTGAAGTTCGAGTTCAATATCACATTTGAGATGATACTCCACAGAGATAACTTGGTCTCACAAGTTCTTATTCCTCTTTGTAACCCAGGGGCATTTCCCCCAGGTTCTCTGTGGAATAGGAGTCTTTTTTTAACACAATGTCCGACAAGTATCACTGGCATCTTTTCTTGATCCAACACATAGCCTCTTTCCAGTTAGTCTGGACCATGCTGGCTTCTGCTCCCCCAAAGGATCCCATCTTCTGAATCTTTGCTTCTGGTTTACTTGTCTCTTCTTTTACATAGTTTGAAGAATTCATTTGGATTTTTCAAAGTCCAACTTGAGTCCCAGATGAGTCCTGTAATTCTGACGATGTGAAGCCAAACATTTGTAACATGTTCTTTAGTACTCAGCACCTTTTCTCCTCAACTTGTGTGGGGATTTTATATGATGTGTCAGATTTTCACAGCCTAGAGGAAATAAATATCAATTAATTCCATTGTTCTACAACCCTTAATATTAGATAACATAGCCTGTGCATTTTAATCACAATACTACAGTCTAAAGTGGAAGCTGCTGGTCTTGGGACATACATAGGATCAGATATATCTACTGACATATATGTCTTCCTTGAGTACTCCTTTGTATTGGACTTTAAAATCACTGCATATGGTGACTGCAGCTATGAAATTGAAAGTCACTTGTTCCTTGGAAGGAAAACTATGAAAAACCTAAACCGTATATTAAAAAGCAGAGACATCACTTGCCAAACAAGGGTCCATATTGTCAAAACTATGGCTTTTCCAGTAGTCATGCGTGGATGTGAGAGTTGGACCATGAGGAAGGCTGAGTGTCAGAGAATTGAAGCTTATGAGCTGTGGTGTGGTAGAAAATTCTGGAGACTTCTTTGGACTGCAAGGAGATCAAACTAGTCAATGTTAAAGGAAATCAGTTCTGAATATTCATTGGAAAGACTGATGCTGAAGTTCCAATACTTGGACCACCTGATGTGACAAGCCAACTCATTAGAAAAGACCCTGATGCTGGAAAAGATTGAGGGCAGGAGGAGAAGAGGGTGACAGAGGATGAGATGGTTGGATGGCATCACCTACTCAAGGGACATGAGTTTAAGCAAACTTCAGGAGAGAGTAAAGGACAGGGAAAGCTGGCATGCTACAGTCCATGGGGTGGCAAAGAGTTGGACATTGCTAAGCAACTAAAGAACAACAACTCCTTTGTATAAAATGTATAAGCAAAGTGTATGATCTTAGACTTTATTTACATTGCATCATCCCTAAGAGTCATTCCACATCTATGAATGTGGCTAATCCTAGAAAGCCCTGGCAGCAAGGCTCTGAAACAATGTAAAGCTCAGCCTGATGATTCAATAATTCTAGGAGGAACAGTTATGTTGCTCTGTCGGTGGCATAGAAGGCCAGTGTGAGAAGGCGAAATCTGGAGCCCAGGCTGAAATGGGAATCAAAACAAGTGATAGGAAGAAACTTGTAGAGCAGGTTTGGGAGAAATTCACACTAGAGAAGAGGCAGGATTCCACAGTAGTGGGTGGGGATCTGGCAGGATCTGTCTCTGGATGTAAGAAAGTTCAGTCAGCAGGTAAGCAGGTACCCACATAGAGGTTGGGGCTCATGGGTAAAAATCTGCCTGTGGAATGATATGGGGAAGGGGGAAATTGAGGGCTGTGGACAAATAATGCTTGTGTTTGTGTATCTGACTCTGCGACTCTGTGGACTTTAGCTCTCAAGGCTCCTCTGTCCATGGGATTTTTCAGGCAAGAGTACTGGAGTGGGTTGTCCTTTCCTCCTCCAGGGGATCTTCACCACCCAGGGATTGAACCCTCCTCTCCTAGGTCTCCTGAACTGCAAAGGGATTCTTTATCTGCTGAGCCATCAGGGAAGCCCCATAGAAAATGAATGCTGCCTGCTATATCAGTAAACAGAATATGTTGTTTACTGAAGTAGTTTACTGCCCCTAACTGGGCACCTTGAAGGGATTCAGGATGGAGTTAAGCAGGATATGGGTCCTAGATAGTTAATGTACATATCAAAGGAATGATCTCAGTGAGCCCAGATTCTTGCATCTTCCATGCACAGAAAAGTACAAAATTAATTAACTTGAGGTGTCTGCTTTTCTTTAACTACAGTAATTAATTTTTTTTTCCCCCAAAACTCCTATATATGCTGGCTCCTCCTTTACCTTTTAGGAGCAGCCCTCAGAGCTGTCTGAAAGGCTGTTTCCCAGGTTGAAGTCCTCAGCAAGTCTGCCAAATAAACATAATTCTCAACTTTTAGATTATGCTTTTTTGGTTGTTGTTTTAGTCAACAGGAACACTTCATGAAATGGGAGGGACAAGGAAGTAACTTATGAATCCCAATTCCTTCTTAGACTCTATGGTCAGATCCAGACCTGCAGCAATTCTGAACAGAAGCTGAGAGAGTGCTGTTGGCTTTGGGCTCCTTACAAGGCTAGGAAGACCAGGCAAGACTGAGAAACTGGTCAAGGCTGAACTTCTAGGGTTTTAGTTATCTCAGTTCTGAAGGTCACAGGGAGGCAGCGAAAGGGAACCAAGCAGATAGTTATAATCCATTGCCTGCCTAGAAAAACCAAATAGGTTTGAATTGAGTACTTGCATGTTTCTTTGAAGATGAGTTAATATTTATATAAAGCCGACTTTGATGGAGCCACTGCTGATTGCAGGAGAGATAGAGTGTGCTCTGAAGAGAGTGGTCAGGTCAGATTATAAAAAGAAATTCTTATAAGTATTTTCTTAAATCACAGATTTCTCTTCCAAGGCATATTTTATCAGCTAATTCTGTAACAATCTGCAGTTATCTTTCTGCTTTACTTTTTTCTTAAAAGCAAAACTAAAAACAATACTGTCATTCAGTTGCTTTCTTCTTTAATCATATCTCTTTAAAAATGTTTTCCCGTTGCCTTTTTGTTTGGTCAAATGTGTCATTTTTCTGACCCTAAAATAAAGAGACATAATAGTTTTTATCTCCAAAGCTCATGGAAAATGAAATCATGTGTTTTAAATCACTTCCATTCCATTTCCCATTCTTGGATTTTGTGCCAGAAACTATTTCTCCTTCTAGTCTTTCCCACATCTCTAAAACCTTATTTAAAAATTCTTCCCAGACAAAATGAACATACAGTGGGCTTGGTAGGAATATTTTTGCATGAACTGCATGCTTCATTATTTACTTCTGATATATCATGAAAACATATATACTTGTGCATCCTAATTTATTGTGGCGCAAAGAAGGCTCATCAGAGTGGTAGGGAATGTGTGTAAGTGTGTGTGTATAAAGAGGGTTTTTTTTTTTTTACAAGCACTTAAGGATTGTACAACAAATTGAGTTAAGAAAGGCAAGACCTGGAGGGCATTAGACTGAAAAATTGAGCCAGGTTAGTGAAGTACAGATTGTTTGAGGGTCTCAACCCAAAAGGGGCCGTGCATTGACCCAAAGAACTGCCAGAAGAATAGATCTGTTCAAGCAGGGAGATGAGCTCCAGAACCAATCAGGCAAGCCCCTCCCGCACTTTCTTTAAAGGCTAGGGATTAGAGAAAGAGATGGCTTCTTGGGGACAAAAAGGAAACATTTTTGAAAGAACCTGGCATAGCTAATAAACTAGAATTGGTGGACTCTGTGATTGTATTGGTAACTTTATTTTGTTGCTATATCCCAGAATAGGTCTATTCATGATCATTAAAAATTAGAAGTTTGGCTACTTTGGCTCACCTTCTTTTTAATCTTAGGAGAAATTCAAGCCACACTTCTGATTATAGCGAGTTGGATGGTGCTCATAGTAACTTTAAGTTTTGGGTGAACAGTCAGTGAGTTTTCCATCCATTATATGCTCAATACCTATCACAGTGCCTGAAATACAGGAAAGAATTTAAAATATTGGTTCTTTTTCTCAGAAATAAAAGCATATGTGATAAGCAAGTAGAACCACGGGGCTAATTATTATCTGAGGACATTTCTCTAAATCAACTACCACAAACTAGTATTTTGTAGGCATTCACAAGCTTAAAAATCTCATCAGTGAATCAGGTTTGCCTTTTTTTTTTTTCCAGCTACATGGGTAGAGAAGGTAGAGTATTTTGAAATCTATTCATACTAGCAGACTCAAGGAGAAGATAAATCCATCTTTCTGTGGAGTTAAATGTTCCACAGGGGCCAAACTAAAGATTTAGGCTTAGAGTTATGGTTTTGTATTTCTGTCTGTTCTTAATAGCTGAAGCAATCAATCATTATCATAAACCTAAATTTTTTTTCAGTTGCATTCATAATAGAATTTTAAAGTTCAAATAACAACTATGCAATTGCCACAGGAAATCCAAAGATCTTTTTTTCTGAGATAAATATAGGTTCTATATATATGTTACTTGGTGGACAAGGTCCATGTTAAATGGTAGGAAACATTCTGGGCAAAGTCCATTTTTCAAATCTTCACAGTTTATTAGAGCTTTGCTGTTCTTATTCCAGGTACATCAGGCATTTAGCTAAAGGACTGCTAGATGGATAGGACACCAACTGGTGAATATATTGAAAATAACTCATATTTGAGAGAGATTCTAACAAGCTTTTTAATTGCTCTGAGGCATATACTTTAAGTTCCTTACATTGTAGCTCTGTATCCTTTTATAAAGTCATAACAGGAAAAAAAAAAAAAAAAAAAAAAAAGGCCTCAGAAAAATTATTTGCTTCAATTTTTTGTATTTTACAAAGCTACACTTGAACAGAACATCCTCCTTGATTTTCAGATTCTGAAAGTTTGTTGCTGAACCATGAAAGACCCCAAAATTCTAATACAATCTGGGGCCAGAGTCGAGGCTTGATTGCTCAGAGCTTTTGTGTAATAAAGTTTTATTAAAGTATAAAAGAGATAGAGAAAGCTTCTGACACAGACATCAGAAGGGGGACGGAGAGTGCCCCCTTGCTAGTGTTAGCAATGGAGTTATATACCTTTTAATTAGTTATTACAGTGAATCAAAAGAATGTCTCAAGTTTGTGAAAATTTTACCAGACCCACTTCCACAATTTACATTTTAGGAAACAAAATTAGAATTTAACAATAGAAAGATCCTACCAGACCCACTCCCATAATATACATTCTAAAATATCAGGATGTCAGAACGGTTTTTTCAGGAAGGAGAAACTGTCCTCAAGCAGGATACATTGTTGTTGTATAATCCCTAGTACAGCATTTAAACTGAGTTGTGTAATTGACTAAAACTAAAGAATGTAGACAAAAAAAAGTTTGTTATTTCCTCCTCTTTGAGAATTCCAGACACTTCTCTCCTTGGGGACCCCCAGACTTCTTATCAACCTGCCTAGGAATTGAGTCTCTCAATTCTCTTATATGAAAACCTATAGGAAAAGCCTCAAGTTTAGCCCCAGTTAAAAAGAAAACGTCTACAGAATATATGCAATACATTTGCTCTCCCTAACTCCTTCTACATGCTCAGGAACCATAGAAAGAAATTCAAAGTCTGAGTGGAAAGCAGTACCATCCATTTTTCCCCCATCCTTCTATGATCTCTGTTATATTGTGATCCCAGATTGCCTTGTTTTGTGTTATAGTCACTCATACATGTGATCTTAAATCTCTTCAGAAACAGCCCATAAGCAACATGAAAGCAAACACTGTGATCTCCTAATCCCTAATGTAGTACTTAGTAAAAAGAGAGGTTTCATAAATATTTACTGAATAAACTAATGAAAGATATCAACACATATCACATGGAATCTGCAACCAGTTTTCTGACACAGTAATAGAAATTCCTTATTCACAAACTCATTGAGTGTAGGGAATGTTTTACATGAATCTCTGTGGAAAAGGAGGCTGGGGGAAGAGGCATGGAATGAAGGGGGTATGTTTGCATTTGAACACTGGTTTCTTTTCTTAAAACTGTGGTATAGTTGACATATAGCATTATATTAGTTCCAGGTATACAATTGTAATGTTTCTGTATTTGTATATATTGCAAAATGATCATCACAATAAGTCTACTTGTTACTGAGTGCAAGCTCCCTCTGCTTGCTGCATGACAGGCTAATGAATCAGAAATGAGGCATTGAAGTAAGTAATACAACTTGAACAGATGGCAGACTAATGTCTCAATATAACCATCTTATGGGGTCTGGATTCCAGATTCTTTTATGGATCAGAGATGAGGGGAAGTGAGGAAACAAAGTAAAAAAGCCATTAATCTTACAAATATCTCCTAGAATGGCAAGTCTCAGGCAGGGGTATATGTTAATTTCTTCCTTCCTGCCATCTACAGGCACACAGGGTTCTGAACAAAGGCAAGTTAGCTTAACAGTCAGGCATAGGGGCAGGATTCTCTGAGGCAAGCCATTATGTGTCATTATAACAACAAAAGCAATGGAAAGCAAATCAAAGAGACAGTTTCAACATGGAGTCAGAACTGGCTTTCCCCTGTAACATATTAAACATCCATCCACATATAACTTCAAGAATTTTTTTTTCTTGTGATAAAATCTTCTAAGATTTTTAGCAATTTTTATAGTATTATTAACTATAGTCACTATGCTATGCATTATACCTCCATAACATTTATTTCATAAATGGGAGTTTATAACTTCGTTGACTTCCTTCACCAGTTTCCATTACCACCCCACTTCTGGTAACCACCAATCTATTCTTTGTGAGCTTGGTTTTTGTTCTTTTTTATTTGTTTGTCTTGTTTTTAGACCCCACATATAGGTGAGATTATATAGTATTTGCCTTTGTCTAATTTATTTCACTTAGTGAAATAAATAGATCTCAAGGTCCATCTATGTTTTTGCAAATGTCAAGGTTTCATTTCTTTTTTATGATTGAATATATGTGTATATACACATATACACACACGTGTATATGTCACATTTATGTAAGATCAGGGCATCTGGTCCCATCACTTCATGGGAGATAGATGGGGAAACAGTCGAAACAGTGTCAGACTTTACTTTTTGGGGGCTCCAAAATCACTGCAGAGGGTGATGGCAGCCATGAAATTAAAAGACACTTACTCCTTAGAAGGAAAGTTATGACCAACCTACATAGCATATTGAAAAGCAGAGACATTACTTTGTGAACAAAGGTCCGTCTAGTCAAGGCTATGGTTTTTCCTGTGGTCATGTATGGATGTGAGAGCTGGACTGTGAAGAAAGCTGAGCGCCGAAGAATTGATGCTTTTGAACTGTGGTTGGAGAAGACTCTCGAGAGTCCCTTGGACTGCCAAGAGATCCAACCAGTCCATTCTAAAGGAGATCAGTCCTGTGTGTTCATTGGAAGGAATGATGCTAAAGCTGAAACTCCAGTACTTTGGCCACCTCATGCGAAGAGTTGACTCATTGGAGAAGACTCTGATGCTGGGAGGGATTGAGGGCAGGAGGAGAAGGGGACGACAGAGGATGAGATGGCTAGATGGCATCACTGACTTGATGGACATGAGTCTCAGTGAATTCCGGGAGTTGGTGATGGACAGGGAGGCCTGGCGTGCTGTGATTCATGGGGTCACAGAGTCAGACATGGCTGAGCGACCGAACTGATATACCATAAAGAACACTGGCTTCTTTGAAGGAGTTCCTGTCTTTTTTTTTTTAATATCCCATGGAGGGTAGTATGTCTCAACAGTCTATGATTCCCAAATAACTTGTCACTTTCTGTTGGTTTATTTTTAACAAAGTCCAATGGTTGATGACTGATTGAGGATGATTATCCCATCCCCAAATTATCACCAGGCTGTTTGTAGGAACCCCCATGAGGTCACTGCATGGATGTGGGAGATAGATGGGTCTTCGTTTGGAAGTATGTTTCCAATTATCTTACTAAGTAGTTTGCCTCCTTATATAGCATTGAACACATTGACCCCTGAGTGAACAAGTCAGCCACTGGGCCTGATAGAAGTCAGATACAGGCTACCCAGGGCTTGCAACCAAGTAGCAGAAGTTTTGGTAAAGAGCAGGCTATTGCTAAAGAGAGGGAAGTGGGGAGAGGCAAAGCAGAGCTAGGGGATTAAGAGATACAGACTACTATGTATAAAATAGATAAGCCACAAGGATATATTATATAGCACTGTGAATTTCAGTCATTACCTTGTATAACTTTTAATGGAGTATAATCTATAAAAATATCATCACTATGCTATGCATCTGAAACTAATCTAATACTGTAAACCAACTGTACCTCAATTTTTTAAAAAAAGCTGTTGCTGAACCTGTTTTTATTGTCACCTTATAGTACATAAAACCCAGGTCTCAGTGGTCTATGATAAATTTTATTTCTTTTTGGTTTTCAACATAGTCCAGTCACCTGATTGCTAGAGAATGTCCCCTCCTCAAAGTATCTCCAGACTGTTTCTAGGAACCCCCATGGTGCCATCTCATGCACATTTCAGATCAGTTCTCTTTGGTTCTTCCTCCTCTATTCATCTTGCCATATTAACCATAGTTGACCCTTGCAAAAGTTTTGCTTGGCTAATCCAGGCTGCAGAGTGATGCTTTCCACTCCCCATATTACACCTGTCCAACTTGCATCCACACCAGTTCAAGGGAGAACGACATGTCACATTCAGAGGTGGTCCCTCTGCAGTTGCTCACAGGGCCACTGAATTTACTGAAGCCTAGAAAACAAAATCTTATAGATAACCCCTTAAATTTGCTATTAGATGTGGCTAGTCCTAGAATCCAAACCGACATCCTAATTCTTTACCAGCCTTGCTCCTTCACCAGCTCCTCATATGCTACCAGAGACAGAGAGACACTCATCCACCATCATGAACACTGCAAGCAATGTGTTGTCTTAACCTCTAGAGCCAGTTAACATCTGGACCCCAAGGGGGAATAAAGAAGGCCGTTTTCCCCAAAGCCAGACACACTTCATCATTAACCCTTTCCCAGGGCAAATTACGATGGGAAAATCTGTCAAGGTGAAATTCCACCTCTCACATGTATTGGCTCAACCTGGCCCCACAATCTTGACAAAACAGCCTCAATCTGGTGCACAGCACCAGATTCACTCTTTTCTCTAGTATAACACAAAGAGAAGATGAAGTGTGAATCAGTTTACCTCTCCTAAGCTCTTATCATCAAGTGCTTTGTTGCACATATACATAGCAACCAAGAATGCACAACATGTAGGCATAGATGATGCATTTATGGAATTGCATAATTCTGTAATTGCAAGAATGGAAAAAACTCTAAATGTCCATTTAGTAAATTTTCCAAAAGAAAGATTAACTCTAGTCTCGATCTGAAAAGAAAAGAATTGCTTATTATTTTTTAAATGACTACTTTTAAGTTTCAAAAATGTTTAAGATCAAGTTTTTCTGAGACATCCCCTCTCCCTACATGCTAACACTCTGTTCCAATATCATGAAATCATAAGTTTGTCTAAATACTCTTAACTTACCTTAAACCTACCAGTTACCTCCATTCTCAGGTTATTTCATTTTAATTTTTTTCAAAATTAATAGGCATGTCTTGTATAACAGAAAGAAAATATGGAGTCAGCAGAAGGGAAACACATAGGAAAGAGCAAAGGTGGGGAAGTGGGAGACAGTAACTAACACCAGTAATGTGATCACATGGACCTGGCTTTGAGTTCTTGCTCTACCTGTTAGTAAAAGGTAGAGCAAGAACTCAAATCTTACTGAATCTAAACTTCAGACAATAATAGAAATTTCCTCATAAAAGAGTGGGAAGAATATATGAGATAATTCACATCAGCTGCATAGCTAAATGCAAATCTGTTATTTTTAAAAATTATTTTTAATAATTTCATGTTAAATTTTAAGTATCTAAACCATAAGAATTCTGGATACTACCTTAATATTTCCATGGAAGTCTTCCTAGATTTTCTGTCGCAATCTTCTTATTTTTGTATCAATCAGAGGCTATTGAGGTGGAGGTTAATACATTGGCTAACAGATAATTACTATAGAAGGCTAAGCTCAGATGCTAAATCTTCCTCTCAGCAAGCTTGGAACAAACCTTCTGATATGATAAGAAAATGCTTATGCAAAGAAAGTCATAATAAAATAGAGCAGGGAGGAACAAGAGGTCATTATCCTTCAGGGTGGTTTATATATACTACAAAGGAATGTTGAGCTGTGAACCCTGAAATATGTCAATTTAGAAGCATCTTAGATATTGAACTAGTCTTTTGTTTGAGTATCTAATAGGCTCAACACATGTGGGTGAGCAATGCATTTTGTCAGACTTGATGGAGATTCTTCGAGCTTGGACTTGTGAATAGTAAATTTGAGCTTGCTTCCCTCTGGTTGTCTACTTTGAAATTGAAGCAGACTTCCTGAGGAGAACAGGCATGTTTTAAGTGAATACTTTGACATACAGTGTTTTACTGATGTCTGTGCCCGAGCTATAATAAATAAGATGCAGGGAAGAAACTTGATGGAGGGTCATGTCTTGGTGTTGAGAATAAAAACTTGAGACACTCAAATTTTAAAGATTATCAAGCCATCTTTATCAGGGCTCATCCATACTCAAACCATCATCTTTCAAAACACCAGAAATACTCATTTTAGGGGTTCTAAAGTTCACTTCCTCCAGCAGAAACACAGCTTCTAGGATCTGGGAATGGTATGAGTGCTTCTTCTGAACATTAAACAAATCTTCCAAAAGCACATTTAGTTGAATTATGTTCAATTAACTCAGAGACACATGAATTGAATTTATTTGGAACAATGGTATTACAAATGATATGGAAAATTTTGAGGCTAAAGAGCCTAATGATATCTCTCAGATTTTGAAAAACTAGGTTTGCAGACCAGTTGGAACAGAATGGGAAAGACTAGGGATCTCTTCAAGAAAATCAGAGATACCAAAGGAACATTTCATGCAAAGATGGGCACGATAAAGGACAGAGATGGTGTGGACCTAACAGAAGCAGAAGATATTAAGAAGAGGTGGCAAGAATACACAGAAGAACTGTACAAAAAAGAGCTTCAAGACCTAGATAATCATGATGATGTGATCACTGACTTAGAGCCAGACATCTTGGAATGTGAAGTCAAATGGGCCTTAGAAAGCATCACTACGAACAAAGCTAGTGGAGGTGATGGAATCCCAGTGGAGCTATTCCAAGTCCTGAATGATGATGCTGTGAAAGTGCTGCACTCAATATGCCAGCAAATTTGGAAAACTCAGCAGTGGCCACAAGATTGGAAAAGGTCAGTTTTCATCCCAATCCCAAAGAAAGGCAATGCCAAGGAGTGCTCAAACTACTGCACAATTGCACTCATCTCACACGCTAGTAAAGTAATGCTCAAAATTCTCCAAGCCAGGCTTCAGCAATATGTGAACCGTGAACTTCCTGAAGTTCAAGCTGGTTTTAGAAAAGGCAGAGGAACCAGAGATCAAATTGCCAACATCCGCTGGATCATGGAAAAAGCAAGAGAGTTCCAGAAAAACATCTATTTCTGCTTTATTGACTATGCCAAAGCCTTTGACTGTGTGGATCACAATAAACTATGGAAAATTCTGAAAGAGATGGGAATACCAAACCACCTGATCTGCCTCTTAAGAAATCTGTATGCAGGTCAGGAAGCAACAGTTAGAACTGGTCATGGAACAACAGACTGGTTCCAAATAGGAAAAGGAGTCCGTCAAGGCTGCATATTGTCACCATGTTTATTTAACTTATATGCAGAGTACATCATGAGAAATGCTGTACTGGAAGAAACACAAGTTGGAATCAAGATTGCCGGGAGAAATATCAATAACCTCAGATATGCAGATGACACGACTCTTATGGCAGAAAGTGAAGAGGGGCTAAAAAGCCTCTTGATGAAAGTGAAAGTGGAGAGTGAAAAGGTTGGCTTAAAGCTCAACATTCAGAAAACGAAGATCATGGCATCTGGTCCCATCACTGCATGGGAAATAGATGGGGAAACAGTGGAAACAGTGTCAGACTTTATTTTTCTGGGCTCCAAAATCACTGCAGATGGTGACTGCAGCCATGAAATTAAAAGACACTTACTCCTTGGAAGGAAAGTTATGACCAACCTAGATAGCATATTCAAAAGCAGAGACATTACTTTACCAACAAAGGTTTGCCTAGTCAAGGCTATGGTCTTTCCTGTGGTCATGTATGGATGTGAGAGCTGGACTGTGAAGAAGGCTGAGCGCTGAAGAATTGATGGTTTTGAACTGTGGTGTTGGAGAAGACTCTTGAGAGTCCCTTGGACTGCAAGAAGATCCAACCAGTCCATTCTGAAGGAGATCAATCCTGGAATTTCTTTAGAAAGAATGATGCTAAAGCTGAAACTCCAGTATTTTGGCCACCTCATGCGAAGAGTTGACTCATTGGAGAAGACTCTGATGCTGGGAGGGATTGAGGGCAGGAGGAGAAGGGGATGACAGAGGATGAGATGGCTGGATGGCATCACTGACTCGATGGATGCGAGTCTGAGTGACCTCCGGGAGCTGGTGATGGACAGGGAGGCCTGGCATGCTGCAGTTCATGGGGTCGCAAAGAGTCGGACACGACTGAGCGACTGATCTGATCTGATTGTTGGTCAGTCACCCAACTGTGTCTGACCCTTTGCAACCCCAAGGACTGCAGCACGCCAGGTCTCCCTGTCCCCTCTATCTCCCAAAATTTGCCTAAGTTCATGTCCATTGCACTGGTGATGCCATTCAGCCATCTCATCCACTGATGCCCTCTTCTCTTTCTGTCCTCAATCTTTCCCAGTATCCTTTTCCTCAATCTCTTTTCCCAGAGACTTTTCCAATGAGTCAGCTGTTCGCATCAGATGACCGAAATACTGGAGCTTCAGCTTCAGCATCAATCCTTCCAATGAGTATTCAGGGTTGATTTCCCTTAAGATTGACTGGTTTGATCTCCTCCCTGTCCAAGGGACTTTCAGGAGTCTTCTCTGGCTTTATTTGTTACATTAGAATATGAGATTAAAATGATTTAGTATTTCCTCTTGCAATCTTAGATTCTAATTTTAATTGAAAGTAGCGTAGACTTCATGATACATTTTTAGATCATTTTCAAGTGCACAAATATATTTTTTAAGTTATTCCAGACTTTCTGTCTACCAAATTATTTCTGGGTATTAGAATTGTACTTTTGAAAGCAAGATGAGTTGTTCTCAGTTGCTAATTCTCTTTCAAAATGCCCCACACTCTGGGAGCGGATGCAAGGATCCTATTGAAAATCTTAACCTTATTGGTTGTTTGATGCAAATCTAAATCTTGAGTTTAAAAATCAATCCTTGTTGGAAGGAGAGGAGCTACTTAATCTTGGAACCTGCCTAGTATGAGAACTTCTTAAATATGTTTCCTAAATCTAAACACAGAGCACATCCTTAATGATATCTGTTTAAAAACCAAGGGAATAGAGATGCCTCGGCAGAAAGGATACAGTCAGAACGGAGCCTCCAGCGTGCTTCTTCATTTAATCACAGTCAGCTTTCCTTCTAGGGGTTCCAGTGAACAGTGGGGCAACTTTTATTTCTTTGTTTTCCATTTTGAACAAGCAGGTGTTTCTTTCATGAGGTCCATATGTTCCTTTACAAGCTTTATCCAAAGTATCTACGGTATAGCCTATGGTAACATGGCATGCAGCCAATCTCTTCACAAGACTTTCCTTATTATCCCAAGGAGAGTGAATATAAGTATGTGTGTGTGTGTGTGTGTGTGTGTGTGTGTGTGTGTATGTGTGTGTATGTGTGTGTGTGTTGAAGAGACAGAGCAGTACAACAGCAGGATTCTCTCTGGGCTGGTGCAGCACCTGCTCATATTGCCAGCAAACCACAGTGAAGATGCACTGTCAGCAAGGTCTGGGGTCCAAGCTGACCCCACACCAAGCTCCTGCACATGACTCTATTTCCCAGCAGGCTGTGTCATGGCTGTGGCAACCCCAAAGAGCAGCTGTTTCTGCCTGGCTAACAGACCAGAGTCCAACCAGGTGGTTTTCTCAAGTTAAAAATAACAGTGACTAAAAGTCACTCAGTCGTGTCTGACTCTTTGTAACCCCATGTAGTCCATGGAATTCTCCAGGCCAGAATACTGGAGTGGGTAGCCTTTCTCTTCTTCAGGGCATCTCCCAGCCCAGGTCTTCCCAACCCAGGTTTCCTGCATTGCAAGTGGATTCTTTACTAGCTGAGCCACAAAGGAAGCCCCAAATAACAGTAATTACCAAGAAAGAGGAGTGTCCAAGTTGATTGCTCATTGTTCAGTCAGGATCATCAATAGGAACCTGAAGGGGAGGGCAGAGGAAGGTGGGAAGTCTGTGAAGGTAAGAAAACAGAATGACCTCTGCTGGAATGACAGGGAAATGAGAAATACCTGAAAGTCCAAGCAAAACTGGCCAAGACGTGTGCTGGAAAGAATTTTCTGTAAAAACATCACTTTGTGATGATCATTAAAGTGTGGATTGCTGGGGAGAAAGTATGTTGTGCTTATGAAAAAAAAAAAAAAAAAGCTTGCACTTCAGAATGAGTGACTGCTCCTCCAGTTCTTACAGTGCCAGTGAATAATCTAGAGCCAAAAATCTATGTGCTACTTACTCTTCTAAGCTTGAAAATGAATCTGCCATCTCTGGTCATCCTATACTCACCTTTCTTTTCATATTAGCATGGAAGTGAAAAGTAGGTGCCCTTTCATCCTACATTGGCCAGAAATGTAAGAAATTGTCCCCATCAAAATACACTACTTCAAGAATTCTTAAAAGTTGAATAGTTAATAAAAAATAAACTAAATATGAATTGGACTTTTTGGATGGCACAGTGGTAAAGAATCTGCTTGTCAATGCAGGAGACACAGAGACAGGGGTAGATCCCTGGGTCAGGAAGATCCCCTGGAGTAGGAAATGGCAACCCACTCCAGTACTCTTGCCTGGAAAATTCCATGGACAGAGGAGTCTAGCAGACTGCAGACCATGGGATCCCATAGAGTCAGACACGACTAAGCACACGTGCAACCAAAACCAAATAAAGTTTAGCATGTGTTGCAGCATCAAATAACAGAAATTCTAAGTTTGTAAGAGTAATGCAATGGCAGGGTCCTGTCTGGACATAAATGTTTTTAAATAACTACTTATCTTCTGATAAAGAATGTGAGCAGGACAGAATAGCTCCCTATAATTATTTTGCATTTGATTTCTTTCCTTTCCCAGTATGTGCCTTTTGGTGACTGCCCACCAAAAGTGTGGTTTGTGAGTTGGCAGCATCAACATCAGTTTGTTAGAAAGGCAGAATTTCTAGTGCCACTCCAGACCTATTGAATTAGCATCTCCATTTTAAGATGATCTTTATGTGACCAGCACATACACACATTACAATCTGAGAAACTTTCTAGGTACCATCAAGAAAGCTTAGGTTCTGTAGTTAGTTTCACCTATTACTTACTTCAGGCAATGCTGATTGTAATATTTACAAGGGTTGCTGGGTAAACAAGCCATCAATCACTCCCGTCAATTTACATGGGGATTCGGAGGGAAAGGTTCAAAACTAAGTATTTTTGGCTGAAATGGATAATTCTGGATGAATTTCACCTAAGAATAATAAGAGCAAAGCAAAGCATATTTACACATTTTCAACTACTGTAGTTGAAATGTTTGCGTAAATCATGTTAGACACTGCTCTATTACTCTAGGACATTTACTTTGAAGAAATGATGGCATCACAAAGTATCCTATTAAATATATTGATTAGCTGTCATAAAGTCAGCTCAGACTGACATTCAGTGCTGAGTAAATTGAAGCCATGTGTCTCAGATAAAGTTGTACTAGGTAATCTTAAATTTAGCCTACTAGATACATAGACTATTAGATAATTTGACTTTATTAGAAAAAATTGATAACTTCAATATTATCTATTAAATAAAATTGAAAATAAAAAGGTACAGTAATCCTTCTAGATGGCAATAGTCTTTTCAATGGATGGTGTAAAAATGATTCAGACTTCAAATTCATGATAAGTGAAAGATGTGAGGTTATAGGGACCCTGGATGAGGAAGTCACCAGAGCAGCACACAATGAAGTGTGATGGGAGGGGCAGTGGGAGGGGCAGTGGAATCTCTGCCTGAGTAATCGGAGACTGTATCCTGCTATTGACCTGTTCTCTGAACTTCATTAACTCTTCATGGAAATCCTGTACATGAAACAATAACAGGATATCTCTGGAAAAGTTAGAGAGAGTCAAGGTTCAAAACACATTGTTCGTAAACTCATGGAATCTTTACATGCAGCTCCCCATATTAAAAATATTTTAAATATCTAAGGAAATTCCTTGCTTATCAAATTCAATAGGCTTTTACTTTAAGAGGAAAAAGCAGTTTTAACTTCTTTGTAGATAAAGGCTTTAAGCCCAGACATTCTTAGAAAAAAACTAATGAACTAGTATAATGGTTCTTAAACTTTAGGGTGCAACAGAATTCTCTGAAAGCTATTTAAAGATTTAGGGGTCCTACCTCAGATTCAGTAGGTCTGAAATAGGGTCCAGAATTTGTTTTTCTCACATGTCCCCAGATCATGGGGATGCTGCTAGTCCAAGGATTATACTCTGAAAGTCACTGAACTAAAGATATATTCTGATTTTTCAAATGAAAGAATTTCATATGCACTTGTCCTACAAACATTGATAGGAATTTTCTATGTGCTCAGGACAAAGTTGCTGAAGATACAAAATTTAAAATTTCAGCCTTGCCCTGTAAGTGGTCATCATTTAATGAGATAACCAATCCCATAGAAGGGTACTTATTCTTCTAAAGCACTAATGCAAGAAAATGCACTAGTCATAACAAACACCCTTTTCCAACAACACAAGAGAAGACTCTATACATGGACATCACCAGATGGTCCACACCGAAATCAGATTGATTATATTCTTTGCAGCCAAAGATGGAGAAGCTCTACACAGTCAGCAAAAACAAGGCCAGGAGCTGACTGTGGCTCAGACCATGAACTCCTTATTGCCAAATTCAGACTGAAATTGAAGAAAGTAGGGAAAACCACTAGACCATTCAGGTATGACCTAAATAAAATCCCTTATGATTATACAGTAGAAGTGAGAAATAGATTTAAGGGCCTAGATCTGATAGATAGAGTGCGTGATGGAATGAGGTTCGTGACCTTGTAGAGGAGACAGGGACCAAGACCATCCCCAAGGAAAAGAAATGTAGAAAAGGAAAGTGGCTATCTGGGGAGGCCTTACAAATAGCTGTGAAAAGAAGAGAAGCAAAAAGCAAAGGAGAAAAGGAAAGATATAAACATCTAAATGCAGAGTTCCAAAGAATAGCAAGAAGAGATAAGAAAGCCTTCTTCAGCAATCAATGCAAAGAAATAGAGGAAAACAACAGAATGGGAAAGACTAGGGATCTCTTCAAGAAAATCAGAGATACCAAAGGAACATTTCATGCAAAGATGGGCTCAATAAAGGACAGAAATGGTATGGACCTAACAGAAGCAGAAGATATTAAGAAAAGTTGGCAAGACTACACAGAAGAAATGTACAAAAAAGATCTTCACGACTCAGATAATCATGATGGTGTGATCACTGACCTAGAGCCAGACATCCTGGAATGTGAAGTCAAGTGGGCCTTAGAAAGCATCATTACGAACAAAGCTAGTGGAGGTGATGGAATTCCAGTGGAGCTATTCCAAATCCTGAAAGATGATGCTGTGAAAGTGCTGCACTCAATATGCCAGCAAATTTGGAAAACTCAGCAGTGGCCACAGGACTGGAAAAGTCAGTTTTCATTCCAATCCCAAAGAAAGGCAATGCCAAAGAATGCTCAAACTACCACACAATTGCACTCATCTCACATGCCAGTAAAGTAATGTTCAAAATTCTCCAAGCCAGGCTTCGGCAATATGTGAACTGTGAACTTCCTGATGTTCAAGCTGGTTTTAGAAAAGGCAGAGGAACCAGAGATCAAATTGCCAACATCCGCTGGATCATGGAAAAAGCAAGAGAGTTCCAGAAAAACATCTATTTCTGCTTTATTAACTATGCCAAAGCCTTTGACTGTGTGATCACAATAAACTGTGGACAATTCTGAAAGAGATGGGAATATCAGACCACCTGATCTGCCTCTTGAGAAATTTGTATGCAGATCAGGAAGCAACAATTAGAACTGGTCATGGAACAACAGACTGGTTCCAAATAGGAAAAGGAGTACGTCAAGGCTGTATATTGTCACCCTGTTTATTTAACTTATATGCAGAGTACATCATGAGAAATGCTGGACTGGAAGAAACACAAGCTGGAATCAAGATTGCTGGGAGAAATATCAATAACCTCAGATATGCAGATGACACCACTCTTATGGCAGAAAGTGAAGAGGAACTAAAAAGCCTCTTGATGAAAGTGAAAGTGGAGAGTGAAAAAGTTGGCTTAAAGCTCAACATTCAGAAAATGAAGATCATGGCATCTGGTCCCATCACTTCATGGGAAATAGATGGGGAAACAGTGGAAAGAGTGTCAGACTTTATTTTTCTGGGCTCCAAAATCACTGAAGATGGTGACTGCAGCCATGAAATTAAAAAACGCTTGCTCCTTGGAAGGAAAGTTATGACCAAACTAGATAGCATATTGAAAAGCAGAAACATTACTTTGCCAACAGAGATTCGTCTAGTCAAGGCTATGATTTTTCCTGTGGTCATGTATGGATGTGAGAATTGGACTGTGAAGAAAGCTGAGTGCCAAAGAATTGATGCTTTTGAACTTCAGTGTTGGAGAAGACTCTTGAGAGAGTCCCTTGGACTGCAAGGAGATCCAACCAGTCCATTCTGAAGGAGATCAGCCCTGGGATTACTTTGGAAGGAATGATGCTAAAGCTGAAACTCCATTACTTTGGCCACCTCATGAGAAGAGTTGACTCATTGGAGAAGATTCTGTTGCTGGAAGGGATTGGGTGCAAGACGAGAAGGGGACGACAGAGGATGAGATGGCTGGATGGCATCATTGACTCGATGGATGTGAGTCTGGGTGACCTCCGGGAGTTGGTGATGGACAGGGAGGCCTGGTGTGCTGTGATTCATGGGGTTGCAAAGAGTTGGACACGACTGAGCGACTGATCTGATCTGATCTGGTCTGAAAGCACTAATGAAGCAGAAGGATTCCTCATGCTCTCAGGACAGGTGAAAAAACTCATGTTCCCCCATTGCCTGTGCCTCCAATTTCCTGGGGCCTGAAGAAGTCTCTAAACACTAAAAGGAGGGAATAAGCATCATTCCAAACCTGATAACCTCGATTCAGTTCAGTCGCTCAGTCATATCCGAATCTTTGTGATTCCATGAACCTGCAGCACACCAGGCTTCTTTGTCCATCACCAACTCCCAGAGTCCACCCAAAGCCATGTCCATCGAGTTGGTGATGCTATCCAATAATCTCATCCTCTGTCATCACCTTCTCCTCCTGCCCTCAATCTTTCCCAGCATCTGGGTCTTTTCCAATGAGTCAGCTCTTCGCATCAGGGGGCAAGGTATTGAAGTTTCAGTTTCAACAAGAGTCCTTCCAATGAACACCCAGGACTGATCTCCTTTAGAATGGACTGGTTGGGTCTCCCTGCAATTCAAGGGACTCTCAAGAGTCTTCTCCAACACCGCAATTCAAAAGCATCCATTCTTGGGTGCTCAGCTTTCTTTATAGTCCAACTCTCACATTCATACGTGACCACGGGGAAAACAATAGCCTTAATTAGACAGACCTTTTATGGCAAAGTAATGTCTCTGCTTTTTAATATGCTGTCTAGGTTGGTCATAACTTTCCTCCCGAGGAGTAAGAATCTTTTCATTTCATGGCTGCAATCACCATCTGCAGTGATTTTGAAGCCCAGAAAAATAAAGTCAGCCACTGTTTCCACTGTTTCCCCATCTATCTGCCATGAAGTGATGGGACCGGATGCCGTGATCTTCATTTTCTGAATGTTGAACTTTAAGCCCACTTTTTCACTCTCCTCTTTCACCTTCATCAAGAGGCTCTTTAGTTCTTTTTCACTTTCTGCCATAACGGTGATGTCATCTGCATATCTGAGGTTATTGATATTTCTCCGGCCAATCTTGATTACAGCTTGTGCTTCATCTAGCCCAGCATTTCTCATGATATACTCTGCATATAAGTTAAATAATCAGGGTGACAATATACAGCCTCGATGTACTCCTTTTCCTATTTGGAACCAGTCTGTTGTTCTAGATGAGAGAGGGCGGTATGGAGGTGAAGAGACAAATACATTTGTGTTTGAATTTTAACTATGTCTCGGTAAGATCTCTGAGGTGATTACTATCATATAGCACTATCTGAAAACAAATAGTCTTTTTTTTATAATCTACTAAGTTTTTAAGATAATTATACTGCCCAAGATGTATGCCTTTGACTATTCAAGACTTAAAGAGCCTTTGGGCCTCCAAATTTGCAACACTGGCAAATAGCATGAGAGTGTTGAGTCACTGTGTTTGCAGCCTGCTAAGTCCCTTCAGTTGTGTCTGACTCTGTAACCCTATGGACTGTAGCCCACCAGGTTCTTCTGTCCATGGGGATTCTTCAAGCAAGAATACTAGAGTGGGTTGCCATGCCCTCCTCCAGGGGATCCTCCCAACTCAGGGATCAAACCCACTTCTCTTATGTCATTTGCATTGACAGGCAGGTTCTTTACCACTGGCACCACCTGGAAAGCCCACTGAGTCACTAAGGAGGGCATTTTCTCATTTTATGGTTCCCTGTTGTCACCCTGCTTATTTAACTTCTATGCAGAGTACATCATGAGAAACGCTGGACTGGAAGAAACACAAGCTGGAATCAAGATTGCCGGGAGAAATATCAATAACCTCAGATATGCAGATGACACCACCCTTATGGCAGAAAGTGAAGAGGAACTAAAAAGCCTCTTGATGAAGGTAAAAGTGGAGAGTGAAAAGTTGGCTTAAAGCTCAACATTTAGAAAATGAACATCATGGCATCTGGTCCCATCACTTCATGGGAAATAGATGGGGAAACAGTGGAAACAGTGTCTGACTTTATTTTTCTGGGCTCCAAAATCACTGCAGATGGTGACTGCAGCCATGAAATTAAAAGACGCTTACTCCTTGGAAGAAAAGTTATGACCAACCTAGATAGCATATTCAAAAGCAGAAACATTACTTTGCCAGTAAAGGTTCGCCTAGTCAAGGCTATGGTTTTTCCTGTGGTCATGTATGGATGTGAGAGTTGGACTGTGAAGAAGGCTTAACGCCGAAGAATTGATGCTTTTGAACTGTGGTGTTGGAGAAGACTCTTGAGAGTCCCTTGGACTGCAGGGAGACCCATCCACTCCATTGTGAAGGAGATCAGGCCTGGGCTTTCTTTGGAAGGAATGATGCTAAAGTTGAAACTCCAGTACTTTGGCCACCTCATGAGAAGAGTTGACTCATTGGAGAAGACTCTGATGCTGGGAGGGATTGGGCGCAGGAGGAAAAGGGGATGACAGAGGATGAGATGGCTGGATGGCATCACTGACTCAATGGACATGAGTCTGAGTGAACTCTGGGAGTTGGTGATGGACAGGGAGGCCTGGCATGCTGTGATTCATGGGGTTGCAAAGAGTCAGACACGAGTGAGCAACTGATCTGATCTGATGTCTACCTTTGAAGTGAGCCCTGGGACTAGGGGCATAATTCCCAAGGCTCACTTCAAAGGTGAGCATGGAGAATAATAAACATGGGATAATCTCCAGGGAGGTAGATCCAGACAGCACAGAGAGCAATGGACTAGGGGCTCTTCCCAGAGAGCAGACAAGGGTCTAGTCAAGGAACTTTCCTGTCTCCACAGAGTGGGCCTTACCAGTGCCTACCTGGCAGGGTCTTATCACTGCTAGAGATAGGCATGACCATGTATATCCCATTGTCATTCAAGGAAGTTCCTGAGGCTGTTATCCTGTCTGTCTTCCGTCACTGTATACTGGTTGAGTAAGTTTGTTGGTTTGAGGGAATGAGGGGAGGTTTAGATGGGCTTCCTTTGTGGTTCAGATAGTAAAAAAATCTGCCTACAATGCAGGAGATCCAGGTTCAACCACTGGGTGAGTAAGAGCCCCTGGAGAAGGGAATGGCAACTCCAGTATTCTTGCCTGGAGAACTCCATGGACAGAGGAGTCTGGAGGACTACAGTCCATTGGGTCACAAAGAGTCGGACACAACTGAGCAACTAAGACATACACTTTAGAAATTTGTTTTTAGTGTATAAGTGGCCAGATCAAATGAAGCAACATATCCTCTTGATGGAGGGTTGATTGTATCATTCAGAAACCCTGGATCCTGAGCTAACCACAGTAACTGGGAGAACACTGGATTGTATCTCTTGAGGTGGTGAGTGTGTTTTGTAGGAAAGGTGTGCTTGGATATTTGAGAGTAGACTCTGGGAGAGATGATTCATGACAAATATTTGTGCTACCCTTCCATATTGTATGAATGTAGTTGGGAGATGTCTTCCTAGCTCCTCTTACATCTAGGTGGAGCACTTGAATAGTTATCATCAATGAAATGTAAGTGATTGCATTCTTACAATCAGTGATGATAAGTAACAGGTATTCCTTCCTGAGCTGTATGGTTACGTGTCAGTATGCCCTCTTTAATTCCTTTTCCTCACCCACCAGCTAGATGTTGATGTCTAGAGTGACCATGAGACTGCTAAGGATGGTAGAGATAAAAGATGAGGGAGCCTGGATCTCTGAGTTACTGTTTGAAAGAGTCACTAAACCACATCCACACTGGATTCTTGCATGAGAAAGAAATACATTTTACTTTCTAGATGAAGTCAGCAATATGTGAGAGTTTATATGTTCAGTTCAGTTCAGTTCAGTCACTCAGTCGTGTCCGACTCTTTGTGATCCCATGAATTGCAGCATGCCAGGCCTCCCTGTCCATCACCAACTCCCGGATTTCATCCAAACTCTTGTCCAACAAGTCGGTGATGCCATCCAACCATCTCATCCTCTGTCGTCCCCTTCTCCTCCTGCCTCCAATCTCTTTCAGCATCACAGTCTTTTCCAATGAGTCAACTCTTCGCATGAGGTGGCCAAAGTATTAGAGTTTCAGCTTTAGCATCAGTCCCTCCAAAGGACACCAAGGACTGATCTCCTTTAGAATGGACTGGTTGGATCTCTTTGCAGTTCAAGGGACTCTCAAGAGTCTTCTCCAACACCACAGTTCAAAAGCATCAATTCTTCAGTGCTCAGCTTTCTTCACAATCCAACTTTCACATCCATACACGACTACTAGAAAAACCATAGCCTTGACTAGACGGACCTTTGTTGGCAAAGTAATGTCTCTGCTTTTGAATATGCTATCTAGCTTGGTCATAACTTTCCTTCCAAGGAGTAAGCGTCTGTTAATTTCATGGCTGCAGTCACCATCTGCAGTGATTTTGGAGCCCAGAAAAATAAAGTCTGACACTGTTTCCACTGTTTCCCCATATATTTGCCATGAAGTGATGAGAATGGATGCCATGATATTTGTTTTCTGAATGTTGAGCTTTAAGCCAACTTTTTCACTCTCCTCTTTCACTTTCATCAGAGGCTCTTTAGTTCTTCTTGACTTTCTGCCATAAGGGTGGTGTCATCTGCATATCTGAGGTTATTGATATTTCTCCGGGCAATCTTAATTTCAGCTTGTGCTTCTTCCAGTCCAGCGTTTCTCATGATGTACTCTGCATATAAGTTAAATAAGCAGGGTAACAATAGACAGCCTTGATGTACTCCTTTTCTTGTTTGGAACCAGTCTGTTATTCCATGTCCAGTTCTAACTGTTGCTTCCTTATCTGAATATAGGTTTCTCAAGAGATAGCTCAGGTGGTCTGGCATTCCCATCTCTTTCAGAATTTTCCACAGTTTATTGTGATCCACACAGTCAAAGGCTTTGGCATAGTCAGTAAAGCAGAAATAGATGTTTTTCTGGAACTCTCTTCCTTTCTCCATGATCCAGAGGATGTTGGGAATTTGATCTCTGGTTACTCTGCTTTTTCTAAACCAGATTGAACATCTGGAAGTTCATGGTTCACATATTGCTGAAGCCTGGCTTGGAGAATTTTGAGCATTACTTTACTAGTGTGTGAGATGAGTGTAATTGTGCAGTAGTTTAAGCATTCTTTGGCATTGCCTTTCTTTGGGATTGGGATGAAAACTGACCTTTTCCAGTCCTGTGGCCACTGCTGAGTTTATGTGTTACTGTTACTTTAGTGTAGATATTTGTTATTTGTTTCTTTTTCCTTTAAATATGAATGAGGGCTCAGAAGAAAGAGCATATTAATATGAAATAAAATGAAAATACTACAGTTTTCTCTACATGTCTGAACTGTAGGATGAATCCAATTTTGCAACCTTATTACACGTAAGTTACAATAATCCAAAGAGGTAGCTATTGTGAACTCCTCGATACAGAAGAAGGAGCAGAGACTTAGAGAAATCATATGATGTGCTTAGGTCTTGGGTGCCAGAATCAAAATTCATACCCTGGTCACTCTAACTCCAGAACCCACATTCTTTCCCCTCTTCCAGTCTACCTCTCCGCCAGTGTTACTGATATGAGCCATCTCTCTGAAGTTGTCTTCCTAACAAGGAGGAACTACTTTTCATTCAGCAGATGTTTATCTTTTTATCCCCTCTTTCAAGGAAAGGAGATTTCTATAGAAAATGGTGGAAATAAAACCTTCACCTGATGACATGTGTATAAACTAAAACTGAGAGAAGGGAGAGAGCTGAGTCTGAGTACAGACAGGATTCAGAGAGTTTCACCAAGGCCAGCCCACTCTTGAAACCAAAGAGGACTATCTGGTAATCACCAGCCCCACCAGGAACAAGATGCCCCCTGGATAGTACTCACAGAGCTAGAAACACAAAATTATCCTCAAAGATTCTTTGATTAATCATGATCAACCAATTAAGAATCACAGTCATTTATTCTAAAAGAAAAATGCTGCTGCCAAGCCTAGCTAGATACTAAAGACTTTCCTTTGGAGTAAAAATATGCTTAACATTCTGGTATGTTCCACATGGGTCCAGTTTGGTTATGTCACTGCTGCTGCTGCCAAGTCACTTAAATCATGTCCGATTCTGTGCGACCCCACAAACGGCAGCCCACCAGGTTCCCCCGTCCCTGGGATTCTCCAGGCAAGAACACTGGAGTGGGTTGCCATTTCCTTCTCCAATGCAGGAAAGTGAAAAGTGAAAAGTGAAAGTGAAGTCACTCAGTCATGTCCGACTCTTCGCGACCCCATGTCACTGCAGTTTTTCTTAATTCATTCCAATGTAGCATGGGATTCATGTATAAGGAAATATGAAACATGCTGAGTTTTATTGCCTGCTTAAGTTAACCATAGGTTTTCATTGGTTTTATTTGTTCAGTTAAAATAATGTTATACTTTATATCATACTCTTAAAATATTTAATTCAATTATTTTAAAGCTCTTCTACCAAACCTTCATAAGAAATAGTATGTTTTGTCTCCATATGTAGAGTTAGCCAGAATAGAAAATATTGGATTTTTCAGGGAGTACAGTTTGACCTACAAGTTCAAAATTTCTAGGCTTCCTCAGAAGCTGACAAGGAGAGGGAGATAAGACCTTGTGTTGAGCCTGCCTCAGAAACTTCTTACATGTGACCAGGTAGAAAATTAGCTCCTGCCTGCCCTGTGTGATGTGACCCATGGAAGGATAAAGGGACAGATACCGATCTTCTAAGCTGAAGTCATACACTTAGGAAAGATAGTTGTTCTTTGCCCAGAGATTCAGACTTTTTAGCTGGCACTTCCTTGTCCCCTATTTCCAAATTTAAAATACCTATATTCCAAAGCATTGCTGCCTGCAATGGACTGAATGTTTGTGTCCCTCTCCCGTCCCCCAAATCCGTATGTTGAATCTAATCCCCATTGTGATACTTTCTGGAGATGGCTTTGGAGAGGTAATTAGATTGTGAAGGTGGAGCCCTCATAAAGGGATTAGTGCCCTTATTAGAAGAGGCTAGCCCACTTTCAACATAGGCATATGATGAGGATTTGGCAGTCTGCAAATCAGGAAGAGAGCTCTCTCCAGAAGCCAACCACGCTGACATTCTGATCTCAGACTTCTAGCCTCCAGAACTATGAGAGATAAATACCAGGCACCCAGTATATGCTACTTTGTTATAACAGCCTGAACTGACTAAAACTCTGCCCTTACTCCCAGTATATGTAATTATGCCTGTAATCCCAGTTGAGATATGGAAATCTTTGTGCAGGCAAGATAAAAACATGTTCCCCACATAGGTCTCACTTATCTGGGCCCAGGTTGAGATAGTAGAAGCAACCTAAAGGCACAATTGTGAAGAAAATGTATAATATGAGTTTACTGACTATGCCAAAGCCTTTGACTGTGTGGATCACAAGAAACTGTGGAAAATTCTGAAAGAGATGGGAATACCAGACCACCTGACCTGCCTCTTGAAAAACCTATAAGCAGGTCAGGAAGCAACAGTTAGAACTGGACATGGAACAACAGACTGGTTCCAAATAGGAAAAGGAGCCCATCAAGGCTGTTTATTGTCATCCTGCTTATTTAACTTATATGAAGAGTACATCATGAGAAATGCTGGGCTGGAAGAAGCACAAGCTGGAATCAAGATTGCCGGGAGAAATATCAATAATCTCAGATATGCAGATGACACTACCCTTATGGCAGAAAGTAAAGAGGATCTAAAAAGCTTCTTGATGAAGGTGAAAGAGGAGAGTGAAAAAGTTGGCTTAAAGCTCAACATTCAGAAAACTAAGATCATGGCATCTGGTCCCATCACTTCATGGGAAATAGATGGGAAAACAGTGGAAACAGTGTCAGACTTTATTTTTTTGGGTTCCAAAGTCACTGCAGATGGTTACTGCAGCCATGAAATTAAAAGATGCTTATTTCTTGGAAGAAAAGTTATGACCAACCTAGATATATATTGAAAAGCAGAGAGATTAATTTGCCAACAAAGGTCCATCTAGTCAAGGCTATGGTTTTTCCAGTGGTCATGCATGGATGTGAGAGTTGGACTGTGAAGAAAGCTGAGCGCCGAAAAATTGATGCTTTTGAACTGTGGTGTTGGAGAAGACTCTTGAGAGTCTCTTGGACTGCAAGGAGATCCAACCAGTCCATTCTGAAGGAGATCAGCCCTGGGATTTCTTTGGAGGGACTGATGCTAAAGCTGAAACTCCAGTACTTTGTCCACCTCATGCAAAGAATTGACTCATTGGAAAAGACTCTGATGCTGGGAGGGATTGGGGGCAGGAGGAGAAGGGGACGACAGAGGATGAGATGGCTGGATGGCATCACTGACTTGATGGACGTGAGTCTGAGTGAACTCCGGGGGTTGGTGATGGACAGGGAGGCCTGGCGTGCTGCGATTCAAGGGGTTGCAAAGAGTTAGACACAACTGAGCGACTAAACTGAACTGAACTGATGGTGCTTCTGGATAACCTTCTTCACTCTTTTTTTTTTAACCTTAGTGGCATCCTGATTCACCATTTCAATATCTGGGATGTTTGTCCCTTCTTTGACTGTTCACTGACCTGAATGGGTCTTTCTAATTTTCATATCCAGACATCAAACCTCTCACACAATGGACTTACCTCACTCCAGTCTCAGATCCAGAGACAAAGAACCCAGCATCTCACCATTTTGTATGTTGTTCTAGAATTAACTTCTGGAGGAGGAAATGGCAACCCACTCCTGTATTCTTGCCTGGAAAATTCCATGGACGAGTAGCCTGGTGGGCTACAGTCCATGGGGGCCACAGAGTCATACACGACTTAGTGACTAAATAACAACAACAGGTGGTTCACTAAATGTTAGTTATTTCATTAGTGAAATAACTAAATAACTAACATTTAGTGAACGTACACACACACACACACACACATACACACGAGTTAACTTATATTTGTTCTCTTGTCCTAAGAACTAGGTGCTGTCCCTAAAACACAAAGTATTTGCTTTGTTTTTGTTACCAAAAGCTCAGCCTCTTGTATACCAGTGCCAAATCAAATCCCAGAGACAGAGTTTTGGGTGAAGTAGAAAAGGATAGCTTTTTTTTTTTTTTTTTTTGCCAGGTGAAGGGAAACACACTGGGCTTTTGCCTCAAAAAACTATGTGTCTCAACCCCAGAGAACCTGATGAGGGGTTTTATAGCAGCGGGTTAAGTGTGGAGTCTCTGACGGGATGAGGGTGTGCACAGGGCTTGCACTCCTTCTAGTCTCCTCTCAGGTGATTTCTTGGCTGCTTCTCCCTTGATTAGCTACTGTTCTCAAATCTGCCATTTGGAACTCAGGTAAGGTCTTAAGGTCTGGAGTCTTGCCTGCAAGAAATGGGGGATAGAGAGGTCTCCATGCCTGGGAGCCCCACAGGGCCAGACTCGGTCTCACTTTCTCACTAATATTGCCTAGATTATGTTTATTATAATTGTAAAATAATATATTACTCTTCTGGCTGGTCATGATTCATCATCACCTTTTTATTTTCATCTTTTAACATCATTTTTTAAAAACATCTTCTCACATGTGTCTTATAATCAGTAGTATCTTTAGACACTTGTGACATTACTCATACTTGCATGATATCTCTGTTGGTTTTCATTACTCACACTTGCATGATATCCCCGTTGTCATAAGTAGACTACGACTCTTTGTTTTAGTCAATGGGCCATTTAAGACAATTTTAAAATGAAGTGTGAGTTCTAACTTGCCCAATACCCTCAGCTGGCCCTTCCTAGTAAACTCATGAATGTGCTCTGAAATTTGCAGAAAGAGTGCCAATAGGTTCGAAGAAATGCCAAAGAGGAGAGTAAAGTATTGAAGACAGGCTTTATCCCCAATCCCCTTCAAATGGGTGAGCACTGATTCTCAAACTCGTGTATCAGTTCTAAAGACTGAAGAATATTGTAATTCTGTGCTTTCTGGAAGTGTTTCTGGACACAGTTTTTTTTTATTTGTTTGTTTCCCAGCAACTTGAAAACTCAAAAGGGACATTTGCTTAGGTTATATACTGTACATCAATCTATGCATAAATGGCAGCTTGCTTGTCTTCTTGAGCCACTGTCTAAAATTTTTTTCTGCTTTTATAGAAAAGTTTTGTGCTGATTTGTTCATAGATGGTCAGTTTTATACACAGACTAAACAATCCAGCACTTTGCCAAAAATAAGTGTAGCATTGCTTAAACATTGTGTATTAACACCAGTTCTTTGTAATTTGGTTCAGAGGTGTAGTTTTCACTACCTGGAGTTACAGTTTTTAATCTGTCAGTAAATAAAATGTTCTTTACCTTCAAAAAGAAAACCCCCAAACCAGAAGGATTTGTTAAACACAATGCTGAACTTCAAACCAGAATTTCTGTTATAGTAGGTCTGGTATTGGGCCCAAGAATGTTTATTTCTACAAGTTTCTAGATAATCCTTATATGATTGGTTAAGCATCTTCAGAATCAGTGTCCTACAGCAGGATCCCCAACCTTTTTGGCATCATGGACCAGTTTTATGGAAGACACTTTTTTCCATGGGAGGAGTAGTTGCGTGGCAAATGGTTTCAAGATGATTCAAGCTCATTACATTTACTGTGCACTTTATTTCTATTATTGTTATATCAGCAGCACCTCGGATCATCAGGCATTAGACCCCAGAGGTTGGAGACTTTTGTCTTAGAGAATGACCAAAAATGAACATATTTCTCCATCTGCTGACTCTGAAGACAGCTGGGCACTGAGCTACCTTCCAGATTCAGTTCTCTGGAACTTTCAACCAAAGCTTCCTATTTCTTGGGTTATAGAGACGTGTCTTCACCCTCTTCTGTGGATTTTCTTCTTTTCTTCCCCAGCCTGTAGCCATTTCTTCAAACCATCTTCACAGAAACAGAGGAGGCTCTGTAGATAGTCTTCAAATCCCAAATGATATTTGCTCCTTTTTGCTTCTCTTTCCATAGTGGTTATTCACAAGCCTTAATGTGCATGGGTTGCAAAGGACTGGGGCATCTGGAGGGGTGGGTGAACAGGCCTTTGAGATTCATTGGAGAGAGTTCAGTGAGCTGATGAGAGGATTTAGTATGAAAGCCTACAACAGAAAATAATATTCTATACTTTCATACTGGTACATGTCCTTTCCTGCTTAATCCTACTTTTTTGTTTTAGGTTTTCCTCCCCTAGAATTGAGGGACTGGAATTCCGTTCCAAAATTTTCCTTCCAAATAGTTAATTTCCACATGCTCCAAAAGTGAAGTGAGGGATATTCTTCCAGCATGTAACCAGAACACATTTTACTCTCACTGATCAGATGCTTGCAAACAAGGGCTTTGCTTTAATTCACAGTTGACATGCTTCTTTTGATGCTTGAGCCCCCCAGCTGCTTAGAGCAAGCCAGTCATGCTCTCCCATTTCAGCAAACTCCATGTCATCCAAAAGTATTCTAGCCTCAACTAGGCACTATTATTGTAGGCTGTTCAATGCAGAGCTGCTTCCTCCCTGTACAGGAAGGAGCTTTCAGAGGGAGGGCAGGTCAAAACCCAGCATGGTCCTAGGGCTCTGTTGATGCTTGCCTTCTAAGGCCATGGTGGTTGTCTCCATTAACATGAATGGAGCCCACTTACTGATCCCTCACACAAGGCATGTTGGATACTGTTATGACCTTTAGCAGGGCTTCCTCAGTACTAACTGGAGATGGTAATCTTGATCAGGCATGCATGCTAAGTCACTTCAGTCATGTCCAACTCTTTGAGACCCTATGGACCATAGCCCACTAGGTTTCTCTGTCCTTGGGATTCCCTAGGCAAGAATACTGCAGTGGGTAGCCATTCCCTTCTCCAAGGGATCTTCCCAACCCAGCAATCAAACCCGGGTCTCCTGTAATGAAGCAGATTCATTACCATCTGACTCACTAGGAAAGAGCCTGATTAGACATATTTGGGCTTTTACCATCTACCCAATTCTCCCTGCCTGGCAATCAATGAGATTTCCACCCTTTAGAGCACTATAGCTCAATTATTTAGGTCTCCCTCTCATCCTAGGGAGATTTTTTGTTAACCACAAACAAATAAAATGCTCCTGACTAACACCTTTAAGCCAGTATCTGGCGATAGGTAGCCTGGGAATTTTTACCTTGCACACATAAGGTAAACTTTGCCTTCTTCCACCTCACTTTATCACTCTGCCTTCTGTCTGTAGTCCTTCCCTATTGCCTAACAGTTCCAGCTGGATCTGGGGTTCTGCTGAACAGCAAATACCAGGGGAGATGCAGCCATATATTCAAAATCACCCCCAAGCTTGGGAGGAAATTCATCCTTTGTCTTCATTACCAAGATTAACCAGGAGGAGGCCATGGACGTCATTCTACATCTCCCTTCTGTCTCCAACTCTAATTTCCTCCAACATCCCAGATGCATGTGTATAGACCATGGAGTTGAGAGTGGAGGAGGGTTGGGGTGATAGATTGGGAGAACTGACATAATTTACTTTGCAGGAAGCTGCGGCAGGGTGTCTGGCTATGAAGGAAAGGTGCTTCTCTGAAATTTAGAAGTGAAATCATGTAAATATATTTGTTCTCCTCTGCATTTTTTTTTTTCTGTATGTGAACGAGAGATGCCAGCAGGTAGCTTGAAGAAATGAGAAGGGGGCATTCACTGATTGTTCATACTATTTTGTTGCAGACTTCTTTCTACAGAAGCACATTCCTCAACTAAAGGTTCTTCCAAATCCACAAGCTGAATGGTTGAGAACCTGCATCTAAGCCAAAGTGAGTTATGATAACTCCTTAGCCCAACATGTGTTGAGTACCCCTAAATCCTAGACTCATGTAAGGTGCTAACTGCTTGCATGTATGAATGCTAAGTCGCTTCAATCGTGTTCAGCTCTGTGCAACCCTATGGACTGTAGCCTGCCACACTCCTCTGTCCATGGGATTCTCCAGGCAAGAATTCTAGAGTGGAATGCCATGCCCTCTTCTAGCGGATCTTCCCAACCCCAGGAGGGAACCTGTGTCTCTTACATCTACTGTATTAGCAGATAGGTTCTTTACCATACTGACTAGATAACAAATATATGGGTGTATGTAATAGGAAAGTTGAGATGGGGAGGAGGGTCAAGAAATATTTCTTAGAGGAGTCTGGCTGTCAAACAATGAGGACCAGATGACCAGTACCCCAAGAGGCCATACAGATTCAGGCCTTTGTATGACCTCAAATGTCCTACATGATAAATGTCCTATGTACTGTAGTTGTAAGACTTCATTTTGCTTATCTGTAGCTATGTTTGTTTCTATTTAAACCATAAACACCATGAGGGCAAAGCTTGTACTTTGTCTATTACCAAGGCCTCATGCCTCACAGAGCACACATCAGATACTTAATAAGAACTGATAATTTATTGAAGTATTGTTGTTAATAGGATGCTAAGTGACATTCCCCAAATTATTAAACCTTGAGAATTATTTGACATAAACAAATGTAATCATTCTTTAACTACTGGTATAAAATTGCACTCCTATCAATCACTTACAGTTGAGATTAAAAATGGAATCTCTCTCATAACAATATTAGAAGAAAATTAATGGTTTTGCATTAATGAGCTTCCAGGTTTATTACTTAATAAATTACTGTTAGTTATAAGAAATATTTTAGAAGACTCTAGCTGTTAGATATTTTGTATTCTAGGCATATCAATGTTATTTTGACTTCTTACAAATGACAAATTAAAAATAATTTAAAGAATTATAAAGATGCAGAATGCTGGCTCTGGTGACCCGATGCTTTTATGATTATGTCACATGTATCACAAATAAATAATGGCTGTTGAATTGTTGTGTCTTGTTAAATTGTATTAAGATTTAATTTACGGCCAGTGTTGATAACATTGTAGATAAATGAACCATGTTCTTTGCATCGATGGTTTTATAACCCAGACTCATATTGGCTAGTAGGTTAAAACTCTGTTAGAGTTTCTATTATAAATTTTCAAAGGCGTCTTGTTCTCTGGATTGAATTTTAGTAGCAAAGTCTAAGACCAGAACTGTTTTACTTATGAAAAGAAATTATTTTACCCTGGTTAAAAGATGCAAAGTTACAAAAGAAGTTGGTACATCTCTATTTTTGGCATTATTAACAGATAATGTCTTTTGCAACACCATGTATACTACGCATATACAAATTAAGGGGGGGGGGGGGGGGGGAAAAAAAAAAAAAAAAAAAAAAAAAAAAAAAAAAAAAATATGAGCAAGAAATTCTGAAATCCAGAGAGGGCTAAGCTCTGGCCAGCAATCTGACCCCTCAGAGCCTCTCTTCCTTACTTGTCAGTGAAATAAAAGTTTAGAGAGAAAGGTGTCTGAAATCATTCTATTTATCGCTATCTATCTATCATCTAACCATCCTCTCTCAGTTATGTCACCAGTCATCTTTACCTAATATGTTTGGAGTGGTAAAAACAGACTAAACAAACACAGAAGTAAAAAGAGCATGCCACATTCCATCCTCCCACAAAAGTGCTACTTTTTTTAAACCTAGCGTAGGCCACTAGAATTCATTCCTTTCTTCAAGATCACCTGGAAGAGCATTCTGGAACAGCTCATGTATTGTTTAAGGATTCTTACACAAACACATTTAACTTGGCAAAATATATAACCATGTAAATTAGTTACATCAGAGTTGTAATATACATACCATAAATAAGAATTAATGTTTATAATTTACAAAGATGTTACACTATTATACTTTGGTGTAATTTAGATCCTGGAAGATTAATTTGCATAATAGACTATGACCACTTAAGGAAATGACAATACTATCTTGCCCAGAGTACTTTATCATAAACGCAGACACATTCACATGGGAGCTAATTTTCTATTTGTCTTCTTTCTGTAAATCAATATCCAAGGAAGCCTAAACTTTCTTAAGCTAAAAATAATGAATTGCTTGAGGGAATGAGATTCCACACATTCCAATGTTCACCAGTAACAAGACAGGAAAATCTTTATTGTTTATTACCACAGCCAAACACCATATCAAGGACTTAACTGCCCATGTTATGTTAAATACTGTATAATAGGACTTGGACTTAAAAAAAAAAAAAAACTTGACTAATGTGAACAGGGCATGCATTTAGCATGTATGTGCTCCTCCATTCATGGGATTCTCCAGGCAAGAGTACTGGAGTGGGTCGCCATTTCCTTCTCCAGGAGATCTTCCCCACCCAGGGATCGAACCCAGGTCTCCCGCATTGCAAGTAGACACTTTACCATCTGAGCCACCAGGGAAGCTCATGTATGTGTATAGTAGATATAAATATGTGTGAGTAAGGCATATCTTTCTATATATAAATCAAATAAGTAATTGTAGTTCATGAAAAGGAAGTGAATTTCAAGTTTGGCTGAATAGGAGGTGATTATAAATCTCTCAGGCTATTATAGCTTGCACCAATTTTCTTTGATTTTTGTCAGTTCTGTGACAAGAAAACTGGTTATAACCATAGTCTGACAGCCCTTTTTCTATTGAATGACTATTACATTTCTCCTCATCTTTATTTTCTGTAAACAGAATGAACTTCATTCTTTCAATGTTTCTTTCAGGTATGATATTCAATTACAGATCTTTGAAGCTCCCCTGTATCCTCTACAGCCCTCATTAGTTTGCCATACATATGCTAATAATGTCCTGACTGATTTTTTTCTGACAATCACTAGACTACTACTCATGAGAAATACATTTTTAAACTTTTTTTTAATAAATTGAAGTATAGTTAGTTTACAATGTTTAGTTTCAGGTATACAGCAAAGTAATTCAGTTTTATATATGTATGTGTGTGCGTATATATATATATACATATACATGTATATTATTTTTCAGATTATTTTCCATTTTAGGATATTAAAAGGTATTGAATAGAGTTCCCTGTGCTATGCAGCAGGATTTTGTTGTTTATCTATTTTATGTATAGTCGTGTGTATATGTTAATCCCAAACTTCCCATTTATTTCTCCCTGCAACCCCAGCTATCCCCTTTGGTAACTATAAGTATGTATTTTAATCCATGCAAGGTCACACTTACTTTCCACACTGTAGGCATGGCTTCGTTGCAGATTCAAAGCAAGCTTGTCATCCACCCTGTCCTGCTTTCCTGTCCATCCCACACTTGGTCAAACCTTTGCCTATCGAACTTACACAGTGTCTCTTTTCTCAGGTACGTGTGTACGCTAAGTCACTTCAGTCATGTCTGACTCTTCGCGACCCCATGGACTATATAGCCCGCCAGGCTCCTCTGTCCATGGGATTCTCCAGGCCAGAATACTGGAGTGGGTTGCCATGCCCTCCTCCAGGGGATCTTCCCTACCCAGGGATCAAACCTATGTCTCTTAGGTCTCCTGCATTGGTAGGTGGGTTCTTTACCACTAGTGCCACCTGGGAATTCCCTTCTCAGGGACTATATTATATAGCAAATACCCTATGTGAACCTCTCTGTTAATTCTTCAATTTACTGCATCATTCCATTCTGTGTTTATCTTCTAACATGCTAAGAACACTCATTAAGGGCAGCAGTCTTTGCCATATCAATTACCTGTGAGCTCTCCCTCAGACTGCTCCTGATTAAAACACGGAAGAGTACTAAGCACAGAACTGTGTACTATCATTTCCTTGATGCCCCTCCTTTTTATCATTAATTACTCAGAGATGTTTTATTGCTAAGTTATGTCTGACTCTAGTGAGTCCATGGGCTGTAGCCCACCAGGTTTCTTTGTCCTTGGGATTTCCCAGGCAAGAATACTGGAGTGGCTTACAAACCAGAGACATTTTATAGGGTAGGATCCTAAAACTAGTTATGTATCTAATGAATGATGGTGTTATCTCATCTTGATATACATAGCCATGCCATGTGAGACTAAATCAGTCTTTGTAAATGTGAGGTTAGATTGAGTCTCTGATTTCCCATAAATCTTTTCAGTCTGTTATTGAATTTCTAACTGGCAAAAGACTTGCTGATAGTAAAATCTAATAGCTTCAGTAAGGGAGGAGGCTTGTTACTGATCCTCATTCCAAGGCATGTTGACTCCAACCATGCCTCCTTTTTACTTTCTCTCAAGGGAGGATGAGTTGCTCATCTTCCCAGACTATCCTGAACCCAGGGTATTTACTGGACTAGGTTTTGCTGCTACTGCCGTGCTGTGCTATGTCGTGTCCGACTCTTTGAGACTCCATCAGGCTCCTCTGTCCTTGGAATTTTCCAGGCAAGAATACTAGAGTGGGTAGCCATTTCCTATGCCAAGGGATCTTCCGGACCCAGTGAAAGTGTCGACTGTTCCATTTTAAAGGCAGAGACTCTGACCCCACTCTCCTCCCTGGCACTCACTATGTTCACACAGGAGCAGACCTAGACAGGACTCCCTCCTCAAGGCAAGTCCAGGTGGGTTTTGTTTCCTCTCTTTTTCTTCCCCAACCTTTAACTTCAATCTTTGGCCTTCAATCTTCTACTTTTAAAGGGACCAGCAGAGCCATTTTTCCTTCTTGGAGCCTCTGGGCACACCAGGGATTGCTGGTTCTAAAATTTATGTAAAAGGGGGAAATGGACAGCTCTTCTTTGGAATCAAGTCAAAATTACATACTCCAGGATAGCTTACCAAAGAGACCCTATGTTGATGCATTGGGTGCTGGTTTAGGTAATAATAAAGTGCCACTGGGATTCCTATTTTTTTGAAACTATTCCTTGTGTGTGTGGTATCCTAGGAGCTATCCACAGGAAAGAAAGGTCAAAGCAGATTACAAATGCTTCAGGGTTCTTATTGTAAATAAACTTCACCATGGTGTTTAATCTGTTAGTCACTCAGTCGTGCCTGACTCTTTGTGACCCCATGGACTGCCACTCACCAAGCTCCTCAGTACATGGGATTTTCCAGGCAAGGATACTGGAGTGGTTATTGATACCCAAAAAGGAGTTGAGTGGACATTGTCACTGGGAAGTGATTTTCAGATAAGGGGATGGTGTGAAAAGTTTTATGTGGTATAGTTCATTTGACTCTTTAGCAAGAACAAAAGTGCTTATTTTGCAGTTAAATAGGCTTTTCTAAGAGCTTAACGTATCCCGTAGCTGAGTGACCAAGGATCTGGTTCTGGTTAAGTATGGGAATTTCTTTCTTGGGAAAAAGTTTTGTGGTGGTAGTTGTTTTTCCTAGGAAGAATTTTGAGGGAAGAATTTTAGAGTTTTTTTTTGAGTTTTGTTCCCCAGATGCTCATTTTCTACTCAGAAATGGAGGACCAGGAAATTCAGCATACACAGAAGTACTTCGTTAGATCTGTCTCTGCATTGGCCTGGCTATGAAGGCACCAAAAAAAGATACAGTACAAGGTGTGTTGGGGGTTGGGGACAGATACTGTTCCTTCTTTTCCCATTCTAGTCCTACCTTTGCCCACTTTCCTCTTCCTCTACCTCTAGCTGATTTTGTATATCACACTTCAGTTCTTCTCGGATTGTCTTAAAGAGTCCTCCTTTATCCCCTGCCAAGTCACTTAAGTCGTGTCCGACTCTGTGTGACCCCATAGACAGCAGCCCACCAGGCTCCCCTGTCCCTGGGATTCTCCAGGCAAGAATACTGGAGTGGGTTGCCATTTCCTTCTCCAATGCATGAAAGTGAAAAGTGAAAGTGAAGCCTCTCAGTCATATCGGACTCTTAGCGACCCCATGGACTGCAGCCTACCAGGCTTCTCCATCCATGGGATTTTCCAGGCAAGAGTACTGGAGTGGGGTGCCATTGCCTTCTCCCCTTTATCCCCTACTTCTCTACTAATTCTATTCTATTGCCAAGATTTGCCCCTGGCTGCCTTCTCACTTCAAAGTTTTTTCCCCTGGAGACCTCATGTTCTCCCATCCAGGGTGAATTCATGTTTCATAGATATGCTGCCATTTGTATCATTTTCAATTCCTTTCATCAAAGTCTTGTACTTTTCAGTGTACAGATATTTTACCTTCTTGCTAAAATTTATTCCTAAGTGTTATTGTTTTTGATATTATTGTGAGTGGATAGTTTTATTTATTTCTTTTTTAGAGGTTTTGGTGTTAATGGATAGAAATGCAACTGATTTCTGTTTATTGATTTTGTATCCATCAATTTCACTGAATTGTTTGATTAGCGTTAAGAGTTTTTTGATAGAGTCTTTAGAAAATCCTATGGACAGAGGAACCTGCCAGGTTACAGTTCATAGGTTCACAAGGAGTTGGATACGACTGAGTGACTTCACTTTCATTAGAAATTTCTATATTTAAGATTGTATTATTTGTTCACCTATATAATTTTGCTCCTTCCTTTTCAATTTGAATGCCTTTTATATCTTTTCCTTGCCTAATTTGTTCTGGCTAGAACTACCACTACTATGTAGAGTAAGAGTGGTGAGAGTGGGCACCCTTGTCTCATTCCTTATCTTAGAGGAAAAAGGTTCAGCTTTTCACTATTGAGTAAGATATTAGCTATAGGCTTGTCATATATGACCTTTCTCCTGCTGAGATATGTTCTTTCTATATCCAATTTGTTAAAAATTTTATTATGAATGGATATTGCATTTTGTCAAGTTCCTTTTATCACCATACTAAGATGATCATATGATTTTTATCTTTCAGTCTACTAATTTGTTGATTTGTATATATTAAATATCCGTGCATTCCAGGGATAAATCCCACTTGATCCTTTCAATGTGCACATAATCTTTTCAGCTATTGAATCCAGTTTGCTAATATTTTAGAATATTACTGAGAATATATATTATTTAGAATATATTGCTGAGAATTCTCAAATATATATTCCTTCAGTACATTGGCCTGTGGCTTCCTTTTCTAAGTTTTTGAAAGCTAGAGTTCTCACTGTGGGAGAAGAAAGATACATACACTGAATGAGGGAAGTTGGTTTAGAACCCTGTGGTGTTAGATTAAAATTATAATTATCATTATATCTATGTACATGATATATGTATTCATAGATTAAAATACATATAAATGCATATATATTATATATGTGTATATTAATATATATATAGAATCTGTTTCCCTTACTAGGTCAGCTGAAAAGCTGTAAAAGCAAGGACATTTCAGTAAAAATAAACACCCCTAGATGTTTAAGCATCTAGACTTTTGTTTCTGAATACCAGTTCACACTAGACAGCTTGTTTGCGGACCGGACCATGGAAGGGAAAATAAGCGCCTAGAAAATCTTGTGCTATAAAGCAAGAAAGTACATAAAAAATAAAACAATTGTTTCAAAGGAAATAAAGACCCAGCTTAAAAGGGCCCCCACTGGTAAATTAAAAGACAATTTTTAAAATAAGAATGGCTGTCTGGGGAGGCCTTGCAAATAGCTGTGAAAAGAAGAGAAGCAAAAAGCAAAGGAGAAAAGGAAAGATATAAACATCTGAATGCAGAGTTTCAAAGAATAGCAAGAAGAGATAAGAAAGCCTTCTTCAGCGATCAATGCAAAGAAATAGAGGAAAACAACAGAATGGGAAAGACTAAGGATCTATTCAAGAAAATCAGAGATACCAAAGGAACATTTCATGCAAAAATGGGCTCGATAAAGGACAGAAATGGTATGGACCTAACGGAAGCAGAAGATATTCAGAAGAGGTGGCAAGAATACACAGAAGAACTGTACAAAAAAGATCTTCATGACCCAGATAATCATGATGGTGTGATCACTGACCTAGAGCCAGACATCCTGGAATGTGAAGTTTAGTGGGCCTTAGAAAGCATCACTACGAACAAAGCTAGTGGAGGTGATGGAATTCCAGTGGAGCTATTGCAAATCCTGAAAGATGATGCTGTGAAAGTGCTGCACTCAATATGCCAGCAAATTTGGAAAACTCAGCAGTGGCCACAAGATTGGAAAAGGTCAGTTTTCATCCCAATCCCAAAGAAAGGCAATGCCAAAGAGTGCTCAAACTACTGCACAATTGCACTCATCTCACACGCTAGTAAAGTAATGCTCAAAATTCTCCAAGCCAGGCTACAGCAATATGTGAACCGTGAACTTCCTGATGTTCAAGCTGGTTTTAGAAAAGGCAGAGGAACCAGAGATCAAATTGCCAACATCCGCTGGATCATGGAAAAAGCAAGAGAGTTCCAAAAAAACATCTATTTCTGCTTTATTGACTATGCCAAAGCCTTTGACTGTGTAGATCACAATAAACTATGGAAAATTCTGAAAGAGATGGGAATACCAGACCACCTGATCTGCCTCTTGAGAAATCTGTATACAGGTCAGGAAGCAACAGTTAGAACTGGACATGGAACAACAGACTGGTTCCAAATAGGAAAAGGAGTACGTCAAGGCTGTATATTGTCACCATGTTTATTTAACTTATATGCAGAGTATATAATGAGGAATATTGGACTGGAAGAAATACAAGTTAGAATAAAGATTGCTGGGAGAAATATCAATAACCTCAGATATGCAGATGACACCACCCTTAAGGCAGAAAGTGAAGAGGAACTCAAAAGCCTCTTGATGAAAGTGAAAGTGGAGAGTGAAAAGGTTGGCTTAAAGCTCAACATTCAGAAAACGAAGATCATGGCATCTGGTCCCATCACTACATGGGAAATAGATGGGGAAACAGTGGAAACAGTGTCAGACTTTATTTTTCTGGGCTCCAAAATCACTGCAGATGGTGACTGCAGCCATGAAATTAAAAGACACTTACTCCTTGGAAGGAAAGTTATGACCAACCTAGATAGCATATTCAAAAGCAGAGACATCACTTTGCCAACAAAGGTTAGCCTAGTCAAGGCTATGGTCTTTCCTGTGGTCATGTATGGATGTGAGAGAAGGCTGGACGCCGAAGAATTGATGCTTTTGAATTGTGGTGTTGGAGAAGACTCTTAAGAGTCCCTTGGACTGCAAGGAGATCCAACCGGTCCATTCTGAAAGAGATCAACCCTGGGATTTCTTTGGAAGGAATGAGGCTAAAGCTGAAACTCCAGTATTTTGGCCACCTCATGTGAAGAGTTGACTCATTGGAGAAGACTCTGATGCTGGGAGGGATTGGGGGCAGGAGGAGAAGGGGACGACAGAGGATGAGATGGCTGGATGGCATCACTGACTCGATGGATGTGAGTCTGAGTGACCTCCGGGAGTTGATGATGGACAGGGAGGCCTGGCGTGCTGCAGTTCATGGGGTCGCAAAGAGTCGGACACAGCTGAGCGACTGATCTGATCTGATCTGATCTGAATTTCTTGAGAGATTTATGAGGAGGAAAATATCAGAAAATCAAAAACATACGGTTTACACTGAGAGGCTAGGAAACATTTACACTATAAAGAAGTGTTTTTATTCTCAGAAACCAAAAGTTCATTTTAAATATCATAGGAAAATCATTCTCTAACCCTGAAGACAAACAGTCTTAGTTCATCTCTTGAAATGTGAAACAAGTTAATTAAGGCCTGGTCATCAAATTAAAGATGGCCCTATACCCCTCCCTCCACCCAACTTACGATGAAATAATATCCAATTTATCATCAATCCTTGGTGAGACTTTAATCTTTTAACCTCGTTTCTGTGTTCCTGCTTCCTCCACTGTAGAAACTTCTCCCTCCTTCTTATTCATCATTCAAGGATCAGTTTGAAAACAACCTCCTCCACTCTACCCACTCTATTCAAATTTATATAATGACTTCCTCCTGCATGTTCCTATACAACTCTGCACACACCTCTGTTCTATTTACACCATGTGTGTTCTTTTCATAGCGCTATCCTTCAGTAACTTCTAAACTGTTCTAGGAAAGGAACCATGCCTCATTAATATTTATATGTATGAACTACCTTCCGCCTCTTCCATTACTCTTAGCAGCTAGTTCATTGTTTTACATGCAGCGAATGTACAACAAATACTGTTGATTTAACCTGAACAACTTGTGAACAAAGAGTTAGATGGAGATTGTGTACTATTCCTAGTATGTGCACATCTGGGCTAAACCCAACATAAAATTCAGTAATTTTAACAGGGATAAATGTAAACTCCAGGAGGAAAATGAAGGAAACAACATTTGCTAAGTCTTCATTTTGTGCCAAGTACTTTCACAAGAATTGCCTTAATAGATCAGAGATGTTAGGACGAGCTAAGTGATAACTCAATGGGCTGCAAGTGATATGGCTGGGATTTGAGCCCCGGCCAGCCTGACCCTAGAGCCAGAGCTCTTTCACTATAGTCTGTCTACATAATAGCTCATTTAGAAAAGAACTTAGGGGTATAGTAGCCTGAGGCTTAAGAGTAGGAATTAATGATATAAATTAATTTAAGTTTATTAATAGCAATGTAAAATCCAAATCATAGGAGGAGAGGGTCCCATTTATGTTTAGGCTGCTGGTGCTGGTTGGACCAGGTTGTGAGCACTGTTCCCATGCTGCCCTCTAAAAGTACTTGCCAAATGAAATACATCTGGAGGAGGGATCCAGAACAGGATGGATATCAAATGATAATATACAAAGAACTGTTAAAAGTTGGAAAATATTTATTTCATAGAAGAATAGAGTAAGAAAATACCAGAGTGCTGCATTCACAATAGAGAAACAAAACTAGGATAGGGACAAAGAAGAAGTACAGAGAGGCTTGGCATTGAAACCTCCTTTCCATACACCATTTAGATTTCTAACTAACTCCTCCATATAGTTGAAATACAGGAGGGGCGACTATCTGCAATGCGCATGAAAACAGAGACTCCTGAATCAAGGAATTGCAACGTATGATCTTCAAGAAAAAGATGAATCAATTATGAAAGTTGTGAAAAAATTAATTTAGTATATATACATATATGTGTGTATGTGTGTGTGTGTGTGTGTGTGTGTGTGTGTGTGTGTGTGTACTAGGGCTTCCCAGGTGGCTTAATGGTAAAGAATCCACCTGTCAATTGTCTATTAGACCCCTGGGTTAGGAAGATACCCTGGAGGAGCAAATGGTAACCTACTCCAGTATTCTTGCCTGGAGAATCCCATGGATAGAGGAGCCTGGTGGGCTGCAGTCCATGGGATTGCAAAGATCTGGACATGACTAAGCAACTGAGCATGCATGCCCACATGTATGCTGCTGCTGTTGCTGCTAAACCGCTTCAGTTGTGTCCGACTCTGTGCGACCCCATAGATGGCAGCCCACCAGGCTCCCCTATCCCTGGGATTCTCCAGGCAAGAACACTGGAGTGGGTTGCCATTGCCTTCTCCAATATGTGAAAGTGAAGTCGCTCTGTCGTGTCCGACTCTTAGCTACCCCATGGACCGCAGCCTACCAGGCTCCTCCATCCATGGGATTTTCCAGGCAAGAATACTAGAGAGGGTTGCCATTGCCTTCTCCATACACACACACACACACACACACACACACACACACATATTTATATAATATATGTATATGTGTGTATGTATAATAGTCATTTACTTAGGGAGCTCAGAATTAAGCTAAACAGGAGAGGAAATAGATGCAAGGAATATTTTAAAATATTAGCAGATAATTTTCTCCTATGTCTCCATACATTCTTGTGTCCCAAGGATTTTCCCCAGCTATGGCATCTAAAGTACACTGCGTCACAGAGGAATGCAGATGACAAAGGAATAAAATTCCTGGTTTTGGAATATATAAAATCTAGGATTCAAGGCAAGACAAAAAAAAAATATTTGGGAGACTACATAATGAAGCAGTGGGCTTCCCTGGTGGCTCAGTGGGTAAAGAATCTACCTGCAAAGCAGAAGATGCAGGAGCTGTGGGTTCAATCCCTGGGCCCAGAAGATCCCCTAAAGGAGGGTATGCAACCCACTCCAGTATTCTTACCTGGAGAATCCCACGGACAGAGGGGCCTGACGGGCTGCAGTCCATAGGGTCTCAAAGAGCAGACGTGACTGCTCACGTGACAGAGCAGGCACACCCACATAATGAAGTAGTAATTATTTTAACCTCTTAAGAAACTAGGTAAAATGTGTTTGGGATAAGGGGGAAAGTTAGAGGGAGTCACCCCAAAAGCACGGAAAGATGAGAAATCGGCAGGCGTCTGTCTCCTGACCTGCTGCCCTGAGAAGACAGGGGAGTCCCAGGTGGATGTGAGACTTGGAAAGCACAGAACTATAGGTGGTGCCTCAGTTCCCATCCTAGTTCTGGAGGAGAGAAAAATGCCTGTTTCATGTGCTCAGGCCGCATGCAATTTCACAGTACCTCGTAGAATATTTCTTGCAAGACTGAGAGCACTGCGGACCTAACACAGGCAGCAGAAGGTCAGGAGAGGCCTCAGGTGGGAACGACCTAGAGCTGGAGACCAAGCTGGAAAGAGAATAATTGATGACACTTAGGGCCAGATCAGAGAAGGAAATGGCAACCCACTCCAGCATTCTTGCCCAGAGAATTCCATAAAGAGAGGCACCTGGAGGGCTACCGTCCATGGGGTCACAAAGAGTCAGACATGACTGAGTGACTAACACGCTAGGGCCAGATACCCTCCAGTACTGTGTGGGAGCTGGTGCACACTGGCATGTGGGAGCCAAATTGTGCATATTTCTTCCTAGCTGAACGTCTTCAGGAATGGGAGGTAATATAAAATGATCTTTGTAAGAATATTTACACTTTGGAAATTGGCAAACACTACTAATTAGGGCTCTTTTTTCCTTTTTCTCATGTTTTTAGAGAACTGGTTTACCAGCATACTGCTGGTTATACCCGTACCCTCAATTATCTCAGCATTATGTAGAAACTTAAGAAAGTAATGTTCCACTCTCCAGTGAAATGGTAGCTTCATTCTCCAGTGAAATAGAAATGAAATTATTATCATAAAATTACATGTCACATTTCATGCACATCTGAGGTTGTGGACTCAGATTCATACTACATATCTAGTTTATTGATACTCTAAACTAGCTATATAAAAATTAATTTTTAGAAATGTTGTAATAAATGACTTAACTCTTCTAGAAAGTTATAAAACTTATGTTAGCTTTTCCTTTCTTTGAAGAGAGGAATTACCTTGCAATTGGCATGGCACCAGAGATAATTTTAATACTTAAAGTCTTTTTTTTTCTGGTGAAAAAGCAACATCTATTTCAAAAGTTAGCATAGTTATTTTAAGAAGAACCAAAAATCACAGAATAATACATATATAGAAGTTATAGTTTACATGTCATTCTGAAAAACATTTCTTTTACATGAAATGACTGTGCTTTAATTGTGCCTCTTGTGTGCCTTTGGAAATTGCTGAATTAAAAAGTATCATTTCCTCACCCTCTTTTGAAAATGTTTCCCTTCTCTTCAATTCTTTCACCACTGTTACTTATCCCTGTTTCGTGATGTGTGTGTACAAACATTCTTAGGTTCAGCTCACAAGAAAATTGTTGGTTGTAGAAGAAAATCCAGTCATTACATGAATCATTTTGTTGTTGTGATGTTTTAATGCATCTAGTGTATCTTAGTGCCATTACAGAATGGTCATATAATACCATCTCTTTAAAATCTTAACCGTTCAGGATCCTGCATGGTGGGTATATGGAACTTGAATATCACCACTTAGCCTGAGCATCGGAGAAGGCAATGGCACTCCACTCCAGTACTCTTGCCTGGAAACTCCCAGGGACGGAGGAGCCTGGTAGGCTGCAGTCCATGGGGTCGCTAAGAGTCAGACACGACTGAGCGAATTCACTTTCACTTTTCACTTCCATGCATTGGAGAAGGAAATGGCAACCCACTCCAGTGTTCTTGCCTGGAGAATCCCAGGGACAGGGAAGCCTGGTGGGCTTCCGTCTATGAGGTCTCACAGAGTCGGACACGACTGAAACGACTTAGCAGTAGCAGCCTGAGCATTTTGTTGACCATTAATCATCATTTGCTGTTGTTGACTGACCTGGATCTGTGTTTTATATCTTACACAAGTGTTAATATTACTTTGTTATAATACTGGGCAGGTTGATACAATAATTAGACTTCCATTAACATTCTGAGATACATCTAGTAGCTGGAAATATTCTTATAATCCTAGACTGGGCTTCCCAGGGAGTGCTAGAGGTAAAGAACCTGCCTGCCAATGAAGGAGATGCAGGTTTGATCCCTAGCTCAGGAAGATCCCCTGGAGGAGGGTATGGCAACTCACTCCAGTATTCTTGTCTGGGAAATCCCATGGAGAGAGGATCCTGGCAGGTTATAGACCATAGCGTCACAAAGAGTCAGACACACTGAAGTGACTGAGCATGCATGTATAATCCTAGACTAAAGTACTATTTAGACAAAGAAGGGTTTTTTTTTTAAACAAAGAGAGAGAGCTATTCTAATAATTTATTAACCTTGTGAATTTTATATGAAGTAACTATTTTTCTAAATTTTTAACAAGTATTGTATATAACGAAAGTGATGTGTTTCCATGGTATTTTCTCCTAAAATATTTATGAAGGAAAAAGTAGAAGAAAGAAGAAGGCTTGAAAGAGCTATTCAAAGCAATCAAAGGGACATAATTACAGGAGAATACATCATTCATTTATTCAAAAGGTCTTGCAAGAGGTGATGATTACTAAGATACACTCTTAAACGCAGAGGAGCTGATAAATACTGAAGTTCAAACTCAATCTGAAACATGGGTTGAAACATTATCATTGTTGCTTCAAGCAACTCAGCTGCACAGGGTCATGCCATCATGAATAAGCAATGATAGTTTTTAAATGGATATAAAATAAAACATTTAAGGAATATCTGTTCCAGGTCCCCGGAGGTAAGGGTACATGTAGGAAAATGATAGCTTGCAGGATAAATTCTGAGACATCTTATAAGTCCTAGAAAACTGTTATGTCACTTACAAATTTATCCAACGAACATTTAAATTGCTACAAAGAAAAAAATATATGTTTATTTTCTATCACAGGAACCATAAATAGGTTGAATAGGTTCTGCGCAGCAGAATTTATTCATTAGAATTATGAAAAAGTCAGAGGCATCTCAATGTTAGCACAATGAATGCTATTCAATTTATTTTCTTTCCTGAAATTCTACTCAAAAAAAATTTTTAAGTGATACAGTAAACAGTACAGTTGAGAATCCCTTCCTTATGATACCTTATGCTCCAGACTTTAATGAGAACCTGTCACAATGTGTGTCTTTTTTTTTTTTTTTTTACTTTTACAAACTTGTCTTTTTTACTGACTCTGAAAGCCAAAAGGGTAAGGACATTTTTTTTTTTAAGATATTTATTTGGTTGCAAAAGGTCTTAGTTGCAGCATGCAATATCTTTAGTTGTGGGGCATGTGAGATATAGTTCCCCATCCAGGGATGGAAACAGGACCCCTGCCTTGGGAACATGGAGTCTTAGCCACTGGACTATCAGGGATGTCCCCATAAGGACACGCTATATGCAATGTTATACAACTAGTGCCCAATATAGTTCTAGCATATAGAAGGAGTTTAGTGGCTCAGACAGTAAAGAATCCACCTGCAATAGAGGAGACTCAGGTTTGATCCCTGAGTTGGGAAGATGCCCTGGAGAAGGGAATGGCAACCCACTCCAGTATTCTTTCCTGGAGAATCCCATGGACAGAGGAGCCTGGTGGCCTACTTACAGTCCATGCGATCACAAAGAGCTGGAGATCACTGAGTGAATGACTAACACTGACTAGATAAATAGCTATGTGGAGCTGATGTAACTTCAATATTTAATTCTTACTCTTTCTTCCAACTGCTGTGGCTATGTGAAGATTCTTAAATGCCCTTTGACACTTTTTGCCCATAATTAACAACGGCATCCCACTCCAGTACTCTTGCTTGGAAAAATCCCATGGATGGAAGAGCCTGGTAGGCTGCAGTCCATGGGGTCGCTGAGGGTCGGACACGACTGAGCAACTTCACTTTTACTTTTCACTTTCATGCATTGGAGAAGGAAATGGCAACCCACTCCAGTGTTCTTGCCTGGAGAATCCCAGGGACGGGGGAGCCTGGTGGGCTGCCGTCTATGGGGTCACATAGAGTCGGACATGACTGAAGTGAATTAGCAGCAGCCCATAATTAAAGACAGCTCACACCTTTCATTTCATTCCTGTGAAGAAATCCTTTCATAATACCTTTGTCCATGAGTCACCAGTTTAAGTGCTCCCACCAGAAAAGAAATTACACAAATTAAATAAATTGTTGTCTTACAGATCTCCTTCCTCCCCTTGTCAGTTTTACTGGAATAGCTTAAATATACAACATGGATTTTAACAGAACTTTCTAAACAGAAAAGAAAACATACCAAGAATCATCAGAAGTTTCATGTAGAAGTCAACATTTTCTGTGCCCATCAAGTTTCAGTCTACAGGAATTCTTCACTCTACCCATGTTGGTGACAGATGGGCAGGTGAAGAGAGTTGAATCATCTTTCCCAGAGCTCAAGTTGTGGGCCTTTCTTCAGACCTTTTCAGATTGAAAATAGAGAGGTTCTCATATCTGTGACACATTTTTACTTGCTCCTTGGTTCATTTTTGAAAGTGAAAGTCGCTCAGTTGTGTCTAACTCTTTGCAACCCCACGGACTATACAGTCCATGGAATTCTCCAGGCCAGAATACTGGAGTGGGTAGCCTTTCCCTTCTCCAGGGGATTTTTCCAACCCAGGGATTGAACTGAGGTTTCCTGCATTGCAGGTGAATTCTTTACTAGCTGAGCTACCAGGGGAGCCCTTAATGTGGCTATTAGGGCAGAAGAGTGAAATTAACAGCGAAGGCAGCAAGGAAACTGTCTGGTTTTTGTCTCTTCTCTATTAATAGAGGTCTGAAGTATAAAGGCTTGTTTCTCTTTCCACTCTACCATGGGCTTCCCAGGTAGTGCTAGTGGTAAAGAATCCGCCTGCCAATGCAGGAGATGTAAGAGATGTGGGTTCAATCCCTGGGTCAGGAAGATCTCCTAGAGGAGGGCATAACAATGCACTCCAGTATTCTTGCTGGAGAATCCTATGGGCAGAGGAGCCTGGCGGGCTACAGTCCACAGAATCGCAAAGAGTTAGACATGACTAAAATGATCTGGCACAGCCACCATATGATCTTTTTGGCCACCGTCTCTATTTTTGACTTTCATTTGATGGCTGGAGCCTCTGTCAGTCATCTTGGGTCTTCTCCTTCTGCTCAGTCCTAGAGCAGCTGTTCCCACTCTTCTCTCCCAACAACCCATCCTGTGTACATGAACTCCTTCTTCTTGCTCCTATATCACTGTCCTTGACTGAATGAAGGAGGAAGCTCTGCATAGGCATCAAACTTTCAGAGAGCTGCCAATGGCTATCTTCTGCTGGTCTTGAACACTTGTCTTCTTAAAAACACTTGCCCTCTTGAACACTTGCCTTCCTGAAATTCTTCCTGCTCTGTAGGCTTCTTGCCTGGCCTTGCTTGGGCAGCTCTGTCTCAGTCATGCAATACTGGAAGACGCATGCATAATTCTCTTCTTACTCCTGTGAAGTAACACTGTCCTTATATGATTTCAGACAATTTCCCCAATAAGCAAAATGTAGTAGAAGCCAAAGCAACATTTTCACCCAACAATCCCAATTCTGAAATTACATATCTGCCCAATACTATGTCTAAACCCCTTTCTTTTCTTCACTATCTACATTGATTCTTTTCCCTTCTGTAGAACTTACCCTGATCCATTATAAGTGGTATGAAAAATCCCAAAGTCAATTAAGGAAGGTACAATTTGGAAAAAGATGGGGGTATACCGGTGGACGAAAGTTAAAGTGAAGAAGGGAGGAGATGATAAAGGAGGGCCAGCTGGTCTCCTGCAATCTGTCTCAAGAGGAGTGCACCAGCTGCCCCCATTCTAAAAAGATGGAGATGATGGTCAGGCTTCCTGATGGCTTCTTCTGTTTGGACCTTGGTCAGGCTTCCTGATGGCTTCTTCTGTTTGGACCTTGCGGTTGTGTTTCTGAGAAGAGATGGAGTTGTGAGACTGTGCCTCAGTCAGAGTTTGGGGCCAGCTGCTGGGGCCAGGGAGCAGCTGTTTCCATTAAGGCCACTGACAAAGGGACAGCCAGTCTGTGAGAATCGCTCATTCCCCGAGGAGCTGATGATGCCCAGGGAGATAGTGGCTGGCATGGACCTGAACCCAACCATGGCGGGTTTCCAAGCTCTTTTCATTCGGAAACAGCCTATTTTTGGCCACTGTCTCTGTTTCACATTTGCCTCCTGAATTAGCATCCCTGTTCCCCATTCCCTGCAAACACTCTATGCAGACAGCAAGCCAGACTCCACAAATCCCCAGAGGGTACGTTTTCCAAGCTAGAGGTCTCCGCTGTACTCCCACTGTCCTTCTGTCTCCTTTTTATCATCAGGGAAAGACAAAATCAGGAGAGAAAACAAAGACGCAAGCCTGTTGGCTGCCTGATTTATTTAGCTGTGTAAATTTTCATTGTTTAAGTTTAAACATTTTTTTTCATAATTGTAATTGTAATACCTTGTGGAAGGCAGAAAAATAATTCAAAACACTAAAAGAAGCATAACAGAAACCCTCATACCAATCATTACATAAAATGTAGGATATATTTATTTAACATATAACAAATATGTAATAAAATACATTGGGCTTCCCAGGTGGCACAAGTAATAAAGAACCCACCTGCCAATGAAGGAGATATAATAGATGCAGGTTCAATTCCTTGTTGGGAAGATCCCCTGGAGTAGGAAATGACAACCCACTCTAGTAACTCTCACCTGGAGAATCCCATGGACAGAAGAGCCTGGTGGGCTACAGTCCATACGGTCGCAAAGAGTTGGACACGATGGAATCGACTTGGCATGCATGCAATGAAACACATAATACAATTATATTACATATTATTTAACATATAATGTTAAATTTGCCACATAATGCATAATACTTCAGTGTAATGTGTAGTACTCAACATAGAAACATTGACATGTAATATACATCAGAAATTATAACCTTAATATCAAGATATGTATTTGACCTGAGTTTAATTGTTCTTTCAGTTAGAATAACTCATTAATATTTAGAAAAATATTAAAATATTTTTATAAAAAATAAAAATATTTAGAAAAAATTGCATGTTGATATTTTTAGAAACCAATGCAATACTGTAATTATCCTTCAATTAAAAATGAATGACAAAAAATTTAAAACATTAAAAAAGAATCATCATAAGGGGGGGGGGGGAGGGGGGGGGGGGGGGGGGGGGGGGGGGGGGGGGGGGGGGGGGGGGAGGGGTGTTGGGGGGGGGGACAAAAAAAAAAAAAAAAAAAAAAAAAAAAAAAAAAAAAAAAAAAAAAAAAAAAAAAAAAAAAAAAAAAAAAAAAAAAAAAAAAAAAAAAAAATATTTAGAAAAAATTGACAATGTACCCTAGATAAGAAGAAATATGAATTACTATGAGTTTGAGTTTTTACAAAAGCGCTGCATTATTGAATAAAGTTTTTGAAGCCTTAACAATTGTTCAGTAACTGTCCCATGCCAATAAATAGTCTTCTACCTCATGAATTTTTATAGTTGCCTTGTAATCCATTATATGGATTTATTATGGTTTACTTAACCTATCTCTGCTTAAGAGCATTGTGAATTTTATCAGACCATATGGCTGTAGGTCTTTAGAGAGATGCAAGAGACAGAGACAATCTGCTTACCTCTGAAGCCCAGGGAGTCTGAACAGGCCCCTCAGAGGACATTACCTTTGAAAGGTGGCATTTGTGATGGGCAGTCTCCATACTAACAGACCTATGGAGAAGGATGAGCCATAAGCCTGCTTCCACCCATTTTATTTTTCAGAAAATTTGTGTGACTGTATCCATTTTAGGCAGAAGATTCAACTCTGTTGGGCCATCTCTCCTTCCTAGCAGTGGAGCCCATCAGAGCTAAAACTTCACAGTATGCTTTACTGTTTTCCTAAAAGAAGCATGTCCCCTTGACACCTGAAACTCCTATTTGATGTACTCTACTGTGGCCTTAGGGTGGCTGAGTCGCCATAGACTCAAAACACCTGAGACCATTGAGGAGCAGCCTAAAGAACAGAGAGAAATAAGGAGAGAGAAAAAAACAAACAAAAAAGAAGACAAATGGCAGAGTTATTTAAATAAGTTCATGAAATGAGAACTAAATGACTTTTATCAGGGTTGATGTGCTTTGTATTGTCATATTGGGAGAGGGGAGTAACTTTTACAATGCCAACTGTTAATATTTAATTTGTCATTTTACAACTTTATTGAATGTCTGCCAAGTGCATGGCGATACCTAGTCCCTGCCCCCATTGTTGCTGTTGGGCAGGGGCTGGGGGGATAAAACAGGAAGTTTACGTCTACAACTTTTATATTTGAAGAATTGACACTGTATGTCAGCTAAATGGTTTCTTCCATCTACAACATCAGTTTGCTAGACTGTTAGCTTTGCTTCAAAGGAGAAATAGTAAAAGGCACTTGGCTTTCCTCATCCTTAACAAAGGAATAAATATCTTTTCAAAAGTTAGAACTATGTCGGCACTGGCAGTTTACTAAATAAAATGTACCATAGATGTTTGAAACTGATCCATCTCAAAGGCATGGGGTGTTATGATTCACCAGTTGAAGACTAGAGCATGAAGAACAGTTTGGTTTCAAGATTAATGTAACCAAAACACCCGGAGTTAATCTTTCAACATGAGATTCTAAATTGTGTAGCTTGAGTTAAACAGAGATCTTATGTCAGTTTCAATAATATTAGTTGTTCTCTGTCCAAAATTTTTTCAACCAAGTTTGCATAGAAATTTTATTTACATTAAATCAGTACTCACCATACTATAATTCATTTAGATTACTGTTAATTATGGCTACAAAATATTCTTGAAATATTAGTATAATATTAAAATTCAGAAACCAATCATATTATCAGTAAGTCACATTCATCAGTATTGAAATGCTTCCTTAATTAGCGAAGGCTTCCCTGGTGGCTTAGATGGTGAAGAATCTGCCTGCCATGTTAGGTGACCCAGGTTCGATCCCTGGGTTGGGAAGATCCCATGGAGAAGGAAATGGCCATCCACTCAAGTATTCTTGTCTGGAGAATTCCATAGACAGAGGAGCCTTGTGGGCTGCAGTCCATGTCACAAAGAATTGGACACGACTGAGTGACCAACACTTACTTACTTCCTTAATTAGTAAATGGGTCACTTCAATGACTGTAAATCTGTTAGGAATGATTTTTGACTACATTATAAAATAATGATAATGCTATTTTGAATTGGAATGTGTTGGCATTTATGCTTATTAATAGGGAATTTAAAAGTGGCTTCCTTTCCTTCTATATTTTAGTCATTGACAATTACGTTAACATAAAAAAAACACTGAGGATCAAAGCAGAAATGGATATCATTCATTCAGACAATTACAATAAACTATGTTACTTTGCAATTGAATATTCATACCATAAGGGAGCATATGGTATTTTTACTATTAAAACTGTCCCATAATAACAAAAATATCCCTATATAATATTGAAATATGTATTATTCAATCATGACTATTAGCTCAGCTAGCTTAATACATCATCCTCAGATGTCCTGTAATCTGTGATCTTATTAGATTTTTCTTTTGAGTTCCTCTCTTTCTCTTTCTCTCCCTAATACCACAAATGACCCTATTCAATTTTGTAAGAACTGTGAGATTTGAATTCCCAGAGGGACTGTGATATTTTTCTAGCCCAACTCCCTTAATAAAGAAATGAGGAAATTGAGACCAGAAAAGCGAAAAGACTTTGCTGGAACCACATGGCTAATTAGTGATGAAATACGGGCTGGAATTCATGTTCTCAACTCCCAGTTAGTATTCTTTCCATATTTAATTTTACTTAAGTTTCTGAAAAATAAAACCCCTTTCACTGTGAAACAGTTCTTATATCAAAATGATCATATCCATGAACATTATTTTTAAATATTGGTGCAAAATAAAATTTATCCTTTTTTATTACCTGTTTACTCTCTAGGTCATGAAATTGTGTCTTCTAACATTTGTTACATAGTCACACATATTTGGCTGTGTTTAGGCACTAAACTCTGGAGAAGGCAATGGCAACCCACTCCAGTACTCTTGCCTGGAAAATCCCATGGACGGAGGGGCCTGGTGGGCTGCAGTCCATGGGGTCTCTAGGAGTCGGACACGACTGAGCGACTTCACTTTCACTTTTCACTTTCCTGCATTGGAGAAGGAAATGGCAACCCACTCCAGTGTTCTTGCCTGGAGAATCCCAGGGACGGGGGAGCCTGGTGGGCTGCCATCTATGGGGTCGCACAGAGTCAGACACGACTGAAGCGACTTAGCAGCAGCAGCAGGCACTAAACTCATTAGGGGATGAGGAAGGATCTGTGTACTTAAAATGAGGACAGGTGGGATACTAAATCTCCACGGATACCAGTGAGACACAATTAAGAACAGGGTCTGGGCCTCTGATGCCATGACAAGGGGGAAAGTGGGAAACTGACCTCACTGAGAAGACAATTAATTTAGGAAAATCGGAATTGATTTGTTACCTAGAATTGATTGGCTATAAATTAAAATATGACTCAAGGTACAAATGAAATTGGCTACAGAAAAATTGTTAAATGTCATACACTTGAGCTTTGTAGATCGTAGAGTTTATTTGCAAGCCTACTATACTTTTACTTATTTATTGTATTGTAATGACCTTCTCACATGTTTGTCTCTCACTGTTGTTGTTTAGTTACTCAGTCATATCTGACTCTTTTGAGATTCTATGGACTCATGCCAGGCTCCTGTGTCCATGGAATTTTCCAGACCAGAATACTGGTCATTTCCTTCTCCAGGGGATCTTCCCAAACCAGAGACTGAGGCCATATCTCCTGCACTGGCAGGCAGAGATGCTTTACCACTAAGCCACCTGGCCAGGCTATAAATGCATATGTGTTAAAGAGAATGGTTTTAGTAATTTTTATATTCCTAAACTGTTGCTGCATTGGAGATGATGAAGGATTATTACTCTATCAGATTGATTGCAAAATGGCTGCAATGACCCCTCACCCTGTAGCCATGGTCCTTGCTATGAAACTTTATAACTCTTCCCATTAGGACGTAGAGTTTTTACCCCACCTTTTGAACCTGGGCTGCCTTTGTGATTTGCTTTGCCCTTAGAATGTGGTCACTTTCTAGTTCTGAGGCCTAAGGAGGTCTTCTGCTCCTCTGCTCACTACTTTGGGACCCTCTATTAACTAGACTGGCTAATCTGTTGGACTCTAAGAGGCCACACAGAGGATAATCCCATTTTCCCAGCTGACACCATTCAAAATCAACGTATGTTGAGCCAACTTTCAAACACAGAAAGAAATCCAGGTACAATCTGCAGAACCATTAGCCCAGTACAAAACTTTCTATGGATTCACAGGTAGGCTCAGCTGAGACCAATGGAACCACTCAGCTGATCCAGAAACAAATGAATAAGAAAACATGCTTATTGTTTTAAACCACTGAGTCTGAGGGACTTTTGTACACAGCATTATTATGGCAATAGATGATTGATATACTTTCTAAAACAAATTGATCAATTGCTCAAAAATAAACAATGACAAGTAATAAGAAAGGAGATAAAACACAGTATTTGTGGGCTTAAGGCTTCTTGGTTTTTATGACTCTGTTCATTTTCCCCTAATGCCTCACTGAGCATCAGGGTGCTGATGAGCAATGATCCTGAAAGGGTGTCATTCACACACTTGCTTCTTTCTCGATGCATGACCTTAGACAAGTCACTTAATCATGGCTTCAGTTTCTTCTTTTATAGAACAGACATAATGATCCTACCTTGTCAACTTCATAGGATTATTGTATTGAATGAGAAAATATTTGGGATAGTGTTTTGAAAGCTATTGCATGCATTCCAAATACTGAATAGAGAAACCCAGCTGCTAGCCTCTTTGCTGAAGGGTGAGTGGAGGCTGAGAGAATGACAGAAGAGTGGGAGAAACACAGGAAGATTGATAATCCTGGGGACACCTAGGGTCAAATGGTAACTGTGAAACTACGTTCATGCCTCACTCTCTACTAGTGTTATCAAGTTTGGTGATGGATTTTCTTTTCTTGACAAATTGCCATTGCAGGTTATTTCCTAGATGATATTTCCACAAATGGAAAATCATTCTCCATTGCCTGAATAGCACTAAAGAAAGTTATTATTTCACATCTGATTCCATAGAGCTTGCATTTAGATTTACCAGCAAGAGGGTTAATAAAAACAGAACTAGAGCCAATAGCAATTGAAAAATGTCACTTCTCTATCTGGCTACAATGTGTCACCTTATAGTTGCATCCTCAAATGATAAAATATAATTTACTGCAAAAGAAAGTAAATCTGAAACCCATTTCTACATTCTCCATAACATGAGACTTGTTTAAGATTTTGTCTTGACTTTGAGAAAGGAAAGAAATGGTGAGGAAGAAAAAATTTCCAAATGAGCATATATTTGAGGATGGGCCTTCTATATTTATGTGAAAAGGACTAGTAATATAGCAATAATCACCTTGTCTGCTGATTTATAAAGTGCGTTATCTATAAAATAATTAAATTAGTTTTCAGTTTAGTTTTATTAATATATGACCATAAGTTTTCTTAACTGCTAGGCAGTTAGATGCCTCTGCTGTTTTAATGACTCAGAAGCAGTTTAATAGCAATTATTTCCTCTCTATGACATTTTGATGCAAATAAAATAATTTGTTCAAAACAAAGAGAGTTGTGATTCTCCTTTAAGTTTTATTTTAGAAATGCACACATTTGATGTGGCATTTTTAATCTCAGAAGTTACTATGAGAAATTCAATAATCATGTTTTTTTAATCTAGGTGGCCAAATGATGTTAATGAAGAGTCTGCAATATATCATTCCTTTCAGATCAGATCAGATCAGATCAGTCGCTCAGTCGTGTCCGACTCTTTGCAACCCCATGAACTGCAGCACGCCAGGCCTCCCTATCCATCACCAGCTCTCGGAGGTCACTCAGACTCACATCCATCGAGTCAGTGATGCCATCCAGCCATCTCATCCTCTGTCGTCCCCTTCTCCTCCTGCCCCCAATCCCTCCCAGCATCAGAGTCTTCTCCAATGAGTCAACTCTTCGCATGAGGTGGCTAAAATACTGGAGTTTCAGCTTTAGCATCATTCCTTCCAAAGAAATCCCAGGGCTGATCTCCTTCAGAATGGACTGGTTGGATCTCCTTGCAGTCCAAGGGACTCTCAAGAGTCTTCTCCAACACCACAGTTCAAAAGCATCAATTCTTTGGCGCTCATTAGGTAGCAGAATACTGGCCAAAACTGGAACTCATTCATTCACTCATGAACATGCATATACTCAAAAGTACTTATTTCATACTGAATGCTAAGCACAGTGCTAAATATTTTAATAAAACTTACTAAGACATTAATATTTTGTCTCATTTTATAATATTTACATAGGATGGCCAAGGCTTCCCAGGTGGTGCTAGTGGTAAAGAATTCGCCTGCCAAAGCTGTAGACATAAGAGATGCAGGTTTGATCCCTGGGTTGGGAAGATCCCTTGGAGGAGAGCAAGGCAACCCACTCCAGTATTCTTGCTTATAGAATCCCATGGACAGAGAAGTCTGATGGGTTTTGGTCCATAGTGTGGCAAAGAGTCTGACACGACTGAAACAACTTAGAAGGTATGCAGGATGGCTATTGTACTAGGTTATCACAGCTCTCTTCTCTTTGTCCTCTTCTTCATAATCTACCTTCTTTTACTTTATTGTCAACACCCTTATCCTCTTCTTGCTTTTTATCATATCTTTTATTGAACCTTGAATCCTCTCAGTGCCTGGAACATAATAAGTAGTCAGTAAAAGTTTGCTCAAATAATTGTATTTTAAAATAACATTATTTTCTTTGCTTCAGACACAAAATTCAACTAGAGTATCCCAACAAATCTATGAAATAGCTACTATCAGTCCTAGTTCACAGTTAAGAAATTCTAAGCTTGGAGATTAAGTCACTGGCTCAGTTTCATACAGGAGGTCAGGTGAGGTGGCTGACTTAGACTTCATTGAGTGATGCTGAGGAAAAGTACTATAACTTCTATTTATAGTTTTACCAAGAAATAAAATGTTTTCTTAACATTTAATAAACATATTAATATAGATGTGTATATCATTTTATCTATAAGTATTTTTATTTCAAAAATAAATTTACTGGAGGTAAACCAGAAAATAATCTACTGCTATGAACTAACATTTTATAAACTGTGGGTTATGAGCCATTACTAGTTAAAAAAATAAATATAAAGAATCTGGCCCAGGATCTTATTTGAATGAGATAGGATAGGATAAGGTAATATCGAAAGGAATGTAAAGAAATGAAGTAGGATAGAATGTATCAGAAGAGAATAGAAAATATTAGTAAGATTCACATGTTTTAAGTTAAGAAATTTTGTTTAGGCATATCTACATATGTGCTATTGTGATACATTAAAATATATTTCTTACTGTGAATAACAGTAAAATGTGTGTGTGTAAGTGTTCTCAGTTACTCAGCCATGTAGGATTCTTTACTACCCCGTGGACTATAGCCTTCCAGGCTCCTCTCTCCACGGGATTTTCCAGGAAAGAATACTGGAGTGAGTTGCCATTTCCTCCTCCAGGGGATCTTCGCAAACAATAAATTTTTGTTGTTGTTCTAAATAACTACACTCTATGAAGAAGTTCAAGTACAGATCTTACAGTTTATTTGTCCAGCAAAACAGTTTAAAGTTGAAATCCATCAGTTTTGGCCCACATTCTTAAGTCCCATCCAACTTTACTCTCATCTGGTTCAATTCAGTTCAGTTCAGTCACTCAGTCCTGTCTGACTCTTTGTGACCCCATGAACCTCAGCACGCCAGGCCACTCTGTCCATCACCAACTCCCAGAGTCCACCCAAACCCATGTCCATCGAGTCAGTGATGCCATCCAACCATCTCATCCTCTGTCATCCCCTTCTCCTCCTGCTCTCAATCTTTCCCAGCATCAAGGTCTTTTCAAATGAGTCAACTACTCACATCAGGTGGCCAAAGTATTGGAGTTTCAGCTTCAACATCAGTCCTACCAATGAACACCCAGGACTGATCTCCTTCAGAATGGACTGGTTGGATCTCCTTGCAGTCCAAGGGACTCTCAAGAGGCTTCTCCAACACCACAGTTCAAAAGCATCAATTCTTTGGTGCTCAATTTTCATTACACTCCAAATCTAACATCCATACATGACCACTGGAAAAACCATAGCCTTGACTAGATGGACCTTTGTTGACAAAGTAATGTCTGCTTTTCAATATGCTGTCTAGGTTGGTCATAACTTTCCTTCCAAGGAGTAAGCATCTTTTAATTTCATGGCTGCAATCACCATCTGCAGTGATTTTGGAGCCCCCAAAAATAAAGTCTGCCACTATTTCCACTGTTTCCCCATCTATTTTCCATGAAGTGATGGGACCAGATGCCATGATCTTAATTTTCTGAATGTTGAGCTTTAAACCAACTTTTTCACTCTTCTCTTTTACTTTCATCATGGGGCTCTTTAGTTTTTCTTCCCTTTCTGCCATAAGGGTGATGTCATCTGCATATCTGAGATTATTGATATTTATCCCAGCAATCTTGATTCCAGCTTGTGCTTCTTCCAGCCCAGCGTTTCTCATGATGTACTCTGCATATAAGTTAATAAACAGGGTGACAATATACAGCCTTGATGTACTCCTTTTCCTATTTGGAACCTGTCTTCAGTTCCATGCCCAGTTCTAACTGTTGCTTCCTGACCTGGATACAGGTTTCTCAAGAAGCAGGTCAGGTGGTCTGGTATTCCACAGTTTATTGTGATCCACACAGTCAAAGGCTTTGGCATAGTCAATAAAGCAGAAATAGATGTTTTCTGGAACCCTCTTGCTTTTTAGATGATCCAGCAGATATTGGCAATTTGATCTCTTGTTCCTCTGCCTTTTCTAAGACTAGCTTGAACATCTGAAAGTTCACGGTTCATGTATTGCTGAAACCTGCTTGGAGAATTTTAAGCATTACTTTACTAGAGTTTTAGAGGAGTGCAATTGTGTGGTAGTTTGAGTATTTTGGCATTGCCTTTCTTTGGGATTGGAATGAAACTGACCTTTTCCAGTCCTATGGCCACTGCTGAGTTTTCCAAATTTGCTGGCATCTTGAGTGCAGCACTTTTACAGCATCATCTTTTAGGATTTGAAATAACTAAATTGTAATTCCATCACCTCCATTAGCTTTGTTCATAGTGATGCTTCCTAAGTAAGGCCCACTTCACATTCCAGGATGTCTGGCTCTAGGTGAGTGATCACTCCATTTTGATTATCTGGGTCATGAAGATCTTTTTTTGTACAGTTCTGTGTATTTTTGCCACCTCTTTTTAATATCTTCTGCTTCTTGGTCCCTGGGAGCAATTGAATTCTGGCAACTTAGATCTTGAATTTCTCTTCTATTCATTTCAATTGTCTCAATAATTGATTTTAACATAACCCTATGACAAATCCTTTGGCTAATAATCTGAACAGGTATGTGAGACCCAGTTGTAAAGACAGGTTTATACCGATCTAAATGTTCCATATTAATGCCTGATATTACAAGGCTAACAGATGAGAATAAAAGCTTCAGCAAGAGATTGATAATAGCTACTATTTCCAAAACTTGGTAAATGTCTGTCACTGTGCTATATAAATCAGATCAGATCAGATCAGTCGCTCAGTCATGTCCGACTCTTTGCGACCCCACGAACTGCAGCACGCCAGGCCTCCCTGTCCATCATCAACTCCCGGAGGTCACTCAGACTCACATCCATCGAGTCAGTGATGCCATCCAGCCATCTCATCCTCTGTCGTCCCCTTCTCCTCCTGCCCCCAATCCCTCCCAGCATCAGAGTCTTCTCCAATGAGTCAACTCTTCGCATGAGGTGGCCAAAATACTGGAGTTTCAGCTTTAGCATCATTCCTTCCAAAGAAAGCCCAGGGCTGATCTCCTTCACAATGGACCGGTTGGATCTCCTTGCAGTCCAAGGGACTCTCAAGAGTCTTCTCCAACACCACAGTTCAAAAGCATCAATTCTTCGGCACTCAGCCTTCTTCACAGTCCAGCTCTCACATCCATACATGACCACAGGAAAGACCATAGTCTTGACTAGGCAAACCTTTATTGGCAAAGTAATGTCTCTGCTTTTGAATATGCTATCTAGGTTGGTCATAACCTTCCTTCCAAGGAGTAAGTGTCTTTTAATTTCATGGCTTCAGTCACCATCTGCAGTGATTTTAGAGCCCAGAAAAATAAAGTCTGACACTGTTTCCACTGTTTCTCCATCTATTTCCCATGTAGTGATGGGACCGGATGCCATGATCTTCGTTTTCTGAATGTTGAGCTTTAAGCCAACCTTTTCACTCTCCACTTTTACTTTCATCAAGAGGCTTTTTAGTTCCTCTTCACTTTCTGTCATAAGGGTGGTGTCCACCCTTATCAAGGCAAATTGACCACTTTCAATTTGCCTTGATTCATGGACCTGACATTCCAGGTTCCTATGCAATATTGCTCTTTACAGCATCAGACTTTGCTTCTATCACCAGACACATCCACAGCTGGGTATTCTTTTTGCTTTGACTCCATCCCTTAATTCTTTCTGGAGTTATTTCTCCACTGATCTCCAGTAGCATATTGGGCCCCTACTGACCTGGAGAGTTTCTCTTTCAGTATCCTATCATTTTGCCTTTTCATACTGTTCATGGGGTTCTCAAGGCAAGATTACTGAAGTGGTTTGCCATTCCCTTCTCCAGCGGACCACACCCTGTCAGATCTCTCCACCATGACCCGCCCATCCTGGGTTGCCCCACGGGCATGGCTTAATTTCATTGAGTTAGACAAGGCTGTGGTCCTGGTGTGATTAGACTGACTAGTTTTCTGTGAGTATGGTTTCAGTGTATTTGCCCTCTGATGCCCTCTTGCAAGACCTACCGTCTTACTTGGGTTTCTCTTACCTTGGGCGTGGGGTATCTTTTCCCGGCTGCTCCAGCAAAGCACAGCCATGGCACCTTACCTTGGATGAGGGGTCTCTCCTCACCGCCGCCCTTCCTGACCTTGGAGGAGGGGTATCTCCTCACTGCCGCCCTTCCTGACCTCGGTCGTGGGGTAGTGAGCCTCGTCGGCTGCGCGGCTCGCTAAGTCGACTCGCCGGCTGCGTGACGCGCTAAGAGCGCAGCCGAGAGGAACTACCCCACGACCGAGGAAGGACAGCGGTGCTATATAATTATTACATAAATATTAGTCCTGAAAATGATCTCATGACATGGATATAACTAGTTATATTTATAGATGAGGGAATAGAGGCTCAAAGAGGTAAGCTATTAACACCTTGCTTAATATTACATAGTTATGTGACAGAACCAGAAGTCAAGCCCAAATGTATCCAATGCAAACTCATTACCTATTTTTCCATCAGCTTAGGTGTGTGGCTGGATATCATATTCTCAAAAGCTGTAGGACATATTCTAATTCCTAAAGAGAATGTAGTTTATTTCACTCTTTCTCTCACTACTTTCTGAGTTTAGATTCTCTTTACCTTTCAGCAGGACTATCGAATTAGGTCCCCAGTGGCCTCTGACTTTTCCTTCTTTTAATCCAACATAAATACTGATGACCTTTCTAATGCACGACCTAAAAAGCTTCCACAGCTCCCCTTCAGCTGTACCACTTGTGATAGGCAGAATAGTGACCACCCAAGTTCCAAATCACCGCCTCCACTACTATCCGCACTGTCATCTTCATATCAATATGGCTTTTCTTTTGTTGACCTTCATATCCTGTAAGTACACATGCATGTGTGTGTGTGCTCTGTTGCTTCAGTAGTGTCTGACTCTTTGAAACCCTACGGACTGTACCCTTCCTCTGTCCATAGGATTTTCCAAGCTAGAATACTGGAGTGGATTGCCATGCCCTCCTCCAGGGGATCTTCCCTACCCAGGAATTGAACCCAAGTCTCATGCATTTCACATTGTGGGCAGATTTTTTTACCACTGAGCCACTGAGAAAGCCTGTTAATATACATAGTTGCCAATAAATATTGTTTACTTAGTACTTAATATTAATTTAAAAATAATCCCAGGTCTATTAATGCATAACCAAACTCCTGATAGAAACTTCTCCCTGCCTTCACCACCCTCTAAGGTGAGTTCCTCTGCTTCTCCTGTTGAACTAAAAACTTTCTGAAGACTAGGATAATGTGATACTCTGTTGTGTGGGCTTTGCATTTTGTAGATGTTCAGTGCTCTTAATTGAATTGAAATGAAAATTAATATAATTATTCCATGAGGCACTCCTGCATAATTAATAGGCCCCATACTTAGAGAACTGAGAATGCAAGAGATAGACTATGGTTTGCACTGCAGATGATACTTTCTAAAACTAAATAAAGGAGCACTAACTGAATCAGAGTTTAGATTAGCTTATCTCTCGTTAAAATGAAAAGCTTTGATCTTAAGCATGACTATGCCTTTTTTTTTTCTGGTTTTTTTTTTTTTTTTTTTTTTTTGCTGCAGCAATAATTCCCTCCTGAAACCTCCAAAAGCTTTAATTCTTCAAGATGATGCTAAAGCAATGTGGTTTACTCAGCAGTAACAACACTCTGTCTACATGACTCCTTTTAAAACTTTCCTTATGCACGTCGTCCTTTCTACACAACAGGTTTTCCTCATTAGCTCCATGTGTTGAATGTCAAGGTCTGATTCACAGTGGACTAGTGAGCAGCATTTAGCCAGAGGGCAAAGGTGCAGAAGCCTGGAAATGCTCAGAAGCGCATAGTAAATAGAGACGCAGAGTCAGAAATGGGGGTGAGGGATGGGAGGAGACAATCTGCAAAGAAAGGGGAAAAAAAGGTAAAACATCCTGTTAAGAAATTGCAGAGAGTCAGGAAAAAAGATTTTAAAAATTCTCTTAAACAAGATCCAGCCCCTTAAATTGGCTTAGAAAAGGAATAAGTGAGCCCAGATGAGGGAAGTCAACACGCAGGGAAACCTGATTATGGCTACAATTGGAAATTTGAGCAGATTCAGAACCTACCTGTATTTTAAAAAATAGAAGAAAGAAAGAAAATGTTACTTCCCCTTGAATTTCACAGGAACATTAGAATATAGAATTAGGTCATTTTGTTTAATCCCTCTGCTATCAATATAAGAAAATAAATGCCATGTGAATACAAGTTATTACTTTCCTGTCCTACCTTTTCCAGGGTGAATTGCCAACATACTTATGCACATATGCGTCATGAATGCTGCTGGACATAAAGTTAATTGACCTTAATGAACAGAACAGACAAAACAATCCTTCTGGAATTCCACTGCACAGAAGCATTCTTCAGAAAAAGCATCAATGTTTTGGAGTATTTTTAGGTACTGCTACAGAGGCAGGATTTTCAGTTAGAAATACGGCCAATAAAACACACGCTGACGTCTTATGGATTTGTGTGGACTCTTGGAGGTGATGAGGAGGGCTACGGGGATAATCTGTTATGGGGACGGGGCATATTTGGACCATAAAATGAATGAAAGCAAAGGATTTCGTAGGAATCCTACCTCCATGCTATACTTGGTTTACACTCTTTCCAGCTGCGAAAGTCTCAGCCTAGGTAGCCCAAAGCCAGTGCTGTCACTGGGAGATGTGTGAATTTTGCTGAGCACCAGCTGGGTGCTTTCAAGGCTAATATAAGAGGCAATATGGTGCCTTTACCTGGCTGAAGACTTCTCCGAGTTGTGAAATGTTACATTCCTCTTGTGGAAAGTCTGCTTATTCCTCTAATCTCATCACTGTCTGAGTTTTATTGTGCTGAGGAGTTCTTAGCTCTGTCCTCCACCGTTGTGAGCTTTTAGTACATTAACCGAGTGGGTGGGCAGCATGGGGAGCTATTGCTGAACAGGGTGACAGGAAAGGAGAGGCATTTTTCTTCCACCCCCTGATGTTCTCCCAGCTGCTGGAGGCTGCTTCGGCCTTTAAACCTTGTTTATTAGCTGGGGGTTTTGAGATCTGCATCAGTTGGTTGGTGGGTGTTTTTATTTGAGGTCTGCTGACTCACTCGTGTTTTGAAGTGCATTCTCTTGTCAATTCTCCAATGCGGTCTTTCAGAATGAGAGGAAATTATATTTTTAAAGATAAAACTTGATATTTCTGTGATCTTGAGGTACCTCACTACCTGGCTGTATGGTTAGTCAGTGTTTAAATGTCAAGGAGAAGCAATCAGCAAACTTTCTCTAATCCTTATTCCAGGTTTGTTTTTCTGCCACAGAAGATTTTTGCAGTATAAAATGATGACATTATCCAAAGATCTTTGACTTTGTTACGGTCACCAGTATTATAAACTGCAAAATACTTATTACCTCTGCTTTATCTTGGTATATTTTAATCCTTTGTGTTTTAGAATGAAAAGAAAATAATATCATGATCCCTTTTGACTGTATACTCTGCACAAAGCACTGTGCTGGTCACTGGAGTGATTGACAGATGAGATTCTTTGGTTTTCGTAGATGTTATAGTTGTTGTTCAGTTGCTAAGTCATGTCTGTCTCCTTGTGACCCCATGGGCTGCAGCACACCAGGATCCTCTGTCCTCCACTGTCTCCTGGAGTTTGCTCGTTTTCATTGAGTCGTGAAGCCATCCAACCATTTCATCCTCTGCTGCCCCCTTCTCCGTTTTGGCTTCAATCTTCCCCCATATCAGAGTCTTTTCCAATGAGTTGGCATTTCTCATCAGGGGGCCAAAGTATTGGGGTTTCAGCATCAGTCTTTCCCATGAATATTCAGTGTTGATTTCCTTTAGGATTGACTGGTTTGATCTTCTTGGAGTCCAAGGAACTTTCAAGAGTCTTCTCCAGCATCACGACTTGAAAGCATCAGTTTTTCTGCACTCAGCCTTCTTTATGGTTCAACTTTCACATCTGTACATGACTACTGGAAAAACCATAGCTTTGACTATGCGGACCTTTGTTGGCAAAGTGATGTTTATATAAATAACAAATAGTGATATGTAGCACTGTTTACTTAATAGTTAAAAAGAAGACAAGGCTATGTGTTCAAAAGCAATGCGCCAACCCCAGTTGTGCATTAAAGTATGCAAGGCATATTCCTTACCTTACTGTTTTGAATATTTACATTTGAATATTGCATAGTGGCAGACTTCACAAAGTGGGGAAGAAATTGGTCTAAGAATGGGAATTGAGTTCGACTATAAATAATATGCTGCTGAAGTGAATACAGGCTAAACATAAAAAGCAGAGTAACACTTAATCAAAAAGGAAACAAGACGACAGTCTGGAGATTATTTCTTGAATGAATTATAACTGGCCATTTGAAGAAGCCTCAAAAGACAGAGTTGCAACTGAGTATCATTCAACTTGATATGGCTTTAGGGAAATAGACACAGGGAATAAATTTGCAGGTCTGGCCTATTCAGCCCCTCCCCCTCTAAGAGCTCAAAGAGCAGAATGGCAGAGACATTAAAATATGGACTGAAAAGTGTGTGTGAGAACCATGTGGTCAGTTATTTTTGTTGTTGATCGGTTGTTAGTCGCTTAGTCATGTCTGAATCTTTGTAACCCCATGGACTGTAGGCCATCGGGCTCCTCTGTCCGTGGAATTACCCAGACAAGAAGATCCAGGGGATCTTCCTGACTTGGGGATCAAAACTGCATCTCATGCAAGTTGGAGTCTTTACCTTTGAGCCACCTGGACAGCCCTCAGTTTTTTTAATGACCCTTTAAAAATGTTTTAAGAACATTTGAACATTAGAACCCTTGAACTTTAATACACATATAAGTTGTCTGGTGATGTCATTAAAATGCTGAGTCAGGTTCAGTACCTCTTTGGGCAGGGCCTGACTATTTACATTTCTACCAAACTCTCAGTTGACATGTATGCTGCTCCTCCCAGGACTACACTTTGGATAATAAGAATTTAAGAGACTTGAAATTCACGTGGTGACACTTCTCATGGGCTTGGCCAGATTGTAAAGGAACCCTCTGCTAATGCTTTTCCTAGTGACATTGCAAAGCTAAATAATTTACCTGGCAATGGCACCCTACTCCAGTACTCTTGCCTGGAAAATCCCATGGATGGAGGAGCTGGTGGGGTGCAGTCCATGGGGTCGCTAAGAGTGGGATACGACTGAGCAACTTCAGTTTCACTTTTTCACTTTCACGCATTGGAGAAGGAAATGGCAACCCACTCCAGTGTTCTTGCCTGGAGAATCCCAGAGGCAGGAGAGCCTGGTGGGCTGATATCTACGGGGTCACACAGAGTTGGACACGACTGAAGTGACTTAGCAGCAGCAGCAGAAGTCAGTGGTGGAGAAGGCAATGGCACCCCACTCCAGTACTCTTGCCTGGAAAATCCCATGGATGGAGGAGCCTGGTAGGCTGCAGTCCATGGGGTCACTAAGAGTGGGATACGACTGAGCAACTTCACTTTCACTTTTCACTTTCATGCATTGGAGAAGGAAATGGCAACCCACTCCGGTGTTCTTGCCTGGAGAATCCCAGGGATGGGGGAGCCTGGTGGACTGCCATCTATGGGGTCGCACAGAGTCAGACACGACTGATGTGACTTAGCAACAGCAGCAGCAGCAGCAGAAGTCAGTGGGGCTTCCCGGGTAGCACAGCTGGTAAAGAATCCACCTGCAGTGCAGGAGACCTGGTTCTATTCCTTGGTTGGAAAGTTCCCCTGGAGAAGGGGTAGGCTACCCACTCTAGTACTCATGGGCTTCCCTGGTGGTTCAGATGGTAAAGAATTCCCCTGCAAATCCCCTTGCAATGCGGGAGACTGGGTTTGATCCCTGGGTTGGGAAGATCTTCTGCAGGAGTGCATGACAACCCACTCCAATATTCTTTTTGTTTTTAATTCTTTTTTGAAAATTTTAATTGAAGAATAGTTGCTTTAAAGAATGTTGTGGTTTTCTGGCCTACATACATCAACAAGAATCAGCCATAGGTACACCCATGTCCCTTCCCTCCCAGACCTCACTCCCATCTCCCTCCCCACCCCACCCTTCAGCCTGTCACAGAGCCTTCTTTGAGTTCCCTGAGTCATACAGCAAATTCCCATCAGCTATCTGTTTTACATATGGTATTATAAATTTCTACGTTACTCTGAATCCCCAGGGACAAAGGAGCCTGGCGGGCTACAGTCCATGGCGTCAAAAAGAGTCCAACACGACTAAGCACACAGCACACGTGCACAGAGGTCAATAATGAAATTTCAGAAATGTTTTAGGGGCATTAAAATCAATGGACATAAAAATAAAGTTTATAATAGAAAGAGAAATTCCCGGAATAAAAAAAAAATTAAATGGAATTTTAAATAAATGTGCTACAGAAAATAAATATCAGGGAAATATGTTACCAAAGTAATATTGCAAGGATTGGTAGGCTTGAAATATGATTTTAGGCTACAAATAAAATTGCCTTTTCTGAACAGTGATTAAGAGAGTGGGTACATAGATAAAATGTTTATTAAACCATTTCTCTCCAGTAAGCATATAATGAAATGTAAATTGGCATGTGTATATTTAATGTCTCACTTATTAGTTGTAAAGTAAAACATAACTACCATCATTATGTAGCCTATCAAGTATGTGGAGACCTTCCTTTTCAGTTCTGTGAACCTGTCGTTAGCTTACTAGAGACCTAGGTTTTTGCTTGTTTACTTACAAGTTAAGGTACAAAATCCAAAACAGTGAATACCCATAAAAGTTTCACATGACAAATTAGAATCGGAGCCCAGTTAAGTCAAACTGAGATTTTGTTTATTTTTGGAGTTTCTTCCTGTTTTATTTTTGATCGGAGGACAATTGCTTTATAATGTTGTGTTGATTTCTGCTGTACAATGATGAGAATCAGCTATAAGTATACATATATCTCCTCCCTTTTGAGCCTCCCTTCCACCTGACCCCTATAGGTCATCACAGAGCACCAGGCTAAGCTCCCTGTGTTATATGGCAGGTTCCCACTAGATATCTATATTATGTGTGGTAAGGTATATTTTGCAATACTACTCTTTCAATTAGTCCCACCCTCTTCTTCCCCAACTGGATCCACAAATCCATTCTCTACATCTGTGTTTCTATCCCTGCCCTGCAAATAGGTATCAGTACCATTTTTCTAGAGTCCATATATATGTGTTAATATATGATACTTGCTTTTCTCTGAAAGACTTTTTTTTTAAATAAAAAAAATCCAAAGTTTATAACCCTGAAAAATCTTCAATTAATTCAATAAATATTGGCACATGTTCTTCTAAATTCCAGAAATTTAGTAGGCATAGAATAGAAAATTACTCTAGAAACAATGGCCATCCTCATGGTAAATTCTGTGCCTAACGGTCTCATCTCAACTTATTGAACCATACCTTCTGTCTCAAGACATCTTCCTTGTAATCAGAGTTATATAAAAATATACAAAACTGAGATGGCTTGGAGCTTGCCAAGAGATACAAAACAAGTTATGCAAACCAGGTACTGTCTGTAATATAGAATTTCTATGAGTTCACTGGGAAAATGTCATAGATGTGATTGAAAGGTGCTATGAAGAAGAAAAATAAGTAAATTTTCCCCAACTCCTATTTTATTTTGAGTAAGCTTCTTCCATCTTCATATATAGGAAATTTCTTAATATTCCGCTTGTGATTTATCTAAATTGAGTGAGGATGAGAGTGGAAATATCATTTTGTATTCTGGGACTTTCCCTACAAAATATTATTAGGAAATTTTCCTTTAGAGACAGACACAAGCTTTACTATATATGCTAGACAATGAACTAAATATATGTATGGTAATACATTTTCTATTTTATTTTTAAATTTCCCAAAAGAGCTAAATCTAGCATAGTGAGCAGGACATGGCCGGAGAACTAGTTCATATCAAATGGTTGCTCTTCATTAGTGAGGTCAAGCACGTGAGCTGCTAATCTTCAGACATCCTTCCTAATCTCTACCTTCCCTTCTCCCACCCCGTGTTCTTCCAACAAGATCTTACAAGGAAATAAGCCTGGAGGGTCTGGAGGCATGTCTGTATCTGATAGGAGGAGTGGTGGAGGTGAGAGCTCCCCATCAGGGCTCAGATGGTTAAGCCATTTCAAACCGTATGTGTGTGTGTGTGCTCAGTCGTGTCTGACTCTTTGTGACCCCCCTGGACTGTAGCCCACCAAGCTCCTGTATCCATGCAATTTTCCATGCAAGAATGCTGGAGTGAATTGTCATTTCCTCCTCCAGAGGATCTTCCCAGTGCAGGGACTGAACCCATGTCTCTTGCATCTCCTGCGTTGGCAAGAGGATTCTTTACCATTGAGCCACCTGGGAAGCCCCTCAAACCATATGACTGCCCTCAAAGATCAAACCAAGCAACCAAGAAAATGGGAGTATATAAAGGAGATGGCTTATCCTGTGCTTTCTGGTTTATTTCCTTGTCATCTACTGCTAGGAGATTAGACTGAGTAAGGGGGAAAAGCAGATTCTGAGGGTAGTTAATTTTGGCAATAGCTGACAGGTATGATTTCTACCTTTCTTGGAGAGTCATAAACATATCATTGTATTAAAGGCTCAGAGAAGCCTGTGATAAAGGAGACAGTTAACTTTGATTAAACCAAAATATCCTAAATTTATTTGTAACCACACATCAGGCTTACCCAGTGACTCAGCAATAAAGAATCCACCTGCAATGCAGGAGACATAGGTTCGATCCCAGGGTCAGGAAGATCCCTCAAGAAGGAAATGGTAACCCATTCCAGTATTCTTACTTGAGAAATCCCATGGACAGAGGAGCCTGGTGGGCTCCAGTCCATGGGGTTGCAAAAGAGTTGGAAATGATTTAGCAAATAAACAACAGTCACCCTGTTAATAATATCTGGAACTTGTTCTGGGAAACACAATTTATTAGCCTAAGCTGGCCAACCTAGAAACTTTACCTAAAGATAATGTCATTTAATGTCAAAAGATAAATGGAACTCTGTGTGTGTGTGTGTGTGTGTGTGAGAGAGAGAGAGAGAGAGAGAGAGAGAGACTGAGAGAAAGAGAGTTAGTTAGGTTCTGAGACTTGCTGACAGCACACTTGAGTACCCAGCCCTGCCTCATTGTCTGTACTTTTGAACAATTACATCTATTTTTTTTTGTTTATGAGATTGGCTAGTGAAAATGCCCTGATCAACATAGTTATGAATATGATTAGAATAAAGACTAAGAAATTATTAACATCGTCCAGACAAAAGGAAACTTTTCTCAAATGCCGAATATGAAGAAAAGAAGCTTTTGAAATTGTTTTCTGTGAATTTTCACTTTAAAAAAATATATTATACAATTTATTATACTGTTTGTTCATCAATAACATTGCCCCTAGTTATTTATATTTAAATCATGACAATTGATTTGAAATGGAACCCAGAGACAAGTTTATTTTTTTCCAAATATATCTTCCAAATCATTTAAGTGATTTTTCATAATGGTTGCATCTAGGTATTAGTTAGCTGGCACTAATAATAAATGCAGTGGATCTTTTTGTATTCTTTTTCAAGAAATGAATTGTAACATATTTATGATAAATCCAATGCTTATAGTCATTTAGGAAATCTCTAAAGGCACAGAATGACCATTTAGCTTATTTAGTTCATAGGAATCTAGATTTGCGGATTTGTTTAGTAGTAGAAAATGCCTTTTCCTAGTTTCAGCATCATATAATGACATATTTAGGGAGAGAGAAATGAAGAATATTAAAATACTTAATGAAATCATAGCATCTGGATCAGCTCTCCTGAGAGCTGATGAAGTGGTTAAGAGCATCTTTCAAGCAAGTAACAACACATCTGACCTACAGTCACCTCTTAATATTATCTTGTATCATTATTTTTTAATTTGTACTTTCATTATTAAGACTTAGTAAGCTCCCCAAATGGTGATAACTAACAATTTTCTTTGGGAACCATTCCAAGAGAATCAGGTTATTGCTATCATCATAATGACAATCCAGTTCTTAGACATGAGTTTGATCTTCTATAGAACCAACACACTGAAAACTCTAAACATGTGGTAACTAAAGGCAATGCAATTCTCCAGTTGTCAGGCCTTATTACCTCTTTTCTCAGCGGCCCTGTTGTGTAAGTCTATTTACAGGAAAGAACAATGTACCTCTCACTGTACATGACATGCTCAATCTAGGAAAGTAACATCCTGTTTAAAATATATTAAAAGACTTAGGCTCTCCTTTATTAAAGACTGTGGAATACTACACCTGGTTACATCGCCCGTCTAAACCCCAGGAGTAAAGAGAAGCTCAGTAGCAAACTCGCAGCCTCTTGAAAGAATCCTTCCCCAGATATTGGCAGAAACCATGTCGGGTTCCTATTGTCCCTAGAGATGAATTGCTCCTCTAGGATTCATTCCAGTAACCCGTTCAAAAGAAGACATTTACTGTATACAATGTACTGGAATACTGTGTACTGCTCTTTAGAATATTATAGCTGCATGGGGGGTTTTGTCACTTTTTTATAATTTTTATTTTATTATTATTCTCTCCCTCATGATAACTTTTTATTCTGAGGTATTTGTATAACACATGGCTGAAGCTTATGGCTCTTTCCAGTTAATATCTAAAGAATAATTTTAATGGAAACTGAGTAACATCTACTTAAAGATGTTTGCACCACAATAAGAGGGTGGGTAGCTTTTAAATCTCCAACATATATATGATGAAAATGCATATGTGTGTGCTAAGTTGATTCAGTTGTGTCCAGCTGTTTGTGGCCCTATCAACTACAGCCTGTCAGGCTCCTCTGTCTGTGGGATTCTCAAGGCAAGAATGCTGGAATGGGTTGCCATGCCCTCCTCCGGGGGTTCTTCCTGACCCAGGGATGGAACCTGTGTCTCTTACATTTACTTGCATTTGCAGGCAGGTTCTTTACCACTAGTACCACCTGGGAAGCCTGAAAATGCTTATATTTATATATATATATACAAGCTGGAATCAAGATTGCTGGGAGAAATATGAATAGCCTCAGCTATGCAGATGACACCATGCTTATGGCAGTAACCAAAAAGGAACTAAGGAGCCTCTTGATGAAGATGAAAGAGGAGAGTGAAAAAGCTGGCTTAAAATTCAACATTCAAAAAACTAAGATCAAGGCATTCAGTCCCATCACTTCATGGCAAATAGATGGGGAAACAATGGGAAAAGTGACAGACTATTTTCTTGGGCTCCAAAATCACTGCAGATGGTGACTTCAGCCATGAAATTAAAAGACGTTTATTAATTGGAGAAAGGCTATGATAAACCTAGACGGCATCTTAAAAAGCAGAGACATTACTTTACTGACAAAGGTCCATCTACTCAAAGCTATGGTTTTTCCAGTAGTCATGTATGGATGTGAGAGTTGGACTATAAGGAAAGCTGAGCACCAAAGAATTGAACTTTTCAAACTGTGGTGCTGGAGAAGACTTTGCAAGTCCCTTGGACTGCAAGGAGATCCAACCAGTCCATCCTAAAGGAAATCAGTGCTGAATATTCATTGGAAGGACTGATGCTGAAGCTCAAACTGCAATACTTTGGCCACCAGATGTGAAAAGATGACTCACTGGAAAAGCCAGTGGGAAAGATTGAAGGCAGGAGGAGAAGGGGATAACAGAGAACGAGTTAGTTGGATGGCATCACCGACACAATGGACATGAGTTTCAGCAAACTATGGGAAATGATGAAGGACAGGGAAGCCTGGTGTGCTGCTGTCCATGGGGTTGCAAAGAGTCGGACACAACTGAGTGACTGAACACCAACAGCAATATAAGATGTTTATGTGTGTATGTGTATATACATAAATACATATGCATCTTAATATATATAAAAATTATGAAAATGTCTTTTCTTGTATTAAATGTGACATTGGTTAGTCTGTTCTCAAGCTGCAGTAGAACAAACAAAGCCATTGGTTTGTCTGTGTTCCCTACAACATATACATTTAATCTTAGATACAACCAAGCCATAATTTTAATTGTGTTTATGCCAAATAAAATATCTTTCATCACCGCAACACTATAATTTATTATTATGTAGTAGTCAATTATTTGTACTCAGGGCTGTTGAGAGGTGCATTCTAGTTCTATTTGCAAGATGGTATATTGCCATGTTCTCCAGAAATGGAAATTGTCATGTTATTCTTTGCTCCTGTGCTGTGCCCATGAAACCAAGGAATGGCCAGAACTCTTGACTGCAGCCTGAAAGGTGAGGAGAAGAGCTATGTATTTAAAGTACACAATTTAACACACCTAATTGTTGGCTTCAGGCACCACTGAAAATAAATTTCCCAAATGACCATCAAAAGTCAAAGTAATTGAGGATGGGAAAAAGTGTCAGATGGCAATGGCACATACATGGCTACACGTACCTTATTATTTTTCAGTGTACATTTATGAGTATATTGTGAGAATTTTATATACATATATATAATTAATTGGAATTATATATTTTCCCTCTCTATGTTTGTAGGGAGTGGAATGATATGAACCTGTGTCTATGAAAAGAGTATAAAGAATAGTCAGGAAATGAATGCTCCTCTGTGTGTTATGACATTGGTGGGATATTCTCATGGAATTAATGGAAGAAATGAAGGAATGCCTCATTTTTACCTGCTGATTTGTGAACTAAATAATACAGTGGGCACTTGTGATTAAGCAAATGGAATAACCATATATACACTTCACTCTTTATGGCATTAATATGTATTGCCTAATAATATTATCACAAAATTACTCTTCCAAATTCTGTTTAAACAGATGTTGTTAAAACTGTGGACAAAGAAACTGGTTTATAAGCTGTGCTTCTAAACAAGGTTTATATAGTAAAATTCAAAATGAAAGACCTTTAACTCTTAAGTTTGCTTCTGGCCTCCCTTGCAAGAAGCAATGCCAAGTAAGGTATTTGATAGACCAAGGTCATGCACTCCTCAGGAAGCTTTCTGAAGGTTGTTAAAGGGGATAAATTGCTTCCCTTTCCTGCCGGCTCCAAAGCACTCCTGTCTCAGCTCTGGATATGCATATGGAAACAATTGCTCCTGGACTATTTCTTCTGCCCTTCAGGTGGGCTGTGGCCTCTCCACGTCTGCTGCATTAACCATGCTGCCCCGTATAGGGGTCAGGGGTTAGCTCAGCCAGCCCTGAAGAGACAGCGTCCCATCCGTAGCTTTTGCTATTCAAAAAAATGGTGCAAATCCAAAATATTTTTGAGTTCCGTCCATTTACTGCATTGTTATCAATGCAAAGAAATAGAAGAAAACAATAGAATGGGGAAGACTAGAGATTTCTTCAAGAAAATTAGAGATACCAAGGGAACATTTCTTGCAGAGGTGGGCTCAATAAAGGACAGAAATAGTATGGACCTAACAGAAGCAGAAGATACTAAGAAGAGGTGGCAGGAATATACTAAAGAACTGTACAAAAAAGATCTTTATGATCAAGATAATCACGATGATATGATCATTCATCTAGACCCAGACATCCTGGAATGTGAAGTCAAGTGGGCCTTAGGAAGCATCATTATAAACAAAGCTAGTGGAGGTGATGGAATTCCAGTGGAGCTATTTCAAATCCTAAAAATGATGCTGTGAAACTGCTGCACTCAATATGCCAGCAAATTTGGAAAACTCAGCAGTGGTCACAGGACTGGAAAAGGTCAGTTTTCATTTCAATCCCAAAGGAATACAATGACAAAGAATGCTCAAACTACTGCACAATTACACTCATCTCAAATGCTAGTAAAGTAATGCTCAAAATTCTCCAAGCAGGTTTCAGCAATACGTGAAATGTGAACTTCCAGTTGTTCAAGCTGGTTTTAGAAAAGGCAAAGGATCCAGAGATCAAATTTCCAACATCTGCTGGATCATCAAAAAAGCAAGAGAGTTTCAAAAAACATCTATTTCTGCTTTCTTGACTATGCCAAAGCCTTTGACTGTGTGGATCACCATAAACTGTGGAATATTCTGAAAGAGATGGGAATACCAGACCACCTGACCTGCCTCTTGACAAACCTGTATGCAGATCAGGAAGCAACAGTTAGAACTGGACATGGAACAATAGAATGGTTCCAAACAGGAAAAGGAGTATGTCAAGGCTGTATATTGTCACCCTGCTTATTTAACTTATATGCAGAGTATATCATGAGAAATGCTGGGTGGAAGAAGCACAAGCTGGAATCAAGATTGCCAGGACAAATATCAATAACCTCAGATATGCAGATGACACCACCCTTATGGTAGAAAGTGAAGAGGAACTAAAAAGCCCCTTGATGAACTTGAAAGATGAGAGTGAAAAGGTTGGCTTAAAGCTCAACATTCAGAAAACAAAGATCATGGCATCTGGTCCCATCACTACATGGGAAATAGATGGAGGAACAGTGGAAACAGTGTCAGACTTTCTTTTTCTGGGCTCCAAAATCACTGCAGATGGTGATTTCAGCCATGAAATTAAAAGATGCTTACTCTTTGGAAGGATAGTTATGACCAACCTAGATAGCATATTCAAAAGCAGAGACATTACTTTGTCCACAAAGGCCATCTGGTCAAGGCTATGGTTTTTCCAGTGGTCATATATGGATGTGAGAGTTGGACTGCAAAGAAAGCTGAGCACTGAAGAATTGATGCTTTTGAACTGTGGTGTTGGAGAAGCCTCTTGAGAGTCCCTTGGACTTCAAAGAGATCCAACCAGTCCATCCTAAAGGAGATTAGTCCTGTGTGTTCATTGAAAGGACTGATGTTGAAGCTGAAACTCCAATAGTTTGGCCACCTGATGCAAAGAGCTGTTCCATTTGAAATGACCCTGATGCTGGGAAAGATTGAGGGCAGGAGGAGAAGGGGATGACAGAGGATGAGATGGTTGGATGACATCACTGACAAAAAGAACATGAGTTTGGGTGAACTTTGGGAGTTGGTGATGGACAGGGAGGCCTGGCGTGCTGTGGTTCATGGGGTCGTAAAGAGTTGGACACGACTGAGTGACTGAACTGAACTGTCCTGACTCCAGTTCTTGGCTGCTAGTGCCACTTCCCTCCACTTCTTGCCTCTTATGTGTTCCTGCAGTCATCCTGGGAGAATAGGCCACCAAGGAGAGGCAAGTCATGATTGTCATTCAGTCTATTCCATCAGGATCCTTTTTGAAAGAAAAAAATCACACCTAATCTTTTATTTGTTCTGGAAACTGATGATGCACTTAGCTCTCAGGTCTTGTGTCTTAATTACAGTCTCAATGCAGTACATTTTATGGAGCTGAAAGTGATGTTGTATAAAATGTGATATTATTTGAGAATATGTGAACAATATAATAGGTATAAACTATGCTTTTTACCCCTCCCTTGTATGCTTTCAAGAGAAAAGTACAGTTTTAAAGAAGATGCTACTACTAAGATGAAATAGCGTTGTTTCTTCTTTATGTTCCAGTATAACTTACTATCCAAATCTCAAAAACAGGTTTCATCAAATAGAAGTAAAACTCTTATTTTATTGGTGGAAGAAGCCAGTAAGTACTTCCCAAATTATGTGTGATATGATAGAATCAATCCATTGGCATTCTTACTAATTTTGATTAGATATTTTGCTTGTCTATAGAATTATTTTGGAAGATCCCTGTTATATCATTTATCCAATTTCCGTAATTTATAGGATAAAACATCAAGGTCCTAGGGGACTAGAGGATTTGTCTGAGTGTCATGCCTATAGCAAGCTTGGGCATATATGAACTCAGGTCTGGAATAATGATGTTATTCGCTACACTAGGCTATCTGCTTATATTTGTTCATCTGATTGGGGAGTGGATAGTTAACACTTTACAATTAATTCAGTAAGTAACCTTTTTTCAAAGTAGCAATACCAATTCCTCCCATTTTTTAATATAAAAACTTTGAAAATTTTGGAGTATTTTTATGTTTATAGAGAAATTGTAAAAATAGTACAGAGAGTCTACCCTGTCAACATCTTGTATTAGTATGGTGGTGGTGGTTTAGTTGCTAAGTCACATCTGAGTCTTTTGCAACCCCATGGACTATACTGCCAGGCTCAGAATTTTTCAGGCAAGAATACCAGAGTGGGTTGTCTTTTCCTTCTCCAGGAGATCTTTGTGACCCAGGTATCAAACCAATGTCTCTTGCATTTACTTTGTCACAGTTAATGAACCCATCAGTTCAGTTCAGTTGCTCAGTCGTGTCCAACTCTTTGCGACCCCGTGAATCGCAGCACGCCAGGCCTCCCTTCACCAACTCTTGGTGCCTACTCAAACTCACATCCATTGAGTCAGTGATGCCATCCAGCCATCTCATCCTCTGTCATCCCCTTCTCTTCCTGCCCCCAATCCCTCTCAGCATCAGAGTCTTTTCCAATGAGTCAACTCTTCCCATGAGGTGGCCAAAGTACTGGAGTTTCAGCTTTAGCATCATTCCTTCCAAAGAAATCCCAGGGCTGATCTCCTTCACAATGGACTGGTTGGATCTCCTTGGGGTCCAAAGGACTCTCAGACTAGACAGACCTTTGTTGGCAAAGTAATGTCTCTGCTTTTGAATATGCTGTCTAGGTTGGTCATAACTTTCCTTCCAAGGAGTAAGCGTCTTTTAATTTCATGGCTGCACTCACCATCTGCAGTGATTTTGGAGCCCCCCAAAATAAAGTTTGACACTGTTTCCACTGTTTCCCCATCTATTTCCCATGAAGTGATGGGACCAGATGCCATGATCTTCGTTTTCTGAATGTTGAGCTTTAAGTCAACTTTTTCACTCTCCACTTTCACTTTCATCAAGAGGCTTTTAGATCCTCTTCACTTTCTGTCATAAGGGTGGTATCATCTGCATATCTGAGGTTATTGATATTTCTCCTGGCAATCTTGATTCCAGCTTGTGCTTCTTCCACCCAGCGTTTCTCATGATGTACTCTGCATATACTGATCAGATCAGATCAGATCAGTCATGCAGTCGTGTCCGACTCTTTGCGACCCCATGAATCGCAGCATGCCAGGCCTCCCTGTCCATCACCAACTCCCGGAGGTCACTCAGACTCACATCCATCGAGTCAGTGATGCCATCCAGCCATCTCATCCTCTGTCGTCCCCTTCTCCTCCTGCCCCCAATCCCTCCCAGCATCAGAGTCTTCTCCGATGAGTCAACTCTTCGCATGAGGTGGCCAAAGTACTGGAGTTTCAGCTTTAGCATCATTCCTTCCAAAGAAATCCCAGGGCTGATCTCCTTCAGAATGGACTGGTTGGATCTCCTTGCAGTCCAAGGGACTCTCAAGAGTCTTCTCCAACACCACAGTTCAAAAGCATCAACTCTTCGGCGCTCAGCCTTCTTCACAGTCCAGCTCTCACATCCATACATGACCACAGGAAAGACCATAGCCTTGACTAGGTGAACCTTTGTTGGCAAAGTAGTGTTTCTGCTTTTGAATATGCTATCTAGGTTGGTCATAACTTTCCTTCCAAGGAGTAAGCGTCTTTTAATTTCATGGCTGCAGTCACCATCTGCAGTGATTTTGGAGCCCAGAAAAATAAAGTCTGACACTGTTTCCACTGTTTCCCCATCTATTTGCCATGAAGTGATGGGACCAGATGCCATGATCTTTGTTTTCTGAATGTTGAGCTTTAAGCCAATTTTTTCACTCTCCACTTTCACTTTCATCAAGAGGCTTTTTAGTTCCTCTTCACTTTCTGCCATAAGGGTAGTGTCGTCTGCATATTTGAGGTTATTGAGATTTCTCTTGAAATCATGATTCCAGCTTGTGCTTCTTTCAGCCCAGCATTTCTCATGATGTACTCTGCATATACTGATACACTATTATTAATTAAAGTTTGCAGTTTATTCACATTTCCTCAATTTGTACCTCCTCTCTTTTCCCCCTCTAGAATCTCCTCCAGGAGCCACATTACATTTAGTCATCATGTCTCCTTATATTTCTCTCTACTGTCATAGTTCTCAGACATTCATTTTCTTTGATGACCTTGCCAGCTTTGAGCAGTACTAGTAAGGTGTTTTGTAGACCATCTTTCAGTTGATATTTGACTGATGCTTTCCTCATGATTAAACTGAAGGCATTGGTTCTGGAGATGAAGCCCACAGCGATAAAGTACCATGCTCATCACGTCACATCAACGGTACACGTTATCAACGTGACTTATCATGTGGATGTTACTCGTAGTCACCTGGTGTTTGTCAGGTTTCCCCACTCTTGTCTCCCCATTTCCATACTATCTTCCTTTGAAGGAAGTCCCTGTGAGCAGCCCATACTTTAGGGAGCTACATTCCATCTCCTTGGATAGGTGCACCTACATAATTATGTGGAATCTTCTGCACTGGATAAGACTTTTTGCCATCTATTTTTCTTGATTTAACCACTATTTATTGATTTAATATACTGTGAATTCATATACTTTGCACTTGGGTTATAATGCAATACTACTTTCTTTGTAGCCCAAATTGTTGTGGTTTTGGCCATGGAAACTTTCAGTTGGTTTCTGTATCCCTTTAACAAACTCTTAACATTGTGGTTATTTGTGTCTGAGCATTTCTTTACTTTTGGCACTTACAAATGGTCCAGACTCATCCAGTATACTCCCAGTCTTAGCAACAGAATCATCCCTTTCTCTAAGAAGTCATAATTCATTTGCGGAATAATGGTATTCGGAACCCAGATCTGGGCACGAGGTTTGTTTGTTGTTCTTGGAGTGTTATTGCTTCTGGGCCCTCTCAGTTGGCAAAGAACATGTATGGGTGTGTACTAAACTGTGTATATACACATACTTGTAATTTTTTTCTTTGCAACGTGGCTGATTGTTTTTTGAATTTTTTTTTGAAAATTATTGAAATACAGTTGATTTACAATGTTGTGATAATTTAAGATATATAGCAAAGAGATTTAATTTTACATATGTATGGATAATATACATAAATGTATTTCTTTAAAATTCTCTTCCATTATAGGTTTTTACAAGATATAGAGTATAGTTCATTGTAAATATAGTTCAGTAAGTCCTTTGGGTTATCTATTTTATTTATAGTTGTATATATTTTAATCCTGAACTCTTAATTTATCCCTTCCCCCTTTTCCCCTTTGGTAACCACAATTTTGTTTTCTATGTTTGTGGGTCTATTTCTGTTTTGTAAATAAGTTTGCTTTTATCAGTCTTTTAGATTCCACATGGAAGTGATTCATAGGATAATTGTCTTTCTCAATCTTCATTTAATATAACAATCTCTAGATTCATCCATGTTGCTGCAAATGGCATGACATCATTCTTTTTTCATCTAATATTCTATCGTGGACCCTTAAATATTTCTGTATGTACCAAGCTGAATCAATATCAAGGTAAATATGAGTTCATTTTAATACCTCCAGTTCTAATATATTGCCACAGGGATCATTCTAGCCTTCTTCTCTTGCCTGTCTGTAACCTCTCAGTCCAATAGTGAGAACTCAGGACCCACTTTCTGTCACACATATACTTAATTGCTTAATTCTAGTATGTATATAATTCTTTCAGAATTGTTAACTTGTACTGCTATGAAAAAACAAAGAGCTTTATCATTGGCATACAGTTCTTTTTTTTTTTTTTTGATCAAGAATCTCTTTTATTGATTATCACACAACATCTAGTATGAACAATGTACATGATAGTGTTAGTGAACAATAATACATTTCAGATATAATATTTACATATTCATGCTTTCTCCCATCATCTCCCCTCTCCCTCCCAGGTCCAAAGTCGTCTCGTGTCTCTTTTTGTCTCGTAAACCTTCTAATTCCATATATATGTGTTAGTATACTGTATTTGTGTTTTTGTACAGTGCCTGTTGTCTTTGCCATCTCTACCTATTTCCAAAGTTACCTAAGACAGTGCCTTTTTGTCCAACTTTAGTGAGTTTATTTCATACATTTGTTACATTGAATACATTTGTTAGTTCTTTATATCACAGTCTGCATTCTGTCATGAGACTTCCTGATCTCCTGAATGATTTTTTTTAAATTTACATATACATAAATTCACTCTTCAAAAACATATCAAACAAATTTTTAGGAGTAGTTTTAGATTCATGGCACGATTGAGCAGAAGGTACAGAGATTGCCCATCTACCCCTTACCCCTGGAACATGCAACAGATCAGATCAGATCAGATCAGTCGCTCAGTCGTGTCCGACTCTTTGCGACCCCATGAACTGCAGCACGCCAGGCCTCCCTATCCATCACCAGCTCTCGGAGGTCACTCAGACTCACATCCATCGAGTCAGTGATGCCATCCAGCCATCTCATCCTCTGTCGTCCCCTTCTCTTCCTGCCCCCAATCCCTCCCAGCATCAGAGTCTTCTCCAATGAGTCAACTCTTCGCATGAGGTGGCTAAAATACTGGAGTTTCAGCTTTAGCATCATTCCTTCCAAAGAAATCCCAGGGCTGATCTCCTTCAGAATGGACTGGTTGGATCTCCTTGCAGTCCAAGGGACTCTCAAAAGTCTTCTCCAACACCACAGTTCAAAAGCATCAATTCTTTGGCGCTCAGCCTTCTTCACAGTCCAGCTCTCACATCCATACATGACCACAGGAAAGACCATAGCCTTGACTAGGTGAACCTTTGTTGGCAGAGTGATGTCTCTGCTTTTGAATATGCTATCTAGGTTGGTCATAACTTTCCTTCCAAGGAGTAAGCGTCTTTTAATTTCATGGCTGCACTCACCATCTGCAGTGATTTTGGAGCCCAGAAAAATAAAGTCTGACACTGTTTCCACTGTTTCTCCATCTATTTCCCATGTAGTGATGGGACCAAATGCCATGATCTTCGTTTTCTGAATGTTGAGCTTTAAGCCAACCTTTTCACTCTCCACTTTCACCTTCATCAAGAGGCTTTTTAGTTCCTCTTCACTTTCTGCCATAAGGGTGGTATCATCTGCATATCTGAGGTTACTGATATTTCTCCCTTCACTAATATCAAAATCCTACCTCAGAATGGTAAGCTTATTAGAATCAGTGGATTTGTATTGGCATATCATACTCACCTGTGGTTTGTAGGCTACATTATAATTCACTCTTGGTGCTGTACATTCTGAAAGTTAGACTAAATATATAATGACATGGCAAATATATAATACATCATTTAGTACCATACAGAGAAACTTCATTGCCTTAAATTTATCTCATTTCCACCTGTTCATCCCATCTCTTAACCCCTGGCAACCATCGACTGATTTTTTTTACCATCTCCACAGTCTTACGTTTTTTAGAATGTCATAGGTTTAGAATCAACAGTATGTAGTATTTTCAGATTGGCTTCTTTCACTTAGTAATACGCATTTCAGTTTCCTCCATGTCTTTTCATAGCCTGATATCTCATTTCTTTTTAGTGCTGAATAGTATTCCATTTCCTGGATATACTACAGTTTATTTATCCATTCACCCGAAGAAAGGAACATTTTGGCATCTTCCAGGTTTGTGCAATTATAAATAAAGCTTCTGTAAAAACATTCATTTTTAGGATTTTACATGGGTGCAAGGAGAAGGCAATGGCACCCCACTCCAGTACTCTTGCTTGGAAAATCCCATGGACAGAGGAGCCTGGTGGTCTGCAGTCCATGGGGTCACTAAGAGTTGGACACGACTGAGTGACTTTACTTTCACTATTCTCTTTCATGCATTGGAGAAGGAAATGGCAACCCACTCCAGTGTTCTTGCCTGGAGAATCCCAGGGACGGGGGAGCCTGGTGGGCTGCCATCTATGGGGTCGCACAGAGTTGGACACGACTGAAGTGAAAGGAGAAGGCAATGGCACCCTGCTCCAGTACTCTTGCCTGGAAAATCCCATGGACCGAGGAGCCTGGTAGGCTGCAGTCCATGGGGTCGCTAAGAGTCGGACACGACTGAGAGACTTCACTTTCACTTTTCACTTTCATGCATTGGAGGAGGAAATGGCAACCCACTCCTGTGTTCTTGCCTGGAGAATCCCAGGGATGGCAGGGCCTGGTGGGCTGCCGTCTATGGGGTCGCACAGAGTCGGACACAACTGAAGCGACTTAGCAGCAGCAGCATAAGCAACTTAGCAGCAGCAGCAGCAGCAAATGGGTGCAAGTTTTCAAATTCTTTGGAGAGATACTAAGGGAGTGTGGTTGCTAAGCCATATGATAAGAAATAGTTTAATTTTGTAAGAAAATGCCAAACTATCTTCTCAAGTGACTACCATTTTCCTTCCCCATCAGTAATGTAAGAGTGCTTATTTCTCCATATCCTCAGCAGCATTTGGTGTTGTGTGTCTCAATTTTGGCCATTCTAATAGGTACATGGTGATGTCTCATTGTTATTTTAATTCATATTTCCCTTTTTACATGTGTTGTGGAGCATAAGTCACACTTGGTGTTGTAAAGTTCTATAGGTTTTGAAAAAGGCATAGTGTCATTTGTCCACCATTACACTTTTCTCAGTCACCAAGTGGTGTCCAACTCTTCACCACCATATGGACAGTAGTCCACCAGGCTTCTCTGTCAATGGAATTTTCCAGGCAAGAATGCTGCAGTGGATTGCCATTTCTTTCTCCAAGGGATCTTCCCAACCCAGGGATTGAACATCCATCTCCTGCACTGGCAGGTGGATCCTTTACCACTGAGCCATCTTCTATACAGAATAATTTCACCAATAAAAAATAAAAATATTATATGCTTTTCTTTAACTCTCTCATCTCTCCTAACCACTGGCAACCACCAATTGGTTGATTATCTCTGTACCTTTCAGGCTGAATTATTTCACTTCGCTAGTGGAGAAGGCAATGGCACCCCACTTCAGTGTTCTTGCCTGGAGAATCCCAGGGATGGAGGAGTCTAGTAGGCTGCAGTCCATGGGGTCGCTAAGAATCGGACATGACTGAGCGACTTCATTTTTACTTTTCACTCATGCATTGGAGAAGGAAATGGCAACCCACTCCAGTGTTCTTGCCTGGAGAATCCCAGGGACTGGGGAGCCTGGTGTGCTGCCGTCTATGGGGTCACACAGAGTCAGACACGACTGAAGCGACTTAGCAGCAACAGCAGCAGTAGCAACAATGGTAAAGAACTAGCCTGCAATGCAGGAGACATAAGAGACACGGGTTCGACCCCTGGGTGGGGAAAATCCCCTGGAGGAAGAAATGGCAACCCACTGCAGTGTTCTTACCTGAAAAATCCAGGAGCCTGGCGGGCTATGGTCCATGGGGCTGCAATGAGTTGGACATGACTGAAGTGACTTAGTGCAATATGCATTTAAAATAAATTCATATTTTCTATGTGGCTTGGTGTTTCATTCATCTGTATAACTGAAAAGTATTTCATTATATATATATATATATATATATATATATATATATATATATATAGCACAGTGTGTTGATCCATTACCTTATTGAAAGACATCTTCATTGCTTCCAATATTTGGTGATTATAAGTGAAAGTGCTACATAAATTTGCATACAGATTTTTGTGTGGATATAAATTTTCAAATTTGTCGGTTAAGTATCCAGGATCATGGTTGTTAGGTTTTGGACTATATTTAGATTTTTAAGACATTTCCAAACTGTTTTCCAAAGTTTTTTTTTTTTTTTTAACCATATTTCATTCCCAATAGCAGAATAAGAGTTTCTGCTTTCCATATCATCACTGGCTGCTTCCACTTTCAATTGTTAGAAATTTTGCTACTTTAATGGTTTAATAGCATTATCTCATTGTTTTACTGTCCCTGATGACAAATAACATGAACATCTTTTTATGTGTTCATTTCTAATTCATATAATTTTTTTGGTGAAATGAATTTTCAGAACCTTTGCTCATTAAAAACAATGAGTTGTTTACCTTATTGTTGACTTTAAGTAAACTCGTATATTTCAGACACAAATGTTTTATCAGATATCTGTTTTACAAATATTTTTGTAAATATTGCTGCAATTATGATGTTAGAACATTAAATTCAGGTCAGTTCAATTCATTCGCTCAGTCATGTCCAACTCTGAGGCCCTGTGGCCTGTAGCACGCCAGGCTTCCCTGTCCATCACCAATTCCTGTAGCTTGCTCAAACTCATGTCCATTGAGTCAGTGATGCCATCCAACCATCTCATCCTCTGTCGTCCCCTTCTCCTCCTGCCTCAGTCTTTCCCAGCATCAGTGTCTTTTCCAATGAGTCAATTCTTCACATCAGGTAGCCAAAGTATTGGAACTTCAGCTTCAACATCAGTCCTAAATATTCAGGACTGATTCCTTTAGGATGGACTGGTTGGATCTTCTTGCAGTTCAAGGGACTCTCAAGAGTTTTCTTCAACACCACAGTTCAAAAGCATCAGCTCTTCAGTGCACTACTTTCTTTATAGTCCAACTCTCACATCCATACATCAACACTGGAAAAACCATAGCTTTGACTAGACAGACCGTTGTTGGCAAGGTAATGTCTCTTCTTTTTAACATGCTGTCTAGGTTTGTCATAGCTTTTCTTCCAAGGAGCAAGCGTCTTTTAATTTCATGGCTGCAATCACCATCTGCAGTGATTTTGGCCCCAAAAAAGTAAAGTCTGCCATGGTTTCCATTGTTTCACCATCTGTTTGCCATGAAGTGATGGGACTGGATGCCATAATCTTAGTTTTTTGAATGCTGAGTTTTAAGCCAACTTTTTCACTCCCCTCTTTCACTTTCATCAAGAAGCTCCTTAGTGCCTCTACACTTTCTGCCATAAGGGTGGTGTCATCTGCGTATCTGAGGTTGTATTATATCCTCACAATATTAGGACTTTATTTACAATTAATTAAAATCCTAAGTTTGCTGTAAAATAATTGAAACAGGTAGTTTAAAGGTTCGAGAAAAGGCCAATTAGACCTAAGAAATTATACATTCCCTTTAGCTTGAAAGGGATTATGACTCTTAAAATTATAAGCCACATTGTTTCCTTTCTTCTGAGTAATCTCCCACTGAGTCATCATTGCATAAATAACAGTCATTCTGTATTTCTTACTAACTGCACCCCTGTTTTATTCTATGCCTACTCCATGAATGAATCATAAATGTCCGAGCCATTCATGGTAATGGCTTTGTCAATATCCATATGAAAGTTACCTCTGGTCAATACAAAGTAAAGATGTAAAGGAAACTTTAGTAGAACACTTTAGGGAAAGGTGAGTTCCTAGAGCCAGACATCCTGGAACATGAAGTCAAGTGGGCCTTAGAAAGCATCACTACGACAAAGCTAGTGGAGGTGATGGAAATCCAGTTGAGCTATTCCAAATCCTGAAAGATGATGCTGTGAAAGTGCTGCACTCAATATGCCAGCAAATTTGGAAAACTCAGCAGTGGCCACAAGATTGGAAAAGGTCAGTTTTCATCCCAATCCCAAAGAAAGGCAATGCCAAAGAGTGCTCAAACTACTGCACAATTGCACTCATCTCACACGCAAGTAAAGTAATGCTCAAAATTCTCCAAGCCAGGCTTCAGCAATATGTGAACCGTGAACTTCCAGATGTTCAAGCTGGTTTTAGAAAAGGCAGAGGAACCAGAGATCAAACTGCCAACACCTGCTGGATCATGGAAAAAGCAAGAGAGTTCCAGAAAAACATCTATTTCTGCTTTATTGACTAGGCCAAAGTCTTTGACTGTGTAGATCACAATAAACTGTGGAAAATTCTGAAAGAGATGGGAATGAATCCCAGATCACCTGATCTGCCTTTTGAGAAATTTGTATGCAGGTCAGGAAGCAACAGTTAGAACTGGACATGGAACAACAGACTGGTTCCAAATAGGAAAAGGAGTATGTCAAGGCTGTATATTGTCACCCTGCTTATTTAACTTATGTGCAGAGTACATCATGAGAAACGCTGGACTGGAAGAAACACAAGTTGGAATCAAGATTGTTGGGAGAAATATCAATAACCTCAGATATGCAGATGACACCACCCTTAAGGCAGAAAGTGAAGAGGAACTAAAAAGCCTCTTGATGAAAGTGAAAGTGGAGAGTGAAAAGGTTGGCTTAAAGCTCAACATTCAGAAAACAAAGATCATGGCATCTGGTCCCATCACTTCATGGGAAATAGATAGAGAAAGAGTGGAAACAGTGTCAGAATTTATTTTTCTGGGCTCCAAAATCACTGCAGATGGTGACTGCAGCCATGAAATTAAAAGACGCTTACTCCTTGGAAGGAAAGTTATGACCAACCTAGATAGCATATTCAAAAGCAGAGCCATTACTTTGCCAACAAAGGTTCACCTAGTCAAGGCTATGGTCTTTCCTGTGGTCATGTATGGATGTGAGAGCTGGACTGTGAAGAAGGCTGAGCGCTGAAGAATTGATGCTTTTGAACTGTGATGTTGGAGAAGACTCTTGAGAGTCCCTTGGACTGCAAGGAGATCCAAATGGACATCAGCCCTGGGATTTCTTTGGAAGGAATGATGCTGAAGCTGAAACTCCAGTATTTTGGCCACCTCATGCGAAGGGTTGATTCATTGGAGAAGACTCTGATGCTGGGAGGGATTGGGGGCAGGAAGAGAAGGGGACGACAGAGGATGAGATGGCTGGATGGCATCACTGACTCGATGGATGTGAGTCTCAGTGATCTCCGGGAGTTGGTGATGGACAGGGAGGCCTGGCGTGCTGCGATTCATGGGGTCGCAAAGAGTTGGACATGACTGAGCGACTGACCTGATCTGATCTGATCTGAGTTCCTTTCCTGCATGACAAAAAGATTGCTTTTTGATCCCCTTTCTATTTCTTGCTTTGGATATTTTTATTTAAGAATGAGAATTCTCGAGCTTTGTCAGCTCTTACAACCATGTGGAGTGATAAGCCAGAAGATAAGTGTTAACATGCTGAGTGAGAAGGTGAAGTGAAAGAAAGAAATGAGATTGAGTGTTTGATGACATTATTGAACCATAGAAGTAATTTTGGAACCAACCTTGGAATGACTACCTCCAAATGTCTTACTGTAGTGAAAACTAAAAGATCTGTTTTTAAGCCAGTGCTTTTCAATCTTTACACATCATGGCAACATATGAAACCATATTTGTATTTGTTTACATATTTATGATCAACCTAGACAGCATTTAAAAAGCAGAGACATTACTTTGCCAACAAAGGTCTGTCTAGTCAAAACTATGGTTTTTCCAGCAGTCAAGTATGTCTGCGAGAGTTGGACTATAAAGAAAGCTGAGCTCCGAAGAACTGATGTTTTTGAACTGTGGTGTTGGAGAAGACTCTTGAGAGCCCTTTAAACTGCAAGGAGATCCAATCAGTCCTGAGGAAATCAGTCCTGAATATTCATTGGAAGGACTGATGCTGAAGCTGAAGCTTCAAAACTTTGGCCACCTGATGTGAAGAACTGATTCATTTGAAAAGACCCTGATGTTTGGAAAGATTGATGGCAGGAGGAGAAGGGGACAACAGGGGATGAAATTGTTGGATGGCGTTACTGACTCAATGGACATGAGTTTGAGCAAGCTCTGGGAGTTGGTGATGGACAGGGAAGCCTGATGTGCTACAGTCCATGGGGTTACAAAGAGTTGGACATGACTGAGCAACTGAACTGAACTGAACATATGTGTAAACAGGTAATCCTCACAAAAGACAAATTGCTCAGGAATTTCATTTGCTTCAGGCTGCCCATCCTGAAGCAGGGCCCAAGATTGACATCTCAGCCACCTGCCACCCACTCATAACACACTGTTGCATGATGGTTGAGAAATTCTGGTTTCAGGCATGTTGTGTGACTTAGGACTGAATACATCCTAATTATGATACATACTAAGTACAGGGGCTTCCCTGATAGCTCAGTTGATAAAGAATCCCCCTACAATGCAGGAAACCACGGTTTGATTCCTGGGTCGGGAAGATCCACTGGAGAAGGGATAGGCTACCCACTCCAGTATTCTTGGGCTTCCCTGGTTGCTCAGCTGGTAAAGAAATCCGTCTGCAACACGGGAGACCTGGGTTTGATCCCTGGGTTGGGAAGATTCCCTGAAGAAGGGAAAGACTATCCACTCCAGTATTCTGGCCTGGAGAATTCCAAGGACTGTGTTGTCAGTGGGGTTGCAAAGAGTTGGACCCGACTGAGCAACTTTCACTTTCACTAAGTACAGATTTAAACCTACAGAAAATATTTTTTGTTATGGAAGTCAGCAAACAAACCCGTCAGATAATGTCAGATAAAAGTAGGCTCACATTTGTGCTTTTCTGTGATTTCCTAAAACTGGGTGGAGTTTGGAAACTTCTTGGTTTTCTGGAATATACCTGGGAGAGTTGTGTCAGAAAGACCTAAGTTAACTTTGTACTCATACCATCATTTTAATTGAATGGCATTGGCATATTATGGTAGGCTAATATTTAGAAGGCATATCTTTGTTGTAAAAATGCAAAACAAAACAAAACAAATCCTTTAATCCGTTGTCTGTTAATATTGGAACAGCTGGATGCTATTCATAATATGGCTGTCACACCAAGTCAACTCAAGTGAAAAAAAAAAACCTAAAAACAAAACTAAAAACAGGTTCAGTAACCAAAATCTCTTAGAATGTTAGGAAACCTCAATGTATTCTCATAATCATCTTTCCAACAGACTAAGCAGCCCTGGGGTTACTCTAGTGCAGAGTCCCCTAATACAGAACTAATGTGACAGTGTTATACTTAGGATGCGTAATTTTTAAAAGGCTTACAAAGTTTCATGTTCCAAATGAGGACTGTGATTCCTAAAGAGGCAACGTTTCTAAGCATTTCTTTTTCATAATTAAATAGGTTTTCTGGCAGCAGACAATGAAATTCACAGGATTTATATTGACTCCTTCTGTTTGGGAATAAATTATAGGCTCTGGATATCTCTGAATCACATTCTAACTCTCAAATTTTTATTTATTATTACAAGGCTGCTGGAGCATAAATTTCTTGGAAACCAAGTACTTTCTTCAGGAAAAAAATGTGGCAGATATTTGGTTTTCCTTTTAAAACAATAGTTTCAATTTTTGGAAGTATATTATTGAAAGTGTATTATATACATTAAATACATATATAGCATTTATTTCAGTGTATATTTCCATATGTTGTAATATATTTCACTTTATATATTAAATGTAACATTGTGTTTATACTTATTTATTTACTTATGTTATCACTTATCTATTTACTTGTAAGTGAAAGGATTTACCTCAGCACACCGTCATGTGAAGGGACATCTGACATTAGCTAAGTCTTATGGGTTAGATGTGACTGTGAAGTGAAATTGCTCAGTTGTGTCCGACTCTTTGCAACCCCATGAGCTGTAGCCTACCACGCTCCTCCATCCATGGGATTTTCCAGGCAAGAGTACGAGAATGGGTTGCCATTGCCTTCTCCAGAGGATGTTCCCGACCCAGGGATCAAACTTGGGTCTCCCACATTATAGGCAGACGCTTTACCATCTGAGCCACCAGGGAAATCTAGATATGACTACTAACATTAATATGAACTCTTTTTGTACAAATATGAGATCATCAAAAAAATAACAATGTTTGCAAAGCATGAAACTACTAGAAATTTTCAGCTAGCACTTTCCCTGATGTTAGTGATTTTCAGGACAGGGTGTCCCATTTGTACTGTATGGATGGCAGTAAAAGTCCACAGAAATGAGTGAGATTTTGGCTTGCAGTCACACCAGCTGGAAACATCACAGCATTATATCCTGAAACCAGCTATGCTGTAGGACTACCAAGGGTGTAGACCTTCTTTTGTGACTTTCTGACTAGCTCATTTTTTTGCATAAGTATTTTAGTCACCCAGTCATATCCAACTCTCTGAGACTCCATGGACTGTAGCCCACCAGGCTCCTCTGTCCAGGTGAGAATACTGGAGTGGGTAGTCATTCCCTTCTCTAGGGAATCTTCCCAACTCTGGGATCGAACCCAGCTCTCCTGCATTGCAGGCAGATTCTTTTCCATCTGAGCCACCAAGGAAACATATATCGCTAATTTCCAGAGCAGTTCAAAATATTAACTTTGTGGTATGCAATAAAGTGCTATTTTTAGCCTTGCATTAGGAATGAATCTAGTAGAGAAACTGTAGTTGGCTTTTCCCTTTTCCTGCTTTCCCAGGAAAGCAATTGCATCTAATGGAATGATCTCAGCTTAGGAATATGGAGCTTTTGGGTTGTGAGCAAAGAAATATTGCTTTCTGGTCCTATCAGCCCTCAAAAAAAGCCCTTAAAATGCTTTTTCAGGTTCTATCCTAGGAAATAGAGCTCATTTCAAACTCTAGTGGGAAAACGGGAGCTATAACTAAATGACATAGATATGGTAATTTCTATAGTTCAAACTGTCAAAGTTCACAGCCAGGTGACAATTGCTCAACTCTTTGTTGAAATTGGCATCCATCAGGTGACATCCCCCAGGGAAATAAATATAATTATTTTATAGGAACACCTCATTCTGCCTAATAATTTCTTTTTCCCAAAGGGTATCATTTCCACGTCTTCAAAAATGTCAGTCATTCATTCATGCAAAATTGTAGTTTTCAAATGAGCTTGGAAGAGTACTTACCTAATTCTGTCTTCCTAAAAAAAAAAATTTGCAGTGCCTAAAGAGAAACTGCCAGTGAAATATGACCAAAAAATACAAGGTTCAAACAAAAAAAAGAGTAGAATGTTTTAAGAAGGTAATCAAAGACTTTATTAAGTTAATTGTTTTTTAAAGGAGTAAAAAGTGGTCAATAGGTTGGGTAATTAGGAAGCAATTGATTAATTTTTTAAGAGATGGACGCTAGACAACATAATTTGAAAATAAAAAGTAAAAGAGAGACAATGGGTAAGCACCATTTTCTTGAGAATTTCAATGAGAAGGAGATGAGGAAGACAGTCCAGTGTATTGATGAAGAATATATCTGCAGTTAGAGAATTCTTTTCAGAATGAGAGAAACTTGAGCCCTTTGAAAGTACAAAGAAAAGTGCAAGCAAAGTTAGAGCAGGATAAATCCAGGAGCAAGAGAGGACACTTGATGGACTAAGATTCCTAAAGGGTTGGGAATGAATGTAGCAGAGGGTAAAGATGGAGGGACTGGTTTTGACAAGAAGAAAGGTTAACCCACCTACAGTTTGGAGGTAGGTAGACCAGGAAGGAGAGGAAATGTATGGGGTTGGTGAGGATGAGGTGAGGGGGATGGACAATAGTGAATCGTGTTTACACTTGATGGCTTATTTTTTCTCATATTAAAGTTATCATGGGTGAAATGAAGAAAGATGATAAAGTCTTTGGGGGAACTCTCCTTTTCCAAAGAGCTGAAATGAACTCAGGTCCTTGTACTTCCAATGATTAGAGTTTGGCATGCAAGATGAAATGACATTCATAGAGAACTCTGTGTCCAAAGCAACAGTTTTTCAGGAAAACTTCAATGCTAGACACTCATATTAAGACCAGTAAGATGAACATTGTGCTGATACCATTTTAAAACCTAGCTTGTATAGCTCATCAATTTATTTAGTTCCCTGAATCCAATCCTCTCAGTGCCCATGGAGTACTTATCATGATGCGCAGTTACAGCATACATTCACCTATGGGACAAGCCCTCCGTATTTTTTAAAAGAGCCCTTTAGCGTTCCAAGAAATGCATTCTAAGTCAGAAAAAACTCAGAGATTTTTTTATACTTTGTGCTTTTCTTACCCTTGTTTCCTTTTTGCCTTTGACCTATGTTCTTTCATCAGGAACATTATAAATATATAATTTTCCTGTAAGTGGGTTCTGAATTATAGGCTTATCAATCCTCTTTTATATGTCTCAGGGAAAAAAAGAGAACTCAGTCTGAAAACATTGCCCTTGGATTCTTTAGTACAATTATGACCTTGCAGAAAATATAGTAGCTTTTCCTTAGAAATGGTATCTGACTGTCACTGCTATCGTATAGATATTTTATATGAGAAGGAATAGAGGGTCACTTCAAACTTCATAAAGTACATCCTAATGGTCACTTAAATGCAAGTCTAGAAGATGACTGGGTTAGTAACCCACTTAGGTTGAGTGATAATAGATTTCCAAAGCAGAAAATAGAGAAAATATCAGGCTAGAAATACTGGTGGAGGCCTAACAGGCAGAAAAACAATATAACCATGTTGATTTTTATGATCAAGACCATTTATAATAAAGGAATGTATAGATTAATGTGCCTTTTATATTGAACAAAGGTAAAAGAAAATAAATAGGATCTTTCCATTTCATGAAAAATGTATTTTATTTGGATATCATAGAAATGCTATGAAAGAAGGTAAGCAGTGCTTACGGGAGCATATAGAAGAGGGAGGGCAAGAGTTCAGCCACTGGGATGAGGGAGATTCCAGCAGATTGCGGGCAAATTGAACTATTTTTATCAAGTAGGAATTCAAACAGTACTTTAAATCTTATTGACTATCTCTGCTGTCAATCTTTTGTGAATCTTTTACTCTGCCCACAATAGTAACATAGTATATATTTGTGGGGGGCGGGGGCGGGGCTTACCTAGTAGCTCAGTAGGTAAAGCATCTGCCTGCAATATAGGAGACCTGGGTCCAATCCCTGGGTGGGAAAGATTCCCTGGGGAAGGAAGTGGCAACTCATTCCAGTATCCTTGCCTGAAAAATTCCATGGACAGAGGAGAGTCGCAAAGAGTCAGAAACTACTGAGCAACTCACACACATACACATCTTTTTTTAGGATTTTTTTGATGTGGGTCATTTTAAAAGTCTTTATTGAATTTGTTACAATGTTGCTTCTGTGTTACATTTTGGTTTCTTGGCCAGGAGGCATATGAGATTTTAGCTCCCTGACCAAAGATCTAACCCCTACTGCCTGCATTGGATGGTAAAATCTTAACCACTGGACTGCCAGAGAAGTCCCAAGGACTGACTCTTTGTGTCTTTAAATATTGAAACAAAGTTCAGCTTATATCAATATTTTTGAAGGACCTTTATTTTTTAACACCCCACTCCAGTACTCTTGCCTGGAAAATCCCATGGACGGATGAGCCTGGTAGGCTGCAGTCCATGGGGTCGCTAAGAGTCAGACATGACTGAGTAACTTCACTTTCTCTTTTCACTTTCATGCATTGGAGAGGGAAATGGCAACCCACTCCAGTGTTCTTGCCTGGAGAATCCCAGGGACAGGGAAGCCTGGTGGGCTGCCGTCTATGGGGTCACACAGAGTCGGACACGACTGAAGTGACTTAGCATAGCATAGCATAGCATTAACAAATGATTTCTTTCTTATTATAACTATCACTATTTTCTCTTTTCAAAAATTTTGTCCCATTCTTGGTTATAAAACAAAGGCTTTGTCTAAAAATATTGAAGTGGACTATTAGCTTACAGAAAACTTTGAAGTATGGTGTTTTTCATTAATCTGTAAAAAATATCTTTGTTCTGAGCTTGATATTTATAGAATGTTTAGCTTTTTATTTTATAGCCCTGATTATTTTTGTACTTAATTTTTTATTGCTAAAAAATTAGATGTTATTTAAAGTGCAGTCATTTCCCAAGCTCCCTAGGTTAAATTTTTCTCATGAATATCCATAATTTGTTAAAGTTTAAAATTGTTTATATTGTCACTTTTTCATTATAGTAAGCAACATATGTTTAAGGATGTCAGGTCTGCTGTTTCTAAACCTAGAAAATGGTTCTTTCTTTATTAATAAAGAATAAAGTTACTGTAGATGAGAAAGGACATAGTAAAATCTAGAGTCTATTTTCTAGAACAATGTTGTCCTGCAGCGGTGATACCAGTGCCTTTACAAAACTAAATTGGAATGGAAGCAACAACTTTTTCCTGGTTTACTGAAACACCCTATAAAGAAACTCTATTCCACCAAGGCAGTGTTTAACACTTCAAAGAGCATCATATTCTACTGTTTGGGATTGTAGTTATGCATAACAATGTGTACAGAACTTCAGACCAGCCAAGAAACTCACATGACTTTAGACCAAAGCAAGCAGCTAGGTTGCTAGGATGCTTTACATAATCTTTTCCTGAAATGCCCCTCCGACCTTATGCAGTAGGTAGTAAATGCCTCAAATACTTAAGTCTGTTTGATGTGTGTATGTGCTCAGTCTTGTCTGACTCTTTGCAACCCCTTGGACTGAAGCCCACCAGGCTCCTCTGGGATTTTCTAGGCAAGAATATTGGAATGGGTTGCCATTTCCTTCTCCAGGAGATCTCCCCAACTCAGGGATTGAACCTGGGTCTCCTGTTCTCCTGCATTGGCAGACAGATTCTTTACCACTGTGACACCTGGAAAGCCCCCTACATCTTTTCTGCTGCTAAGTCTCTTCAGTCGTGTCCGACTCTGTCCGACCCCAGAGACGGCAGCCCACTAGGCTTCCCTGTCCCTGGGATTCTCCAGGCAAGAACATTGGAGTGGATTGCCATTTCCTTCTCCAATGCATGAAACTGAAAAGTGAAAGTGAAGTCGCTCAGTCGTGTCCGACTCTAGCGACCCTATGGACTGCAGCCCACCAGGCTCCTCCGTCCACAGGATTTTCCAGACAAAAGTACTGGAGTGGGGTGCCACTGCCTTCTCCTAGGTCTCATGAATTCTTCAAGAAAGAGTTGTAGAGCTGATTTGTCTGTTTCTGCCTTCCAGATGTTGTGGTTTGGTGTTTTGTTGACTGATGACTTAATTATTGTTTTCATAAAATCTCTCTGCTTCCATGGCTACTAGAATCATTCTACCTTTCAGACAGTGTTACAAATAAAAACAAAAACAAAATAAGAAATAGAAGCCAAAAAATGTTAGCAACAGCTCTTTCCTTTAAAAGAAAAAAAGAAACCCACATTTTACTGTAAACTAAAACACACATGAAGTGCACAAATTAAAAACGTACAGCTCACTGAATTATCGTAAAGTAAACAGTGAGGCCAACAGACCACCGTTCCTGCCATGTGTACCTTCTCCACCTAAAGCCTTCCTTATTCCTCATGGATAAACTACCCTGACTTTAGTAGTAAAGCTACTCTTGCTTTTCTTCATTCAAACTACTACCTAACTAGGAATCATTAAAGACATAGCTTAATTTCATCTGCTTCTATGAGAAGAGTTACACATCATGATTTGTTCAGTTTCTTTTATTTTGTCAATCTTTGTGATTGCGAGGTGCCTCCCTGCTCTTTGTAGCTACAGTTTATTCATTTTTTTAACCTATATATAGTGTTCTATTGTACCCAAATTTATTAAATCCACTGTTGATGAACACTTAGGTTCTGATTCCAGCTTTTGGTTGATGTGAGTGATACTCTGTGACTATGCTTTGGTATTCTTATGAGCATCTGGTACACATGTGTATTAGTACAACTAGGAGTGGAATTTCTGGGTCATAGAGAATGCATGTCTCCCACTTGAAAACTTTTCCTTAGTGGTTCTGCCAATTTACTCTACCAATAGCAATGTATCAACATTTCTTTTGGCTGCATATCCTCATCAACTCTTGGAATGGTCAGTTCTTTTGAATTTAGTGATAGTGGTGGGATTCTCACTGTGAATGGAATTTGCATTAATTTTACATAGCATTTGACCATTCAGGTACCCATTTTAGGTGGCAGTTTAAGTCTTTTGCCAGTTTCCTCTGAGTTATTCTTTTCTCGTTGAATTTTAGGAGTGCCCTATTACTCCGAATGTAAACCCCCTATAAGTTATACCTGTTGTAAATATCTTTTCCCACCCTACAGCTTAACCTTAACACTGTCTTCATGTTTATGTTTGGGAAATGCAGTCCTTAATAGTTACTCAAAATGATCAGTGTTTTACTTGGTGCATTTAACACCCCTCCTGCAGGGAAAGAGCAAATTAGCCAAGATGGCGTGGCCAGGCTCCCTGGCCCATGGCCTCTTGCTCTCATCCCATGTTTTGTAAATAATGATTGTGTAACAGCTGAGATCACTTCTAGCACTGCCCAGGCACGTCGCAAGGTTTATGTAGCAACCAAGATCACTGATATAGCACTGTGCATGCACATCATGGGTTACTTGCTTGGTCATGGGCTACTTTGTGCAGTATGCCTGTACTGCTCACTTCGTCATTAAAGCCCTGGCTGCTGGTGTTTGGGGGCTACACTAGGGCGACATCATGGTTATGTTTTATAAGGTTATGTTATGGCTCCACTATAACTACGTTATAGTTATGTTGTGGCTGCTGCTATGGCTGCTGTGTCAGCCAGAAGAGAGGCTGTGTTATGGCTGCCATGCACAATAAATGTGTCTGCAGTTCCCAAGGCTCCTCGAATCTCCTTCCAGCCTTTTAGCTTGAGCCTTGCCTACCCTAGGTTCAGCGAATAGTGCAGACAGGACAGTGTGAACCACGAGACAACTGTCATCACAAACAGGATCAGCAATACACCTCCTTTCTTCTATAAGGGGCTTCCGCATTGGCTCAGCAGGTAAAGAATCCACCTACAGTGCAGGAGAGGCAGGAGACACCAGTTCAGTGCCTGGGTGGGGAAGATCCCCTGGTGAAGGAAATAGGAACCCACTCCAGTATTCCTTCTGAGAAAATCCCATGAACAGAGGAGACTGGCAGGCTACAGTCCATGGGGTCACAAAGAGTTGTACACAACTGAAGTGACTAAGCACTTCTATAAATTATTTTCAGTACAAATCAGTAATTCAAAGAAGTTATGTAATGACGCTTACTCCTTGGAAGGAAAGTTATGACCAACCTAGATCACATATTCAAAAGCAGAGACATTACTTTGCCAACAAAGGTTCGCCTAGTCAAGGCTATGGTCTTTCCTGTGGTCATGTATGGATGTGAGAGCTGGACTGTGAAGAAGGCTGAGCGCCGAAGAATTGATGCTTTTGAACTGTGGTGTTGAAGAAGACTCTTGAGAGTCCCTTGGACTGCAAGGAGATCCAACCGGTCCATTCTGAAGGAGATCAGCCCTGGGATTTCTTTGGAAGGAATGATGCTAAAGCTGAAACTCCATTACTTTGGCCACCTCATGCGAAGAGTTGACTCATTGGAGAAGACTCTGATGCTGGGAGGGATTGAGGGCAAGAGGAGAAGGGGACGACAGAGGATGAGATGGCTGGATGGCATCACTGACTCGATGGATGTGAGTCTGAGTGAACTCCGGGAGTTGGTGATGGACAAGGAGGCCTGGTGTGCTGCAGTTCATGGGGTTGCAAAGAGTCAGACACAACTGAATGACTGATCTGATCTGATCTGATGTAATGAGATAATGAAAACAATCCTTTATTGAACTTTGATAAATAACTGTGCTAGTTAAGAAATTAAAGTAAAATATGAGGAGAAATCAAGATGGTAGAGTGAGAGGATGCTGGGTTCACCTCCCCCTTACCCCACCACCACATAAACTACTCATAGAGCGACTGTCACTGAAACCGAACTCGGGACTAGCAGGACAATTCTTCTAAAACTGAGGCTGTAAAGGAAGATCTGCATGGAGTCTGGCCAAAAGTGGGGAGGGACACACACTTAATGGGGGACAGGAAACAAGAGGGGGATATCACAGGATCAGAGTTCCTGCCTGGGGAACAAGTGATTTGAGCCACATCTTAGGTACCCCAGCCCTTGGCTCCAACACCAGGAAGATGACTCCTTGCTGCCGCTGCTGCCATGTCGCTTCAGTCGTGTCCAACTCTGAGCAACTCCATAGACAGCAGCCCATGAGGCTCCCCCGTCTCTGGGACTCTCCAGGGAAGAGCACTGGACTGGGTTGCCATTTCCTGACTCCTCAGCTGGTTTGAAAACCAGTGAACTTACCCAAAGGCTGTCAGAAACCAAGACTGTTCTTGGAAAGTACATGCTGCATGGAAACGGCAGGTTGAAAACTGCCTGGGGCTCTGGCTGGCGTGCCCCAGTCATCCCGGTGTACCCGCAGACCACACGGAGATCTGCTCCGGTCACTTTTGTTCCAGTGCTGATCCTGATCCTCACTAAGGTGGAGGCTGCTGTTGCCAAGGAGAGTGTACACACATGGGGGCAACTAACCAGACTAACCCAGCCCTGTCCTGACCCGAGCCAAGGCAGTCATTGCCAGCATGCTCTTTGGTGCACACTCCCTTAAGGGCGGTTGGCTTCAGGGCGGAGACTACCACTGCCAAAGTGCCCATGAGGCCAGCTCAGCGGTGTGTCACTGAACCCACCGGCCCTGACCCAGCCTCTATTCAAGATGCGCATACTTGGGAAAAAAGTGAAATCAGTGCAGATGTACAACCCCCAAGTGCTCAAGCCTTGGCCCTGCCCCAGCCAAGGTAGAGACTTCCATTACACTGGAGAGACACTGAGTTCCCTTCCTCTGGACTCCTGCTCCAGCCCGTTGGCCCGCCTCACCCCACTCCCTCCGCTAATAGGGTGGTGATGGCCACTGAGCTGAGGAGAAGGCCTGCTTACACCTGGCTCTGGTTCTCACCTCTCCAGCTAAGGCTCTATCTCCCACCACAGCGGCTGCTGCTAGCACAATGGGGAGGTTCCTCAAAAAACTGAAAACAGAACTACAATATGATCCAGCAGTTCCACTCTTGGGTATATATCTGAAGAAAAAATACTAATTAAAAAAGATATATGCACCTCCGTGTCCGTAGAAACACTTTTTACAATAGTGACGATACAGAAGCAACTTGTCTCCATCAACAGATAAATGGATAGAGAAAATGTGATATATATACACAATGGAATACTACTCAGCCATAAAAAGAGAAAAGTTTGCACATTTGCAGCAACACAGGTGAACCTGGAGGGCATTATGCTTAATGAAGTAAGTCAGACAGAGAAAGACAAATACTGAATGTTTTCACTTATATTTGGAATATAAAAAATAAAGATAATGAATGAATAAAACTAAACAGATACAGACTCACAGAGAAAAATGGTTGCCAGTGGGGAGAGGGGTCAGAGAAGGGGGCAAGGCATGGGAAGGGGGAGATTAAGAAGTACAAAATACTATGTATAAAATGAGCAAGATACAAAGATACAATGTAAAGCACAGGGAATATAACCAATATTTTATAGTAACTTTAAATGGAATATAAGCTATCAAATCACAATGTTGTATACCTGAAACTAACATACCATTGTCAATCTACTATACTTTAGTACAAAAATAGCAAGAGAGAATGGGGAAAAACATTTGAAAATAAAAGGCTGGACAAAAGTAAAAAAGAGTAAGAAATATTACCACTCAAAAATGAGAGAGTTAATATATAAATATATGTAACTATACTACTTTATACTCCTTTATATGTAACTATACTACTTTATACTTTATACTACTATACTACTTTATACTACTTTTCTTGTTGCTATTGTTGTACTGACTCAATATTATTTTTTAATGCTGAGTACAATTTTACTTGTGCTTTATTTTTATTAATATTTTGTTTTATGATTATTATTTTTGGCTTCAAGTCACATGAGATCTTAGTTCCCCAACCAGGGATCAAACCTGTTCCCCGTGAAGTGTAAGTAAGGAGTCTTATCCACTGAACCACCAAGGAAGTCTCTCAATATTATTTTTTGATGATAATGAGTACATCACTTGAAATTCTTTACATAATTTCTTTACGGATTTCTCCACAAAATTACTGATTTCTTTAAAAAAATGCAAATAACTTTAGAACAAAAACCAAAACTGTTTTTTCAGCTGTTTTTATAAGTACCTATGTATTTGAACTTTGGCTTGCCTCACACTGATGTATAATATTCTATGCAAATAACTAGTGACTAAGTGAATTGTCACAAAACTAAGCAAATCAAGAATATAACAGTAACATGATTTAATAGTAACTGTAACTGTGTCTGTATGGGCCTTTGTTTTTTAAAAATTACTGGACAATTACTACTAGAAAATTATTTATATTGAATATCATTATATCAGATTGTAATTAAAGGATTAAATTTTAAACTGTTGTGTTTTAAACCAAATAATACTTTTAAAAGTATATATTTCAAAATAAAAGGCAGTATTCACCTAGAATTCTCTTTTCAGAAGCCTTTATTGAAATATTCTTCTTTCATAGTTTTAAGATTAGTGAGAGTTGCTATTTATTCTTGCCATTTTTGTTGGTTTGCTTCAAATTTATTTTCACTCAGTGTAAAACTATTTCTGATTTTCATTTTAATGTCTTATTTCACCCAATGCTATTTTGGATTTTAGTTGTAATTTTCCATAATTACATAATGGAATTATGTAATTACATAATAATTACATAATAAAAATTCATATTGGGATTTTCTAGTTAATTGTTATTGGTTTCTAAGTTATTATATTATAGTCTTTTGCAATTTATTGAGACTTAAGGAGTGTGTACCAATTTTAATAAGTTGCAAAAGATGTGTATTCTGAGATTGTTGTAAGCACTATTCTATTGATATTTCGGTCAGTTAGGTAAATATTAATTTTGTGGTTAAAACTTGTCTATATTCCTTACTAAATTTTTCACTTACTGAGAAATTGGCATTAAAACCTTCCACTTATAATTGTGATTTTGTCCATTTTTCTTCTTAGTTACTTCTTGCTTTTTATTTTTGAGGCTGTATTAATAGTTATAAGCAAAGTTATTATGTCCATTTAGAACTGACCCTTTAAATTACTATGAAATGCCCTTATTTTGATCTCTAGTGAAAAGAGCGGAGAAGGCAATGGCACCCCACTCCAGTACTTTTGCCTGGAAAATCCCATGGACAGAGAAACCTGGTAGGCTGCGGTCCATGGGGTCGCTACAGTCGGATACGACTGAGCGACTTCACTTTCACTTTTTACTTTCATGCTTTGGAGAAGGAGATGGCATCCCACTCCAGTGTTCTTGCCTGGAGAATCCCAGGGATGGAGGAGCCTGTTGGGCTGCCGTCTATGGGGTCGCAAAGAGTCGGACATGACTGACGCGACTTAGCAGCAGCAGCAGCAGCAGCCACAGTGAAAAGAGAGAATAGGAAAAGTTGCCTGAAGCACCATTTCTAACTTGTGTGCAGAATTTAGATATTTAAAATGGTTATAGGACCCATCTCAGCAAGAAAATATTAACTAGCTTCTCAACAAGCTAAGACAAATATTTGTGGTAAAATATTGTGTGGGGAATTATCGGCAGTATCTTGACATTTATAAACTTACAGTGCAGGATGTTATAGTAAGTTATGCTGAGGCAAGATGGCTAGAAACGCCTTGTTTCCTCCTAATGAAATAAACTGGTGTCCAAGAAAGATGGAGTTTCTCAGTGATCCTGGTATCCAGTGAGAGCGTGTTAAACCATTTGGGATGTGCTGCGTGCACCCTTTCTAAGATTACCTCATTTTAAAATTACATTTATTTTAATGCATCATTTTTTTAAAATATCAAGAAACTAAATTTTTAAGGCAATTGGAGGTTGAAATTCTGCTGTTACGCTCTCTGATATTTCCTCCCTGAGTAACCTGCTTTGAGAAAAATGTCTGCACATATGTACGTTTACACATATACATATATATGAAGGGAGAATTTTTTTCAAAAATCTCAAGTAATACTACCTCTTGTTAATATCATTTATTGTTACCACTTAGTTCCTTGAATCAACGCAGAATCCCTATGCGCTCTTTCTACCTGACTTTCAGGTGAGGGATCAGCATCCAGAGAAAATGTAAACACACTGCTGAAGATCATACAGTTTAAAAGAAAAAGAGCGATTATTGAAACATAGATTTTTAAACTATGTGTATTAGTATTCAAACTTTTTAAAATCTGAAATCAATGTTCTTTGTACTCTTATGTGCTATTAAGAATTACCTGTTTTATGTCAAATGAAAGTACTCTGACCAAAAAAACAAACCCCAATATGAAGAAAATGATACTCTTAGAACACTCTAAAGTTCAACTGAAAGAAACATATAGTTATAACATGCTGGGAAAGAACCCATATAGCACGCAGACTTTCTTGTCAAGGAGTACTGAGGCCATCCAGATGCAAAATCAATTAGAAAAGGCCAGAGATCAAAGGGCAATATTGTGGACATTGTTTCATGAATACCATAGATACAGGGTCTGTTTGTCATCATTTTTGATCACATCTAAAATAGACTGCATGCTTATAGGTTGCATGCAAGTATTAAAGTGCTTTTTAAAGTATAGCAGTGTCTGTGAATAAGGAATGTGATGTATATTGATGTACTCTTAAGAAAACATGATCCATGAAAATCTGACCTTTCTATAGGTTTAATGAGAATTGATGCTCATTTTATAAAAAGACTATTACTTAGGAAAATGATTCTGTGGGATTCTTTAAAAATCCAGCTCTTCAAATGCTTCTAGAAACAATTTCATTTATAGTAGTTGGATTTGCACAAGATTTCTCAGGAGTTTATGCACTGCAAGAAATGCCATGAGTCATGTGTACTTGAATAAATGTAATATTTAGAGAGGATTAAAGAGCAAATAATTTGGAATAATACAATCATATGCACAACCCAATGCAACCAGATCATTTCTTTTAATGATGCACAGTGCAGAATAAGGATAGATATATTATCACAAGCAAGATTTATAAACCCAATTACATATTCAGCAATCTGAAATTCTAGTTTTTGCTTATTCTGAATGAAAATCCGTGTCAGAGTTGGTTTATAAAGTAAAGGTGCCCACCACTGCTAAGAAACATGTATATCAAAAGCATCAGCTTAGGGACATGACCTGATTTGGATGAGTTAAGGCTGTATTTTGGGATCAGAATCTTATTTGCTTGAGTAGCTTGAATCCATCAGAAGGACATCAAGGAAAAGGATGGGATTTTTGCAATCCCTCAGATCCAGGAATGTGATGATTCATACTTTATTATGAGCCGTGACACAACCAAATGCATGTATTAACATATTATTAAGCACTCACAGATGTCTTAAATTTACAAAGTGCACAGTGAGTAAACCATTTGATTGCATTTGTATTCACAATAGCAACTATAAAAAGGCAGGTAATAATATTGTAACAGTAACAGTAATAACCTAGAGAAATACTTTTCCATTTAAGAAAATTAAATGCATTTTGAGAAAATTTCTCAGCATGGACTATGATTTTATATCTAGTTGTTCTTGTATACAGGCAATTATATAATAGATTCTTTTTTTAATTGAAGTGTACTTCATTTATATTTGGTCCCATCTCTTTATGGCAAATAAATGGGGAAACAATGGAAATAGTGAGAGATTTTATTTTGGGGGCTCCAAAATCACTGCAGATGGTGACTACAGTCATGAAATTAAAAGACTCTTGCTTCTTGGAAGAAAAGCTATGACCAACCTAGACAGCATATTAAAAAGCAGAGACATTACTTTGCCAACAAAGGTCCATCTAGTCAAAGCTATGGTTGAGAGTTGGACTATAAAGAAAGCTTGGTGCTAAAGAATTGATGCTTTAGAGGGCTTCCGGTTAAGATGGCAGAGGATTAGGACGGGGAATACACTTTCTCCTCCACAAATTCATCAAGGGGACATCTAAACGCCGAGTAAATTCTTCAAACAGCTTCGGAATGCCGGCAGAGAACACCGGACACCCAGAAAAGCAACTCACTGCCTTCTAAAGGAGGTAGGAAAGAATATAGAAGCCAGAGAGAGACAAAGAGGGAGGGGCGGACCTCTGTCTGGGGAAGGGAGTCTTGAAAGAAAAAAAGAAGTTTCCAAACACCGGGAAACACTCTCCCTGTAGAGTCTGTGCCAACATAGGAAGCACGGAGAATATCATAACAGGGAGGAAAAAAAATTGAACAATTAAGACCCACAGACTACGAACCCTGCGGTAGCTTCCGCAGCGGGAAGGCATCATCGCAAACGCCCGCTTCTGCCAGTAGCAAGCCGGGGCTGGGCGGGGAGACGCTGCGGGCTGCTCCCATGCCGCCGGCCGCTCCCCGCAGGAGGCTCCCCCTGAGGAGCGCTCCCCACCCCCAACCCGCCTGCCGCCAGCCGCTCCCGCACGGGCACGCACCCGCCCCCTGCGCCAGCGGCTCCCACACCGGTCGATCCCCACCGCCGACCGTTCCCGTGCGAACCATCCCCTCGCCGCCGCTCCCCCGCCAGCCGTTGCGGCGTGGGCCGTTTCCGCAGAGAGTAGTTTGGGCTGGCAGACCAGACTGCAGTGCCGACCACAGAAGAGGCCGGCCCTGGCCCAAGACACTGTGGGGCCCACGCACAGACAAAGGACTATACAGACCAACTACAGAGAAAGGGGCCTATAGATCTTGAGAAATTTAAGCCGGAAAAAGGGAACAACCGAAAATGAACGGAACCCACAGCAATAATAGAGAAACTCTTATACATATTGTTACTATTTTTACCATCATTATTTCCTTTTTTTCTTTTTTTTAATATATGTTTTTTTTTAAATTTTATTATTTTTTTATTAAAAAAAGAAAGAAAAAAATTTTTTTTTTCCTTTTAATTTTTTTTTTTTTTTTGTTTGTTTTTTTGTTTCTTTTATTTTTATGTTTTTATCCTCTAGTACTTCTTTAATCTCCACTGTTAGATATAACTTTTCCGATCCTGTTTTGTTTTTTTTTTTTTTTTTCTTTTTTTTTTTTTTGTCCTTTGCTTTTTTTCTTTCCTTTTTTCTTTTCTTTACTGATTACTGACTGGATCTGTCTCTCTCCTTTACACTCCCTCCTTTTATCCTCCTGACCAACTCTGTCTCCTTCCTCCCTTTCTCTTTCTCTGTATAACTCCGTGAACATCTCTGAGCAGTCTAGTTGTGGAATGCAATATAGAAGACGAACTTTTTGAGACTACTGCAAAAATAAGACCGATAACAGGAAGCAGGAGGCTTAAGTCCAAACCCTGATCCCACGAATCATTAATTGACAGGAGCTCATCAAATGCCTCCATACCTACACTGAAACCAAGCATCACACAAAGACCAGCAAGTTCCATGGCAAGACATACCAAGAAAAACCTCTAGAAAAACAAGAACACAGCCCTGAGCTCCAAGTCACAGGCTACACAAAGCGACCTCAAAACCATAGACATCTCATAACTCACCACTAGACACTCCACCGCACCCCAGAGAAAAGAAATCCAGCCCCACCCACCAGAACATTGATACAAGCTTCCATAAACAAGAAACCTCGACTTGCCACCGGTACAAACCCACATATAGGGCAGAAAAGCCACAATAAAGAGAACTCCACAGACTGCCAGAATACAGTAAGGACTCCCCAAACTCAGCATTTTAAACAAGATGAAGAGACAGAAGAATTCCCAGCAGGTAAAGGAACAGGATAAATGCCCACCAAACCAAACAAAAGAGGAAGAAATAGCGAACCTACCTGATAAAGAATTCCGAATAATGATAGTGAAATTAATCCAAAATCTGGAAAGCAAAATGGAATCATGGATAAATAGCCTGGAGAAAAGCATCGAGAAGATGCAAGAAAGATTTAACAAGGACCTAGAAGAAATAAAAAAGAGTCAATATATAATGAATAATGCAATAAATGAGATCCAAAACACTCTGGAGGCAACAAATAGTAGAATTACAGAGGCAGAAGATAGAATTAGTGAATTAGAAGATAGAATGACAGAATTAAATGAATCAGAGGAGAAAAAAGAAAAACGAATTAAAAGGAATGAGGACAATCTCAGAGACCTCCAGGACAATTTTAAACGTTACAATATTCGAATCATAGGAGTTCCAGAAGAAGAAGACAAAAATAAAGACCATGAGAAGATACTAGAGGAGATAATAGTTGAAAACTTCCCTAAAATGGGGAAGGAAATAATCACTCAAGTCCAAGAAACCCAGAGAGTCCCAAACAGGATAAACCCAAGGCGAAACACCCCAAGACACATATTAATCAAATTAACAAAGATCAAACACAAAGAACAAATATTAAAAGCAGCAAGGGAAAAACAACAAATAACACACAAGGGAATTCCCATAGGGCTAACAGCTGATCTTTCAATAGAAACTCTTCAAGCCAGGAGGGAATGGCAAGACATACTTAAAGTGATGAAAGAAAAGAACCTACAGCCCAGATTATTGTACCCAGCAAAGATCTCATTCAAATATGAAGGAGAAATTAAAACCTTTACAGACAAGCAAAAGCTGAGAGAATTCAGCAACAACAAACCAGCTCTCCAACAAATACTAAAGGACCTTCTCTAGACAGGAAACACAAGAAGGATATATAAATTCAAACCCAAAACAACAAAGTAAATGGCAGCGGGATCATATTTATCCATAATTACCTTAAATGTAAATGGGTTGAATGCCCCAACCAAAAGGCAGAGACTGGCTGAATGGATACAAAAACAAGACCCATACATATGTTGTCTACAAGAGACCCACCTCAAAACAGGGGACACATACAGACTGAAAGTGAAGGGATGGAAAAAGATTTTCCATGCAAATAGGGACCAAAAGAAAGCAGGAGTAGCAATACTCATATCAGATAAAATAGACTTTAAAACAAAGGCTGTGAAAAGAGACAAAGAAGGTCATTACATAATGATCAAAGGATCAATCCAAGAAGAAGATATAACAATTATAAATATATATGCACCCAACATAGGAGCACCGCAATATGTAAGACAAATACTAACAAGTATGAAAGGAGAAATAAACAATAACACAATAATAGTGGGAGACTTTAATACCCCACTCACACCAATGGATAGATCAACTAAACAGAAAATTAACAAGGAAACACAAACTTTAAATGATACAATAGACAAGTTAGAACTAATTGATATCTATAGGACATTTCATCCCAAAACAACAAATTTCACCTTTTTCTCAAGTGCACACGGAACCTTCTGCAGGATAGACCACATTCTGGGCCATAAATCTAGCCTTGGTAAGTTCAGAAAAATTGAAATCATTCCAAGCATTTTTTCTGACCACAATGCAGTAAGAGTAAATCTCAATAACAGGAGAAAAACTATTAAAAATTCCAACATATGGAGGCTGAACAACACACTCCTGAATAACCAACAAATCACAGAAGAAATCAAAAAAGAAATCAAATTCTGCATAGAAACGAATGAAAATGAAAACACAACAACCCAAAACCTGTGGGACACTGTAAAAGCAGTCCTAAGGGGAAAGTTCATAGCAATTCAGGCATACCTTAAGAAACAAGAAAAAAGCCAAATAAATAACCTAACTCTACACCTAAAGCAACTGGAAAAGGAAGAAATGAAGCACCCCAAGGTTAGTAGAAGGAAAGAAATCTTAAAAATTAGGGCAGAAATAAATGCAAAAGAAACAAAAGAGACCATAGCAAAAATCAACAAAGCCAAAAGCTGGATCTTTGAAAGGGTAAATAAAATTGACAAACCACTAGCCAGACTCATCAAGAAACAAAGGGAGAAAAATCAAATCAATAAAATTAGAAAAGAAAATGGAGAGATCACAACAGACAACACAGAAATACAAAGGATCATAAGAGACTACTATCAGCAATTATATGGCAATAAAATGGACAACGTGGAAGAAATGGACAAATTCTTAGAAAAGTACAACTTTCCAAAACTGGATCAGGAAGAAACAGAAAATCTTAACAGACCCATCACAGGCACGGAAATTGAAACTGTAATCAGAAATCTTCCAGCAAACAAAAGCCCAGGCCCAGACGGCTTCACAGCTGAATTCTACCAAAAATTTAGAGAAGAGCTAACACCTATCCTACTCAAACTGTTCCAGAAAATTGCAGAGGAAGGCAAACTTCCAAACTCATTCTATGAGGCCACCATCACCCTAATACCAAAACCGGACAAAGATGCCACAAAAAAAGAAAACTACAGGCCAATATCACTGATGAACATAGACGCAAAAATCCTTAACAAAATTCTAGCAATCAGAATCCAACAACACATTAAACAGATCATACACCATGACCAAGTGGGCTTTATCCCAGGGATGCAAGGATTCTTCAATATCCGCAAATCAATCAACGTAATACACCACATTAACAAATTGAAGAATAAAAACCATATGATTATCTCAATAGATGCAGAGAAAGCCTTTGACAAAGTTCAACATCCATTTATGATAAAAACTCTCCAGAAAGCAGGAATAGAAGGAACATACCTCAACATAATAAAAGCTATATATGACAAACCCACAGCAAACATTATCCTCAATGGTGAAAAACTGAAAGCATTTCCTCTAAAGTCAGGAACAAGACAAGGATGCCAACTTTCACCATTACTATTCAACATTGTTCTGGAAGTTTTGGCCACAGCAATCAGAGCAGAAAAAGAAATAAAAGGAATCCAAATTGGAAAAGAAGAAGTAAAACTCTCACTGTTTGCAGATGACATGATCCTCTATGTAGAAAACCCTAAAGATTCCACCAGAAAATTACTAGAACTAATCAATGAATATAGTAAAGTTGCAGGATATAAAATCAACACACAGAAATCCCTTGCATTCCTGTACACCAATAATGAGAAAATAGAAAGAGAAATTAAGGAAACAATTCCATTCACCATTGCAATGAAAACAATAAAATACTTAGGAATATATCTTCCTAAAAAATCTAAAGACCTATATATAGAAAACTATAAAACACTGGTGAAAGAAATCAAAGAGGACACTAATAGATGGAGAAATATACCATGTTCATGGATTGGTAGAATCAATATAGTGAAAATGAGTATACTACCCAAAGCAATTTATAGATTCAATGCAATCCCCATCAAGCTACCAACGGTATTCTTCACAGAGCTAGAACAAATAATTTCTCAATTTGTATGGAAATACAAAAAACCTCGAATAGCCAAAGCTATCTTGAGAAAGAAGAATGGAACTGGAGGAATCAACCTGCCTGACTTCAGGCTCTACTATAAAGCTACAGCCATCAAGACAGTATGGTACTGGCACAAAGACAGAAATATAAGTCAATGGAACAAAATAGAAAGTCCAGAGATAAATCCATGCACATATGGTCACCTAATCTTTGACAAAGGTGGCAAGAATATACAATGGATTAAAGACAATCTTTTTAACAAGTGGTGCTGGGAAAACTGGTTGAACACTTGTAAAAGAATGAAACTAGAACACTTTCTAACACTATACACAAAAATAAACTCAAAATGGATTAAAGAGCTAAATGTAAGCCCAGAAACCATAAAACTCCTAGAGGAAAACATAGGCAAAATACTCTCTGACTTACATCACAGCAGGATCCTCTATGACCCACCTCCCAGACTATCGGAAATAAAATAAAAAATGAACAAATGGGACCTAATCAAACTTAAAAGCTTCTGCACAACAAAGGAAACTATAGGCAAGCTGAAAAGACAGCCTTCAGAATGGGAGAAAATAATAGCAAATGAAGCAACAGACAAACAACTAGTCTCAAAAATATACAAGCAACTTCTATAGCTCAATTCCAGAAAAATAAACGACCCAATCAAAAAATGGGCCAAAGAACTAAATAGACATTTCTCCAAAGAAGACATACAGATGGCTAACAAACACATGAAAAGATGCTCAACATCACTCATTATCAGAGAAATGCAAATCAAAACCACTATGAGGTACCATTACACGCCAGTCAGAATGGCTGCGATCCAAAAGTCCACAAGCAATAAATGCTGGAGAGGGTGCAGAGAGAAGGGAACCCTCTTACACTGTTGGTGGGAATGCAAACTAGTACAGCCACTATGGAGAACAGTATGGAGATTCCTCAAAAAACTGGGAATAGAACTGCCTTATGATCCAGCAATCCCACTGCTGGGCATACACACTGAGAAATC